>CM037877.1:4767500-5367500 GCA_021292165.1 Shinisaurus crocodilurus | reverse complement strand
TTAGCAGTTTGCTGACTATATTTGTCAGCAAACCAGCAATGTTTTCGCTGCTGTCACCAGTTTTGGCAGCAGAGGACAGTGAGGGCTGCATGTGGCCCACAGGCTGCATGATGCCCACCCCTGATCTATACCTTTGGACTGTGTATCCTTTCTGTTGTTGCACAACTGTACATCTATATACAGTCATGCCTTGGATTGAGAGCATAATTCATTCCGGAAATGTGCTTGTAATCCAAAACACTCTTATATCAAAACGAAATCCCCCCAAAAAAATTTGTACAGAGATTTTTAATTTAAGCCGTACTACAGTACTTGTATTGCAAGACGTCGCTTGTATATCAAGTAAAAAAAAATTAAATAAATATTTAAAAATTTGCTTGTCTTGCAAAACGCTCTCAAACCAAGTTACTTGCAATCCAAAGTATTACTGTAACAAGAATTTTTTTAAAGCTTTGTTTTATGTCTAGAGAGGTATTTTTCTAGACATAAATGTATGTATTCCTTTTGCATATACAGTAATACCTTGGACTGCAAGCATAATTCATTCCGGAACCGTGCTTGTAATCCAAAACACTCTTATATCAAAGTGAGTCTCTGGCGGGCGTGAGCAGGGCCGATTTCGGCCCGCTCGAGGCGAGCGGTTACACATCCCTATGTGACTACTTGTATTGCAAGACGTCGCTTGTTTATCAAGACAAAATTTTAAAATGTTTGCTTGTCTTGCAAAACGCTCTCAGACCAAGTTACTTGCAATCCAAGGTATTACTGTACCAGCCTTCCCCAGACTTCAGCTCCCATCAGCCCCACCTAGCATGGCCAATGGTCAGGAATGCTGGGAGTTGTAGTCCAAAATGTCTGGAAGGTACCAGGTTATAGGTTCCTCCTTTTAAAATCTCCTTTTTGTAAAAAAAAAAAAAAAATTATCCTGGAAGACAATCTTACTCGGTCATGAGTGATCGCCTGACTGATAGAAGGCTGAGATACACAGTGCATGCAAAATCTACTACATACGTATCCCTCTGAAGACGCTCCTTCTTTTCTCTCCTTAACTGTGGTGCAGAGAATCTTGCGAGGAAGCGCGGACACAGTGGAGCAAGAAACACTTGATGGAGGTGTGCGAAGACCGACTGGCCCAGCTGGCCCTGAAGGAGGAACTGAAGAAGCAGAAAGAGAGGGAGGAGGCAACCTTTGCAGCTCTTTGGGAAGAGGACAGGTTGGCTAAGGAGAAACGCGCAGCGGAGGAAGACCGGAAAAGATTGGGTCGGGATGACGCCATGATTAACATGCTTAACACCCAGAGAGCTGTGGCGGAGGCCCAGAAGGAGGAGGCGAGACGACTGAAGGAAGAGGAGGCTAAGTTGATGGTAAGGTAGCCGGCCCCCTACCCGCTGTTGTGCGAAGGGGTTCCTTTGCACAGACAAAGCAGGTTGACTTTGCCTTGTTTTGGCTAGCTACCGGAAGACCTTCCCATCTCATATGCTTTTGGAAACCATTGATAGCATAATCAGTGTGCCACGGGATCTTTGGGAGTGACATAAAGGCCATGCGGTTCAGCCCCCTGCGCAAAGGCAGGACCAACCGCTCACACACCTGACCCCTCAGGAGGAGGCTGCCTATCCAGTCCAGGTCTCAGTGTGCCACAGCTGGTAGGAAATCAGTGATGGACTGCAAGGCGACTGCCCAACACTGGACCCTGTGTGGCTCAAGCAAGCAAGACAGGCCATGCACAACAAGCCTCTCAGTTTATCCCGAGAGCTTCTCCAAAACTGAATTCAGCCCTGAAAGTGGTTCCTCTGACTTATCTGCCTTAATGTCAAACTTTCCACTGCTTTAACAGTGTTTCCAGCCTGTTCAGCTGTGTTTTTCTGACTTGCGCTTTTTCAAAAATAAATTCCAACAACAGGTTAATTTCCAGGGAAGACGCTCTCCCCACATGACCTAGTGTGACTAGTTTTTCCCTTGAAAATGTGAGCTGAACTTGTCCCAGCGGTCCCGTGGCCGATAGTGGCATGACTGACATCTCTGTAAGAGCTCCCGAAGCCTTTACATGTGAGATGGCTCATAATGGCATTTGAGGTGAGGATAAGCAACAGCTTATCCTTTCTCTCTGCTTCATTCCTTGCCTTGGTGCAGTGTTTCTCAACCTTGGGTCCCCAGATGTTTTTGGCCTACAACTCCCAGCATGCCCCAGCCAGCTATGCTGGCTGGGGCATGCTGGGAGTTGTAGGCCAAAAACATCTGGGGACCCAAGGTTGAGAAACACTGCCTTGGTGTAATGATGTACATGGAGGCTGACACACGTGTAAAACCCACTTTAACCAAACCTTACATGGCTCCAGGTCTCCCTGCAAGCAGAGGTGACCAAGGAGTTGGCAGACAGTAGTACCTCCCCTCTGCCTGCTGTGACTATGAAGCAAAAATAACTCTCTCTAGGGAGCTGGGAATGAAAGGAGTCGCCTATACTTCAGCCAGGAGTAGTCGGAGTGGCTTCTGATCTGCTGCTTATGTTAGCACTGGCTTCGAATACCCCCAAGCATCTTCTTTCAGTTCAGGAAGGGCCAGCTTCTTGTGCTTGAGGGGACAAGGCTCTCCCTAGCCAAGCTGCTTGGGGGCTGGAATGTCATCAGCTCCCCTGCTCCCCGCTGGAGAACCTTCCCAACTCCCCCCCACCCCACAGCTGCAGAGCCTAGCAGGAAATGGAGGTCACTCCTTACATAGCAGTTTTCCCTCCTGTTGGTTACTGAGAGGCTCAGGTCACCCCAAAGCCCATCACAGATGCCTCAAGGATAACCTCTCTCTTTCTAAGGGAGGGGCACCTGCTGGGTACAAAGCAGTGCTGCTGCTTGTGGCACACTATGGTCTGGATGGTAGGGCGTGGGGGGGGGACCGGGGGGGGCGATGCCTTTGGGCAGGACGCCCGGCTGGATTGCCGCCTTGTCCCACCCAACCCCCATGATTTGGTGCCATGCTGGATGGTGCTGGATAAAATGAAGGCATTACCCCAATACCTTTTACAGGTGCTTTGGAGGTGACAGGGTAGAAGGGCTTAAATCTCAGGTTTAGAATCTGAATGGTGAGGGGAAAGGAAATGGATTAAGAACCAGGCCTACAGGAAAGAGAGGAGAAATTGACTAGTCCTTGTCAATGCATTCTCTCTTAGGTATTGCATTTGTTTCCTGTCTGTCTTACATGGAGCTTGAGGTGACATACATCGGGTTCGTAGGGGGTCTCACATCCAGGCACTAACCAGACCCAAACCTGTTCTGCTTCACCCTTCAGATTATGCTCTGAGCCTACACACACGCTCTTCCTTATAAGACAAATGCTGGGTTCTCTCTAAAACAGGCCTGCACAGTTTTTGACCCACTCCAGTCATTTATTTACAAGCCAAAAGCCATTACAAATTTTTGCCCTATCGAGCTGAATATGGCCCCCAACAAGACATGTGTTATTGTGGTTTGCCATGATTTGCCATGACTTAATAACCATCCATGTTTTTTCAGGCCCAGCCAGGCAGCAAAACCAGGAGGCTCAGGTGGGCCATCATATGGGACAGTTGGGCTGCGTTTGGCTTAGGTGGGTCACAGGCTGTGCAGACCTACCCTAAATTGACCTTGTCAAGGTTCCACCTGTACCAGGACATCTTGATCAGCTCCTTAAAGATATCTGCCCCTCCTGTCTCAGGATGCCAATTCTCTGCCTTTTTACCTCCTCTTCCCAGTAACAGGCCTGTGGCTTATGCTGGCTCAGCTTGTCTGAGTGTGGAAAGCTAAGCAGGGTCAAGCCTGGTTGTTACTTGGATGGGAGACCCCTCCTCTAGTTTCCTGCATTAAGCAGGGGGTTAGACTCGATAGCCTTGTAGGCTCCTTCCAACTCTATGATCTATGAAATCTACATGGGATTAGGCCTTAGGCGTGGTGTAAAAGACACTCCAACAACTTGCTGTTAACAATAACTGTTTACTTTAGTAATTATTGGTAAAGTAGATTCACATTAACTTAGGGTAATTACACAAATAGAGCTGTAGGATTACAAAAAGCAAGTATAAGGAAATAAAAGGAAAAATAACGCAAGGTTCTCTAACTTAGCTACACTGTCACCTGTAAGCTTAGTAGAGATTCCTTTCCCCAGCCTTTCTTCTAGCTATTCTGCAGTTCTTTAGTGATAGTCAGACTCTCTTCTCTGTCTGCTTCACTCTCTCTCCAACGTCACTCTCTCTCTCTGCCCAATTTCGCTCTCTCAGTCTGCCACACTCTGCAGCTCCAGATCCACTCTATATATACACTCCCCCCCCCTGACCTAGAAGGTTACAATCGTGTGACCTCAAACTGGAGAAATGAAACTTAACTCTATTGGGTGAAAATGAGACTCACAAATGCCCCCCTCCCATCAGGAGATGTTTGGGCCTACAGGCTTCAACTAACTCAGGCCTATGTAGGCCTCAATCCTTCACAGACCAACCCAGATGTCTAGATTGCCTTGGAGTGAGACCAGCCATTCACATTCATAAAACACACGATGCTCAACAACTATTTCCAACTTTCTGTGTTGCAGTATGCTAATCCAGCCTGTTTCATTGGCAGAAAGTGTGAGTGAACAACCCCTCTCTCTTGCTATTATTGTAGGAAGAAGAACGGCAGCTGTTTAAACTGGAGGATGAACGCGCCGAGATGGAGAGACGACGGAAGCTGAGGGAATGCAGAGACACGTTGCTGGATTCCATGAAGGAGAAGAACAGGCGTCTCAACGAAGCAAAGCAAGACGAGCTGGCTTTAGATATGAAGATCCTGGACCGTGCCCTGCAAGAAACCCTGGAGGACACCGAGGGCCAAAAGCAAAGGAAAGTAAGGCCAACGATGAATTCAGGTTGTGGGCTAAATGCAGCAGCAAACAATTGGCGTGTCACGGCCAAACAATCATACATTTGGATCCTAGCAAAGTAAATAGCAAGACATCCATTCCCTCCACTCTGGCACAGCCATGTTGCTGCGACTAGCAGAGCTGCTTGCGCTGACACAGCTGAAGCAGCAACCTAGGTTGAGTAACTGAAGGGATGTCCGCTCTGAAATGCTCCCTGTTGGTCCCACTGCAGGCCACTGCAACATCATTTCAGGCTGGGGAGGATGGCTGACTCTGTGGTGGAGTAAATGTCATTGGGGCTTGCCCTCCAGGGTCCTGCCCTTGTCACACGTCCTGAAAAAAATGATGAAAACTGTTTTGAACGCAGACAGCTGGACCTGCAATCCAGACATGTTTTAATCCAGTGGTTTTTCAACTCCCTGACCTCAAGGGAGCCTTTCCGCATAGCTTTGTCTGCCAAGGTGGAATCTCTCCATGTCAACCACAGAACTCCTTGCCTTGCAGAAGATTGTGGGGTGCATCATCATCATCATCATCATCATCATCATCATCATCATCATCATCATCAATTTTATTTATTACATTTCTATACAGCCCAACAGCCAAAGCTCTCTGGGCGGTTCACAACAATTAAAACCACAAAATACAACATAAAATACAGTATAAAAAATTAAAACTACAATATAAAATAGGAGTAAAAGCCAAAATAAAAACTGGCAGCAGTACAGTACAATACAATTTTAGGGGACACTCTCTGTTTCTGCAGCACACCAACGAACCTTGTTTGGTTGAGTTGCTGCCCCATACAAATGGAGAATATGCCCGACTCAGGCCTGTAGGTAAGATGGGTAATAGGAGGCAAGCTGGCTTTGGGGTAGCTTCTCTGCCATTAATGATCTTTTTACTAAGGAGGCCTCAGTAAGCTTCCAAGGTAGCCCAGGTTCATGAGCAAAAATGGTTTGGTAAATTCTATTTACTTACTTGAGTATTTATAATCTTGCTTTTTTAAAACTTGCATGAGTTCTCAAAGCAGAGAACAATATTTAAAACCAACAGAATTTACATTAAACATCTGAGCCAGTAGCAAAATCTGGATCAGCAGCATTATCTTAACAGCAGGGAGAATAAAACAAGCCCACTGAGACTCTATCGTCCTGGTCGGAGAGTCACAGCTTGCCCAAAAGCAAAGGCTTGAACAGTTCATCTAAATGGGCAAAGCTCTCAGATATGGCGGGTGTCAAGTAAGGCAAGGTGTTTTCCAGAATGGCAAACCATAGCCCATTTTTGTGCATTCTCTTTTAAAAGAGCATGTGGAAAGATAGTCCTCCTGGTTCATACGTTCACCTCTCCACATTGCAAGAAACTTCTCAGTGCCTGTAACATCCTCCACCCAGCTGCCTTTTCTCCTCACCCATGGCTAGAAGATCTGCGCTGCTTACTGGCACTCCTGAAATTTTGGGGAGGGGGTTGCCAAAGGGAACAATGAACGCCCTGTTCCCACCACCACCACCTCCTCCGGTTTTAGTTGTTCCCACCTTCTACACCTTCAGTACGAAGGAAAAGAAACACCAGCGACCAATGCTGTTCCTTCAGGCCAAAAAACATAAGGCCCTGCACTGTTGTGAGGAAGAGTAAATGGGACAACAGGAACAATGGTTCTCTCCTTACTCAGACTGTGGGGTGGGGATGAGTGACGTGAGGAGGGCAGGGCTGAGTCTAGGAGCTCTGGGAACTATGGCCACTGAGAAGCTTCCTTCTATATCAGGGAGTGCAGAACCTCTTCCAGCCCGAGGGCCGCATTCCGTTTTGGAGAAGCGCTCGGGGGCTGTGTTCCAGTGGTGGGTGGGGCTAAAGGCAAAAGAATACAAAAAATGCCAGCATATTTTAGCATAAAGCTCTTACTGCCAGTAAAACTAAGCCTTAGGAGAGGCAATGCAAACTTTTAGCATGGGAGAAAAATGCGCAAAAGCCAGGGAACCACCAAATTGTCAGTGGTCAGGGGGAAGGGGGCATGGCCTCGTGGGAAACCCGAGGGCCAGATTTGGCCCCCAGGTGGGCCGGATTTGGCCCATGGGCCTGAGGTTCAACACCAATCCCTCCCAGAGGGCAGACAGTCAGCCCATCAGCCTCCCTGCCAGACACACACCAATCAACTCACTCAGCGAGGGCCACATCGCAGAAATAAAAATGAGTGGGCAGACAAACTAGATGAATGGGCATCTAGGAGGCTTACTGACTGGCTAAGGATACAGTTAGATCACCTGAAAGGGTGAGGTTGTGCAGCGGTAAGAAGGTATTCTTCAGTTTTCTAATATTGATATGGGGAAGGCTAAGGAGATGATGAAAACTTATAAATTATAAATATTTCAAAAACCGAGGGATTCTGTTGTAAAATTGCCCTTGGTGTCTTTTTTCGTTCCTCCTTTCTTTTGCAAATTGCCCCTGCCCCCATCTTCTGCATTTTGCAGAAAGAGCTCTTGAAAGAGCAGCAGATGTATCAGGCATACCTGGCTCAGCAGCTGGAGGAGGAGAAACGCCAGGAAAAAGAAATGAACAAGCTACGGGCTGAAGAGATGGCAAAGATGTGGGCAAAGAGGGCCACGAAGGAGAAGGCCATGAAAGAGGCCAGAGATCGCTTGCTGACAGAGGTCCTGGATACAAGGCGGCTTCAGATCGAGGAGAAACGTAAGGGACAGTTGGGGACGTATCGTGTGACTATCTACAGGGCCAATGTCCCTCCCTCTTACGCCCTTAGGAATGCCAGGACTGTGATAGGGGAGGGCTGAGCTTAGGAAACCAAGTCAAAATTCTTCACCAAGAAAAGCTGACCGATGCAGCCTGTGACAATTATGCAGATTAACCCACATTTGAATAATCTGCATAATGAGTTCTGCTTCTATGAGTCATGGATAGGGAGGTGGGGTAGAGAACCTCCTGCCTCCAGATGTTTTGGAGTACCGCTCCCATCATTCCTGACCACCGGCCATGCTGGCTCGCTCGTGTTTACAGGAATTGCAGTCCGAAATGTCTGGAGGGCACCAGCTTGCCATGCAAAGCTACTGAAAAGCTTCCCCTCCACCCTCTGCCCCGCCCATGGCTTCAAAGATGTCACCAGACATGAGCTCGTATGCCTTGGAGCTTATTTTCACAATCACAAGGGGTAGAAACTTGCTTTTATAACAAAAATTATTCTCAGCGGTTGAATTGTGCATCCACCATGTTCCATGCTTGTATGGTGCCATTGTGGGATACACCCAGCTGGGCCTGTAAGTAGGACTGCCTGCCCTCCCCCCCAAATTTGATCAATGATCCCCCCCCCACAACCCTAAATCAGCCCAGTTCTGATCAGCCCATATACCCATTGTGGTAATATGCATGAAAGACAGTCCAGAAGGTCTTTTGTGGCTGAGAGCTAGTGTGGTGTAATGGGCTAGAGTGTCAAACTGGGACCAAGGAAATCTGGGTTCAAATCTTCATTCATCCACAAAGCTCACTGGATGACCTCTCACCCTAGCCTACCTCACAGGATTGTTGTGAGGATAAAATTGAGGAGAGATCTATATATGCTGCCTTGTGCTCCTTGGGAGGGTAGGATTCAATATATATATATATATATATATATATTACAATGACTGTGTGTGTGTGTGTGTGTGTGTGTGTATACACACGTGCGCGCGCGCACACACACACACACACTCATTGTAATAAAACCAAAATAGCAGCAGGGACGGGTGGAACTACTCAGAACAGGCTGTTTTGATGTGTATTTAATCACCTTTCAACATTTATCTCCCAGTGCAGAGAAATGCACATGAGCAAGAGGCACTTCTTCAGGATAGAGAATTGTTAAATGCAGCCATTCTAGAATACAACCGTCTAGAAGAGGAAAAATACGCAAGGTAATTTCTCTGGGTGGGTCCTGTCAGCGGAGCTGATTGTACTCCAGGTGGTTCTACTTTGTAGCATGGTTGCCCACTTCCCTTGCTTACCTCTGTGGGGTGCTGTGTCCGCACGTCCCCAGTTGTAAGAGTGGAGTATAGCTCGGCGTTGGGTGTTTGTGTCTGGAGTCCCAAGGAGATATACCTGTAAGAGTCCTAGGAAGAGGTCTTGGCATTCTACTCAAGTTCCCATGTGGGTTCTGGAGATGAGCAGTTTGTACAAAGTGCTCCCTTTGTGTGGAAAGTGCCCTTCCTCCTTGTTTCCTCTAACCAGAGACCCCCACCCCCAGACCCCCACTGTGTACTCTAAGTGTGCACGACATGAGACCAGAGAGAGCCCCAATCCACACACCCTGTCATTGGAGTAAGCTTCTTGCTATGTAGGTTTTATATACCATGGGTGGTGTGCTGTGATTGGCCACTGACCTGTATCATATCCTATGGTCTGTTGTGGCAATGTAGGTGGGGTGACTGTTGTCACAGGAGCAGCCTTAAAAAAAAAAAAAATCCCCCTCCCCCTCTATTAACCTCAGTGGAGTAACCGAGGGGGGGGTGGGGGTTTCCTGATGCCACATCGGGAAGCAGGGTAAAGTTGTACTGCTGATGACAGCATGGCCGTAGTCTGAAGAGGTACTGGATATATTTATTTATTTATTTAATACATTTTTATACCGCCCAATAACCGAAGCTCTCTGGGCGGTTTACAACAGTTAAAATCATAAAATACAATATAAATATAAATTTAAAAACACAGATTAAAAACAGCAACAACAAACAGCAGAGCTAGCAGCAGCAGTTACAATAACGGAATTAAAAACAATTACAAGATTAAAATGATTAAAATGCCTGGGAGAACAGAAAGGTCTTTACCTGGCGCCGGAAAGAATACAAAGTAGGCGCCAGGCGAACCTCTTTGGGGAGCTCATTCCATAACTGGGGTGCCACAGCAGAAAAGGCCCTCCTCCTAGTAGCCACGTGGATATGACACGTGTTCTCTTCCCTCCTGCTACCCCCCTTCCTGACCATGACTTGGCCTTGTTTAAGCCAATTTCCTGGCACATTTGTGCCTGGGCAGTGGCTGTACCAGCAGAGTGTTCTGCCAGTGGATCCGAGGAGTTGCGGTGGTAAATCTGTTGTAGGAGTTGCACTGGCGAATCTGTTGTGGTGGCAGAGTATCTCATGTTGCGCCAGCATAGTGGGGCTTCTGCCGTGTGATGGGAATTGCACTCCAACACATTTATTATTAATATTTATAGACTGCCTTATCTGCCAAAAAGCCACCAGGGGACTGCACAACAATTAGAACAATTAAAACGTAACACAGTAAAAACAAGAGTATTAAAAACACTAACCACCACCACCCCAGTAAAACATCAAAACTACGTATTTTTACTTAATAATAGATTGGTATAAAGAGGTTTGGGATATTGCTTTAAATGATAAACTAACATGTAGTATTAAATGTAAAAGGGGACAATTAAAGAAAAATAATTTTAAGGATATATGGGGACCTTTTTAGATTATGTTTTAGTAAAGGGAAAAGGGAGTAAGCCATGTCATGATATGATGTATTTTTGGAATATAGATTAATAATGGATTAGGTGGATAGAATTGGTTTTGGCCCCGGGGTGATGGGTGCACTTGGAGTTTATGATTTGTAGGTTTATGTTATTTTGTATGTGTGTTCATTTAAAAATATATAAATAAAAATTAAAAAAATTTTAAAAAAATTTAAAATTTACAAAAAACAAACTACCGGTACATATTTTTAAAGGCTGAATTAAAAACATGCATCTTCGCACCTTTTCTAAAAGCCAAGAGTGGGGGCCAGTTGTAGTTCTTGAGGGAACGCATTCTCCAGTTTGCGGGCAATGCAGGAGAAAGGCTTTTCATGCATGCCCAACAACAGGCATATACAGTCATGCCTTGGATTGAGAGCATAATACGTTCCGGAAACGTGCTTGTAATCCAAAACACTCTTATATCAAAACGAAATCCCCCCAAAAAAATCTGTACAGAGATTTTTAATTTAAGCTGTACTACGGTACTTGTATTGCAAGATGTCACTTGTATATCATGTAAAAAAAAATTTAATATTTTAAAATTTGCTTGTCTTGCAAAATGCTCTCAAACCAAGTTACTTGCAATCCAAGGTATTACTGTACAGGTAATGGGGTCCTCAAAAGGGCATCTGCAGAGGACCTTAATACTCAGGTGGGTTCATAGCAAGACAGGTGCTGCCTTAGATAGCCAGGTCCTAAGCCATTTAGGGCTTTAAAGGTTAAAACCAACACATTGAATTGCGCCCAGTAAGCCACTGGCAACCAGTGCAGGTCTTTTAAAACAGGTGTAATATAGTTGCAAAACCGTGCACTGGTTAGCAGCCTAGCTGCTGCATTTTACACCAGTTGAAGCTTCTGGACACTCTTCAGGGGTAGTCCCACGTTGAGCACATTGCAGTAGTCTAAACAACAGGAAGGAGCAGGTTGGGGAAGGCTGCATGAGAGCGAGAGGACTCAGAACCCAAAACTTAGCCTGCAGAGTCTCCAGTATAGTTAGAGGTCCTGTTCTGAAAGGCACATGCTGCATCAACCATGTTGAAGCTAAACAGATCTGGATCTGGTTGTTGCCTGGATAGGAGATTACAAGCTTTTCTACATGAGGCTTTTAATTGGCTGTTAATCTGCTGTATCTACTTCCGGTTTTGTCACAGAATTAAGATCCGAGCACTACACAAGGAGCATTTCCTTTCCTGCTTTTCTGCTACATAACCTCTAGGTGGCACTGTGGTATAGCAGAATTGTGTAAATACACAAGTGGCAATCCCACTTCTTTCACTTTCACAGTTAAATAGTGTATTTTCCCTGCTCTAAAAAAATTGCCGAAAGTGCTGGTTAGACACAGGAAGTGAAACTGGAGGGTCATGACATCATTGAAAGAACCCATAAACAACAGTGAGTAGGGACTGACGAGAGCACGATAAATATCATGTGTAGAAAAGCCCTACCTGGGAACCACCACCTCCCCCATTATGCCACCTTGAGTTCCATCGATCAAAGAAAGTGGGGATATCAATGTAATTAACAAACCTCTGTACAACCAGCTGCTCTTGTGACTCAAAGAGCTCCTCCTGGTGGCTATTTTTCTGATGCGGTAGTATCAGTCATTTCTGAGGTTGGCCTGCAGGACAGGAAGATTGCCTGGCAATATTCTGAACTCTGTCATTGCAGTTTGACACTACAGAGCAAGGCAGACCGTCAAGGGCGTTCGCTGGGAGGTTTGGCTGATTTAAGCAGACACATGGCACATCTGCCTGCTTCCCCTTGTCATCTTCAGAGCTGCTACTTAATAAAGCTGTCAGCAGTTTGTGACCTAACTGGCCATCACCTGCTACCTTATTATAAGGGAGGCAGAGTGTTAAATTGGTCAATGTGGTTGGATGGATTTCTTCAATATAATCCCCCCCCCCAAAAAAAACCCCATACAACCCTCTTCATCACAGCAGTCTCATGCAACTCAGGGCTTCTACACCGGCTGCATTTCATGGGAGATCTCCTGGGTGCTCTAGTGCACTTTGTGCTTCCTTCTAGTAGTGTCCTTTATTTGGGCTCTGTTGTCAGGGTATTTTCTCCAAGAAAATGAGTATCTTCTTAAAGATACTCACACTCTTTGCAGTGTTCCTTTGTTTCAGTGATAGACATTACCAAAGATCAATTGAAATGGCAGGGAAATGTGCTCACTCATGGCTAAGGGCACAATCTTAGGGTTGTGCTGAAAACATCTGCCAGTTCATTAGTGTCCTGCCACTTGCTTCCCGCGTGGCTCACATCTCACCTCAACCATAAACTCAGAAGGTCACCTTAGCCCTGCCACTGTTTTCTCAGCCCCGAGATTCCCACTGCAATATGGGGGATAACAATCTTGAGCTTCCATATAGGACCATTGTGATCACAAAGACAGCGTATGCAGAATGTATCCAGAGCCGGCTCTGGATTTGAGGAAGGCCCTGGTAAATGCCTCTCCAGTGCCACCCCTCCTGCTTTAGTGCCCCCACCCTTATGGGCTCACCTATTAGTGGCCTTTAAAAAACCATAGGCCGAAACGCGTTGGGCTTCTCTACCTGAAATCAAATAATAAAGAATTTGCATCCTGAGAACCTGTTCTCTCCCCCGCTTCTTTGCATTGTTATTGGATGCGTATCTCATCCTGTTTTCACCTGTTAGTGGCAACAGCAGCAAGTAGCAGCAGTGCTGCAATTTGTGCCAAGTGCCTGTGAGCTGCCCGCTACTTTAATTACCCACCGTGCTCCCGACATTGACATTCCAGGGCATTGTGGGAAATTAAAATGGGGTTCAGATTTGGCTTGCAATGCTACATCAGGGGCATTATGGGTAATCAAAATGGCTGGCAGGTTGCGAACCCAGCTGCCAAGTGCAGGTTAACCTAGGGCACAATCCTATGCATGTTTAGACGGAGAAAAGGCCTACAACTCCCAGCATGCCCCAGCCAGCCATGGCTGGCTGGGGCATGCTGGGAGTTGTAGGCCTTTTCTCTGTCTAAACATGCATAGGATTGCATCTCTAGGGAACCTAGGGTTGGTGTTGGATTCTTTTTAGGGCATTGGTGCCCTGGCACCTTCCCAAGGATGCCAGGTGCCGATGCTCCCCCTGAATTTATTTTATTATGATTATATCCCACCATTCCTAGAGGGAGCTCAAAGTGGCAAAGATGGGGTGACCAGGAGGTCTCCCATCATGGGACTGACCAGACCCGGATCTGCTTAGCTTCAGCCAGGTTGCTCCACGCTGTGGCTTTAGATCATGTCTTGGAATGCATTAAACACTTGGGAGTGCTAAGTGTTTTTGCTGTTGTCGATATGCATCACATCTTATTATGCTACCCTGCAGGCGTTTACGGCAAGTGAAGGAATATCAGGAAGAACTCCACGCTCAGATAGATCACCTCAAGCGAGCTCGTGCTTCTGAGAAGGAGGAGCAGCGCCATGACTATGCATTGGCACTAGAAGCAGAAAGACTTTATCAACAAAAGTTGGCAGATGTCCTTTCAAGACCTTACATGAGACTGAAAGATCTCCATCCTTTACGAAGGCAACTAGCCTGTAGTTCTCAGTCTTAGTGCCGATTTCCTTAAAATATATATGCACTCATAATTCCCTGTATTAAAACTGTCAGTTGACAGTTAAAACATATTCTGCTTGTGCATGTTGACTGATAGGAACTAAGAAGACTTCCTTAAAGGCCACATGTTTTTCCAGCTTTTATTTTTGGTCAAGCAGAAACTTCTCCTTTTCTCTTTTTTGTTTAAATGCTGTTAAAAGTTTACATTTTAAATAAAGAATATTGCCTGAGGAAATGAATTAACTTCAAAATCTTAAGAAACAAAATTAGAAGTAAATCTTAAAATAATGCCTGTAGGCAGGGCTGTTCGAAGTTATTTATATTTTAAAAATGCCCTTTAGCTCATGCTTAAAGGCCCCAAATTCAGCATCTGTTAAATTATCCAATTGGCTGTGAGAGCTGGTGATCTCACACTCTTTCATCATGGTATGGCCAGCTTACAATCTGTGTATATACTGCCAGCATGTTCATTTGCAGGATAGGGACTGCTACACTAGCAAATGGATCCACAGAAATTAAACAGGTGAAGCTTTGAGACAAGTTTTGCATAAAGCTTTGCTTCATTAATTTCTTTCTTTTTTTTTTTGCTTCATTAATTTCTGTGTGTCTGGGCAGGAGCGGTCACAATCTGGGACAAGTGGTTGAATCATGCACCAACCTACTCAAAAATCTGTTTTACAAACCAACTTGTGCTCACAGCAACTCTTGAGAAAGTAGTTGAATGTATTGCCCCAGACTCTTCTTTCAAACCATTCCTGAAATGCCTCTAAATTTGTACCCAGCAGAGTAGGTCATTTTGTGTATCATTTTCATGGCAACACTAAAGATTTCCAACTCCTCAATCCTATGATGCTCACCCCCATCCTTCATCTCACCCATTCCTGCCGCAAGCTGAGTGAGTTACATCCATTATAAACTTGTTTTGAGTCAGGGGTTACTCATGCTTCAAAATCCTAAATGGCAATGATTTATCTGTTTTCCAATGGAACGATATATCAGCAAGCATTTCATATTTAATGACTAAATGTATGTACTTCATATTACAAAATCCCTTGGCAGCTTATCTGAACCTTTACAATAAATGTGGGAGTCTCACAAACGGGTGAAATGACTTACAGTGCAATAGTCAAAATCTAGATCTCATCATTAGAAGCAAAGGTTTGCTATCATGTTATTTTTCCTGTTTCAGTCCCAGTTATGGTAACACACCTGAGCCAAAATAGCTTCAGAAAATAAACAAGTGTGCTCTGAACTCACAGCCCCAGTGATTATAATCAGTCCATGCTAATTAATCTATGAAAGCAGTAAATTATGGGTGGCAGATCTGCATCTACTGGAAGATAGGAAGCTGCCTTATACTGAGTCAGACCCTTGGTCCATCTAGCCCAGTATTGTAGACACTGACTGGCAGTGGTTTTCCAGAGTTTTGGGCATGAGTTTTTCCTTCCCTACCTGGAGATGTAGGGGATTGAACCTGGGACCTTCTGCATGCAAAGCAGGTGCTCTACCACTGAGTTACAGTCCCTCACCTATCTCTGGGTGGTTTGCAATAGATCAGCAAGGATTTCTGATTTGCCCAATTGTTTAGCAATAGCAGCAGCAGCAGCAACAACAACATGACTCCCCTCCTGCCCTAAATTATACTGCTGAAATGAAGAGAGCTAGGGATAACCAGGAGTGGATGTTTGTGTGGATGGACTGTGAGCTCCATTCAGTTCGGGGACTCAAAACAAATTCCTGGGCTCAGAATTCTTTAATTTGAAGCGTATTGTTTTTTGCACCAGGCTCCAGTAGGTGGCTACTAGTATAAAATGTGTGCTGCAGAATAAAGTAGATCCCACAAGCCTGAGATCACCCCTGCTGTAAATTAACAGCTGCTGATCAGAGGGCAGGGATCTGAAGCTAAGTTAGGGCATAATCCTATGCGTGTTTAGACAGGAAAAACGTGTAAGACTTCTGTCTAAACACACATAGGATTGCAGCCTTAAACTGTCTTGACTATTTCATAGATCATAGAGTTGGAAGGAGCCTACAAGGCTATCGAGTCCAACCCTGTGCTCAATGCAGGAAACTAGAGGAGGGGTCTCCCATCCAAGTAATAACCAGGCTTGACCCTGCTTAGCTTTCCACGCTCAGACAAGCTGAGCCAGCGTAAGCCACAGGCCTGTGAATTTGTCTATCTAGACCAGTGTTACCTGCTCTATGCTAGTACTGGTTCTTTGGTACCCCAGGCAGCAGCCTTTCTTCGCCTCCCTACTGAAGATCTTTTGAGTCCTAGAGATGATGGGAACTGAACTTGGGCCCCTGTGCCTACAAGGCACGTTCTCTGTCACAGAGCTATGGTCCTTCCCTCCTAAACATATAGCCTACTTTTAATTAAACACTGCCTCTTCGATAATGGTTTTAAAGTGCTGTTATTTTAATAATTTGCTGTTTGTTTCATTTAGAGTGTTAATTTTTTTTTTATTAACAATGTGAACTACCTTGATTACAGTCTTTGTGGAAAGGTGGGATACCAATTTTGTGGTTGTTGTATAAATAAGGCAGGCTCCTGCTGTCCCCATGGCAGCAGAAAAGGCCTGGGGGATTCCTTGAGCGTGCCAGGCAGGGGGTTTGGTTGGCAGCCAAGCAAAAGCTTTGGCAGAAGAGCTTAGTTCTCCCCTGGCTATAGTCAAACACCCTCAACATTTAGATATATGTATGGCTTCCCTTACTTCTCTTCCCCATCACCCCCTGCCCTTGGCTTACAAATCCTAGTGTTGGTGGGCCAGGAAAGAAACTGGAGGAAGCTGGTAGTTCTTGGGTGGAGCTTGGAGGCATCTAGCACGGGGTGGGGGTGGGGGGCGGCCCTCCAGATCTTGTTGGATGGCTTTGCACTACATTATGCTGGTATTTGCCCTAGCCAGCATAACCAGTCCTGAAGGATCATTTATTTATTTATTATTATATTTATATCCCGCCGTTTTTCCTGCAAGGAACCCAAGGCGGCTTACATAATCCTCCTCCTCCTCTCCGTTTTATCCTCACAACAACCCTGTGAGGTAGGTGAGGCTGAGAGTCTGTGACTGGCCCAAAGTCACCCAGTGAGCTTCATGGCCGAGTGGGGACTAGAACCCAGATCCCCCGAGTCTCAGTCCAACACTCTAACCACTATACCACTGTACCACACTGGCTGCAGTTCATGGGAACTGCAGTCCCAACAACATCTGGAGGGCCACATGTTCCCCTTCCCTGATCTAGCAGCTCAGAAGCTGAGCCAGGATGGAACCATGCAGCAGCATGCCAGAGGGAAAGCCGGGATGAACCTATTGGGTTATGGGTGAAACCTGTCAGAATCTGGCTGGGCCTTGGGGAACTGGGAATATACTGGCTTTGCAAACTGCAGTACTGGTTACCTTATCAGAATGTGGTTTAATTGGTGCAGTGCCAGCTCCAGGTTTCGGTGGTTCCTTGGCCAAACAAGATGTACCCAGTGGGCCGCCTCCTCTCCCCCTCCCCGGCCATTGCTCATTCACTCCCCCTCTAGTACCCAAAGGGCCGGGCCCTGGCTGGTGCCCAATTATACTGACCTCTGGTGCCAGCCTTGCTGGTGAGAACAGATGATACTGGCTGGCTGGCACCAACAGTGGTTCCTAGTCCAACTGTGTTTCCTGCACACTTTACACGGACACTTGCAAGCCCAATCCTACACACGTTTACTTGGAAGTAGGTTAATCAAGCTGAAGCTTACATCTAGTTCTGACTGCGGTGGCAAACCCTTGTTTGGGCTGCACCACTTAAGTGTGCAGGGCAGGGGGAGGGATGGTTCCCAGGTTTGAATTAAGTTCAGTGGGGCTTACTTCCCGGTGCGGATGCTTAAGTTGTGAAGGAGGCCATCCTAGTTTCTTACTGAGTGGGAAGCTGGGGAGATGCGCTTGGAGCAGGATTAGAAACTGACCTGTGCTTTGAGGAAGGAGATAAATTTTCAAGTCCTGAAGTCAATGTGACCTGCAAGCAGCATGCTTGTTCCTGGGTGGAAATCAATTGATAAAGTGCTTCATCTCAATTTAGTGCTTTAGAGAAGAGTACTAATTAGTTAGCATAAGAAAGGGGCATCAATGCAGAACTAAGCACTAATGTATAAATTAGTGTACATTCTTAAAGCCCTGGAGATGATCTAACCTTATTTAAAGCATTTTTATCCCACTCCTCAGCCAAAAAGGCTCCAGGAGTGGCTTACATACAGTCAATAAAAACAAGTCAATAAAAACAGGACAGTTCCTGCCTGCAGGCTAACAAGTGAAAAAGACATGACATAAAAGGAAAATGGGATGTCGAAGGAAGAAAAAAGCAAGTTCTGCTTCAGCAGGGCTGAATCTTCTGCAAGATGCTCCAATATCTTTCCAACTGAATTCTAGGGCCAGCCTGACTGTACACAAAATTCAAGCAGCAGTTCAGGGTGACAAGACTTTTAGGATCACAAGTGAAGTAGCCTGTGATATAAGAGTTCAACTTTCCCAGAATATTATGCCATGTAGAAGAGGATGCTGGGAACAATACTTCCACATGAGAGCCATTGAGCACTGCTGTGGCATTGCCTTTTGCCAATCAGCTGGAAGCAAAATTAAAATGGTGGTTCCAATCCTCACAGCACTTCACATAATGCTATATTATCCAGCAGCATCCATCCCCAAGGTCAAGAGCTTTCTATAATGTTTAATCCACTTGACAAAAGTCCCCTGCAAGTTTAATTAGAAACTTCTTGTGGCTTTCAGGTAGCACTTCTGATAAATTTCCAATATTTTAAAATCTCTAATTAGAAATTTTTAGAGATGCATAAGAATTTCCCTTTAAAATCGTGTATTTGCACAAATCTATATTTCATGCTAATAGCTTCACTGTACTTTGCAGCACCATCTCTGTCCAGGATCGAGGATTAAATATAGGCTTAATTTCCTTTCCCGCTTCCAAGCAGAGTTAACCTTTTTTTTTTTTTTTACGGCGGGGAGGAGGGGCATATTGATTTAATAAAGGAAAAGGGGGGAGTTGTCATTTACATTCAAGAAGCACCAGCCATGTGTGCAAATTCAACCATCTATTTAAAACTGCAGCAGAGTTTTAAATAGCTAGAGGGTGATGGTACCTCAGATTTAAATAGCTATAGGCTGATGGTAGGCTGACTTTTCACAGAAATCTTTAAAAGAATGTGTGTTTTTATTTAAAAAAGCATTTGGACTATTTTTTTTCCAGAAGCAGCTGCAGAGAATAGCTTTTTGTTGACTCTTATTTGATGGGGGTCACCTCATGAAACCTATCGACAGTAATTCCAGCATGCGGTGATAAAATAATTTACTTCATCTTGCAATGCATATTTTAAGAATGTTCTTATGCTTTTAATTTTAAACAGAGGGATCTGCAACAAAATGTTGCAGTGTGCAGTACTGCTACACAGGATTCTGTCCATCCATCCACCCATTTCATTTTCCAGATTTGTATACCGCTCTATATCTAACAAGATTCCCAAGCACTAAATGATAAAGGGGGGGGGGGGGAGAGAATCAAGATACAGAATTAAAATATTTAAAATCTGATTATGCCAATAAAACTGTGGCTGGTCAATCAGGGAGGACTTGTTTAAATAAAAATGTCTTCAAGAAGGTGCCAAAAACAAAACAATGTTGCAGCCTGCCCAACATCAACAGGCAGGGAATTCCACAGAGTGGGAGCCACCATGCTGAAGGCTCTGCTCTGAGTGGACTCCAAACAGGGCACAAGTCCATGCAGAAACAGAAGGAGTGCCTCATCTGATTACCTCAGTGACCGGGCAGGCTGGTAACAGAGAAGGCTCTCTCCCAAATATCCCAGTCTAAAGTTGTTTTGGGCTTTATACATCAATAACAAAACCTTAAACCTGGCCCAGCAGCAAATAGGCAGCCAGTGCAGTTCCCTCAGCGAAGGAGTTACATGCTGAAAGGGGGCAACTCCTGACAACAGCCAAGCTGCTGCATTCTGCACTAGCTCCAGCTTCTGGACCAATCTTAAGGGCAGCCCCACATAGAGTGTGTTGCAGTAATCCAATTACTTGAGGTTACTAGCGCCTGTACCACTGCAGCCAAGCTATACCTGTCCAGGAGAGCCGGTAGAAGGCACTAGGAGCTGCTGTGGCTTCTGGGCCTCCAGCGACAGAGATAGACTACAGACTACAAACCTCATCTTTCAGAGATGCGTCCATTCCATTCCATCTCCCCACCCCTGGTTTTCCATTTCTTGTGCATGGGTGGTGCCATTTTGGCTACATAAGCGACAGCACTCTAAAGCTTGATCACCTGAAATAGAGGGATGATCTACTATAGCCATCATGGGATGCCAAAGGGCAGCCTAGGAATTATCTAAACTAAACATTTAAAAAATAAAACAACTAAAGGTGCAATTCTATCCATGTTTGGATAGAGAAAAGGCCTACAGCGGAGCTGGCTGGGGCATGCTGGGAGTTCTAAGCCTTTCTTCTGGCTAAACTTGCATAGGATTGTGCACTAAATTATAGAATACATTGCCACAAGATGTGACGGTGGCTACTAGCTTAGATGACATTGGGAGGGAAAGGGGGCAGCACGATCCAATGTGGCTGCCTGTAACCCTCCGAACTTGGGAGAATTTTGGACAGCGTGTCGAGGACAGAAGGAGCACAGAGGTGAAGATGGCCTCTGTGCTCCTCCTGCCCTGCAAAACTTAAGACAGCCAATTTCGGCCATCTAAGTCTTTTGCGCGTGCCTGCTAGGAGGACAGGCTGAGGCGCCGCTGCTGGGATACATCGTATCCCAGCGAAGCCTCACTCCTCCTTTCCCTGCTCCCCAGAATGCCCACCCAGCACTGGCTCCAAGGTCAGGTCTTGCGACCTCAGAGCTGCAGCCCGTGCAGTTCTTTCCACACCAGCTGCAAGGGCGGAGGGAAGTGTTAGGTTTTGCATGGGCAGAACGAGCGAGGATTGTCACCTGACATGGAGGATGTCTCCTGAGGTGAAGTACACGAGGTCTATCGTCACCAGACATAGTCTCAAGGTCTATGACTCAGACTCATGGGGCAAGCTGGAATCAACATGTTGTGAAGAATAGGTTATATAACTGGTGAGTAATATCCTATTTATAGATACTATAAATAGGGTCTTACTATATAAGTTAGGGGAAGACACACATCCCCTCACTTTGACTCTTGTTCTGGACTTCTACTTGAAGTCAGTCACTTCACTTCATCTCAGCCTTGCCACTGGGGTCTTGGACTTGTATCTGCGATGATGTAGCAAGATGGGGGCATCTCTTCTGCGTAAGAGAAGCCAGCATTGCTTGCCTTAATCCCATGTAATTGGGTCTTACAAATAAACTCTTTAATCTTTATTAACTGCTGTTATCTCCTCCTTCCGTCTGCGTGACTAGGACTGAGGGTCACTGGCTAGGTAAGCTTTTGAACCCGGGTCAGTCCAGACATCTGGTTATGGGCCCAGATCAGCAGTTATGGAGTTAAAAAGATTTGTTTACATTTGTAAGGAGGTTGGAATGTAAACAACCGGGAAGGCAATGTTGCTAGAGCTGGATGCTGATAACAGCGGCTTGGAATGCAGCACAACTGAAGAATGCAGGATAGAGAGACGAAGGATTTTTCGTTTTGGAAGAAGCTGGAACGGAGGTGCCAGGCTTGGCAGATCCAAGGCTACTGAACAGTGAACAACACTGGACACAAGGATTTCATTTTTCACAGCTTGCTGGAGTGATGGTCAAGGAGCTGTATCGGGCAAGGAAATTTATCCAGGAGGCTCTGTGTCTACTCATCGAGACTACAGCAAGGAGGATCATATTTCTTTTACAGTTTGCTTCTTCGCTCAGCAGCGGCTCAGCTATCTCTTGCATAGTGTCAACAAATAGCTTGGATTATAATGACGTGGATTACGTCTGACATGGGCAAAGCGTCTGGAGCGTGTGTCGCAGCAAAGTCACGTGTGACTGGAACGTATCTTGGGAAACTTGATACTACACAGAAAGCTGTATCAAACCAGCGGAGGCGTGGTTTTACAACAGCAGGCAAGAAACAGCGCGGCAGTTTTTGGACAAGGAAAGCTGTGCTTCAAATGGGAAGCTGTTCTTCATTTTCCTTCATGTGGGATCACAGAAGAAGGGGCTTGAAATCAGCAAGGGTGCTGCTGATGGGAAAAACATTGTGGTTTTAACCCAGGACATAACAAAATGGACATTATTTTGTGTGTGGACAGAAAACAGTGGATTGTTTAAAACAAACTTTCTGTGTTGGACATAAATAAGCAGAAAGAGGACTATGCAAATGGTCAGGAGTTTAAAAGTCATGTTTTTGGAACTGTATTTCTTGAAAGTTTGAATAACTTGGAGTCAAGAAAGTGTAATATATGCTCTGGAAATGTCAGGAAATGTACTGAATGTATATATGACTTGAGTATATTGTGGATTTCTCTGTAGCAAAATGTGAAATACTGAATAATTAGTAGGTATGTTTATATGGCAAAGCTAAGAGATGGATTATTTATTTTATCATGCTGTAATGATGTAATAAAGAAATGGAGAATTGCAACTATAAAAAGGTTAAATCTACTTCCGGTTTTGTCACAGAATTAAGATCCGAGCACTACAACTATAAAAAGGTTAAATGCTTATATGTATGACATGTACATGCATGCATATCACATGATGTTTGATCATTTAGATTCACAGGCATGTGAAAGAAAATGCAAACTGTTGGTGGGGAAAGCATTTGGAAAATTGTAATTTTCACATGAAAGGTAATTTTGTGCACATAAACAAAGGATGCTAGCTTCAACAGGTAAACTGGAAGGCAAGCTGACAAATCATTTTTAATTTGTTCTTGGAGAACTTGTAGGTACTCTGATAGGTTTTTAGAGGAGAGGCACGCTATTTCATGATGTTAATTGATCAATACATGAAGAACAAGGTTGTGTACATGTTAGATAGAAAGCTGGAGTATTGAACAGAGTCAAGGTGTTTTGTGCTTGGGTGGGAAACAAGCATATTACCCATGTTACCTATTTCTTTTGAGATATGGGGGAAGTTCAATTCAGTGCATGTTTTGATGCATTTCTAACAGGATGTGGTATTGAACACATGGATTGTGTGGAAGAGTAAACAAACACTCAGAAGAGGTGATGCTAATTTAGCTAATGAGGTTAGGGTAGAAGCTCTTAAATGTTTTGATTATGTACATGATAGAAGTTTTAGTTCTGTGTTGAACTGTACACCTTATGGAAAGTAGTGTAGGGGAAGAATCTTCTGGAGAAACATATCAGGATCTTGGATCTGATATGTAGGTACATACACCTCAAAGTTAGAAGAAATCTGTAATAGAGGCTTACATGATGTTACGACAGATAATTCTGGGCGCTAGATTCCCTCTAACCCCACACTCTTACGAAAGGTTTAGGATCTTTGGCTGGGGTAAAACCTGCGCTGCTGGGGTGGAAAGTGTGCGCTTTGCTCCTTTTATACTTAAACAAACCTACACACACACACACATAGACTCTAGAAACAAAAGGGTGGTTTTATTGAACTAGAATACAGAGTAGGTACAGCATCTTACTTGTTGGTAAAGCAAACCTAGTGATGTCAGGCAGCAAAATATCCTTACGCTATGGTTCAAACACACCCTGTATTCTGGAGAGGAGAAAGAGTCCCTTTTGCCCTTACAAGCCTGAATAGAAAGGGGGGGGGGAGAGATTCCTGCCTAGAAGGATAGAAGAGCAAAGTCCTGGCTACTACCTGTCTGCTGTAATTATGTTCCAGCTGTAGCCCCGCAGTCCGCGGTCCAAGGTGACCCCCTCAGCTCTCTCTCCCGACATACCTTGCTAAAACCTCTTGGTTCTTATATTCTCTTCCCTGCCTTTTTGGAGGGAATGAGAGCATTGGGGGTGGTCTTTGCCCCACAGATGTCTTCCAACCCTGCTAACGACCTTACTCTTTGTATTTTGATGACTCATGATGGGTGTACTTAGGAAAGCAAAGGTTTGGGTCTTCTTGCTGATGGGACTGTTTTTGGAGTAGCTTCTGGTGGTATTCGCCCAGTGGGGGGGGGGGAGTCATATCTTTTTAGGAGAAATCCTCCTGTGTTTTAGGCGATATGCAATATTCAGGTCTTAATCAATGCAAGCCTGCCACTCATTTGCCTATGCATGCCTCTAGGCTTCACTCACTCTTCCATTCAAACCTTCAGTCATGCCCTTTTGCCTTCTGCCCTGCTGGGGAGGTGGGCCGGCTGCTTCTTTTCTCTTGAGCCCTTGCTTACCCAACGCTTCTTATGAGGGCTGTGGACTTCCTTTTGGAGGTGTAGCCATAACCAAATGATCAGAACTATATCTCATCTTAACAATGAGATTTTTCTAGAATATGAGAATATTGTGTTTAACATGAATAACACTTGGATAGTGAGATTATCTAGACGTGTTGAGTATAATGCTGAATGAAAAGGTGAGATTTTTCAAAATTATTCTGTTAATGCTAGGGATGCATCAGGCTCAGAGTCAGAATAGAAAAGCATTTGCTGAAAGACAGTCAGGGAAATTTGACAAACTCTGATACACATTTGGTTCAGAGTATGGAGGCTAAACAAATGATTGTTCATCATTGGTGCAAGTTCATTGGAACAGGAACCTGGTAACTGATGAGGTAAGGAACAGGTGAGTCAAACAACCTGTGAGATATCAGGATGAATTTGCAGGAAAAGCCAATTTGAAAACTCAAAATTTTAAAGAGGTGAAAAATTGTCTGTTAAGGAAGCTGAACCATAGCTTCAGGCTATGCAAGATGAGTTGAATTCTTTGGATAAAGAACAAAACATGGAAGCTGGTGAAAGAAACAGCAGTCCATGGAACTCATTGTTACCAGATAGATTTTTAGGTGAAAACTAACCAGATTGCAAGGTTATGTGTCAAAATAGCAAGATTGGTTGCTTGTGATTTTGCTCAAGTTAAAAGGAGCTGGATAATCATGAGATGAGTGCAACAACAATTTGCTTTGGAAACAGTACTGATGTTTAAGAATGTTGAGAGATTGGAAATATTGGAACATAAGCATTTTAAATGGAAAACTGTCTGGGATTTTCTTTAGGAAAAGCTAGAATCAGCTAGAGGCTGGAATTCTGTTTTGAACTCAAACATTGCTGGTTTGGGATTTGCATAGAGAGGCAGATCCAGGGCCGGTGCTACCATTAGGCCAACTAGGCAGCTGCCTAGGGCGCAGGGCTATCTCCTGCGCCCTAGGGGTGCCAGAGGGCATAGGGCTGGAGGGAAGGAGGGCTCAAGTGGGAAGGGGGGAGGCACTAAATATCTGATCTTGTCTAGGCCACCAAACTGCCTTGCACCAGCCCTGGGCAGATCAATGTTTGTTTGTTAAACAGAAGGAACAGGGACATATACTATATGTACTTTGTTGGTTGGATGATCTATTGGTTTTTTTTTTTCTGGACAGATTAAAGACAATATGATAAAATTGATCCAGGGTTTGGAATTTCATTTTTTTTAATTGGAACTGCTTGGTGATGATCAACTGTCTATCTGTAAATAGAGGTAGAGAGAAAAGGGACCAAGAGGGCAGTATCTTACTGCAACAAACCAGAGAAAATCATGGATGTGATTGAGAATTTTGGAGATAGTTAACTCAGTGAGAGACTCCAAATAATTGAGGATTTTCAAGCACATGCTGATGGAAAAGCAGTTTGAGAATGCTACACAGAAGCATTGGTCAGTTGAGCTTCATTGTGGAAGCAACAAGGCCAGATATTGCTGTCAGTGTAATAGGCAGACTGTTAGACCAACAGGACATGCTTGGAGAGCTCTGAAAAGGAGTTGTGTGTTATCTGGAAGGAACATCATACTTCAGACTATTTTACAACTCAGAGCACAGGTGGCTTACAGATTCACAGAAATGCCAGTTGTGGTTGTGATAGTAAGAACAACGAGAATACACCTGAGGTTTGTTATTTTTATAACCATACTTTGTTTGATTGATTTTGTAGAAACAATAATCTGAAAGTTAGAGTTCAACTGAAGCTGAACTGAATGCATTATATTATGTATTGTGCTATTATGCTTTGTAAAGCTTGAATAGTTATTGCATTTGTTTAAATAGTTTAAATTGAAAAAAATGTTTAAATGATGCTGGGATTGATGTGAAAAAAACCTATTACAGTTTTTTCAGGACACCAAGGCAGGATTGCTATGCTGCAGGCAGATAGCAATACACAAAGTTTTAGGTCTACAAATAAAACTGTGTCATGCAAAGGTATACATCAGAAGTCATTTGATGGTGGTTCAAATATCTGGCAAGTAAAGTCATTCCTGCAAAGTTTTTTTTTTTTATCAAAGTCCATAGATGAAAGAACAGCATCAGTGTCAACAAAGCTGTTGCTGTTGTATTAGATAAATAACCACGTTCTGCAACAAATGCAAAAAGCAGGGGGATGTTAGGTTTTGCATGGGCAGAAGGAGGATTGTCACCTGACATGGAGGATGTCTCCTGAGGTGAAGTACACAAGGTCTATTGTCACCAGACATAGTCTCAAGGTCTATGACTCAGACTCATGGGGCAAGTTGTGTGAAGAATAGGTTATATAACTGGTGAGTAATATCCTATTTATAGATACTATAAATAGGGTCTTACTATATAAGTTAGGGCAGTGTTTCTCAACCTTGGGTCCCCAGATGTTTTTGGCCTACAACTCCCAGCTGGCTGGGGCATGCTGGGAGTTGTAGGCCAAAAACATCTGGGGACCCAAGGTTGAGAAACCTGAGTTAGGGTAAGACACACATCCCCTCACTTTGACTCTTGCTCTGGACTTCTACTTGAAGTCAGTCACTTCACTTCATCTCAGCCTTGCCACTGGGGTCTTGGACTTGTATCTGCAATGATGTAGCAAGATGGGGGCATCTCTTCTGCGTAAGAGAAGCCAGCATTGCTTGCCTTAATCCCATGTAATTGGGTCTTACAAATAAACTCTTTAATCTTTATTAACTGCTGTTATCTCCTCCTTCCGTCTGCGTGACTAGGACGGAGGGTCACTGGCTAGGTAAGCTTTGAACCTGGGTCAGTCCAGCTCTCACAGGAAGGTGCTCCAAATTCAGAGTCCCAGCTCCACCCTCGGAGTGTCCGGATTTAGGGCTTCTCAAGAGGCACCTGGTTGGCCTTGGTGGGAAACCACATATAGGCCTTTGGTCTGATCCAGCAGGTAATGAATGCATGAAGGCACTATCAAGGACAATCAGGCTAACTCTGTCCAGGGCTGGCCCTCCCATGAGGTGGGGCGCTTCCCCTGCCTCAGGCAGCAGAGCAGGAGGTGGCAAATTGTGCCACTCCCCCACACCAATAGGAGGGCCCACCACCATCTACAGTGGATGTTCTGGAGAGCCCCGCCGGCTGCTTTCCTGCCATGGCATTTGCCGCAGCAGGGGAGTGGGACCGGTGGGGTCTCCAGAGCTGCTGCCCACTCAGCGACACTAGTGGGTGCTCCGTAGATCCCTGCCAGGTCCCAATCTCCTGCTATGGCAAATGCCGCAGCAACAGAGCAGCCAGCAGAGCTCTCTGGAGCAGCCATCCGCCCTCTGTTTCGCTCTGGGGTGATCCTCAGAACGAAACAGAGGACACGCAGCTGCTCTCAGCCAGCTGCCCTCGGGCTTGGATTAAGAATCCACTCAGGGAGAGCCAGAGAGCAGGAGGGCTCTCCAGAGAGCAGCGGTAGCTGGAGGAAAAGGCCAGTGTGGCTCTTCAAAGAGCTGGCCAGGCTGAAATGCCTAACTCTGCAAGGGTCCTTCCTCAGAGCCAGGAATTGTGGGATGGGTGTCCCAGGAGATCGCCTGTATGGCTGCTTCGGCTCTCCAGAGAGTCCACCTACCCTCTGGCCTGCATTGCGGTAAGAGAGTGGGGGAACATGATGCAGTGGCACTAAGGGGTGGGGTGATGGTGGTGCATATGCTCTCCTGCCTCGGGTGGCAGTGGAGTTTGTGCCAGGGCTGGGTCTGCCTCTAGATGACAATGCACATGACAGCCATACACACATGGCTGACCCATGATCAGGGTCAATTTGCTCTACATATGTACAAATGTACATGTGTACAACTCTCTTCATGGAGACGGGAACCCTGGTCAATTAGGCTAGCCTGCACATTCTTGACAGCCCGAACATACATTTCTTACAGAACATATAAATATACTCCTTGCAAGTAAAAATTAGCACACTAGGCAGAAAGGCTCCAGCCCAGCTCATGCCTTGCACACTACTTGCAAAGAGCTGTTTGTTTTTTTTAAACATAAGGGAGAATGAAAATTTCTTTCTGCCCTCACTGTTTACATTTGTTTTTATCTAACCTCTGGTGTATGTATATATAAATGCCAACTGAGAATAAAACTTCATGCATCTGATGAAGTGCTCTCCAGCCCATTCCAGCTTTTGCCATGATGAGGGTGCAATCCTATGCAAGTTTAGACAGAAAAAAGGCCTACAACTCCCAGCACGCCCCAGCCAGCATAGCATAGCTGGCTGAGGCATGCTGGGAGTTGTGGGCCTTTTTTTCTGTCTAAGCTTGCATAGGATTGCGCCCTAAATGTAACAGTCTTTTTGTTATTGTTGAACACCGTCTT
Source organism: Shinisaurus crocodilurus (assembly GCA_021292165.1). NCBI lineage: Eukaryota > Metazoa > Chordata > Lepidosauria > Squamata > Shinisauridae > Shinisaurus > Shinisaurus crocodilurus. The sequence goes on along the minus strand of CM037877.1, from coordinate 5,338,925 downwards.
GATGGCTTTTTAGCAGATAAGGTGGTATATAAATATTAATTAATAACAATATTGTTTTTATCACCTTTATCATCATAACAAGAACAATGTATTAACATATCAATAGGATAACTCTGTTTGTCTTTAAGGTGCCCTGAGACTCTTCCTTGGTTTTCATAATCCATGTTAGTGTCACGCCAACTCAAAGGTCACAACAAATGTGCAAGCTTCCGAGATCCCCAGATCTCCTCATCAGGCAAGATGTGACTGCTTTTGGTAACATCTTGCCTGATGAATAGTTCTGGCGATCTCGAAAGCTGGCACTTTTTTTGGTGCCCTTTTGGTTGGCCTAATAACGGTGTGACACTAATACGGATTCTGACATTTTTCTTACGGCTGACACTGCTAGCTTTGCTTTTTGTATTCCTTGGTTTTCTGCAGCAAGCAGAAATTCAGGAGGTGAAACTTTCCCCCTGCTTCTCTTTCTGGCAGGGAGATGCGATGATGGCAAAAGGTTCTCCTGTAAGCACAGGACTCCGCAGAAAAGTTGGCAACCCCAATTGTGCGTCTGCGCGTTTACTAACTTCATTCCCGTTGCCTTTCCAGGATGAAAGGAATGTGGGGAGGGGGAAGGATCTGCCCAGCGGCCGGCAGAGGGCGAGCCCTGCCTACGTGCTTGCCGGCTCTCGCACGCAAAGGGTTCCCAAGAGCCGAACTACACTGGCGGTGGGGGGGAAAGCAAGCAAGTCCGTCGCCTCCGCCACCTGCGCCAGGCAGGCGAGGGAAAGCGGAACCGGCCGGCTGGTTGCTATCGCCTTCCTGCTCAGCAGCAGCAGCACCTCCCATACCTGGAGAGGGAGCGCTGATCGAGCCCCGCCCCGCTCCGCCGACGGCCAGCATTCATTCCGCGCACCTTCCGCGTTCTTCTCCGGGCATTTTGTAAATAACTTCAGCTGCTGCCGGGGCCGGGCAAAGGTCGTGCGCTTTCCCGTTTGAGCCGCAGGTTCGGCAGCATTGCTCGCTCGCCCGCCACTCCTTCTCCCTCGCCATGTGTTCTGCCACCCGGTTGTAAACGCAGCTGGACTTTCCTTCCACCGCCACTCCAGACTACTTGGGATTGTACCGGGCTTTGGATGCGTTGGGGACGCCCGCCGGCTTCGCTCTGCGCCTCTCGCCGTCCGCTGCCGCTGCTGCGCCCTGCCGTGCGCCCCTCTCGGATTGCGCGTCGCCAGCGAGGACATGTCGGTGGCCGAGCTCTACACCAAGGTAAGGCAGTGGCTGGAGGTACAAGGGCGCGGCGGGGGGGACTGCCGTCCAGCGGTGTACCCACGCCCCCCGGGAGGGTGCTGATCCACCCGCGATGGGCTCGCAGGGCAGCCCTACTTCCTCCACTCCCCTTCCGCTCTCGCTACTTTTCTCTCCGTCACCGTGGTCTCCTGTCCGCGCCTCACTTTTCCGTGCGCTTTGCGGTTGGCTTCTCACAACCAATCTCCAGTTTGATTCTGTGCTGGGAAATTCCGTCCCCGCTGGGGACTGCTCAGGCTGTGGGTGTTCCGAATGCTTTCCAATATGTTCACCTTTGCAACACTGGGAACTCCGTTGCAATTACAGTACATTCCCCTTTTTCCAGATGGGAAACTGAGGCAGAGAAGGGGAAAGTGTGTGTGACGCTCAAGGCTCCCCAATCACCTCGTGGAGAGCTGGTGTGGTGATGAGTATGTTTGGACTTGGATCAGAGATCCTTGGGCCCAGATCCTTGTTCAGCTGAGACTCTCCCTGGGTGACCTTGGGTGGGTTGCCATCTCCTGGCCTAACCTACCTTATAGGGTTGCTGTGAGGATAATATTGGATAATCCCCAAGCCCAAAGTGTAATGGGAGATGTGGGACTCGAACTCGGATCTTGCAGAGCCAAACCCATCGTTCTGATTGTGAACCTGCCTGCTTGCTTCCATTCCTGAGTAAGAGTCGTCGCCATCCTCCCTTTCTCTGCATTAGGTTGCTGTTTTCTTTTTTTAAAAGGCACTTTAAAGTTTTGTTGCTAGGAGGCCGCCAGGGCTGCGGTTGTTAGGCAACTTGGCTAGGATCCCTGCGCCTCCTCCCCTTCCTCCTGCACCTGTTCTGCTGCTGCTGCTACCTGAGCAGTCTGGTTTCCTCGTTTCGCTGGGCCTTCACTGCACCAGGCTGCTGCTTCCTGCCGCCAGGGCTGGCACCTTGGGGCCAAGGTCCGGGGCCCTGCAGTCCCCCTCAGTGACCACCCAGAGAGTCGCAGGTGATGATGAGGGCAGCAAGAGCAAACTCCATTTTATTCCTGTAGATATGAGATTGCTATGATTTAAGTGAGTTTAAATATGCAAAAGTGCACATGTGCAGAGGTGTTTTTTTTTTTTTTTTTTTAAAAAATCTGGGTCGGGAAAGTTTTGTTATTGGTGGTGTTCTAGCATATCAGGAATGTAGAAGCAGTTGTAAAACATGGAATGGTGGTTGGAAAGAGGGAAGAGAAGTGCTAGCTGTGTGCTTCACAACTGAAGTAATATATAACACACACACACACCCGAAGACCATTAAGACTAAGGTCAAAAATTATCTAGCTGCGCTACTGCTCTGGAACACCATAAAAAAAATATCCTGTCCTGATCTCAGGTACCTTTTGCTCTTGAACTTTCCCCAGAAGTTTTCTATATAGAGACAGGGACACTTCCTCCCCCTTTCTCTCACCTGTCGGAGAATTGCCAACAGTGCCTTAATTTTGAAGGGGACAAATTATAATGTCCAACTATTTAGGGTGTGAGGAAGAACAGTCTTTCTTTATAATTAATTATCCATTTCAGTTCTGATTAATCCCAACAGGCAGGGCTTTTTTTCTGGTGGAACTCACCGGAACCGAGTTCCAGCACCTTTTCTTCTATTAATTGCATTACAATTTAATCGCCATCTACTCCCGAGGAAATGTAATCCAAGAGTTCTGGTACCTTTTTCTCCAGAAAAAAAGCACTGCCAACAGGACACAAGTGAGCAGAGAACAGATATTTTCCTCCTCCCTCAGATTCCGGGTGTGTGTCTGTTCCACCTTTGGCATGGGGAAGCTGCCACCCACAGCTAGGGTGGGGGGGATCTCATTCCCAATAAAATTTGCATAAAGGAAGGTCTGGCAGTAGGCTTTGGGTCTGACACCTATATTTGGAGGAAGAAAGGAATCTCTCCCTTACCCATGCCCTCAGCCCGATTAGTGAATGCTCCTTGCGTGAACAAGTCCGCAGTGGCATCTCCTGCTCCTCACCACCACCACCACCACCATTGCCTGGGCCAGAGCAAGAGCCACGTGAGCAAGCAGGTTGCAATGGTGAAGAAGATGAGCAACTCCAGGGGGCTGTTGGCAGTGGGCCCCTGCTGGGGTGTGGTGGGCCCTCAGTAGATGCCCAACCATGCCTACCTTTAACTCTGGCCCTGTCTGTGCTCTGCTTGTTTGCCCCCAAATTCTTTCATCCATCCCGTCCCGCTGCAGTAGGACAAATGTGATTTTTTAAAAAAAAATCTTAATGGTGAACGGTTCTCCTGGGTTTCTGTTTGGCAACCTCGAGTAGTATCTTGGCTTGGCTGCTTAGATATATTTTTCTCTTTACGCACCTTGCAGCTGTGGAACACTGTGTCAATTCCTCTTCTGTCCCATTGTGCTGTGGATAGAGAGTGGATCTCTGTGAAGTTGGGAGCTGTTTATCTGTAGGGGTCTGTGTATGCTTCTGTGTAGACGAGACTCTGTTTTCTTGGTCGCTTCCAACCCATTGGCTATGTAGGTTTTGTTGTTGCCAGGTCCTAGCTTGGGAACTGTTTCCATCGTCAGAGTTTGGTACTTGAACATGTGAAGTTATACTAGGGAAATTGCCTCTAGGCATGTGCAGAGTGCACTTTCCTCGGTGAGGAAGGCTTTCAAATCAGAGAATGTGATTACAAAATAGGCTTGGCCCCACACTCTTTAAAGAAATTAAACACTGTTAACATTCTCTGCTCCAGAGAATGGCTTTGGCTTCCCCCCCCTCCTTGAAATGGTGATCTGTCTGTCAACCTGTACGTGGTTAACAAATCATGGCTTGTTAGCGTGGCTGGGTTCAGACAACACAATAACCCACGTTTCAGTTTCAACAACAACCCATGGTTCAATAACAACCCACTCTCAACCCATACTCAATCCTTGTGTGGGTTATTGTGTTGTCTGAACCCAGGCCATTGTCTTTGGCTCCACTGCTTACAATTTCCCCCCTCTGTTTCTCTCTCTGTGTGTATATATATACCTGCCAACACTTGTGTGTGTACACTTGAGAACATTTCATGCGTTCATCTGATAGTGGACTCTTGTCTGTTAAAGCATCTGCTGCAATAACTCTGTTAATCTTTAAGGTGCCACAAGACTCTTACAGTGCAATCTTACGCATGTTTTACTCTGAAATAGGTCCCACTGTGTTCAGTGGGGCTTACTCCCTAGTCAGTGTTTTGGGGATTGCAGCCCTAGTTGGTTTTGCTGTGTCAGACAACCTTCTGGAATTTGCTGAATGAGCAGTAGCACACCTTCAGACATCTCATGCGGTGTGTTTTCTAAGGAATGTGTGATTGATTGTAAAATCAGAGCCTCGAGTTCTGGACCCCACTCCGGAGAATGGGCAGGAGGACCCCCAGATGCAGTGGGGGTGGCTTACTACATTTTGAAGAAAGTGAAGTGATGTAGTTACAACAATCTAATGAGCGGGAGGCTACAAGGCCATTAAGTACAGAGTCCAAGGCTGTGTAACAGCACAACTTTAAGGGAATGAATAAATTGCAAGTTCCCAAATGCTGTTTAGGGCAACGCACACGCAGTCCTTGCAAATGCTACTTTCTTCCAAAAATCATCAGCACAGAGGCCCACACATAGATAGGCTTGCCACCTTTTCTTTTTCCTGGCAGGGCTCCTGTACCTTTAACTTTGTTAGCAGCACAGGCGGGCAAAAATTCAACAGATGAATCTTTTCCTGCTATGGAGATATACCATAAGGACCGGAAACAGCACTTGTTGGTTTTTCTTCCTATCATGCTGCTGTTAAGGGCACAGGGACCTTGCCATGAAGGAGAAGTAGCAACTGGGACTCGGGAGATCCAGGTTCTAGTCCCTGCTCGGCCATGAAACTCACTGGGTGACTTTGGGCCAGACACAGACCCTCAGCCTAACCTACCTCACAGAGTTGTTGTGAGGATAAAATGGAGAAGAGGAGGAGGATTATGTAAGCCAAAGCCGCCTTGGGTTCCTTGCAGGAAAAAAGGCAGGGTATAAATATAATAAATAAATAAGCTTTTGTAGGGAAAACTTATATCTTTCGTTGAGGTTCCTCCTTCTGTTTGGCTTGCAACAGTTGGACTTAATTGGACCAGGGGGCTGGGGAAGTGGTTGGCCCTGGTAGCAAACAGGGACAGTCAGGTGGGTTTGCTGGTTTGTTAGTGTAATTAAGTCTCCCGTTTGTTCGCTACTTAATGAAGCAAAATTGGCTGGAGTTTGTTCCACTTGCCAGCCAGTTTGATTGTGTAGGGAAATTGGTCGACAGTCCCTTGTTTCCCATGGTAGACTGATTCTTTCATGCTGGGTGGGGCAGGTGAGATCATGAACTTCCTGGGAAACCTGTGCTTAGTTACGTCATCTGCTTGTTCCCGATGCTCCTCTTTTAAGTTACTTTTAACGTTTTAACTGTTTTAACCTTGAATTTTTACTGTTGAGATTTAATTACTTCTTTTTATCTATTTAAAAAAACTTTTAAGTGTTTTTAGTACTGGAGAATAATACCAGATAGGAAGCTTCTCAGCCCGTTGGCTTTTTCTTTTCTCTTTTTTGCTGCTGCTGTTGTTGCTTGCTGACAGCTTAGCATTTTTTATCTTGTCTATCCTGTTTTAGTATATTTATTTTACGAGTAACATTTTAAATGTGCTAAGAGAACACGTAAAGCAGGCAGTCCTTATTATTAGGACAAAACCTCTGTGGCTTACCGTATGTTGGCCCAGCTTGTCTGAGCGTGGAAAGCTAAGCAGGGTCAAGCCTGGTTATTACTTGGATGAGAGACCCCTCCTCTAGTTTCCTGCGTTGAGCAGGGGGTTGGACTCGATGGCCTTATAGTAGGCTCCTTCCAACTCTATGATCTATGAAATTATGAAATCTATGAATCCTGCTTCAGCATTGGTGAAGGAATAATGTCCACCTCAGGGATGCAAGCGAGGTTAGGGGGAACAGCAGTGCAGACAGCATGGTAGCTAAAAGTAAATTGTTATTACAGAAATATGGACTCGATCCAGATGTCCTTTATGCAGCTGGAATTTATTCTAGCAGACACAAAATTAAAGTGTATCTCCAAGAGCTATTTGCAGAAAAGGATATGGTGGCTATCTCTATATTCTCCAGTGCCTACCCTTTCCTAAAATGGCATCACAGGATTGAGAAATATCTCTCGGATTTAAATCCACCTTTTCGCAGGGCATTTACCGCCCTGCGCTGTCAGTCAATGAAATCAAATTTTATGGAAGGCAGGTGTGGCGGAGTGACAGGCAGAAGCCCAGGGAGGGGCCAACCTGAACATTCCAGAGGCTCTGATTGGTTGAAGAAGAGCATAGAAGCCCAGGGAGTTGACAGTTAAAGGGAGTTGGTTGTCAGTTGGGGAAGAGAGTGGGTTGGAGTAAGAGAGGGAGTGGGAGGTTAATAGCGTAGGTAGGGAAAGGTGGTACTGAAGAGAAGAGTTCAGACAGGAAATCTAGTACAGTAATACCTTGGATTGCAAGTAACTTGGTTTGAGAGCATTTTGCAAGACAAGCAAATTTTTAAATTTTTTTTTTTTACTTGATATACAAGCGACGTCTTGCAATACAAGTACTGTAGTATGGCTTAAATTAAAAATCTCTGTACAATTTTTTTTTTGGGGGGGATTTCGTTTTGATATGAGTGTTTTGGATTACAAGCACGTTTCTGGAACGAATTATGCTCTCAATCCAAGGCATGACTGTACTAAGTTGTGAGAAAGCAAACGTGAAGGTGTTAGTGTAGAACAATTCACAGGAGTCTCCACTTAGGGAGTGAAGGACCTTCTGTCTGAGGAAGAAGGAGAAACTCTGGACTAGTGTGAGGGACAGTTAAGTTCCCTGGTCTGATACTGTAACTTTCAAGTAACCAAGCCAAGTTGATACAAAGAGCACTGTATAACATCTGCCTGCCTTTAACCCTGAATCTAGCAATACAAGTTTTCAACTGTAGCCTCTGGCGGGCGTGACCAGGGCCGATTTCGGCCCGCTACGCCAGCTCGAGATGAGCAGTTACATCCCTACGGACTTGTCTTGCAAGACCTTGCTCGTTTATCAAGTCAAAAATTTTAAATTTTTTTTGCTTGTCTTGCAAAACATTCTCAGACCAAGTTACTTGCAATCCAAGGTATTACTGTAACAAGTTTGAATGTAACTGTTGAAAATTCCAAGTTATCTGTTCCTGAGTTGAATATCAGTTTAGAGACTTTGTTAGAACAATAAATCAACCTTTTTATTCAAAGTTCTAATTCTCCAGAGTCTGACTGGTGACAGGAAAGTAAGAAGTGAATTAACGGAGGGGCACCCTGCTTCAAGTACTCAAATAAACAAACTGCTTAATAAAGACAAACAAACATGGGTGAACAGCTACATATAAGACCTAAGACACATAATCGACTAACGCAACTTTAAAAGGCAGCTTAAAGTCTGAAGTGACCAATACAAGGTGGCACTTGGTGAGAGCGAAGTACACATCGAGGGTGTGGGCTTTGGAGTTGAGGGGTCCCATCCGCTACAGCAGGTTTAAGAAAATCCCTAGAGATCAGCGTCTATGTATCCGTGGTGGCCAACAGATAGAGGATATTATACATTACATGTTATACTGTAAACTCTATGATACACCGAGGGGAGAGCACCTAGAGAAATTTTATTAGGATGATTCCGACCCACAGTGATATGGATAAGATTAAATATTTACTGTCCAGTACAGACAGGGCGGTTATTATTAACACTGCCAAATTTGCTGTAAAGGCTGCCCAGCTCAGGCAAACGTGTGTAGCCAGTCTTGAGATGTAAGGTTCTAGCTGTTTGCTCATGTATGTTTTAATATTGTAACATGTAAGGTTTTAGCCTTGTCTGTATGAACATTTTAAGGTGCTATTGTATTTTATGGAACTAACTGGCTAAAACCTGTATTTGGTTGCCTTCAATAAAATGGTATTGTACTTCATCTGCTATTTATAAGAGAAAGCCTTGAGTGCAAATGAAACAACCCACTGTAAAGTTGTGATTGTGTATCATGAGCAAGAGGACAAATAATTCATCTGAAGCTGGATGTTTTGCAAACAAAAATTAAGATTCCTTCCCCTGCCCCTCCCTTAACCTTTAAAAAGTGAGGCATGGCTCGACATATGAACAAACACTCATTGCACTACAATTGAATAATAAATTGAACATTGCCCAATCAAGCGGTTAAGTTGTCTGTCCTTTTACTGATCTGGGCATGGCAACGTGAGGAGGAGTCTTTTAGAAACGTCGGGATGTACGGTATGTCTCTAGTAGAGGCATGAGTTACCATCCCTCCCTGCTCTGAATTTTACATTTGTCCATAAGGCCACAGTTCGACACAGGGCAGTGCCCGTTTAAAAAAATGGTGGCAACTTTCTATAATTAAAAATTGAGATTGTTCGGTATGATCTGCATCCCATTGTATCAACTGTTTCGTTGTCTTCCTAAATGCTGGCGTAGCTGTTTTTCCCTTACAGACCTTTTTTTTTTTTTTTAAACCAATGCCAATTCTTCCAGGAATGAGATTTATCCCATGAGACAATGCAAGCTAATAAAAAAGCTTTGCTTTCTGTCTTACAGCTAACCCAGCAATTCTGAATAAGAGATCACAATGTGTAAGTGTTGGTTCACATGTAAGGAGCCTTCTTGACTCACCAGCATCATGTCCAAACAAGAGTTTTGTGTAACTTGCAAGCCTGCATCATATTTCACCAATAGAAAGTTGGCTAGTTATTTATCTCTCATGGTCCTGGTATAGCATGGAAATAGTTCTTTCCAATGTGCTGCATTCTGAATAAGTAAATGTATGTATTTGTTTATATGTCTGTAAGAATGCAGTGTACAAAAGATGATTCTCCTATTGTTTTTGTAGTCAAAATAGCTTTATACTTTCACCAGCAGCAGTTGGGATTTTAGGAAGTCTGCTGGGCTTCAAGGACTTTTCAGTGGGCTTTTGTTTGTTGGGCTACTTTGGAACAAGTGACTTCCAGTCCTGAGTTTTATAACCTTCAATGTATCTCTCCCTCTAATAGCAAAATCAAATGGTGAGTGCCAACAGGATGGGAGCCAAAACAGGGCATCTGAGAAATGAGATGGAGGCATGCTTTTGGCATGCTTGGGGGAACCTCTTGAGGTTTGCAGAAGTACAATATATTTAAACCAAAACCTAAAAAAACAAGCAGCCCATGCTCAGTAACTATGGAATGTTGAGTGTCAATTGGAAAAGAAAAACAGATGAGATTTCTGAGCATTGTCAAATGTGTGGCAGAACGGATCATGCACTGAAACTTGACGCGGTACCCAGTGATTGCAGGAATATTATTCAAACATCAAGGGCCCTGTGGGCAAGAAGGAGCAGTGAAGGCGGCAGGAGCAGGCAGAGGGAACATCAGGGCCTGCTCCAGTTGGACTGCCCCTCCCAGGGCTAACTGACGCCCTGTTTTTTCTTGAATTTAATTGGACTGTACATCGCTCAGAGTGGCCGGATGACTGGCCAGATGGGCGATTCAAAAATATAATAAATAAATAAGCAGATGAACTAGATGCCTGAACGTTGGTTTTATGACTTGAGGAAGCTGAGATCTGTTAGCCACTTTGCTTGAAAGCATGGTTCTCTCCAGTGCTATGAACTGAAGCTGCTCCTGTGATAAACCGAATATTATTTTTGGCTGTCTATCAGTTCCTGCTGCTTGATATCCACAGGCTAGCCTCTGGGCATCTGCTCTGGAAGGAACACAAGGGACACCTGCCTAGTGGCTAACACCATCATATCAAGCGAAAACCGTTTTTGCTTCCAAAAAGGAAAAAAAATAAAATAGTGCTGTAACTTGTGCTATATTTTCATAAGTATATGGAAAACTGTGTGTGTGTTTGAGAACGGGTCACAATATATACTTTTCTGGCATCTGATTCCATAAGATCTTTCCCTAGAATCAGAGGTTCTTCCTGACAGGCATTCACACCCAAAATAAACTTCCCTTTGAATCCCCTCCATGTAACATTTACTTCTGCTACTGGGATCTCCACTGTAGGGCCTCTCACAGGTTTAATGGTGACTGTTCTGTAAGGAATGTTTTCCTTAGGATTTACCAGATCCTCACGAATTAAAGAAATAAGTGCTGCAGTATCAAGCACAGCCATATGTCTTTCATTTACTGTCACTTCCTCCCACAAAGACTGATCTAACTCCTGCATGTCACCCCACTTTAACATGTAGCACTGTGGACTCTTAGGCTCCTCAGAGTCTTTATTAACATATACCCTCCTCACTGCGGTACTTTTTTCCTTTTGGTCCATAAGTCTTGGACACTGAGGCCGTATATGTCCTACAAGCCCACAATGATAAGTAAGATCAGTTTTGCCAAACAAAGGTCTCGTGGTGTTTCCCGCCTTTTCGGTGGTCAACCGACTTTTGGCTCCCTCAGCTTCCTTTTTGAACCCTCCAGGCTTATACACAGGCTTTGTGTTAGTCTCTTTATTAGTCTTGCCTGTCATATTATAGCCCCGGTTCAAGGAAAACTGATCAGCCAGCAAAGCTGCCTCTTGATAGTTTTTATGGTTTCTGTCCCTCACTAATAATCTTATCTCCTGAGGTATTTGAAAAACCAGTTGATCCTTTATCATAAGATCAACCAAATCTTGTTTCGTTTTTACCTCGGCACAAGTGATCCATTTCCCAAAATGATCAGCTAACTTGTGGCTCAACTCCAGATAAGACCTGGACGAAGCAGCATTAGTGCTCCTGAATTTCTTCCTGAAATATTCAGGGCCATAGCGAAATCTTTTATACACTGCCACTTTAAATGTTTCAAAATCAAGAGCTTCCCCCACAGGAAAACTATTATAAATTTCGGCCAAATCACCCTTTATCAGGTTTGCAGGGCCGGATTAAGAGCATTATGGGCCTGGTGCTGAGGATTTTGGTGGGCCTTTTTATGGAAATAAATAAAATGAAGACACAATTTTATATTAAAACAAATTAAATATTTTAATGACCATTAAAGTGCCAAAACAGAAACATATTGAAAATATTTCTTTTTTTGTAAACACACACAAACAGGTTATTCACTGAACTCTAACCTGCATTTAAACTGCCGTAAATGAATCAAGCTGGTAGATTAAAATAAAATTACACATTAACTTTTCTTGCTTTTTAACTTGCAAATTCCTCAATTGTAGAATCAAGATTAAGCTCGTTCAGCAAACCATTTTCAATGCACAACAGAGAGAGCGCATTTAAACGCTCCTGACCCATGGAAGACCTTAGTTCATTTTTCACACATTTTAATGCTGAAAATGAACGCTCACCACTGCAGTTGCTGACCATTAAACACAAATACATGCGGAGGGTCACAAATGTATTTGGAAATGCACCGACTAGAGATTGTGCAATCATAAACTTGTACATTTGTGTTTCTTGACTCCCATGAATGTCTTGATTTGCAGTGGAAGACTGGTACATTTTGAAAATAGATGAAAACTGTACAATTTCGTCTGCAAACAGGGGTTCAAGATCTTCAGGATATTTTGACACTAGTGTAGTGGCTCTGGAACGTAGACTATCAGCTGCTAGAGTGCATATTTCTGATAGAAATCCAAATCTTTCTTGAATTATATTGTATGCTGCTTGCCTGTGCCTCAGTGATTCCAGGCGTCTGTCCTAAGAAGGTGGTCAGGAGGAGCCAGCCTCTTTTTCCTGGCTAAGGAAAGGGCCATCGCACAGAGAGAGACGCACAGAGACACACACACAGAGAGAGAGAGACACGGGCTCCTCCATAACTTCCCCGCCCCGCAGCAAACTCAAACAGCAGTTTGCACAGACTTGCTCCTCAAGCAGGCGGCCCCGTTCCTCCCACCCCGTCTCCCTCCCTACTCCAGAAGCACAGGGAGGGCGAAGTTGTAGAACACTTCGGAGGAGTTGCAACGTGGAGGGGGAAGAAAGAGACGACAACAACTCCCCTCAGCCTCCAACAATATGAAACCTAGAAAAAGCCGACCAGGAGCTAGACCGGTGGGGCGCTCCCCTTTCCTTTCCTCTCCCCCCCCCCGCATTTTTTGCGCCTTGCTCATATTTCTACCACACACACACACACACACACACGCTACTCAAAGTCATTGACTACTTTATATCATCCAGAATGCGACGGCCAGTTCATCATCACCACCTCATCCTCATCTAATCATCAGAATGATTCTTAGCAGTAGGGGGGAGCCCCCCCCCCAAAAAAGAGAGACTGTATTTGTTCTGGAGCTCCCAACCCAGAATTCGGGTGTTTGTTTTCCTTTACGCGCCGACGACACAAGCAGCCCCCACCGACCGCTCCCCTCGAACCCGGAGCAAGCCCCCCCCGGCCGGCCGGGCTCACCTGCGATGAACTGCCGGCGGCAGCTGGCGTCCAGGTGTGCCGAGATCACGTCCCCCATGGCGGCGGCGGGCGGGAGGCGCGAAGGAGGCCGAGGGAGCGCCAGGAAGGCGATTCCCGGCTACAGGCGGAGAGGAGTCGGGCCCCGGCGGGCGCTGCGCCCCATCGGCAGGCGAGGGGGGAAGGGAAGGCGGGAGCCAAGCCTCTGCCACCGCCGCCGCCGAGCCTCTCCGCGCTGCTGGCCCGTCCTTGCGCACGCCTCACCGCGGCTCGCTCATGCATCCTCCCCGCGACACGCGGTGCGGCGCCCCGCTCCTGCGCCGCCCTGCTCCTGCGCCGCCGCGCCTCCCTCCCCAGCTCCTCTTCGGGGCTCCTTCCGTTCCTGCTCCTTCGCTCCGCGCTTGGACTCTTTTTGCAGCCAGCCCCGCCCCCGGGGGGAGGGGGCGCGCGCAAAAGTCTTGCTTCAGCCTGAAGGGGAAAAAATCGCCGCGTGACCCTATAATACGCGTGGGCCTATTTTCTGTTAGGGGCCTGGAGCTTCCGCTCCAACAGCCCCTATCTTAATCCGGCGCTGCAGGTTTGGGATAAACTTCATGTACCGGTAATCTTGTGGATTTACTTCCCACATCATGGCTGCTTTCTCAAATGTATTAAAGAAAATTTGGGGATCTTGTCCCTCTATGTAAGCAGTGAAATCTTGAGTGTTGGACTGGGACTCGGGAGATCCGGGTTCTAGTCCCCGCTCGGCCATGAAGCTCACTGGGTGACTCTGGGCCAGTCACTGACTCTCAGCCTAACCTACCTCACAGGGTTGTTGTGAGGATAAAATGGAGAGGAGGAGGAGGATTATGTAAGCTGCCTTGGGTTCCTTTCAGGAAAAAAGGCGGGGTATAAATATAATAAATAAATAACTTAGGAGTTCTGGCTCTCTCCTCAGTTCTCCATTGATCTTCCCTCTCCATTTTCTTTTTCTCCAACCCAAGTTGTTCTAAATCTACCTCACGGTCTTTTTCTCTCATTCTTATTTCAGCCTCCCTCAATCTTTCTTGTTTTACTTTTTTTAGTTCAAGTCTCTCTTGTTTTAATTTTTCTAGTTCAATTTCTCTTTGTTGTTTTAATTTTTCTAGTTCAAGTCGCTCTTGTTTTAATTCAGCTCCTTTAATTTCTCTTTGTTGTTTTAATCTCTCCCTTTCCAGTTCTAAATACTGAGGAGACATTTCTATAGGTAATGGCCTTACAGGATTTATCTCAGCCTCTCCAGTAGTGGTGGGGCCGAGTCTGGAGTCGGCTGGAGGCTCGCTCCGTGCTCCCCCCCCCGAGCGGCGGCGGCCCGATCCCGCTCTTCAGAGCGGCGCGGAGCGTTCTCTGCGCCGCTCGAGCTGCTGCCGGAGGACCCCCCCCCCAGCCCTCCCCGCTGCTGCTGCCGCCGCCGGAGGACCCCCACCGACTTGTAGGCTCCTTCCGACTCTATGATCTATGAAAATCTATGAACCCCCCCTCAAATAGATAAATAACCCTCCCTCCATTTTCCTGTATCTGTAGGCTGAAGGGAATGCTTTATTACTTCTTCTGACTGTATATAAACTGGTTTCATTAGTATTTTAAGCAGAAAGCAGTGAGAGTGATGGTTCTGAATGTGATCTCCTGCCTCTAAAGACAGCGGGATACTCCATTATACAGACTCCAGGGTTAAGTTAAGCCTCTTCAGAATAGCCTAACAAATCGTTTGATGTTGGCTCTCCCAGTGTGGCCGATGGACACATACTAACTGATATAACGCTTTGTCCATGGGCAGGGGCATGACAATTACATTTTAGGGTAGGGAAATTGATGAGGTTTTGAGATCCTAAACATTGTAAACTCTCTCTCTCCCTCTTCCTCCCTCTCTCTCTCTCTCTCTCTCTCTCTCCAGAATCCGCCCCCTCTCTCTTCAGACTCCTTTCTGACTCCCTCTCTCTCTCTCTCTCTCTCTCTCTCTCTCTCTCTCATACTTACTGCTAGGGCTTCATAGAATCATAGAAAAGTAGAGTTGGAAGGGGCCTACAAGGCCATCGAGTCCAGCCCCCTGCTCAATGCAGGAATCCAGGTCAAAGCATCCCTGACAGATGGCTGTCCAGCTGCGCCTTGAATGCCTCCAGATTGGGAGAGATCACCACCTCCCTAGGTAGTTGATTCCATTGTCTTATTGCTCTGACAGTCAGGAAATTTTTCCTGATGTTTAGGTGGAATCTAGGTTCCTGTAACTTGATAGGAAAGTCATGCATAGGGGCCATGACAGCACCAGGTTGGGGAAGGTTGCTCTGCTCTAACTCAGTCATGCATTATTCCCAGCTCTGGTGCTGAGATCCTTTTGGAGGTGCTGTGGATTGAACCTGGAACATTCTACATGCAAAGGATGTGCTTCACCACTCAGGCTGTGGACCCTTCTTGAGTAAACATAGCATCATCATCTCCTCGCCAAAGAACTTTTAGCCTTTTCTGCAACTGCAGAGATCTCTTTTCTCCCCCCAATCATAGAAATTCCCTTCAGACTTGTGGAAAATCTGTAACACCTACAGCGGCTGTGTTGGCTTCCTTCTAGCTCCGATTCCACCCTTCCTTTCCTGCTGAGTGTGTTTTTTCCAAGACACTCTGAAAGGTGATCATTACTTCATCTGGCTGCCATGGGTGGTTCCCAGGAGACATGGTTCCCTTAGTCGTGCTCTGAAAGATGAAGCAGTGCAAACGTTCTGTGGAAGGAAAAGGGGATGCGTTGCAGGTGGCGGCGATGCAGAATGAATATTTATGGCAGCCTTCCCTGACTGTTCTGGTGCCCTCTGGATGTGTTGGACTGCAACTCCTATCAGCCCCAGGCAGCATGGCCAATGATCAGGAATGCTGGGAGTTGTAGTCCGAAGCACCAGAAGGGCACCAGGTTGGGGAAGGCGTATTTATGGCCCGCTTTTAGGTCTATAGCCCTGTCAATGTTCTCTCTCTCTCTCCGCAGAAATAAACAATATTTCTCTCAGCAAGAACCTGGGGAGTATTCTTATTAAAAAGTGTAAATAATGTCAGACACAGGGTGATAAAAAGCCAGCATGCAGCTGTAGAGGAATAATGTTGAGTGTGGCAAAGGAAAGTACCCCCATCTCCAAAAGGTGGAGACGATTTGAAAACTGAGCATCCTCTCTCCCAAAGGTGCTAAGGCGGCACCCTGCTCTTGTCCCTCAAGAAGTGCATGGATCCTTGTGTTTTGTTAGTGCATATTTTTTAAGTATCTCCTTTCCTTTTAACATCTCTTTGATATCGGGGAGGTAACTCTCAACCTTTGTCCAACTGGGATCTTTCCAATAATCTTCTTTCAGTCTGTCTTGCCAATGCCTGGCTTGAAATGGCATTCTGGCAACTCCCTTTATGCTTCTGTTTTGGTGGTGGCCTGGCTTTTGGTTCTCTCAGCTGTGGAAGTCAATATGACTGATGTAGTGTGATGTTGCCCAGGGCTGGCCTCAGTACCGTGGCAGGGCCGACTTCAAGCAGTACCAGGCAGCTGCATCTACCCACTCTTAATTTCCCAGAATGCCCCTGACCTAGCGTCACTCCTATGCATTGTGGGAAATTGTAAGGGTGGCTAGCTGCGGCCGCCCAGCACTGCTTGGACCACTGCCACTGCAGCCAGATAAGCCCACTAGGACGTGCTGACAGAGGAGGGGGGGGCATCTGTGAACACTTTGCCAGGTCCCTTTCAAACCTGGAGCCAGCCCTGATGTTGTGTGCCGATTCCGAGGGCCATTCTGCACACCATGTGGCAATAAACCCTGGCAAAATGTTGAAATTATTCATTCATGACTTGCTGTTTGTTTCAGCCAAGGCTTCTTGGCTGGAGACCTCAGCTTGGATCCAAAGTCGTACAAGCGGATATCTTCCCAGCACAATGGGACTTCCCTGTCCTCCCCTCAGCAGCCCCCCATGCACCCCCCCAATCTGCTCTAGAGGGTCCCCCAACCCTCCAAAGGTGATTGGGGGGTGAATTGGGGGGCTCCAGGGGGCAGGGGAAATTTGTTCCATCAGTGGCTTCCCTTCCACTTGTGAAGCAACCCCATTGGATCCAACCCTATCATACTGGGGGAAACTGTCACACCCTGCTAAGTGTGCTGCAAATTGCAACCCCGTGTATGAAAATATTCACAAACCTGCTTCATTTTCTTTTAGGCTTATTTAGCAAACCAGTCACTTTGCTTGAACAACACTCCCATCACAAATACTGTAATCAGATATCTTTAATCTGATCATTGCAGTGTTGAGTGCTGAACCGGGGGAAATCAAACGTTAATCACCATGGAAAGTTCCTCTCTCCCGTTGACTTGGCCCAGTTATGAAGCTGCTGGGGATAGATCCAAGCAAAATGAAACAAAGGCCTGCCCAGCAGGTCATTCTATGCTGCCTCTGAGCAATGAATCAACAAGCAAATGCTTCACATAACTCACTCTGAAACAGAGAGCTCTGTTTGTTCATCCCCCAAAGATGTTCAAGATCACAAACACAGACATGTGTTATGCTCAACAGTTCAGTATTATTCCAAAATCCATATTAGTGTAGCACAGGGGTAGGCAGCCTTTTTGGTCTCATGGATGCATTTGGCAATTTGAGAAACTGTTGTGGGCACCACCACAAAATGGCTGCCATGTGATAAGTAGCTAATCACAAAGGATAAGTAACCTCAAGGCAGAGGTGCAGGTCTGAGCCCCAATGCACTGAACAACTCCTTTGAACCGACATTTTTCAGTCAACAGAAACCTGAAGGCAAACACATTTTCTCCTCCATCCTTCTGCCAGCCAACTCACCACCACCCCCATCTCTTTATCACTCTCACTCCCAGGGGAGTCCCTTTTGCTGTAGTACCTTCATTAGACCAACCAAAAGTTCGCAAAAAATGTGCAAGCTTTTGAGATCTCCAGGTCTCTTCATCAGGCAAGATAATGCAAAAAGCAGGTTTTTGGAAGGGGAGGGGATAGGAGAGGCGGAAAAATCTGATGTTGAAGTCACAGTGAGCCGGTTGCCATGACACAAGGGTGGTTAATAAGCCACGGTGGACTTGCTAACCACCCCCCGGATGCATGCCGGTCACATGCTGGCTGATTTTGCTAATTACCCTCACCTGGTGCGGGTTGTCGTGATCTCTGAACCCGATGAGGGAGGTTAACAAACCACCCCGAAACCATGATCTGTTGTAGGGTTGCTGGGTGGCTCGTTCACCACCCCGGCCATCCACTCTCACTGGGTTTGGATGACCCACGTCCAGTTGAGGGTAATTACGGAAATCAGCAGACACACAACCAGCACATGCGGGGATGGCTAACAAGCCACCGTGGCTTACTTAACCACCCTCAGTGTCAGTGCAAAACCTGGCCAGTGTCTGCATGCTCAGAGTCCCACGGTGAAGTGGGGGAGGAGGGGTCTGCAGTCATTCCAGTTAGGCTCTTCAGGTCATGTGATGGTTACAGGTTGGACCTGCAGCTGCCCCTGGGAATGCTGGGAACCAGAAAGGGGAAATTGAGAGAGCCAGTGTGGTGTATAGTGGCTTAAGAGTGTTGGACTTGGACTCAGGAGATACGGGTTCTAGTCCCCACTTGGCCATGACTCTGGACCAGTTGCTGACTCTCAGCCTAACCTGCCACACAGGGTTGTGTGTAACATGGAGAGGAAGAGGATCATATAAGCCGCCTTGGGTTCCTTGCAAGAGGAAAAAAAGGTGGGATATAAATGTAATAATAATAAAATAAATAAATGTTGGATCCCCCATTTTGGAAATATAAAATCACACTGTTAGTTACTCAGACATGTTTCCATTTATTATTAGTCATGTTGCAGTGGTTAGCGGCATTTGAACACCTGGAGCAGGTGATTAAGTGCAGTTGATGGTACAGTAAAAACAGTTCAAGTGTTTATTTAAGGCTCGCTTTCTAGAGGTGCGTGTGATGCACCCTTGTAGTGGAGAAGCTCCCCAAACGCTTCTTGCTCAAATAATCAGGAAGAAGTATAGGAGGTGTGGACTGACAGCTGATATAGGGCTATGAAGCAGGTTAATGGGGAAAAATTCAGTCACAGAGTCCAGACGTTGTAAGTTTGTAGCATAGCAGGGGAACTGGTTCCATATATATGGACCTGAGAACCTAAGAACCTCAGGGTTTTTTGTTGGAATAAAATGGAGAGGAGGAGGACCAAATAAGTCACCTTCGATTCCTTGCAGGAGGAAAACAGGTGGGATATAAACATAATAATAAAATAAATTTTTTTATGGTGCTCCAACCAGAGAGAGAAACATCTTTTGGCAGAAGATGCTGTTCAGACCCCCACAGCTATTGCTCGGTCATCTGAGGTTGCTCACAACCATCCTATGAACCTCTCCTTTATATAACATTTAAACGAATTCTCCGGACATCTTCTGTTGAGTGCTGGATGGCATGATATTACGAAGTAATGCTCTGTGTGTCAGCGAAGGCTTTGTCGGCCTACTCGCATCTTTGGTTTGTTTACATGATCAACGCTGTTTCATGTACTGGCATCTCTAATTGCTTACTTGGTTAAGCCCTCAGGCGAAGAAATGTTCACTCTGAGACAGCTTCTGAAACATATAAAAGGAACTTCTGCCTGAGATAAGCATATTCCTGGGAAGCAGCTCTTCTAATGCAAAAGAAATTGAGTGCATAAGGCAGCCCTCCCCAACTTGGTGTCCCTCTGGATGTTATAGACTAGAAGTCCCATCATCCCTGACCATTGGCCATGCTGGCTAGGGTTGATGGGAGTTGTAGTCCAAAAAATCTGGAGAGCACCAGGTTAGGGAAGGCTGGGCAAGACATGTAGATACATGTGCTCAGGTCTGCTTTGGGGGGTTTGCTCAGAACTCCATTGAAGCCGCAAGAGCTTTGATGCTCCCTTATCAGGGACTGGTCCCCTCGTGGTACAGTATGGATCCATGCCCAGAACAGTAGGTTTGAAGGAGATGGCCAACTTGTTTGATTTCCCTGAGTGCACTGCCTCCATTGCTACCAGGGACTCAGTGATGCTGGGAGTCCTAGAACAGAACATCTGGAGAGCCCAGGTTGGGAAGGGCTGCCTTATGCTCTCGAGGGCTGCCTTCCAGTGGTAGGTGGAGTGAAAGACAAAGGGGGCAGGGCCAAAGGCAAAGGGGTGGGGCCAAAAATACAGAAAAACAACTCAGCATATTTTAGCTTAAAGCTCTTACTGCCAGTAACTAAGCCTTAAGAGAGGCATTTCAACCTTTTTAGCATTGGGGGAGAGGAGGTAACTGCATAAAAGCCCAGAAACCACCAAAAGATCGGTGGTTGAGGGGGAGGGGCTTGGGCCAGGGGAAGGGGGCATGGCCAACTGGGAACCCAGGAGGGCTGGATTTGGCCCTGGGCCCGAGGTTCCCCACCCCTGCTCTCAAGGGGGATGCATCCTGTGGTCTTCCTGTGCGTTACCTTCTTCCATGCCGTCCATACAGCCTCAGGCTGCATGTGGTGGGGAGGCTACCTTACATCCAAAAATCTGCCTGTGTATGCAAATGCTGCACATTCTGAGAAAGCATCTCCCCTACCACATCCTAAGGTAGGCATGCGTGGTATCCCTTAGCTGATGATCGTTACCTTTCTCTTTCTATATTTTATGATGATCATTGCCTTTTTCTTCCTATATTTTAAGATGAAAGGGTTTCAGAGGACAATATTTATACTGGTGAATACAGTTTATATTCTATGAGCGTAATTCCAGCTGTCTGCCACAATTGTGCCTTGTTTGGCCTGCACTGGAGTTTTGGCAGCTTATGATGAGCCAGGTTTCATATCCTGAGTTTCGTGAAGAGTAAGGCAAAAATGTCTCATTTTCAGCTGTTTTTCTTCTTCTCTTTCTAGCATTAAGGATGTCATGCTAGATACGTCCCAACCAATCTTTGTTTTTCTGTCTTTTGGGGAAGGACGCCAACAATTTTCTTATCCTCATGTGTGAATTGTAACAGTAACTGTTGTGGGTTGGAGAGTCTGCACCAGCCTTCCTCAACTGGGCGCCCTCTAGATGTGTTGGACTACGCAGTCCAACACATCTGTAGGGTGGTTATTGGGGGAAGGCAGGTCTATATGGAGAGCCAGTGTGGTATAGCGGTTAGAGTGTTGGACTGGGACTCGGGAAATCCAAGTTCTAGTCTCCACTCAGCCATGATGCTCACTGGGTGACTTGGGGCCATTCATGGACTCTCAGCCTAACCTACCTCACAGGGTTGTTGTGAGGATGAAAATGGAGAGGAGGATTATGTAAGCCTCCTTGGGTTCCTTGCAGGAAAAAGGCAGGAAATAATAATAATAATAATAATAATAATAATAATAATAATAATATAAAAATATAGGGTTGGCTTCCCAAGAGTGTTCAAGATCTACCCACCTCTTTGTATGCCAGTTGCTGGGGAACATGAGTGAGAGGGTGTTGTTGCACTCATGTCCTGCTTGTGGGTTTCCCACAGGCATCTGGTTGGCCACTCTGTGAACAGGATGCTGGACGAGGTGGATCCTTGATCTGATTCAGCAGGGCTCTTGTGTTCTTCAGATACTTCTTGTTATCTCTTCCATGTTGCAGCACCAAACCAGTTGTGGCAAGGAAGCACAATTTCTTAATTCTTTATTGATCTAAAGGGGGTAAAGAGTGTAGCGGTTCTGTAGGTCCTGTATAATTTGCAACCTTTTCAAAACGCATTTGCAGAAATAGAATTTAAACGATGAAATATTTTCTTTTAGAAACCCCTGCCAACTTAAAACAATGACCGCCCTGATGTTGTGATGCAGAAAGCACTTGAAATGGGAGCTGAAAATAAGATGCAAAAAGCATTCCCAGTACATGCCTAGAATGCGTTTCCCAGCTTGGGTGGCATTAATGAAATATGCTGCGACATGCCAGAGAGGCATTGCAAGTCTTGTGGGACTCTGGGGATTAGCTGAATTGCTTCTGCCTTGAATTACAGCTAAGGATTTCCTCTTGTCCGGAAAGAGACAGCTGTAAATAAACAGATCCTGCCTACAGCCAGCCTTGTGTACTAGGGGGCGTAGCGGGGGGGGGGGGAACTCTCTTTGGCCGCATTGGTTTTGACTGTCATTCTGGCAAGCAATTCTCTGCAAGCTTCCTGCTAGGACTACTGGACTACCCTTAAATGCACTTCTGCCCCATGGAGTTCATATTTTCTCCAGTGGTAGGATTGTGTTGAATCAGTTTATGTGAACACTTTAAAAAAAGAATATGTTTTCATTTGACCCAAACAAGAGAATGTGAAAAATTGTCTTCTAAAATGGTCATGGAAAATGCCTGTTTACGCATCCTCTTAAATGCAACCACAGGATTCCAAATATGCATCTTCCCATTGCATAGTAAAGAGCCACTGTGGTGGATCTGATCAATTATTTTCCACCAAGGCCAACCTCAATATGAAGCAGCATGTTTGGGGCTAAAGATTCCAGATGGGGTGCAATTTCTCTGCCTCTCCGGCTCCGCTCTGTTGCTGTATATATCATTACAGCCAGACACTCCTGTTGAGCTGGGAAGCAGGGCAATTCATTTTAGGTGTGAGAAATGACTAAAGCCAGCAGGAGGAGCAGATCTCGTCTGACAGGGACCCCCTCCCCAAGAACTGCCAAATGAGATGCTGTTTAACATCTGCATGAAAACCAGTGGAAGAGATTGTCCACAGACTTGGTGTTCAACATCATCAGTAGGACGGTGGTGCTCAACTCCTACCTCTCCTTTCCATCTTGTTACAGGGGTGACAAAGGGCTTCCCTGCAAGAGAGGCATTTATTGTGCACTCATGACTCCTCACTTATGGTAGCCTGCAGGAGTTTTACGTGACGTTGTCATCCTCCAGGGCCTCTCCTGTTTTTTGCAGCCATGTTTGCACCTTTTTTTAGAGTAAAGAAAGTCAGGTATTACTTCCTAATGTCACAGTTAGATGCTATGAGAAGCTCGTGTAGTTTCGCAATTCCGCTTTATCATTTATTTATTTATTATATTTATACCCCGCCTTTTTTCCTGCAAGGAACCCAAGGCGGCTTACATAATCCTCCTCCTCTCTATTTTATCCTCACAACAACCCTGTGAGGTAGGTAGGCTGAGAGTCAGTGACTGGGCCAAAAGTCACCCAGTGAGTTTCATGGCCGAGCGGGGACTAGAACCTGCATCTCCTGAGTCCCAGTCCAACACTCTCACCACTACGCCACACTGGCTCTATCACAGCTATAGCACAGCACCACCTTGTGGTTGTGTAATGGAATATATAGAAAGGCTGAGAAAGGAACCCCCTGGGAAAAAACCCATGTGTAAAGGACCCACTCTTAATCCCACAGAGAAAACAGAAGCAGAAGGAAAAAAGGCAGGGTATAAATATAATAATAAATAAATAAAGCCTCAGTAAAGTAGCAGGTTAAGAGCCTCATGTAGAGAAGCCCTTAGGAACATAGGAAGCTGCCTTATACTGTCAGACCGTTGGTCCATCTAGCCCAGTATTGTCGACACTGACTGGCAGCAGCTCCCCAGGGTTTCAGGCAGGAATTTATCCAGCCCTACTTGGGACTTTCTGCATGCGAAGCCAGGGGCTCTACCACTGAGCTACAGCTTCTCCCTTATTTGTAGGCTCTGAATGGCAAAGCAGAAATGCTCCTGGTCAAAAGGACAGGGTTTATAGGGATGCAGCCGGTTGCTCACCCCTTGAAAAATCAGGTTTACAGTTCTGGAGTGCTCCTGGATCCAGCTTGACTCCTGGATTCCCAGTGGCAGCTGTGGCCAAGTGTGCTTTTAGGCTGGAGCCCCAACTGTACCCATTCCTGGGGAAGACAGATTTAGCACACACGCCTTGGTTACATCAGTGGACCGGTCATGTTGTTCGAATGCCTGATTGCCGTCTCCCAAAGCAGTTACTTTATTCCCAACTCAAGGATGGAAAGCGGAATATCGGTGGTCAATATAAGAGGTTTAGGCTTACGCTGGCTCAGCTTGTCTGAGTGTGGAAAGCTAAGCAGGGTCAGGCCTGGTTATTACTTGGATGGGAGACCCCTCCTCTAGTTCCCTGCATTGAGCAGGGGGTTGGGCTCGATAGCCTTGTAGGCTCCTTCCAACTCTATGATCTATGAAAGATGTTTTTAAGGCTAATCTGAAAAAATGCAATATAAACATCAAAAACTGGGAAGCTCTGACCCATGAACGATCTAACTGGAGGTTGGCCTTTCACAAAGGTTCTATGGACTTTGAAGAAGCCCGAGTGCAAGGTGAAAGGGAGAAACGTGCTAAGCGAAAAGCACGTCAAATGAATCCTTTACAGGACCATCTTCCATCTGGTAACCTGTGTCCTCACTGTGGGAAGCTGTGTGGATCTAGAATTGGCCTCCACAGTCACTTACGGACCCATCGCTAGAGTCTACACAATTTTCTTTAGAATTTTCCTCCTTTTAAAATCACCTTTTCGTAAAAAAAAAAAAAAAAAAGAAATTATCCTGGAAGACAATCTTACTCGGTCATGAGTGATCGCCTGACTGACTGACTGGTTACATCCAGGTAGGGTGATTACAACACGCTCTACCAGATGCTACCTTTTGAAAAGGACCAGGGATCATCACCTGGTAAAAAAATGAAGTGAGTAAAAGAGTAGACAGGGGCTATCATTTTGGGGGAACCGAGGGAACGTGAACTTCTTTTACAACAGCTCCATTGGCTTCTGGTTTGTTTCTGGACAACAGATTCAGAGTGTTGGTTTTTGCCATTTGAAGCCCTAAACCAGCCTTCTCCAGTCTGGTGGGGGGACACCCCCCCCAGATGTGTTGGACTGCAACTCCAACACATCTGGAGGGCTCTAACGTGGGGAAGGCTGCCCTGAACAGTCTGGGATTAGGATACTTAACGTGCTGTCTCCCATGGCATGATTCTGGCCTATCTACTTAGGTCTACTGGGGAGGTGCTTCTGTGTGCCCTGTCTCCCAACTGTGTGAATGTGTGAAAGGATTTTCTCTGCTGCGGTACCCAGGCTGCAGAGCTCCCTGCCATGGAAGATGCATCTGGCTCCCCCCTTGACAGTGTTTCCCTGCCAGCTAAATATGTTGTTCTGGCAGGCCTTTGTCATCACAATATTTGAACTTTTAAAATGCCTGGCTCCCGTGTTGTTTATCTGCTTCTCGCAGGGCCAGCCCTATCATTAGGCAGAATGAGGTAACTGCCTGAGGGCAGTTGATTTGGGGTGTCATGAAAAGGCAGCAAATCTTTACGTTATTTTGGGCACAATCCTATGCACGTGTAGGCAGAAAAAAAGTCCTACAAGTCCCAGCATGGCTGGCTAGGGCATGCTGGGAAGTGTAGGAATTTTTGTCTGGCTAAACATGCATAGGATTGCATCCTTAATCTGTTTTTTTTTGGGGGGGGAGGAGTAGCTTCTAGGGAGAGGTGCTTGTAGGTTCTTTTACTCCAGGTGTCAAAATAACTTGACCAGACCTGGATATTAACCACTTCTGCTTGGGAAGCAGCAAAATGTCTTGGGCTGGCCCTGCATGCTCTTTCTGTTTGTGTGTGTGTGTGTGTGTGTGTGTGTTTTTTTAAGAGCATAAGAACCTAAGAAGAGCCATGCCGAATCAGACCAAGGGTCCATCTAGTCCAGCATTCTGTTCACACAGTGGCCAACCCACGGGATTCCACAAGCAGGACATGAGTGCAACAGTACCCTGCCACCCATGTTCCCCAGCAACTGGTATTCACAGGCACACTGCCTCTGATACTGGAGGCAGCATATAGCCATCAGGACTAGTTATCATTGATAGCCTTATCCTCCATGGATTTGTCCAAATCCCTTTTATAGCTTGCTTTAAAACTTGCTTTTAACCCTTTTTCTGTTTTGTTGTTTAAATTTGTTAGCTAGCCACCTTGGGCATTTTACAATAAAACGGAAAAACATTTTAATAAATAAAATTATGCAGTCTTTGCTTCTCTGGGCTTCTCTGTGCCTTATCAGGGCTACTGATAGTGGTGTACAGATGAACCTCATGTGCGTGTGGGGCAAGGTACAGAACGCAGAGGTGTTGTCACTTGGCCAAGTGTCACGTCTCCCCCAAAGAGGGAGGGCTGGATACAAATGGCCTACTGTGCCAACACGCTGGGAGGGAGGGTAATTGAGGCAAAGTCCTTGTGGGGACAGATATGACACACCATCTTTATTCTGCTTGGCCTCTTCCTAGGATACAATTATTTTTGAGCATATATCGAACACTTGTTCATAATCATTGATAGACAGTGTCCTAAGGCTGGCATCAGATTGTCTGGAGATGTCCTCAAAGGCACATTAGCTAAAGCAGGAGTGAACTTTAATCTTGGCGAATTCATTGCTCTCTCTGGATCTCTCTGTAGAAGTGTAATCTAAGGACTTCAGCTGGCTTGAAGCCTTTAATGAATTGCTTTATGTGCATCTCCAAGCACTGAGGGCTACGCTGGCAACCATCCGTGAGCTGGAAAACTGGCTCTAATTTGTCTGTGTCGCACATCATTAATGTAATTTGCTTTAACAAAGCTCATGCCAGGCTATTGGGTATGGCCACATCCTGTCTCACTGCTTGATATTTCCTGCTGCTGACTAAGAAGTCCAGAAGCATGATTCAGCTCCTGAGACCATGTAATGGATTTAAATGTGGGAAAGATTATTTATTTGCCTTGAGGTAAAGGTGTCTTAAAAAAAAAAATCTAGTGTACTTTTGAAGATATTTAGGGTACCGCAGACACCATGAGGGCTAGAAACTTGGTTTGTTTCCTTAGTGAAAGCTGGATTCAGTGGTATGTGAGTCAGCAATGCATTATTTATTTTATTGATTGATTTAATTTATATCCCGCCTTTTCCCCTCTTGCAAGGAACCCAAGGCGGCTTACATAATCCTCCTCCTCCTCCATTTTATCCTCACAATAACCCTGTGAGGTAGGTTAGGCTGAGAGGCAGTGGCTGGCCCCAAGTCACCCAGTGACCAAGTCACCCAGAGAGGCAGGCTGAGTGGGGACTAGAACCCTGATCTCCCGAGTCCCAGGCCAACACTCTCACCACTATGCCACACTGGTTCCTATATAGAACGATCATGTGCATAGCACTACTATGCAGGAACAGGAAAAAGACAGGTCCTGTCCTGAGGTATTAAGAACGTAAATATGACACCAGGGAGGACAGAGAAGTGGGAAGTGGGGAAGGAAGGGGAAGGGGAAAGATATGTGTCAAGTTCAGTTAAGCATCCTTCGCTTAGTTTTAGTAGGAGGTGAAGCCCCAAGGAGTAGGGGGCTTTTAAAGAGACGGTTGAAAGAAGGGAGAGAGATGGTATCAGTGCCAGTTCCAGATTTTTGAGGACCCTTGGGGAAGACACCCTCTATGGCAGTGTTCTCCAACCTTGGGTCCCCAGATGTTTTTGGCCTACAAGCTACGCTGGCTGGGGCATGCTGGGAGTTGTAGGCCAAAAACATCCGGGGACCCAAGGTTGGAGAACACTGCTCTATGGCTTCTTTCCCTCAGTGAGTCCACCTTCTCGCCGCCATTGTCACCAGCTGCTCTTGCCCCTGATCCTCTTCCTCATCGTTGCTACCGCTTGCGTCCTGGAGAGGCAGAGGGCCAGGGAGCAAGCAGGCCATGGCATCTCCTGCTCCTCCTCCTTTAGCACCTCTGTTCTCTGGGCCACAGTGAGAGGCAGGTGAACAAGCAGGTTGCAGTGGCTGAAGAGGAGGAGCATGTGCAGGGTGCTCGTTGTCAGTGGGCCCATGCTGGGCTGTGGGCCCTTGGCAGGTGCCCAAACATGTCTACCCTTGACGCTGGCCCTGGGTGGCATCATGAAAAGGGTGTTCAGGGTGGCAGTTAGTTACAGATATAGATGATAGAGGACTTGGATACAAATCGACGTGATGCACACACCCAAGACTAATCTGTGGATTGGAATGCAATTATCCATCAGATTTCGGTCTTGTGATGTAATTATCCACTAAAACAAATTACCAAAATGTGTGTTTTAGGATAAAATAGGTTTAGAAATGCATGTTTTGTGAGAAAATACATTCCAAATTACATATTTAAATATGTATTTATGTACAAATATTCATTAGGATATTTTGGGGGAAATTTGCCTGTCAGTGTGGAAACAGGATGTAACCGAGTTATGAATGAACGCAGACAAATATTGGCACAGAACGGAAATAGACTGATCCATCCACCCTCTAGTTACAGGCAATGCAGACATAGGGACAGCAAAGGAGAGAAGGTAGAGTCCTTTGCAGAAACATGCTCTGGGCCTGTGCAAAGCCAAGGTGCTCACTGTGCCCATAGTTTGGGTTCTGGTTCCTTTTTCCTGTCCTGGTTACAACAGTAGGGAGGTTTTTTTTTAATCTACACAGAAGCTGTAGGCTACAGTCGGGGGCGAGTGTGTGTGTTTGCTCCTTGTTCTAGTCCCAATGTCTTCCTGGGAGAAGCTGCTCCAGATAGTCTTTTCTCAGAAGGGTCTGCTACCTTCCCAATTCTAGTGGATGCGTACTATTTGAACTCCGCACCCAGCTTTTCACTTTCCGCAGCAGTGCTATCCAGCAGAACCTCCTTCTTGGGTGATCTGCCCCTCCGCTATTTTCTGCTATGCACCCTGTTGCACCCTTTCTTCCTCCAATTTTCACGGACTCCCTTCTGCTTCCTGGCTATTGGTCCCTTTGCTAGCCCTATCAGGGTAGGTCTACTGAAGGGTCTCTGCCTGATGACATCACTAACGGCCATTGAACAGTAGAGGGAGACATGGTGGCGGGAGGCAGCTGAGTCATCATGGGGGTGGGGAAGGCCCCAGGGTGTTGGTTGCTCCCAAGCTGTCTCCCTTATCAGGGAGCCTGAGTAGGCCTGGTGACAGTCCCCCTGGGTTGGGGGTACTGTTGCTGAATGCCAGGTCGGTGAATGGGAAAACAACCGCCATCCCGGGCTTGATGCTGGATGAGTGGGCCAACCCAGCCTGTATCATGGGGACCTAGTTGGATGAGAATGGGGGAGTAAATCTCTCTGAGCTTCTCCGAGTTGCTGCAGGGAGTGGGGAGGCAGAGTCGTAGTGGCCTGTCGTGATTCTGGCCCCCTGTCCAGTTGCTCCCTCCCACAGTCTTCCAGTTTCGAGTGTGTGTATCTGAAGGTGGATGTTCGGGACAGAATAGGGATTCTGTTGGTGTACCGCCCATCCTGCTTACTCAACAGGTTCCTTTCCTGAGCTAGCTGAGGTGGCCTTGGGGTTGGTGCTGGAGTCTCTGTGGCTTGTTGTGCTGGAGGACTTCAACATACATGCTGAAGCCACCTTGTTGAGAGTGGCTCGGAACTTCATGGCCTCCATGGCAAGCATGGGTCTATCCCAATTAGCATCTGGCCCCACTCATTCAACAGGGCACACTTTGGATCTGGTTTTCTGTGTAGGGTGAGATGATGGTGATCTGTAGGGTGGAGGAACTTTCTATAGTTCTGTTGTCATGGATAGCTGTAGTCATGGATTATCTAGATCCGTTTCAATCTGGCTTCAGGCCTGGTTATGGGACAGAGACTGCTTTGGTCTCCTTGGCGGGTGATCTGTGCCTGGAACTGGGCAGGGGGAGTGTGTCTCTTTTAGTTCTGCTGGAACTTTTGGTGGCTTTCAAGAACATCAACCATGGTATCTTTCTGAGGCATCTGTTTGAGATGGGACTGGGTGGCACTGTTATATGGTGGCTCTGGTCTTTCTTGGAGGGGCAATCTCAGAAGACGGTGCTTAGGGATTCCTGTTCAACACTGTGACCATTGGCCTGTAGTCTCCCTCAGGGTTCCATCTTATGCCCCATTTATTTAACATATACATGAAACCGCTGGGAGAGATTGTCTGGAGTTTTGGGTTTTGGTGCCACCAGTAGGCTGATGACACCCAACTGTATCTCTCCTTTCCATCTAAATCCAAGGTAGCTGTTCTGGTTCTAAATTGGTGCTTGCTGTCAGGAATAGACTGGATGAGGGCAAAAAAATTGAAACGTAATCCATACAAGACAGAGGTGCTTTTGGTCAGTCAAAAGACAGAGCACAGAATAGGGATTCAACCTGTGCTGGAGGGGGTTACGCTCCACCTGAAGACTCAGGCTCGCAGTTTGGGTGTACTCTTGGACTTAGAATCATAGAAAAGTAGAGTTGGAAGGGGCCTACAAGGCCATCGAGTCCAACCCCCTGCTCAATGCAGGAATCCAGGTCAAAGCATCCCTGACAGATGGCTGTCCAGCTGCACCTTGAATGCCTCCAGATTGGGACAGCCCACCACCTCCCTAGGTAGTTGGTTCCATTGTCTTATTGCTCTGACAGTCAGGAATTTTTCCTGATGTTTAGGTGGAATCTAGGTTCCTGTAACTTGAGCCCATTATTCCGTGTCCTGCAAACTGGGATGATCGAGAAGAGATCCTGGCCCTCCTCTGTGTGACAACCCTTTAAGTACTGGAAGAGTGCTATCATATCTCCCCTCAATCTCCTCTTCTGAAGGCTAAACATGCCCAGTTCTTTCAGTCTCTCCTCATAGGGCCTTGTTTCCAATCCCTTTATCATCTTTGTTGCCCTCCTCTGAACCCCCTCCAGCTTGTCTACATCCTTCTTAACGTGTGGTGCCCAGAACTGGACACAGTACTCAAGATGAGGCCTAACCAGTGCTGAGTACAGGGGAATTATCACTTCACGCGATTTGGAAGCTATACTTCTATGAATGCAGCCCAAAATAGTATTTGCCTTCTCTGCAGCCACATCGCATTGCTGGCTCATATTCAAACTTGGCCCTGAACCTGGATGCCCAGGTCTTGGCGGTGGCCGGGAGTGTGTTTGCACAGCTGAGGCTAGTGCGCCAACTGCACCCATTGCTAGAGATGGCTGATCTGGCCATGGTCACACACATGCCTTAGTCACACATCCCATTTAGACTACTGTAACATGCTCTACTGTAACAGCTTCACTGGCCACCAGTCTGTTTCTGTGCAGAATTCAAAGTGCTGGTTATGACCTTATAGAGTTGGGACCGGGCTCCCTGAAACACTGCCTTCTCCCATAGGGAGCCTGCCTGGTTCTTACGATCTTCTGGAGAGGCCCTTCTTTCGAGACCGCTACCTTCAGAGGTGCATTTGCGTATTAATATCTAGTTTGAGATTCTTATTATGATCTTTACCATTTACTCTCTCTACCAGCCAGCTTCTCCCTTTAAGGCCCGGTGAAGAAGCCCTATTTGGAGACTTGCTTGTAAAAGGCGAGGCTGAGTGGATTTGGGGTCTGACATACACTCTTGAGAGAGGCCATAACTATCTGGAATTAGTTGGCTGGGTGTCTGTTTATACAGCGCTGGTGTCATGGTCGGCTGGGTGTTTGTTCAAGTTCGAGTGTATTAACAGTCCCATAGATCTTCACACCCCAAAGAACAAATATTTGATTCCATACAGTGAGGGTAGAAGAGACTCAGAAATACAATAGAGGCCACTAACCATATATATTTTTTCATTGCTAAAAATGTAAACAAATTTGAGATGGGATTCAAACAACCATACCCCTTAACAAATCTGTAAAGGTTGCTTAAGGATCCGTATAGCTTGGAATACAGACTTTGCAAATGATACAGATAACAAGATTGCATATCCATGCATATCCGACTCTAAAGACCTTCCTGACAAGGGAGCAATCAAATGACAAATACCGGTAAGTCTGGTTCTTTCGTCTCTATAAAAATTGCACAATAGGGACACGTGCAGTACAATTTCTAGCTCTGCACTATCACATTGTCATACACGATTTGCATATGGAGTGCCATTAAATCTTCCTTCCGTTGGTGTAGTTGGCTAGGTGTTTGTTCATACAGTGCCGCTGCTGTGCTGTGGTGCTTTAGGGTACCCTAAACGAAAAGGACAGGATGCTTCCCCAAAGAGCTTACGATCAAAGCGTGCCATTAGGCAGGACAGGGTTGAACTCCCTCCCTATTGTGTTGTATCTTCCTTCACCTTATGTACAGCAGAAGTCGCTAGACTTCCTTCCCTCTCTTTCTTTAGCCTAGGTCAGGCTTACCCAAGCTGGTGCATCAGATCGGGGAAGATTTGCAGTGAGCCCTTCCAGGCAGATGTCTATAATACTATTAATAAAACGTCTTTAGTTACAGACAGCTGCGAGGAGTCTGAAGTCAGTAGCCCAGGTCCAGCTCACACCACACCTTTAATAGTAATTGCGTGCGCATGCTCACACATGTGCGGTGTGACTTAAAGTGCAGGATGCAGTGGGGGGGGAGCTGTACCCTTTCCCCCAACCTGAAATTGTTCCCCTACCCCACCACAATGTGTTTTCCTCCAGTTAGAGTTCGTTCATGGAGTTCCAAAGGGGGAGGAAAAATAGTTATTTATTTATTTATTTATTTAGAATTCTTATATTCCACCCTTCTTCAAAAAGGAGCACAGAACGGCTTACCATGTGAACAAATACCAGTAAAGCAACCATGAAATCATAATATCAAACTAAAACCACTGAAATAACAGCAGTCATCTAATCCAAAAACACCAAGACCAACAAGTTAGGAGCCAAACACTTGTGCAAATAATAAATTTAAAAAAAAGTCTTTCACTTACGTTTAAACATAGTCATGGGGGGGGGGGGCTAATCATATCTCTCCTGGGAGGAACTTCCACAAGTGGCGGGCCACCACTGAGAAGGCCCTTTATTGATAGTAGTTCTGTATGCGTGATCCCATTATTTGCTGCCATGAGGTTCTCTAAAAAATGGGGAGAGCGGGGAAGAGGCAGGATAGAACATGGTTTTAAGAAATGACATGCAAGATTTGCACAGAGATCTTCAAAAACTGTGTTTTAATCCAGGGCGGGGGCGGGAGGGGGGGGAGAACCTATCACTCCAAGCAGAGAAGAGGCTACAGACATACTTCGGGGAATCTCCTGCAAGCAAAGGTGCACTCAGTCCAGCTTCCTCCAAACAAAACAGTTCATGCAAAACCAGTCTAGCAGCCTGCTTGTTGCTACTCAGCTTTTCAGAGCACCACCCGCCACTTGGCTTAGTCACATCTTTTGAAAGTGCACAATTAGGTCAACTGGTGTTGGCAGCCCTCTTGTCACAGGGATCAGGTTTCCAGTGCAATGAGGAATCAAAGCAGAGCCGCCTCCTCCTCCTCCTCCTCCTCCTCCTCCTCCTCCTCCTCCTCCTCTTCTCATGATTTGGAGTTGAGTGCTTTAGCCCAGTGTTCTCCAACCTTGGCTGGGGCATGCTGGGAGTTGTAGGCCAAAAACGTCTGGGGACCCAAGGTTGGAGAACACTGCTTTAGCCTATAAGGGAGCAGATGTTTATAGCCACAAATCCTACCCCCATTTCTTCCAGTCAGCCCCAAAAGCCGTTATATACCCTCAGGCTCAAGTCTCTCTTTTTTTGCTGGACCACATCACTCTCCCCGGTCACTTGACTGTCTTCCTCCATGCGTCCGGCCTTTTCAGGCTCATCCATGGGAACACGGGAGGCTGCCTCTTATCCTGAGTCAGGCCAGTGGTCCATCTAGCTCAGTGTTGTCTATACCAGCGGTAGGTCACCTGATGCGCTCCAGACAGATGCTTTGAATCACAACTCTCGAAATCTCTGACAGTTGGCTGTGCTGGCTGGGGTTGATGGGAGTTGTAGTCCAAAATTTCTGAGTTCTTTCTTCAGAAGCCCCATGTACCACCTAAAAAGCTACTCCTGAAGATCAGGGGAACCTCCAGAGTGGCGTCTGCTGTGGTGGAAGAAGCTGCAGTCAGGAATGAACATCTTGCTTGTGTGGAAATTGGCTCTTTGCATACTGGCTGCTTATTTATATATTTATGGATTTATCAGTAGCACTTTTCCCACCTTGTTAAATTATAAAAAGTACAGTCTCACAGCAGATTTTATGCATATTTCCATTGTACAGTCATTCATATTATTATTATTCCAATCGATAATTACTTGTATTGCCATATAACTTTACATAGTCCTTCCTCCTTACAATGTTTCGAATGAATCATAATGTTACAGCTTGTTTTGCTCTTTATTATTCCAACACATAATGGAAACACACATTTTCAGTACAATTTTTTTTGTTTCCCTATCTAGCTTCCCGGACAGCCCCATCCAATGTGGGTGCCCATAACCCTCCGAACTCAGAGGATCATGGGCATCCAATGGAAGGTGGGGAGGCGCACGGCCACTGGGGTTGCCTCCTCACTCCCCTCACCCTCCCAAACATTTAGACGGATGATTTTTTACCGTCTAAATGTTTCTCCCCTCCTCGCAAGAAGGAGAGGCTGAGGCACCACAACGCCCTCCTCCCTGTGCTGGTACTGAATTTGGTCTTGCGTCTTCGGATCCCAGCCAGTGTGGAAAGAACCATGCTGGCTGTGTGTGTGTGGGGCGCTCCACGGGCAGAGTCCCCACTGCGACCTCGGAAGGGGGGGACTTCGACCTATCCTATGGCTCCCCAGAGAAGGTTGGGGGGCATAGGATCACACACTAATTCTAATAATGTTTGTGAGTTTCAACATAAATACCAGTCCTGACACCCTCCTCATCTTTTACCTCATTGAGGGGACCTCTTTTCGCTTCGTTTTTTTTAACTCATTGCAATTATAGCAGCAGTTAGCAAATTAATGATCATTTCCTCATCTTCTTGAGGTACCCCATTCTTCATCTATCCAAAAAGAACAATGAATAGCTTTATCAGTATTTTTTTTTTCTAAATGGTATTTGAAGCATCTTATGACAGAACAGATTTACACTGCTATCTGTTTCATTTTGTTGATAAACTTTGTGTCCTTTCAAAATAAGTTCCCTCCCCCCCCAAAAAAAAAATGCTGCTTGCACTCTCCAAAATGAGTCCTGGACCAGCCTTAAATTGTCTTTGGAGCTGAATCATGGTGGCAGAAGTTAGGTTTTGTGTGCACTTTCTGAACTACAGGCTGAATCACTGTTATCTTGGCTCCGTTTTCCAGTAAAGAATATTGTTGATATTGAAGGCAGAGATTTAAAATATGTTGCTACAGTGAAGGAGATGGAAATCGAATGTTGTAGAATGAAAATTGTGTCATCATGGTGATGTGTTTTTTTAAAAATCTAGAATGCTTTTTTTAAATTTTAAGATCTGATAAGGCTTATCAGGGGAAAAATATTCACAAAAACAAATGGAATGCTCCAGAAATGGAAAGTAGCCAGTATTTATAGAAAGAAAAACACCTATATAAGAATAGATTAGAAGGTCTGCATCTTGGGTTTGCAAAGGGAAGATGTAGGAAGCAATATTGACTTATTTATAAAGCTCTGAAATGGCCCAGAAGAACCATTTTTATGTTCTCATCTATTCCCTTCCTGCAATAAAGTGACCCCAAATGCAGCTGACCGGACAAGGACAACGTTAAAAACGAAGAATAATTTTTTAAAAAATGCAATGCATAATAAAAATAAGCCAGGAGAATCCATTTTGCAAGGCATTTACAGAGCAATGCTATGGTTCCTGGGAGAGCTTTCCAGGG
Organism: Shinisaurus crocodilurus; assembly: GCA_021292165.1. Lineage (NCBI taxonomy): Eukaryota > Metazoa > Chordata > Lepidosauria > Squamata > Shinisauridae > Shinisaurus > Shinisaurus crocodilurus. The sequence continues at coordinate 5,303,738 of CM037877.1, read as the reverse complement.
ACCATAGGATATGTCGGATTCCCCCTCCCGAGGCTGTAGAAACTCCTGGGTCATTCCATGTAAAATCAACCAATGAATTTACCTGACCGTCACCGATTTTGAAAAAACTTGGTGAACTTGCTGGGTCTGCTGAGAAAATAAGTTGCTCCAAAAATTAGACTTCTGGGACAAAAACTTTTGGAGATATGGTAATCAAAAAGATGAAGAAAAACGTTAATTTTTGTGTCCCGGACAACGTTAAAATTACACTAATTCCAGTTCTACAGAACCTAGAAAGTTAATCATGGTGTTGATGGAAAGCCTTTGAAATGCTCCTTCATTTGATATGTAACATAAGTGGTTTTTTGGAATACAGTTATGCCTTGGATTGAGAGCATAATTCGTTCTGGAAACGTGCTTGTAATCCAAAACACTCTTATATCAAAACGAAATCCCCACAAAAAAATTTGTACAGAGATTTTTAATTAAAGCCATACTACAGTACTTGTATTGCAAGACGTCGCTTGTATATCAAGTCAAAACAAATTAAATAAATATTTAAAAATTTGCTTGTCTCTCAAACCAAGTTACTTGCAATCCAAGGTATTACTGTAAATATATATTCAAGGTCAAATAGTAAAATTTGACCTTGAATTCTGCAAAAACTAAAAAAAAAATTCTCCATGATTTTTGTTTTAGTATTTCATCTGACAGTGCTTAATACATGTACCAATTTTCAAAATGGGGTTCTTAACAGAAAACGAGTTACATCTTTTGGGGCACTCTGTGTGTATGCGTCATAGTTCATATGAATTGCTATCTCACTGTACGTATCTTAAGAAAATATGCATTATCACTTAGATTTTGAATAAAACATTGTGCACAAGTACAAGCTACCCTGTCATAATTGTGCAACTCTGAATTAGGTATTCTTCTTCGCAATAGCATACTTCCGACATTTTGTGTAGAATAATGATACTTCCTCTGGGTGGTCATTCTGGTATGAAATCAATCAAAGAATATTTCCAACTGAAAGCAAATTGCTTAAGATTTGGTGAACTTGTTCTCCTTATTAAAAAATAAGTTGCAGGGCCTATTGTTTTCAGAAGAATGAGGTTTAAAATATGTACTTTAAAAAAAGGTACTCACCAGTATGCTTGGGGAAAACATGTCCATTTTATTTTTTTCAAATAAATATACAGAAGTTTGACCTTGAATAATGACAAAAAAACTCATTTTGTTTTAAATAACGTTCAACATCCCTGGAAACATGTACTTGATTTCAAAATGGGACTCTTGCTAGCATAGTTATTTTGATTTACTTAGATGTGGGCTTGAAAAACCATTATTGTGCATAGATGAGATTTTCCATTTTACTTTTATATATATGCTGATCAGATTTTATGCAGTTCAAATATTACTTGCTAACATTTTGTTAACAAGTCCTAAATTAAGGAGCTTTTCATAACAGTAGTTTCTAGTCTTGAAGTTGCTGCTTGACACTCTTTGTCTGTTAGTGTATAGAAGTGCCCTGTTGGGCAACAAGGATCAGCTTTTGTCAAAACATCTGAAGATGGTATCCATAGGACATCTTGTTTATCTGGATACATAAATGATTTTGCTGGTCCAGCTGGATGAAGAAAGCTCACTAACACTTCTGCTCTCTGATCATCTGTTTGTAAAACACAACCTAACCACTATTGTGAGATATAAACGCATGTAACAAATCCTCGTATTCCTTGCAATTCCAGTTCTTCTTTAATAGTCAGTGTCTCTTTTCTGGATTCGCATTGAAATGAATATCTTTTAGTAGCAACAGTGTGTTTTGTTAATGGAATTACAGCGTGAATTTTCTGTGTCCCAGGAATCGTCTTGAATTCTCAAAGCAACATTTCAGAAGCTTTTCTTCCAGTTCATAATCTTTACTTGTGATGTTCTCCTTTGCCCAATCAAAGAGCTGACGAGGGGTCATGATTTGTTTTTCATACGGATGCTGCAAACTTGCTCAAGCAGCTAACCTTTTCACAGTGCCACCCAAACCATGACAAGGCCCTTTGCCATGCGATGTGGCAAAGAAGTGCCATTCTGCATCGATACCGAAATCTGAGTGGTGGTGGTGGTGGTGGTGGTGGTGATGATGATTTATTATATTTATACCCCGCCTTTTTTCCAGCAAGGAACCCAAGGCGGCTTACATAATCCTCCTCCTCCTCTCCTCCTCACAAGAACCCTGTGAGATAGGTTAGGCTGAGAGTCAGTGACTTAAGTTGTTGAAGTTTTTACTGTTTTTATACTGTGCTGCTGCACCATCAGGGAAATAATAGGCCAGTCAGTCTGACATCAATCCCCGGGAAGATTTTTGAGCAGATTATAAAGAAGTCAGTCTGCAAGCACCTTGAAAACAATGCAGTGATTACTAGAAGCCAGCATGGATTTGTCAAGAACAAATCCTGTCAGACTAATCTGATCTCATTTTTTGATCGGGTAACCTCCCTTGTGGACTGTGGGAATGCTGTGGACATTATATACCTGGACTTCAGCAAAGCTTTCGACAAAGTGCCTCATGATATCCTGATTAGTAAGCTAGCTAAGAGTGGGCTAGATGGAACAACTATCAGGTGGATCCACAATTGGCTAAAGAATCGAACTCAAAGAGTGCTTATCAATGGTTCCTTCTCAAACTGGGGAGAGGTAACGAGCGGGGTACCACAGGGCTCGGTCCTGGGCCCGGTGCTCTTCAACATTTTTATTAATGACTTGGATCAGGAGGTACAGGGAATGCTTATCAAATTTGCAGATGACACAAATTTGGGTGGAACAGCTAATACTCTGGAAGACAGAAACAAAATTCAAAGTGACCTCGATAGGCTGGAGCGCTGGGCCGAAAACAACAGAATGAAATTTAATAGGGATAAATGCCAAGTGCTTCACCTAGGGAGAGGAAACCAAATGCAGAGTTACAGAATGGGGGACACTTGGCTCAACAATACTACAAGTGAGAAGGATCTTGGAATTGTGGTAGATCACAAACTGAATATGAGCCAGCAATGCGATGTGGCTGCAAAGAAGGCAAATGCAATTTTGGGCTGTATTAATAGAAGTATGGCTTCCAAATCGCGGGAAGTGATAATTCCCCTTTACTCGGCACTGGTTAGGCCTCATCTTGAGTACTGTGTCCAGTTCTGGGCACCTCACTTTAAGAAGGACATAGACAAACTGGAGAGGGTTCAGAGGAGGGCAACAAGGATGATAAAGGGACTGGAAACAAGGCCCTATGAGGAGAGACTGAAAGAACTGGGCATGTTTAGCCTTCAGAAGAGGAGACTGAGGGGAGATATGATCGCACTCTTCCAGTATTTGAAGGGATGTCACACAGAGGAGGGCAAAGATCTCTTCTCGGTCATCCCAGTTTGCAGGACACGGAATAATGGGCTCAAGTTACAGGAACCTAGATTCCACCTAAACATCAGGAAAAATTTCCTGACTGTCAGAGCAATAAGACAATGGAATCAACTACCTAGGGAGGTGGTGGGCTCTCCCACTCTGGAGGCATTCAAGCTGCAGCTGGACAGACATCTGTCAGAGATGCTTTGACCTAGATTCCTGCATTGAGCGGGGGGTTGGACTCGATGGCCTTGTGGGCCCCTTCCAACTCTACTTTTCTATGATTCTATGATTCTATGATTCTATGATTTCTTATCAGAATCTGTGAATAAAGCTTGATTTAATGTAGACATCCAAAGAGATATATCTCTGTGAAGGTCTGAGGCCTACCCATGCCTGGTTTGGTTTCAGCCTGAAGGCCCCGGAAGCTCCGGAAGGGAGGGGGCGGGCTTAAGTTTAATTTCCCTCCAAAAAATTCTGTTTTAAGTGTGTATAAGGGTGTTGAGTTATTGTAGGGAGGTACTGTGCATGTATAAGAACATTCACATCTTCTGAACTGCTCAGAACCCCGTTCTGCAAATTGGTACATATACTCAAGGTAAGCATGGGTTATCTGAGGAAAAAAATCAGCAAAAAAAACACATTTGGTTTTTTTGGAATTCAAGGTCAAATTAAAGAAACTATGACCTTGAATATTTTATTTCACATGCATGCTTCATGTTACATATCAAATAAAAGGGTAGTTGGAGAGCTTTCATATGACACCATGATTTACTTTCTAGGTCAATTCCGAAGGAAGTTATGATACTTTTTGTGTTGTCACAAATGCTGAAAAATCGTGGTTTGGGCATTTTTTGAGCACACTGTACTTTTGAACCGTGAGGTATAATGACCTATAATTTGGTGTATGTTCATTTCTCATGCTGGTCTACCAGTATGCCATTTTTAAAAAAAATCGCAGATGGTGAGGTAAATTTTTCATTTTTTGGGTTGATTTTACATGGAATGACCCTCCTACAATCTTGGGAGGGGGAATCTGACATTGGGCCGTCCCTCCATCCCCTAGCAGCCAACGTGGAAAGCACTGCAGCAGCTGCGTGGTTTGCACGTCACAGCGACCCAGGTTCTCGTCAAACCTTGAATTGTTATGAATGCAGCCGGAGAAGCGAGCATGAGGTTCTCATTGCCCAGTCACCCCCACTGCAGCTGTTGTGGGAAACGCAAACACAATACCTCCCTGCCCCCCATGTCCTGCTGGGTGCTGCTGCCCAATTGGCAGCAGCTAGCCTCTAATGCTCATCTCCTGCACTAGCAGGACTGTCAAATGCGCTTTAAGGTGTGAAACTGCAGTAGTGCCTCTGCCTGGTCTGCTGCCTCCACCAAGCCTCAGATGAAGCTGATGTCCAGCTTTTCATCGGCCACCTAGCAAATGTTATTTCAATAATGGTTAGTATAATATATTATGTGGTACAGTAATACCGTGAATTGCAAGCATAATTCGTTCCGGAACCATGCTTGTAATCCAAAACACTCGTATATCAAAGCGAAATTCCCCATAAGAAATTTGTACACATATTTTTAATTTAAGCGGCAATAAAGAATGATAGTGTAAATAAAGTCTTCATTTTCCTTGACCGTACTACAGTACTTGTATTGCAAGACGTCGCTTGTTTATCAAGTTAAAATTTATTTTAAAAATTTGCTTGTCTTGCAAAACACTCGCAGACAAGTTACTTGCAATCCAAGGTTTTACTGTATCTTGTTTGCACCCTGTAGCCTTGAACTGCTAGTATTATCTGCTGCTTGGAGCAGTGGTAAGGAACTGTTCTAGCTCGGGGGGGCGGGGCGGATTTCCTCTTGGGACACAAGATAGACCAGGTGATGTCAGGGACTGGACCCCTCCCTCACAAAGCCCCACACCCAGTGCAGAGAGGCAGAGAGTGATCAGCCCAGGCCTCTTTCTCTGCATAGAGAAAGGGCCTGCCTTCCCCTGTTCAGCACTCATCATCATCATCAGGCGATCACTCGTGACCGAGTAAGATTGTCTTCCGGGATAAAAGGAGGAAATTCTAAAGAAGATTGTGTAGACTCTAGCGATGGGTCCGTAAGTGACTGTGGAGGCCAATTCTAGATCCACACAGCTTCCCACAGTGAGGACACAGGTTACCAGATAGAAGATGGTCCTGTAAAGGATTCATTTGACGTGCTTTTCGCTTAGCACGTTTCTCCCTTTCACCTTGCACTCGGGCTTCTTCAAAGTCCATGGAACCTTTGTGAAAGGCCAACCTCCATTTAGATCGTTCATGGGCCAGAGCTTCCCAGTTTTCGATGTTTATATTGCATTTTTTTAGATTAGCCTTATGAACATCTTTAAACCTCTTATATTGACCACCGATATTCCGCTTTCCATCCTTGAGTTGGGAGTAAAGTAACTGCTTTGGGAGACGGCAGTCAGGCATTCGAACAACATGACCGGTCCACTGAAGTTGGCGTTGAAGGATCATTTTTTCAATGCTAGTAGTCTTTGCTTCTTCCAGTACACTGACATTTGTTCGCCTATCTTCCCAAGTAATTTGCAGGATTTTCCGGAGGCAACGTTGATGAAACCTTTCAAGGAGGTGGAAGTGACGTTTATAGATAGTCCATGTTTCGCAGGCATACAATAAAGTTGGTAATACAATGGCTTCATAAACCAGTGTTTTGGTCTTCTTACAAATATCCCGATCCTCGAACACTCTATGTTTCATTCGAGAAAATGCGGCACTTGCGGAGCTCAGACGATGCTGGATTTCACTGTCGATGTTAGCTGTAACAGAAAGATAGCTGCCAAGATAGAGGAAATGATCGACATTTTCCAGTATTGTCCCGCCAAGCTGGATAGATGGCATCACCAAAGGATTGGCTTGCACTTGCTGATGAAGCACTTTGGTTTTTTTGATGTTAAGTGAGAGACCAAGTTTTTCGTATGCTTCTGCAAAAGCATTTAGGATAGTTTGGAGATCATCCTCTGAATGTGCGGAGACCACATTATCATCAGCATACTGAAGTTCCACAACGGAGGTTGTAATTACCTTACTTTTTGCTTTCAGCCTGCTGAGATTAAAAAGCTTTCCATCTGTTCGATATATAATTCCCACACCGGTGGGAAGTTTCCCCTTGACAAGATGTAAAACCATGGCGATGAAAATGGCAAATAATGTTGGGGCGATAACACTGTTCAGCACTAGAGAGAGGTTGTCTCACTCTAGTGCTCAGCATTGGCCGAGGCTTGGGAGAGAAGCTGTTGGTTTGGATGGAAAACTCCTCCAGGCTGGAGGTTCACCACGCCTGGCATAGGGGCAACTTTTGCTGCACATTTGTGGTAACCCTGGTGGCAGGGCTGAAACACAACCTCTCTGGAATTCTTTAGGTTCCATTGTGTGCAAAATTCCCTTTGCAGAAGGCAGACCTCTATAAAACAAGAACTTCATGGGGAGAAGTTGGGGGCATGTTGGCAGCGATGCCCAATAAAACGTGAAGAGGCATGTGTTCAGTAAATTACATGCCACAGCAACAAACAGCGGGGTATATAGTTCCATCTTGGTCCTACCTTGCAGGGAAATGTGCCATTGCATTTGGCTGTGGAGTGTGTGTGTGTGCGTGAGTTTCTTAAGGCGTTGTGCTTTTATATTTTGCATGCTTTGTCCTAGGCTGGAGCTTGCAGCATAATGAATTGGTCCCTTATCAAGCAAACCATGAGCTCTGAGGAGTTGTGTATGTATATGATTACTTTGCGCTTTTTCTGTCTATTTACCCAGTCTTTCATCTCAATTACTGTTTTAACAACACTTCTGCTTGGATGAGATTGGATGCACTAATCCGAATGATGGAAAAGATGATGTGGCAGGCTGATCGCTTTGAGCTGATCATTCAACGTTGCCTCTTTTTAAACCTTGTGAACAAGAAATATTTGGTACATAAAATCTTTTAAACAAAAAGATTGGGTGCGTTCAGAGTCATTATGGCACTACACTGCACATAGCTAATTCTTTCACTCCATATTCAGATCTGCCACGATATAAATCCCAGCACAAGAGAATACCTCAAAGTCAACAAGTAGCACAAACATACGGGTGTCCAGTATTCGTCCGAGTGCCTCCTCCGAGGGAGGTTCGGAGGATGGCAACAAAAGTGAGGGCCTTTTTGGTGTTCGAGGATCGGGATATTTGTAAGAAGACCAAAACACTGGTTTATGAAGCCATTGTATTACCAACTTTATTGTATGCCTGCGAAACATGGACTATCTATAAACGTCACTTCCACCTCCTTGAAAGGTTTCATCAACATTGCCTCCGGAAAATCCTGCGAATTACTTGGGAAGATAGACGAACAAATGTCAGTGTACTGGAAGAAGCAAAGACTACTAGCATTGAAAAAAATGATCCTTCAACGCCAACTTCAGTGGACCGGTCATGTTGTTCGAATGCCTGACTGCCGTCTCCCAAAGCAGTTACTTTACTCCCAACTCAAGGATGGAAAGCGGAATATCGGTGGTCAATATAAGAGGTTTAAAGATGTTCATAAGGCTAATCTAAAAAAAATGCAATATAAACATCGAAAACTGGGAAGCTCTGGCCCATGAACGATCTAAATGGAAGTTGGCCTTTCACAAAGGTTCCATGGACTTTGAGGAAGCTCGAGCGCAAGGCGAAAGGGAGAAACGTGCTAAGCGAAAAGCACGTCAAATGAATCCTTTACAGGACCATCTTCTATCTGGTAACCTGTGCCCTCACTGTGGGAAGCTGTGTGGATCTAGAATTGGCCTCCACAGTCACTTACGGACCCATCGCTAGAGTCTACACAATCTTCTTTAGAATTTCTTCCTTTTATCCCGGAAGACAATCTTACTCGGTCACGAGTGATCGCCCGATGATGATGATGATGGTGGTGGCCACCCACTTGCGGAATGCTCTCCCCAGTGAGATCCACCCAGCACCAACCTTGCCATCTTTTCTGCACCAGCTTAAGGCTTTCCTCTATTCCCAGGCATTTGACTGCATATGAAAGGTTCCTTAATGCATCAGGTGAATGTCACTGATGTTTTAGTTTTATGGTGTCGTGGTATTTTAGTGATTTTTGTTTTTAGCTGTTCTAAATTTTTATATGCTTTAATTTTGTTGCAAGTCGCCCTGAGTCTTTTTTTTTTTTTTAGAAAGTTGTCTAAGAGATCTAATAACAATAATTAATACATTGTTGTTGTTATATCCAAAATTTCCCTGTACAAGTATGTGTTTGTGTGTAGACTCTGAATGTGTTATCGGAGGGTAACCAAAATTTCATAGGGAGGGTTCTGCCCTCAAAGGAAGCCTCAAAAATAATTTTAAATGAATACAATTGTGCTTCATCGCCCTTTTAATGTAATGGGCAGTATCCAATCCTTCCCCCATGCTAGTGGAAAATCCACCCATAGCACAAGGAGAACCTAGCAGTTCCAGGAGCATCTGAAAGAGTGGGAACACTTGTTTCCGAAATGAGGCAGGTCAGCGGAGCTTGCAGAAGGGAGTTCCGTTGACCTGCCCCATTCCGGAAGTGAGTGTTCCCGCTTGTTTTCGGGGTTGCTGTAGGAAGTTTTAGTTCCTGTTGCACCAGCACGGGAGAAACAGATCTAGGGGAGGCACAGCAGTAATATTGATACTTCTGCCCCCCCCCCCATGTCTTAATTCGCATTCTAGTCCCACTTCCTCCTGGTTCCTTCCTGATACCTTTTTGCATCAGGTCCCCAGACAACCCAACACTACATCTCTAATTTACATTTTGTAATATATATTAATAAATGCTGAGTTTGTGCAATGGCTCCTGTGCACCTAGGTGCACAGATACAATCATGTGAACTGACCAGAAAGTAACCCCGGTAGAAAGTATAAGGAGAATGAATGACTAGGAAAAGCCAGGATACAGAATTCAATATCTTCACCACTCTAAAGAGGAACAAACTTTTGCATGACACAAGTTAGGAAGCATTGCACAAAACCTGGCAGCTAGTGGAATGTTGTGTGAATACTGCTTTTTGCACAGTCACCAGCAGCAGCTTCTATGAAAAGCTGCTGTTCACATCCTCTTAGAAAAGTCAAACAGAGTTTCTTTCATTTTGTCATGGAAGTTATCCAGATCCTATTTAGGCTGTCAGCCATAGTCTCATTCGTGCTATAAATAATCAGTTGAAATCTTGTTTCTTACTTGATTTAGAGCTATACTGAACTTTCTTCTAGTTCATATTTATATCCTGATTTTTAGAAGTTTTCAGCAGAACTCTTAACCAGCTTAAAAATAAAAATAAAAAAATTCTGGCACCTCTGTCAAAAATTAGAGCAGTTTGGAGCCGTTTGCTTGAGTTTCCCCTTCCATCCTTTGTGTATTAAGGTGTGCCACAAAAAATCAATTCCCATCACACTTGTGGCCACTGAGAAAAGTTTGAGGAAAAATTCAGCAAAGGGGGAAAAGGTAATAGCAATTTCAGTAATGTGCGCAAGAAAACCAAATCTCTGAGAGAGGTCTGGATGTAGGTTCCTCTTGATTTCAAAATTTTATCTCAGAGCTAGGAGACTAGACAATGGAGTCTTCTGCTGATATGCTGAATCTGCTGTCATCGTGCCTCCCCCCCCCCCGAGTGCCTGTGAATAATTACTGGTTTATATTTTAGCAATAAACATAGTTTAGTTGATGTGACGTTGCCAATAGTATCTTTGCCTGAAGCAACATGGATTATGTATGAACCACTTGCTGGTGTTTTATCCCAGTGACATGTTGCATTATAGAAATCTCTTGTGGGCGAGCAGTTTTCTTTATTTTGTTTTAACTTTTTATTGCTCTGTATTAAAATTGTAAGTAAGGCCTTACAAGTCAGTAAGTAATATAGAGCTGATGTTGAATTAAGAACATAAGAAGAGTCCTGCTGGATCACACCAAAGTTTCCCACAGTGGCCAACCAGATGCCTCTGGGAAGCCCACGAACAGGACAGGAGGGCAATCCCCAGCATCTGAATTCAGGCATATGTTGCCTCTGATTCTGGAGGTAGCATATAGCCACCATGAGGAGTCAGATGTGTGGTTTAAATAAATTCTAGGCACAAGTGTGCCTTTTTATTTCAAAACTCTGCAACTGATTTTGGCAAGAACAGACCAGGCAGAAAAACCCAAAATAACCAGGCAGGCAGAAGAGGCAGGGAACCCCAAAGCAGGCAGGCAGAGGCGTTTGTCTTGGACAATTCAACTGTTGAACTGGTCAAGAAGAGACCAGGCAGGCAGAGGAGGCTGGGAACCCCAGGCAGGCAGGCAGAGGCAGCCAAACCCAAAATGTCTGAAAGGTTGCATTTTAGAAAAATGATTTTAAAAAATAAACTTGATGTAAAACTTATCCATGTTGCATTTGAGGAACACGGTTTTTTCTAAATGTTTGGCCCCCATTCTGGAACAGTGAGGTCTCATCAGAATTCCACCCTCACTGAACACCCGCTCCACTGGTGATGAACTTGCTAGAACCAGAAACACACTCAGAGCAGCCACACAGAGTAATCTCAGGTCCTTCTTCTGCCTCCCCCAAGTATAGCTATTAGGCTAAATCCAATGTCACATCAGTGATGCACCCCATATCTGCTCCGGAGGGTGCAGCAACCATCGGGAGCAGATTTGGGGTGTGTGCAGGGGACTGCGAGGGAGGGGGAATTAGATACACCAGCTGTGCCCATTCTGCTGGTGGAAGGACTTCATGTGCCACAACCCATTGGTAGTCTTCTCCATCAATTTCTCTAATCCTCTTTTAAAGTTGTCCAAATTAGTGGCCATCATTACATCTTGTGATAGTGAATTCCACAGTTTAACTATGCTGTGTATGAAGAAATTACATCCTTTTATCTGTTCTCCTGAATTTCCCAACATTCAGCTGCATTAGATCCAGGTTCGAGGATTAAGATAGGAGAAATACTTCTCTCTCTCTCTCTCTCTCTCTCTCTCTCGTTTCTTCTCATCATGCATAATTTTCTATGCCTCTACCAGCTCCCCCTCCCTTACTCAGCTTCCCCCCCCCAAACTTAGTCACCCCAAACATTGTAACCTCTCTTCGTAGGGTAGTTGTTCAAGCCCCCTGATCATTTTGGTGGCCCTCTACTGCAGCTTTCCCAGCTTTATCCTTTCTGCGACGTGGTGGTAATCAGTGCTCTAGATAGGTTATTCCAAGTGTCGTTGCACCATAAATATGACAAAGCCCTGATAATTATTTTTTTTTGTCATCGTGTGGCATATAAAATAAATAAATATGAAGGCGCTATGATATTGGCAATTTTATTTTCAATCCCTTTCCTAATGATCCTTAATGTGGAATATGTCTTTTTACACCTGCTGCACACTGGGTCAGTGTCATAACTGAGCTAATCCAGCATAACTGCAAGATCTTTTCTGGCCGGTTACCGACCACTCAGACACCAGCAGTGTACAGTCATGCCTTGGATTGAGAGCATAATTCGTTCCGGAAACATGCTTGTAATCCAAAACACTCTTATATCAAAATGAAATTCCCCCAAAAAAATTTGTACAGAGATTTTTAATTTAAGCCGTACTACAGTACTTGTATTGCAAGACGTTGCTGAAGGATCGCGAGGAAAAACAGAGTGCCTCGTATGAGTGAGATGGAAGATTTAAAATCCTATTCTCGTGTGCAGACGCCCATAAATCCACACACAGAAGTTCAGATCTGTCTCTCCCACTCCCAGCGCAGCTCTCCCAGCGTATCGGATGTCAGCCAGCTCAGCTTCCTCGTGTTTGCAGATTCCAGTAGTAAGGAAATAACTCTGTAAACTCCACAGGTCTATTTACTACCTGTTTATTTACTTAACAAAGCTTATTCTACAGAGTATACATTTCCATGTGCAGAGCACAATGCATAGCAAGCATTTAATCCAGTGGAGCAAGTTGAGCTTCACTCCACACAGCACAGACATTACATGATTGCATTTAGTCCAGCAAGCACTAGTCAGAAGACAAGAGAGTGAAGAAGAAAGAACAGTTCAACATCTCTCCAAAATGGCTACAGACAGAGAAAACAACAAGTTAGTACGTCATCAGAACATACAAACCACGTGACCAGCTCGTATTTCTTTCACACCTACTTTTCCCATGAGAAACACACAGGAAGTAGGAGACAAAACATAACTTGTTTACCAGCCATTCTGTTCCTTTCATTTGTAAACAATGTGCCACAGCTGGTGATTGTGATACATGTCACAACATCCCCCCACAAGCTGTGATACATCTTGTTTACATTTACTCAATGAGGCCTAGTGCCGTCATTAGTTTCCTGTGTCTTACTACAGACAATGGTTTTGTGAAAAGATCTGCCACCATATCCCCTGTTGCACAGTACTTGAGTGTTACCCACCCTTTTTGCACACAGTCCTTTACATGAGAGTAACGAACATCAATGTGTTTGGTTCTTGGCCTACCTTTTTCATGCAGAGCCATGCTTATACAAGCATGGTTGTCCTCAAAAATTGTAACAGCCTTGTCTACTGGTATGTGCATATCAGCAAACAATTGTTTGAACCACTCAATCTCATTACATGCTTGAGATAAACTGATGAATTCAGATTCTGCACTAGATATAGCCACACAAGATTGTTTTCGTGTATACCATTCAATTAAACTTTGGTCATACATGAGCACAGTCCCACTTGTGGACTTCCTATCTGTAGCAGATCCCCAATCAGCATCAGTGTACACACAAAAATCTCCCTCTGTGTGTGATGACAATTTCAGTTTGCAATTCATGGTACCTTTTAAATACCTTAACACACGTTTCACAGCTAACCAATCATACACAGAAGGATTTTGCATTTTCCTGCTAAGTATGTTTACAGCATTGCTGATGTCTGGCCTACTCACATTTGCCAAATATAGCAGGCTTCCAATAACACTCTGATATTTTCCAATATCTTCAAATTCGGTGTTACCTGTGTGTTTCTGATATTCAAGAGTCATTGGAGTGGTAACTGGGTTTCAATTCTCCAACCCATGAATTTCCAGCAATTCCTGAATTTTTCCACTTTGTTCAATCATGAAAGAACCTTCCTCATCTTGAGATAATTGCATTCCAAGATAGTGTTGTACCAAACCTAGATCTTTCAGTTCAAAGTGTGCTTGCAATTCTTGTGCAATTTTGTCTTTTTGACTTACTGATTTTGTCTTTTTGACTCACCAGCAATATATCATCAACAAAGACCAACAAATACACCCAGTTTCCCTGTTCTGTGTGATTTGTATACAGACAGTGATCAGCCTTGCTTTGTTTGAATCCCAAACTAATCAAAACTCTGTCTAGTTTCTGGTTCCAGCATCGAGCTGCCTGCTTTAACCCATATATGGACTTGTTCAGACGACATACAAGACTGGGATTTTCTACAAAACCTTTTGGTTGCTGCATGTGGATTTCCTCTAGTAATTCACCATACAGAAAAGCAGTTTTTACATCAAAATGAAATGCCATCATTTTTCTTTGTGATGCCAATTTCAACAACAGTCTGACAGTTGCATACCTTGTTGTTGGTGCAAACACGGAATCAAAATCTACCCCATGTTTTTGTGCCAACCCCCTTGCAACGAGCCTTGCTCTGTATCTCTCCACCTGCCCCTGGTGATTTGTCTTCACCTTGTACACCCATTTACAGGTGATGGCTTTGCGCCCCACAGGCAAAGATACTAGACTCCATGTGTTGTTTTCATGCATTGCATTGATTTCATCCTGCATGGCCTCAAACCAATCATTCTTCACTTTTGGTTCCATGCTTTGAATTTCCTCAAAACTTTGTGGTTCTAAAGCTATTTTGAGAGCTTTATGTACGACAGTTTCCCCACTTTGGAATTCATGCTGATATCTAACAGGTGTTTTGCGTTCTCGGGTTGAACGCCTCAGAGATTGTTCACCTCCCTCCTGTTCCCCAGATATCTGCCCAGTGGCTTGTTCTGTCCCAGAAGCATCCTGCTGTGTTTCAGACATTGCATGCATTGGCAATTCCACCAGCTGTTTCTGGTCATCTGTTTGCTCGTGAAAAATCACATCCCTGCTCAGAATTACCTTGTTGTGGTGTGGTGACCACAACCTGTACCCTTTTGTTTGTGCATCATACCCCAGCAGAAAACATTCAAAGCTTTTAGCCTGTATGAACAAAACATTTACACCCAAAAATGCGCATGTGTGCTATCTTTGGTTTCCTCCCATGAAACATTTCATATGGAGTTTTCCCAATTGTGGAATTTGGTAACCTGTTCAGCAGATAATTGGCATTTGACAATGCATCCCCCCAGAAATGGTTTCCCACCTTTGACTCAGTCAATTGGGCCCTCATCATGTCCTGGAGTGTTCTATTTCTTCTTTCAGCAACGCCATTTTGAAATGGGGAGTATGGGGCAGTGACTTTGTGCCCTATACCCTCACTTTCCAAAAATTTCTTGAACTTTGTACTCATGTACTCTCCCCCACCATCTTTGAGTAATTCTCCTATTGGATATTGTTTATATCTGTTCCCAGCCCATTTAACAAATGATTCAAATCTCTCTTGAACCTGAGATTTATGCTGCAGAAGATATACGAATCCAAATCTTGAAAAATCATCAACCAGAGTCATATAGTACCTGTTCCCCCATAGCTATTTTCAAATGAACCAACAACATCAGAGTGTACTAGCTCAAAGATTCTTGTGCTAACTCTATCACTGTGTTTCTGAATGTTTGACCTGTGTGACTTTGCTGTACTGCACACTTCACATTCCACATACTTAGAACAAGGTTTCATTGTCACACCCTCACACAGACCCGGCATTTTTTCTATGCTTCTGTAGTTGGCATGTGCAAACCTCTTGTGGAAAATATGCAAACAATTGTCATGGGGTTTACAATTTGCATACTTTGCCTTCTCATCATGTGTTACAAATGGATTTTTGTACATAATTCGAATCAGATAGCTTTTCCACTATCTGTGGAAAAGCTCACTATCTGTGTGAGCTGGTGCTGCTGCCATCCTGGGAACGGGGATTTTGCCACATTTGTTGTGTTTGGGGGGGGCAGAGGCAGTGTTAGGGGGTGGCCCACTAGGGCTAGCGCACTGAATCTCTAGAAGGCTGTCTGCCCCACCACCCTGCTGTCCGTGGGCACTTGCTGAAATAAAGGGACAGGGGCCCTGATGAGCTCTGTTGCATCTGATCCCCCTGGATGAGCTGGCTTTTTGCCCACATGTGCTTCCCTTGAATCTTTCTTCCTGAGGTTTTTCCCCCCTGAAATCAAATGCCCTCCTCTCCCCTGTCCATACATCCCTTGTTTCAAATACAGGTGTCCTTAGGAAACAGGGTCCTTTAAAGACACACACACACACTTTAGAACATAGGTAAATTAGCATATGCAAATTTGTGCTTTTGGGAGGGGGGCTGTGGTCTTGAGTCCCAAATCTTTTTGGTACCTAGCACCATCCCAGGGGAGAGGCTGCTGCTCCCTTCCTACCCCATCTCCCTATCTTGATTTGGGAAGGAAGAAGTTCAGTAATTGCTGCTGTTTTATTTTAATTAAGGTTCCTTGTTTGTGGTTTTAAGAGGTGTTTGGGAATGTCTAGTTCTAATCCTCTTTTAACGCCAGTGTTGGATTAGTGCCCCAGTTCCATAGATCTTTGCATGTAACAGCAGACTGTGCACTTAGGATGGTGAAAGAAACTTCACACGTGGAACCAGTTTTTGGTGCTGATGGAGAGTGCAGGATTATAGCATTGCCAATTGTATGAAAAGCAGCTGCTCGGTTTTTAACATCTGTGATTATTTCCTCTTTTTTTACGTGTAAAAAAGCCAGTTTTGGGATGGTTGTCTGGTTTTTATTTTCTTCTTCTTCCTCTTCTTCTTTGTTGTCATTGTCATCAATGATGTCGTAATAATGGTCATAATAATGATTTCATAGTAAAGCTAGGACTTTTTCAGTAACAGTTAGCAATGTTGTTTTGCTTAATGCATTTGCTTGGGCAGTGTAGCTCAAGGGTGGGCTGATTTCAGGCTTGTGGGATCTACTTTAATTTTTCCTAGGTCCCCAAGACTCACCGACCAGACCCTGATGCAAATGTCATTGCACGTTGAATTGCAGAATTCTGAGTCCAGGAATTTGTTTTGAGGAACTCACAGTCCTTTCACACAAAAGTCCGTTCCTAGTTACCCCAAGTTTTCTTCATTTCAGTAGTATAATTTAGGGTAGGGTAAGTCATTATGTTTCTGCCTTTGTTAAACGACTGGGAGTCAGAAATCCTTGCTTACTGCAAATCCACCCAGAGATCTACCAGTAGAGCCATATCTATCTTCTGCCCGCCCCTGGTATAGTCCATATATCTTCAGTTAGGAGCCTAATATGCATGATATCTGTGCTTCTTCCATAACCGCACACCCTATGCACAAATTCTGTTTTCATCCCACACCAGAATCCAGGCAGAGGATTGGTCCACTATATTTGCCAGCACCAGCTGCAAATGGCAAGAGGGAACTTTTGCTGCTACTTCTGCTCCTGTAGGAGTTCATGAGGTTTTGCCCCCTGGCTCTGCCTAGGTAACACAAAGTTTGGAGTCAAAAGTTGGCAACTTTTGGGGGTGTTTGGCCCAGAAGGTGAAAGGAGGCAGAAAGGAGGCAGAACTTTAGAAAGGAGGCAGACTTCAAAAAGTGTGGTGTGTACACTGGATTGCAGCTGAAACCTTTGCCAGAATTCTTAGGAACTTGAGTGCCATTTTGAGATAGAAAAACATATCTACACTGCAGAGGTAAAACTTGTTTAATGGTAATTTCCTTTCTTCTGGGGAATATAGTTCTATGTGGGGTGAGATATCTGATGGGGGGGTGTGAAAATCCGATGGATTTTCTCGACTTGACCGCATGGATTCCGTTCTGTCAACCCTTCACTGGCGCAGACTCGAATCTGATGCAGGTTGAGCCAGCACGTGGAGTTCCATTTTTAAAACGGGCCGCGATTTGTGTAATTATTTTTTTTATTAAAAAAAAACTCGGGAAATTTGCACAATATTTGGGCTTCTGCTCTGCCAAGTGCATAAATTTGTGCAAGTTGCAGAGTGGAGGCCCAGATTTTGCACAAATCTGAAATTAACTGTCAGAAAATTCAAGCTGGCCAAGGTGGAGTGTGTGCGTATGCTGAGAGAGGAGGATGCTTCCATGCTTCTCATGTTAAATGTTACAACAAGAACAACAACAATGACTCGAAACTAATGAGTTGGCCCCAATTTGCGCAAATTGCGCTGCAGATACACAGTTCTCAGCTCCAAATTTGCGCAAATATTTTGAGCAATTTTGCGGAAGCTGAATCCTCCCCCCCTCAACTCAGCCGTCTTTTGACTGTTGGGTCAGAAATGTGTCGAAAGTCTGCTGAGCTCATACAGAACAAATTTTCTAGTGTCACACATCCCTAGGGCGGACTAGGGATCCCTAACGGAGAATTTCCAGCTTCCTGGCCAAATTATAGTTCCTGAGATTCTTTGGGCAATAGTTTCACTATTATGAAATCAAGTTTGAAGTGCAATTATATCCTTTGAGTCAATGTTAGAAAAAGGTTTAGATTTTCTATCAGGGGACAACACAGTGTAAAAATTGGCTTAATGGTAACTGTATCAAGTCCATTACCACGTGAAAGAACTGGCTTATGTGTTGAGATGAATGCATCACCTGGTTGTGTAGGTAGCCTTAATTATATACGTTCACACTGTTAATTAAGCATTGCCCTTGCCCCTAAATTAAGGAAGTGGCGTCCCATTAGCATTTGTGTCAGAATCCACCTTACCTGTTACTCACATTAAAAGATTTGCATGGGTGAACCATACCTAGGTGCATGCTAATCCCTTCCAAAATGTTTGTGGCTGTAATACTGCCTTGTTGTTGTTGTTGTTGTTGTTATTGTTATTGTTATTATTATTATTATTCCGCCCAACAGCCGAAGCTTATTGGTTCTAATTTTTTGCTTCCTTTGTTGCATACGTCCTGAGTCCAAAATATGACTCCCTTTTAGAGAGTACCTTAAACGTTTACCCTGCAGTGTGTTTATTTGGAGGCGAGTCCTCATCCTATATTGCAGCCCTGGTGCCCTTCAGATGTGTTGGACCGCGACTCCCATAATTCCTAGAAATAGGAATTATGGGAGATGTACTCCCAACACATCTGGAAGGCACCAGGTTGGGGAATTCTGCTAAATACTGAGAGAGAGAGAACTGATTCTCTATTCTCTAACTGTTAATCTTATGTAGCCAAAAGAGCACCATCCATATATGAGAGGGAGGTATCAGCAGGCTTGGGGAAATGCCAAGGTTTGCAAAAATACAAACAATATTTAGAGTAAAAACCCTAATTCCCCCCCCCCCCAAGAAAGCTCAAGGAGGACTGACCATGCTCAATGAGCATGGAATGAGTATCCTGTAAAAGGGCATGGCTGGCTGGAATTCTGATAAGAAACACTCTGCACTGCAGCTTTTTGTTATAGTTCCAACTTGTTCGAATATATAAGTTAGCTTCATACCGAGTCACGCCATAGATCTATGTAGCCCAGTATTGTCTATTGTGACTGGTTACACCTCTCCAGTAAAAGGATCTCAGGCAGAAGTCTTTCCCCCCAGTCTTGCTACCTAGGAACATAGGAAGCTGCCATATACTGAGTCAGATCATTGGTCCATCATCTAGCCCAGTGTTGTCGACACTTACTGGCAGCAACGGCTGTCCAGGGCTTCAGGCAGGATTCTTTCTTGACCTACCTGCAGATGCCGGGGATCGAACCTGGGACCTTCTGCATGCCAAGCATGTGCTGTACTGCTCAACTGCTGCCCTTCTCCTACCTGAGATCCTTTTACTGGAAGATGCTGGGGATTGAGCCTGGGGTTTATTTCGTTAGAAGCATGTGCTCTATCACTGGGCTAAGCCTCCCCCCTTATTCCCCCCCCCCGATTTCAGTAGGACTCACTTCTAGCAAAGTGTGCTTAGGATAATGGCCCCCCCAAATCAATTTAATTTAATATGGGAAGCATTGGAATGAAATGTCCAATGTAGTCAATACGTTTATTTATGCTGATTGAGGAATTTGGAGGCAACGGGGCAAAATTTACCAATTTCTGGGAAAATGTCAAAATTACAGATGTTATAATTTTAGTTCAGCACAGTTTGATTACCCAAAATTGAGAAGGCAACAAGCAGCTCCTAATGTGCTCTGGTCACATGTAATACTAGATTTCATAGATCATAGAGTTGGAAGGAGCCTACAAGGCTATCGAGCCCAACCCCCTGCTCAACGCAGGGAACTAGAGGAGGGGTCTCCCATCCAAGTAATAACCAGGCCTGACCCTGCTTAGCTTTCCACACTCAGACAAGCTAGGTGATTATATACTAGGTGTTGATATGGAAGATTGTTCAGGACAGGAAATAATGGTCACGCAGATCAGCATGTGAGGAAATGAAAACCAATGTAGTGGTTAGAATATTTATTTATTTATTTTATTATATTATATTTATACCCCACCTTTTTTCCTGCAAGGAACCCAAGGCGGCTTACATAATCCTTCTCCTCCTCCTCTCCATTTTATCCTCACAACAACCCTGTGAGGTAGGTTAGGCTGAGAGTCAGTGACTGGCCCAAAGTCACCCAGTGAGTTTCATGGCTGAGCGGGGACTAGAACCCGGAACTCCCGAGTCCCAGTCCAACACTCTCACCACTATGCCACACTGGCTCTCTCCATTGAATATTGAACTGGGACTCGGGAAAACCAGGTTCTAGTCTGCACTCGGCCATAAAACTCACTTGGTGACTTTGGACCAGTCACTGACTCTCAGCTACCTTACATTGACTCTCAATCCTACCTCACAGGATTGTTGTGAGGATAAAATGGAGAGAAGGAGGATTGTGTACACCACCTTGGGCTCCTTGGAGGAGAGAAGGGATATAGATGTAACAAATAATTAAATAGATAAGAAACAAAATAGTTCCACCTCCAAAGATTGTGGAGCCCAGTTTTCTGTGATAGGGAAAGTCAAGTGTACACAGAGAGCGATTACAGAAGCACAAACAGCAAGGAACCAGCTATGGATTTAAAATGATTGCCGCCCTCGTGTGAGTTTTCATAATGAGGTATGTTAATTGCTGTTTATGAACCACAGCAAGGTGCTCTGGTGAAACTACTGCATTTGAAGCCGCTTCAATTCTTTCAGGAACTTTTCCAGGCATGAGCGTGCCTGCCTGTTTCTATCAGCAGGAAAGGTGCAAAGCGCCTTCCTCCTCCACTGAACAAACCATATAGAGCCAATCCAGTTGTGAACTTTGATGCCTTTTGCAAATGAGCAACAGGAGATCCCGGAGGAAAATGGAATCCAAGTTGAACTTGGCCATGGTTGAAAGAGCAGTGGTGGGAACCTCTGTGGACAGCTGTTACCGCCAGGTAGAAACCCAGTGCTTATTTCTCCTTGTAATGAACCATGTCTGGGGTTTGTATTTGGAGAGGAGAAGGGAGGAGATCGCTTGGAGTACAGAACATTAAGGGGGAGTTGAAGGGATCTTGGAAAGACAGGGTGGCGGTGGGAATTTGGTTGCTTGTCAGGCGGGTCAGGGAAGGTAGGGTAGGGTAGAAGGGATTAGCTGGGTGCGAATGAGTTTAGGAGAAGCCTCGTTTCAATTGCATTTATCCCAGATTTCAGTTTGCTTTGAATATGATTTCATTGTACCTCAAACACTCTGTTGGGTAATGTTAACCGAAACCCATCTCAAAGGGTTTGAACACCTACTCTGCTGCGCTGCACTGTTAGCACCTACCCTGATGCATACACTGTGCTCTTAGCACTGGGTAAAGGCTCTGGTACCCTAATGGAACTCACAATTTGCTAAATGTTGTACTCCGCCTCAGTTATTTACTGGGCGATGCTTTTATCTGTATCCCTGCCAAGGGCTTTTCTTCAGGTTGATATGTAACGCCCCAAGAATGTGGCAGGCTTATTGATTTTATATCGATTGATTATGTTTCCGTCCTCTGCCCAATAGCCAAAGTTCTCTGGGCGATACACAACACTTTTTTAAAAAAAATATTTTTACATTTAAAGCCATGATAGCCATTTTACATATACGTAATGTCTTTATAAAGCATCAGGCCAAAAGCATGTGCAACTGATATTTATGGACCATGAGTGTATTTGCAGTCATCTAGTAAATAGCAACAGAACCCATAGTCATAAAGATCAAACTTGTAAGCCTAAAATGTAGGAAAAGGTAAGAACACACTTTTTAAAAAAGTAAAGCCAGCTGCATTTCTTCATTCGGATCATCATGAATGTCCACTCTGCCCCCCCCCCCATAACTCCCATTTCTCAATTGCTGCTCCAGTTGCATCACAATACAATTGTGATGCAAATCCATCCATTTTCATCACAATCTGCAGAAATATTGTGTGCTGGGGAAACAAAGCGAACAACCTCTTTAACTTATGAAGGTGTGAGCGGATTGTTTTTGCAATAACCAAGGAGGAGTTGGGCAAGGTTCCAGGCATGCACTTTGAAAATGTCCTGAGGAACTGGGGCTTGTTCCACAAGGTGGTCGCCCTACAGCTTTTTAGGTGGAAGCAGGAAGTGCCGCCTTTCGAAGTGCGTGCTCCCCTTCGAAATAAGCCAAGCCCTTTCTAGCCCCTTCCTGTTTTCCAAGTGGGCACTGGTGGAATGCTTTGCCATCCTTTGGAGCACCATTTGAAACTTTATGTATTTATTTATTCTATATATTTATACCCCGCCTTTTTTCCTGCAAGGAACCCAAGGTAGCTTCCATAATCCTCCTCCTCCTCCTCCTCCTCCTCCCCATTTTATCCTCACAACAACCCTGTGAGGTGGGTTAGGCTGAAAGTCAGTGACCGGCCCAAAGTCACCCAGTGAGCTTCATGGCCGAGTGGGGATTTGAACCTGGATCTCCCGAGTCCCAGTCCAACACTCTCGCCACTATGCTACACTGGCTCAGTTTAGCCCAGTTTGGCTGATTCTGCCTGTTCGTAACACGCATGGTCTCTGGCTTTATCTTGGAAAATTTGTCCCAGGATACTCTCCAGCTAGCCAAGCCCCTGAGCCTTAATAGCTGCTGCTCTACCTCCTTGACACTTCCCACCCACCATACTTGTCAATCATCTACCCCTGGGGTGGTGATGAAGATTAGATCCAGAAAGTGAGGATGCAGTGCCAGCTCCAGGTTTCTGAGGGCCCTTGGGCAAGACACCCTCAATAGACTTCAGTGAGTCCACCTTCTCACCACTGTTGTCACCAGCTGCTCTTGCTCCTCATCCTCTTTCTCATCATTGCAACCACTTGCTTGCTTGGCAGCCAGAGAGCCAGGGAGCAAGCAGGCCATGGCATCTCCTGCTCCTTCTGACCACCATCACCACCACCAGCAGCATTATCTGGACCAGAGCAAGAGGCAGGTGAACAAGCAGATTGCAGTAGAAGAAGAGGAGTGCTCTTGTCAGTGGGCCCATGTTGGGATGTGGGCCCTTGGCAGGTGGCCGACCATGCCTACCCTTGACGCCAATGCTGAGAGGATCAGTGAAAAGCAGTAACATTGGACTCTGGTCTGTAGAGGGTCAGCATGTTTCTGACCATACCGACTGCTGATGCTGGCCCTGATTTGAAACTGGTTTTTGGGCCACTGGTGCAGTGCAGTTCTGTGCTAATGGTTGTGTTGGAGGAAGAGAAGCATCAGGTTGAATGGAGCAGGACATGACAGCCTCTCCCTTGTTAGGAAGGATGTGTAGATTTTAAATTGTGGTTACTAATCCGTTGGATAATTCTGTAGCGATTCATGGATCACGTGTAGCAATCATAGAGTGGCCTCCTGTTGGGAGGGGGGTTTTTGCCTTGTGTTCTTCTGCCTTGAGAAATGTCAACGTGTTGGTTATGGCTTCACTATGACAAATGAGAAGATCAGTGCTGAGCCCAGAGAGGTACCCTGGGATCCCGGAGGGATCTGCTTTTTGCGTCATGTGGTCCATGTAGAGAAATAGGCAACCAAACTAAAGATTTGGATCTGAGGGTGGGATGGGGTGGTAAGCTCCACCTCTACGTTCACTCCTCCTCCGCTGACTCTAATTGAACCCCTGCTCAAATTTGCGCCAGAATTTTCTGAGTTTGGTGGAAATCAGAGAACCTCGAAAGTCCCAAGACCCAAAGGTGGTGGTGGTGGTACATGGGATTTATCTAAAGCTGTATGTGCTTACCCTTTCCAGTCCATGTTGCTTTGAATCTTATGAAGTTTATGATTCGGGCAGGTGGGGGTAGTTCTTACGATTATCTTGTCCTCTCCTGAACCAAGTGGGAGGCTCTGGAAGTAATGCCAGTATCTCAGTTCCGTCTTCTCTTCACCCATGTGGGAGCTGCCTTGGCTCAGAGAGATGATGAACTATTTAGCAGGCTGCTTAGCTGCAAGAAATAGTAAAACTCAGGCCAAAATAGGCAGATGGAAGGTACTCCATTTCCTATTATGGAGGTGGATGTGTTGAATGATGACCGATTCACATTCTGTTACAAATGCAGTATTTGTTGATGGGGGTTTTGGGGGCTCAATTTGCAGGGTGCAGGGGAATTCCTTTGAAAAATAACATTGGTTAGAAATGTAATGTATAGTCTCAATAGTCTCTACCAGCTGCAGTCTGTATATATGTGCTTCTCCTTATGCACTGTCACTTTTACTTTGGTTTTATTCCATGCTTTAACCTTTCCCAGGAGTTCATAGCTACAATCCCAGCTTTTCACCAGTTAATTGATCTCCAGGTGCTGTTTAAATATTCCCCCAGTAAATTAATAAGCCTCTGAACATGTAACAAGATTTTTCACCAGTTCTATTGTGGATACTCTTTATATGTTAGTCCCTTGGGGGAAATGTTTTTAAAAGTGGATTATGAGTGATTAAAGTAATTTAAATGCATATGTATTTATTTATTTAAAGCATTTTTATCCCTGCTCTCTTCAGTTGAAAAGGACTCCCAGAGTGTCCTACATACGATGGATAAATTCAAGACAGGCCCTGACTGCAGACTTACAATCCCAAATGCAGGCTTTCAATCTAAAAGTTACATCAGAAAAAGAAGAAGAGATGGAGAGGGAAGGGGGGGGGGGAAGCAAACTCGGGCACCAATTAATAAATAAAATGGGACAAAATATGTAGTAATATTGGGTCCAAGTGTATTCAATGGAGTGACCAGTTTTCTAGAACAAGTTATGGATATTTTAATAGACGTCCATATGCAGGAGTAGAGGCAAGACTTTCTTGCAGATCAAGCTGGTATTTTATCGTATTACGAATGTTTCATCTAAGAACTGAAGCCCCCTTTAATTTAAACTAACTCACTGGAAGTAATTGATTGTCTGGAAAGTAGATGCTTTGGGGGATTTAGGTTGGCTAAGGGCACAATCCTGTCTAGATGCAAGTTTAGGCAGAAAAGAGGCCTACAACTCCCAGCATGCTCCAGCCAGCATAGCTGGCTGGGGCATGCTGGGAGTTGCAGGCCTTCGATTGTGCCTTAAATCTGTTATAGCCATGTGGAACTTCATTAGTGCAGACTGTGTAAAAGAAAATCCCCTAAGGGAAAGAAAGCTGAGTTCTATACCAAGTTGTTCTCTTGAAATGTCCAATTTCTTGAAAGATATGTATGTTGTCTGGCCAGGGCAGATATGTTACCTACACAAGGCATCATTGTGTGGTGTGGCCACCTCTGCAAATAAGAAGCAAATGTGTCCAGTCAATAGCAAGTCCTTGTGTGATAGAATGCATATCGTTAATGAAATTAAGGTTATGTTTGCCAGTTGTATATTTATTAGCACTGCATTAAAATATCCAAAGGCTTAATGTCATCATGACACACATTCTTAATTTGTGAGCATTAAGATGGGAGGTTGCCTTGTACTGAGTCAGTCTATTGCTCTATCTAGCTGACAGTGGCTTTCCAGGGTTTCAGACAGGAGTCTTTCCCGGTCCTACCTGGAGATGACGAGGATTGAACTTGGGACCTGCATGCCAAGTATGGGCTCTACCGCTGAGCTACCGTCCTTTCCATAAGGAAAGGGATTCGGGTTTGTTTGTTTTTTTGACTTGGAGATTATATCTGTGGGTTACCTTTTTGTGGTGATCTTTAAATTTATTATTTTTTTCATTCCCCCTCCCCTCTACCCTCTCCTTTCCTTTTTCCTTGCATCTTTTTAGATTGTAACCCTGCAGGCAGGCACTGTCACTTTTTACCGATTAAAAATACTTTAAATAAATAAATATAAAGCTTTACACTGAACTGTGTTAATATTCACTGTTGAATTTGGGAATTTGGGATCTCGAGGCCTGACAGGTACAGTTCTACTTGACTCCAGCTCTGCCTTTTGCCTCAAGCATTGGATTGTCGGCCCTGTAATGTATGTTTTGGTTCAGAAGGCTAAAGAATAGATGGGCCGTTCGTTTTAAATGGAGCTGCAAGATCCATTTTGCCTGCCTTTATTATATGATGAATGTGGGACTCCTGTATATTACTTCAGCAAAACATCCCACCAAAAATATGGGGGATGACAACAACAAAAGAGAGGAATGCAGCTGCTGGTTTTAAACTTTTCAGCATGAATAGTTGGTTTGGCAGAAACAAACATTCTGTAGCTTCCAGATATCCATGTGTTATACTTGAACATCCTCTCTTACCACATGTAAGTTGAGTGTACAGAAAAAGTTTTATTTTTAAGGCATGATTATGGACACCCATCTGAGTGAGTGCATGAATTCCAAACATTCTGCCTGAGATCTAAGAAATACATAATTCTCTCCCCCCCCCCTTATACCTTAGAAGGATCTGAAGCAAGAAGTGCTTTTGAAATGTTCAGCAGGCATTATGCTGAAGATCCTTAGAGAATCGCTGTGTGTAAGACCCAGAAACGAGGACGTTAGGTTTTCTTTACAGATATTTCCTCTCCCCTTTTCCTGTCATGTTTTCTGTCCCAATTGGTGCATATTTTGTGCTAGAATTCTTTGTCACATAATTCCCCTTTTCCTTGAGATTTTGCTGTAAAACGATCATTGTTTTGATAATATCACAGTGGTAAATAATACCTTGAAGCTGCTATGAGCTTATGTTCTTGTTAACCACGGTCTGTTGCATTTCTAGCCGGTGCCTGTATGTGTGGAGATTACAGTCTCAAGTATTTGTCATTCACTGCTTTTTATGGAAGCACCTTTCCCTTTATTCCTCCACCATTTCTTTGGTAATGTTTTGATAACTCAATCAGAAGAAAAGAGCTGGAGAAAGCAATTATTAAGTATGGTTTTATGCTCTAGCATGTTTGCGCAGGTAAATGGGATAATTAAGGACATGCTACACAAACAATTGCTGCATGGTTGCTTCCTTACATTTGCATTGCCTGCAGGCTGCTACCCTGCAATGACAGAGTGACTGAGTTCGCACGACACGCCAACCCATTGCGGTTTATAAGCCATGGTGGGTTAGCATGTCGTGCGAACATGCGGTGGGTTTGTCAAGGTGGCTTAAGTTTGGGTTATAAGCCACCCTGACGACCCATGGCTTGTAGTTGGGTTAATTTGACCCACGATGGGTTGTCGTGTCATCAGAACAGGGACGACATGACCCATTGTGCGTACAAGCCAACCTGCTGGCAAGCCACTTGGCAAGAGTGGCAAGAACCCCTTGCTGTTCTTGCCAGGTCGCTAGCTGGCGGGCACCAGAACCAACTACCCCCAAAGTGCCCAAGCTGGCGATCTCAAGAATCCTCCTTCTTCTGTAAGTGACCGAAAAGCTGCGGTGAGCCAAAAACGGCTTGTGGTTGCGGTTGCGGGGGGAGGGGGTCCTCAATATGATACCTGCAGGAGCACCAAGGGGGAAGGAGGGGGCACCCTACCCACAATGTGCCTGATCATCTGTTGGACGCATCAGCGGTAGGGTGGATTATGAGCCACAGTGTGGCTTATCATGACATCATGCGAACCCACCCAGTTAGTACCAGGGTCATAACTGTAGTGGACCTTCTGGGGTCTGCCCCCCAGCAACGTTTTGCTAAATTTTGAGTTAGCTTTTTAACAAGTAACTCTAAATATTTAGTCTTTTTACTTATGCCTTAAGGCAGATAAGAGAGGCTTGTTGTTGATCTGTGGCCAGGAGTACTTTTGCCCGTGGCTGCCGTGGCCAGGAGCACCTTTGCCCATTTTTGGTTGGTGTGCCAGCTGCACCCCTTCTTGGAGAAAGCAGATCTGGACAGTTACACATTCCTTAGTCACATCCAGATTGGATTACTGCCCGTGAACAGTGTTCAGAAATGACAACTGGCAAAATGTTGTGGCCAGAAAAATGTATGGTGTTCACTTTTCTGACCATATTGCACCAGTTTTGTTTAAATTGCACTGGCTTCCAATTCATTTCCAAGCCCAATTCCAGGTGCTGCTTATTACCTGTAATGCCCCAAATCATAGGTGGGCAACACACAATTTGTGGGCTGCGTGTGTCCCCCTGGCCATTAGTGCAGCACGCCCACTGCTCCCGCTGCGCTACCGAAATTCGGTAGCACAGTGGCAGTGGTAGAAAGGTATTGATGGCTTGCTGCCGCAGTTCACGGGTGTGACACAATGAAGGCTGAAAAAGACCAAATTTAGCTTTAAACCTGTTCCATTTTAGCTTTAGCTCTAAACCTGTACCATTATTGAATGCTTCCCCATGGTGGTGGGTGGGTGGGAACTCCTTGCACAAAGAAAACCAGGAGTTGGATCCAGATGTAGTCGCACTTCAAGCAGACCCATTGAAATTAATGGGACTTAAGTTAGTCATGGCTACTTTAAACCTCATTGATTTCAGTGGGTCTACTCAAAGTGTAACTAAGGGTGCAATCCTATGCATGTTTAGACAGAAAAAAGTCCTACGATTCCTAGCATTCCCAGCCAGCTATGCTGGCTGGGGAATACTGGGAATTGTAGGACTTTTTTTCAGTCTAAACATGCATAGGATTGCACCCTAAGTCTATATCCAACCCCAGGAATTTTTGGTTTTGTGGCTGAATTTAAAAAAACAACTTGTTTTTAATTTAATAATAAAGTACTTAACCATGTCTTGCTCTGTCTGCGGTCTTAAAAGTTATAATCCAGAAACAGCTTTGCCTTGTCATTCACTGTCTGTGTGAACTAGACCAAAGTAGTATTTAGGCTTTGGGAACGTAAGTCTGCAGGATCCCACTGGTCTTGGATGGGGTGTGTGATAAATGTTTGCCCTGATTGTAGGAAGTAGGAAGTGGAACCGGGCGATAACAAAGCCATTTTCATTAAATCACTGCTGAACAGATTGCCAATATCCATTGTAGATCCATTACTTCCCCTCTCACCTTTTAAAAATATTGTAGGCTTCATATTACACATGGCAGAATTTGAATACGACGCAGCTGGTAAAGAACTACTATGTGCGATTTACACTCATGGTTCTTGTGAGCAGTAAATGCATTTGTAAGCCAAGACCTTTTTTTTCTTTCTTGTAGGCGAACACTGACACTCTCTTTGGAGCAGGGATGGGCAACTTGTGGTCCTCCAGTGGGTTGGACTACTGCTTTTCCTGGACAGGGATAGCTTGGCCACAGTGATACAGGCCTCTGGCTTACGCTGCCTCAGCTTGTCTGAGCGTGGAAAGCTAAGCAGGGTCAAGCCTCTAGTTATTACTTGGATGGGAGACCCCTCCTCTAGTTTCCTGCATTGAGCAGGGGGTTGGACTCGATGACCCTGTAGGCTCCTTCCAACTCTATGATCTATGAAATCTATGAAATACAGGCACTAGTAAGACTGGATTACTGCAATGCGCTCTGTGTGGGGCTGCCCTTAAGGCTGCTCCAGAAGCTGGAGCCAGTACAGAATGCAGCAGCTTAGCTATTGTCGGGAGCTGCCCCTTTTCAGGATGCAACTCCTTTGCTGAAAGAACCGCACTGGCTGCCTATTCACTACCTGGGCCAGGTTTAAGGTTTTGGTACTAATGTATAAACCCCTAAACAACTTGGGCCCAGCAGGTTACCTGAGAGAGCACCTCCTCCCTTACCAACCTGCTTGGTCACTGAGGTCATCGGAGGACATCCTCCTGGGGGTTCCACATGGAGCTATGGGCCAATTGGATTCCACCAGGAGAGGAGCCTTCAGTGTGGCGGCTCCCTTTCTGTGGAACTCCCTGCCTCTGGAGGTCAGGCAGGCTCCAACACTGTGTTGTTTTCAGCGCCTGCTGAAGATGTCTTTTGTTTTGTGAAGCCTTCCTTGCTGACCAGCCACAGTTTTAATGTTATCCTGTTTTTATTCTTTTATCTGTTTTAACTTTTAATTGTTCACTGCTCTGGAATCTGTCTAGATATGGAGCGGTATACAAATGCTGTAAATAAATAAAAATAAATAAATAAAACCCACATCACCCCCCAGCCAGCGTAGCCATGGACCATGCTGACTGGGGTTGATGGGGGCTGTAGTACAACCCCATCTTGAGGGCAACCAGTTGGGGTAGAGGGATAGGCTGGCAGAATCAATGCATATATGGCTCTTACTGCTCTAAATTGCTTTGGCAGGTACACCATTCAGCCGAGGGAGGCAGCATGGAGTCTGCGGGCACCAGTGTGCCCCAGAAACCTTTCTTGGTGCCAGCCAAGATGCTCTATCCCTCCCACTTAAAAACAAAAACAAAAACAAAAACGTATTTTCTTACCAGCAGCTGGGATTGCTATGCAATAGATTTCTGATGGTACGTAAATCTGTGGGTTTCAAAGGAGTTGTTTAGTGTATAGGGACTCAGACTTCACCTCTGCCTTGTTCTCAGTCTTTTCAGAAGGTAATTTGTCCTTTGCCACGGCCCCCCATCGCAGCCATCTTGTGGTGGTGCCCCAGACAGTTTTTCAAATTGCCAAATGTGCCCACAGCCCAAAAAGGGTGCCTACCCCTGCAGGCTAATGTGCACCTGGGACATTTTGTCCCCTGTGTCAAGACTTGCACATGTTTGGAAATTGATATTAAGTCATGCCTTGGATTGAGAGCATAATTCGTTCCGGAAACGTGCTTGTAATCCAAAACACTCTTATATCAAAACGAAATCCCCCCAAAAAAATTTGTACAGAGATTTTTAATTTAAGCCGTACTACAGTACTTGTATTGCAAGACGTCACTTGTACATCAAGTAAATAAATAAATAAATAAATATTTAAAATTTTGCTTGTCTTGCAAAACGCTCTCAAACCAAGTTACTTGCAATCCAAGGTATTACTGTATCACACAGGGGTTGCTTAGTAGGAATTTGTGAGTAGCTGTGGCTCTCTCTCAAGTGTATGCGTGGGGGCAAACCTGGATTTGCTGCAAGGCAACATGTGAAACAGCTGTCAGAATTAGAAAAGGAGGAAACAAAGCCAGGCCTTGTACTGAAATGGCAAGGGCCAGCCCGAATATGAGGGAAGATTGAGCTATTATGTTTTACAAAATCATTCATATATTTAAATTTATTATTGCACGTCCTGCTCCCAGAACTAAGGGCTGTAGTATATTTGTCTCTGTGTGTATTTTGGGCCTAGTTCAAAGGACTGGTTTTGAAGGGCTTTCATGGCTGGGGATCAGAGTACTTGAAGGATGGCTTCTCCCCTCATATATTTACCCAGACCGTAATATCTTCGAAGGACCTTCTCAGAGTGCCCCTGCCAGATGAGGTGTGGTGGGCAGCTATGGGTGAAAGGGCCTTTTCAGTGATGGCACCCCGGTTGTGGATTGCCTTGTCCAGAGAGGACAGGCTCGCTGTTGTGATTTTGGTGCCAGGCAAAGATGCTTTTATTTCCCAAGGCTTTTAAATCTGTCTTAGTTATGTTTTTATTCTCCACTCTTGAGTTTTAATAAAGTTTTATGCTGCGTTGCATTTTATGTTTTGTGGCTGAATTAAAACAAATAAACAAAACATTTAATTTTATTTTGCGTTATGGCACCCTGAGAAACTGTCGTTATAGGGAGGCTTATAAAATGTTGCAAATCAATAAACATGATCGTTTTCTATATGATGGGAGTTTTTAGCCTGAAGTTACATTAATTACATAATGTTCAGTTAGTGAGCAATTGGATGGAATCATGCCTGCTTACATCTCCACCAGTAAAAGGGCTAGAGATGTAGGATTGTTGTTGTTTTTAAAATGAAAGCAGAATATGTAGGGAGGGATAAATAATATTTCTGAGGAGGAAAGGACTTCTAAGGTCTCACTGTGGTATAGCCCTGCAGGTATCTTTGAAACAAAATAATTTCTGGTTCTGTGATCTTGAGAACTAGCATAGCAAGCCTCGATAGTTTCTCCCTGCTCCTGAGAAGAATTAAAAGCTTAGGTCCCTGGTTATAAAGAGTATATTAGTGTTTGAATATATCCTCAGGGCTATGTGTTCTCTCTCTGTGCAGAGAAATTAAAATTCTGTTGGATAGCGCAAGTCAAAGGAAGCACACTCCATGAGTGTGTGTGTGTGTGTGTGTGTGTGTAGTTTTGAGTCACACTCATTCAGCTGCTTGCTAATTCAAAAGGTATCAGTATTAAACTGTGTAGATTTTCCAGTCAGTGTGAATTAGCAAAGTGGTTATACTTAGGCTAAGCATTTACTGCCCATATCTTCAAAATATATGCTCTAAACGTTCTGGAAGAAAGCCAGCCTTGTATGACTTGTTGGCTTTAGGTGAGTTTCAAGAAGGGGAAATATCCAGAGTTCGAATTACAGGGAGACCAGAGGAGAAACTCCCCTCTTACATTTTGGGATGGCCCCCTTAGCTAGTGTGTTTAGAAGTGCCCAGGGATGCATGGCTTGGCTAGAATGGGGAGAGATGGGTGGGGGCCTGTGGTTTTCATTAAGGGCCCCCTCCCTCCAATTCAGCCTTCCCCAACCTCCAGATGTGTTGGGCCACAACTCCTATTATTCCAAGCCAGCATAGCTATTGCTGGCTGGGAATGATGGGAGTTGTAGTCCACCACATTTGGAGTGGTTGGGAAAGGTTGCCCTAATTCCAGCACTGCAAACATGGTGTGTGTGTGCGCGGGAGAAGAACACAGAGCTGTGTTCAGACATTGCATATGTGTGGTCATATACCAAGTGGTTTCTCTGCTGTGCGGAAGCCACGGGAGTTCCTCTTCTACAAGCCATGGTTGCTGGAAGGTGCCATTTCTCCACCCAACACCAAGAGCGAGGCAGGTATCAGCTTTTGCTTCAGGCCTGAAACGATGGGTTGCAGCATTAGTGAGAACGTATTCAGGACGGAGAACGGTGGCAGCTGTGCCTGTCTCATGATCAGTGAGTTTGGAATAGTGGTGGGAACCTATTTTGGTCTGGGGGGGGGCAAATTACCACCCAGCCAATCAGGCAGGCTGGATGATGTTGGGGTGGGTGGGGCCTCACTGTGAAGCCCCACCCCCAATGTCATCCACCCGCCCTGTCCATTTTACCAGTGGCGCCTCCAGGAGCCGGCTGAGTTTGGCACTGATTGGGGCAGTGCATGAAGGGGAAATCACCATTATCTCCGTTCAGTGACTGGAAATATGGGGAGTGGGTGGGGCCTGGGGAGGGAGGAATCTGCATGGGAAAACTTTGTGGGCCAGATGGGGATCCTCCGTGGGCCACTTTCGACCCATGGGCCGGTGCCATGAGCCAGCCAAAGGCTTTTTGTGGCATTGCACCAGGGCGAACCAGCCCTGAGCGAGCTACATGATTGCAATAGAGCTGGTGCAATATAGTGGCAAAGAATGTGAGCTGGGACATCCCATTTTGATATTCCACCTCACCCCTAGACTTATTATATAGCCATAGCAAGACACTACTCCCTCAGATTCACCTTCCCCTCTCTGCAATATAAGGATAATAATACTGCCCTGCCTTTATAGAGCTATTCATAAGGATTGTGGAAAGAACAGCCTTTTGCATGTATTTTGCACGTTGCTTATCCGGTTAAGGAGTGAAAAATGTAAGATAGTATACTCTCGTGTACAATCTACCAATGCAAATTCCAGTGCCCACGCTGCCTTATTAGTGCTATAACTTGCCGTTGTGTAGATTGTTGCGAACTGAACGTTACCTATGAAACGGTGGCACCTGGAAATATGCAGCTGGTCCTCTAACCTGAGGAGATTCATGACCTGGCTCTTCTAATTGTCTTTGCAAGTAGCTCAATTTGAGTCCAGGGACCAGGTGTAAACCATGTATAGCTTTTAAATGAACCTATAAATGCAAGCATTTAATTATTAAAGGAAACAACTATGGCTACACAAACAGTGTTAGGTTCCCCCCCCCCCCCCCGCCTATGTTCATCTAAAGAGCTACTGTACTGTTCCAGTTCTATAGCTGAAACACATTTGGGTATTTTTGGTATGTCTAATTATACCTAATCGCACACCTCCATTGTAAACCAGCAAAGTGTTGGTTAACAAAAATGGGGTAACATGCCTGTTGAAGGTAGGACATGAAGCAAAGGGAGAGTGAGGCTTAACATTTAGGAAAAATTACCTAGATTTCGGCAGGGATGGACAAATATGTCAATTAGGCTTTCTCCCACATTTGTTTTTTTCTTAAATCTCAAGTTCTTTCCGTCCTGTTTATGAAGACCTAATTTCGTGAATTTTGTTAGGTTCTTACCAAATAACGAACTGAACAAAATTCTCATCCATCTTCACCAGGCAAATTCAATAGATACAGCGATTCTTAGCATGGAGAGGGCCATGTTGTACTTGCCTGTCATGTAGCTGCTAAAGATGAGGAGCCTGTCAGAAAAAAAGAGGTGGCAACCAAAATCCAGCACTGCAAACATGGTTGAATACACAAGGATTCAATGCCAGTCATTTAAAAGCCAAGCACTCAAAGAAAGCCCTGGGCCTGGATGAATGAAACTGTCGGTTTTGTTTTGTTCTATGTTGGAATTTTTTAAAATCGCAATCTTTTTCTATCCCGTTTGTGGAGAAATTTGTGGATTTTGGAACATCCTTATCAAAAAACAAAACAAACAAAATTCTCACCCTTCCTGAGATATGTTTTCAACCGATAGGTGTGTGAGAGTGAGAGAAGGAGAGGGAGGGAGGGAGGGAGGGAGGGGGGAGAGAGAGAGAGAGAGAGAGAGAGAAGAACGGCATATTTGGCTATGGAAATAGCCAACGGTCCATTCAGTAAAACCTGATGCGTGCCAGTATTTATAAAGAATGAAGTCCAATAATCAGCTGGAATCAGCTGTGCCGGGTGGTCTTCAGTTCCCCCCTGCAGACTCCTGAAAAGCTGCTCTGGAGGATTGGGGAACCCTTCTGAGCAGATTTTCAGGAAGTGCGTGCAAGGGAAGGAAAGAGGGAGAAAGTCGTGTCGTGTGCAGATTTCCACTCGTGCGATGCTGGCTTCCACCCACAATCTCCTTTCCTGGAGGCTTTCACTTATGCTGGATAGGCATCATGATCTGTATGATACTTGGGATAGGCATGCCAGTCACGGCTCTTCTGGTCACCTGTTGCAAATATATAAAAAATAGGCCTTAGGCCAGGGGCAGCCAGAGTGGGAGGGAGCTGAAGTGGGTCGTGAGTGGGGGCAGAGGAGGAGGAAATGGCGAGGATGGGTAGAGGAGGAGGAGGAGGAAGGTACGCCTTCCTACCCCGACAGTAATTTCTGGTGGTGACCATGGACACATTTCATAATGTAAAATGTGCCTGCGGACCCAAAAAGGTTGCTTACCCCAGCTATGCATGTTTACTCAGAAATAAGTCCCATTTTCTCCCAGTTAGGTACGCATAGGATGGCTTCCTAAGTTGCCCAGTACGTTTTGATGAAACCTTTACCAGTTATAAGTTTTTCAGTGGGTGGGTGGTGGTGGTGGTGGTGGTGGTGGTGGTGGTGAGGATGTACTTCCAAAGTATTCAAGTCAACCCAATATGTGATTGTGTCTTGCCACATCAGTTAAATTAATCCCGGTGCTCTAAATGCCCTTTAAACATTTTTTTAAAAAACTTCTTTGGCACCTGCTTGAAGATAATATCTTCTTTATGCTTATTTTGGTGATCTTCTTTTCTCTTCTTGCTTTGACTCCTCTTCTTTCAGGCTATTGGCTTTGTGGGAAGAGCCAAGCTTAGTAGTAAATAACACCACCACAGACACCACAACAAAGCTGTGGGCTATTAACTTTAGTAGACTTATTTGCAAGGTTGATATAGGGAGTTGTGTCGAAGCGCTGGGGCTTGGGTCTAGATCATCTGTTGGAAACTTCCCAACTCTCTGATTCTACGGCAAACAGCAAGCTGTGCAGGCGTATATAAGCTTGTATACACTTCCCATGTGTGTGTTTGGAGATACGTAGCATGTTAGATAAATCTAAATTTCTATTGGCAATCCTTTCTAGCAGCAGAATTCAGGTGCTGTGAAAACAAAAGAACTGGCTGTGGTAATTTGTTGGGACTACAGATAACTTTTCGTAAAGGTCTACCCCTCCTCGTACCCTTCATCTTTGCAGATGTGGAGGTCTTCCATTAACAATCACTTTTGGGGAACCTCTCGAACCTGCATTTGGCTCTTATGGCTGCAGAGAAATTCAAATAGGTTTACACACATTGGTAGGGCACCAGGTTGGCGGAAGGTATCCAGGGCCCACTCTGTTTAGGGCTTTTTCACAGTGATCATCAGCACCCTGAATTGGGCCAGAAGCAAATAAGAAGTCAATGCAGATGAGCAAACGCTGGTGTAATATATTCTGAGTGGGTTATTCTAGTTCATCCTTCCCTAGCCTGCTGCTCTCTAGATGTGTTGGGGATGATGGGAGTTGCAGTCCAACACATCGGAAGGTAGTGTGGCCAGGTGTCCTACTTTACAGAGGACAAGCCTCATTTGATTCCTCTATTTGAAGTCTGGTTTAAAGAAAAAGGGCCCTAGGAAGGGAGAGCTGTTGGGTTTTGCATAGGCAGAACGAGATTACCACCTGACATCAGGATTATCACCTGACATGGTGGGTGTCTCTTGAGTTCAAGTACACAAGGTCTCTAGTCACGAGACATAGTCTCAAGGTGATATGACTCAGCAACCTTGGACAGGTTTGGAATCAACATGTTGATGAATAGGTTACAACTGGGGTGAGTAATATCCTATTTATAGGTACAGGGTATAAAGCTAACACACTTGTTGATAGCTTCACTCTTCTCTTCTCTTCTCCTCCTCGCTTCTCGTCCTCTCTCGACTTGTTCTGGACTTCACTTCATCTAGCCTTACCACTGGGGTATTGGATTTGTATCTGCAATGATGTAGTGAGTAGAAGATGCATTGATTGCCTTAATCCCATGTAATTGGGTCTTACAAATAAACTCTTTAATCTTTATTAACTGCTGTTATCTCCTCCTTCCGCCTGCGTGACTGGGACTGAGGGTCACTGGCTAGGGAAGCTTTTGAACCTGGGTCAGTCCAGCTCTCACAAGAGCAACAGGGCCCTTGAAGTCACCCATATACAGGTAGCACCTGGACTGCCGACTGACCAGGCACATAGGTCACCTGCTCACTGTCTTTCCCACTATGGTGAGAGATGTATTGTATCTCCATTAAAATGATAGTAATGATGCCTAAATCTGCACCAGTTACATATAAATTAGCACATGCAAATGTCACACAAATGCCCCCTAGTGACCTCTTCTTTTGGTGGTTCATAGCCTCTTCTTTTGGGCAATGCATAAGTGGTCATCCTGTCTGGAGAGCACCAGGTTGGGGAAAGCTATCCTAGTTTAAAGGTGGATTGCAGAGTTTTGTACCAGCTGTAGCTTCCAAGTGTGGCTTTTCTCAGGATTAACTATTCCTATTTGGACCTGATTTAACTTTCCATACCCCCCCCCTCCAGCCCTAGCACTGTCCCAGAGGGGAAGCACAGCCTTAATCGAGTCTGTCTTGCCTATAGATCTTTCATTTAGATTTATCTCAGAAGGCTGGGGATTATTTCCAAGTTTCAGAATGATTTTTCTTGCGGATGCCTTCCCTCTTTTGCAGTTCGTACTTTGCCCTCGGGCAGGAAAAGGCAGATCTCAAATTCTCTTCCAGAGCTAAGCTTCTCAGCGTGAGTTACGGTTGAAAAGAGTTCGCTTGCTGAGAATTCTGTGAAATGGTTAACCAGGCTTCTAATAAGTTCAAGGAATAATCCGGTCTTTAACGTCAGTTTGCTGGAAACAAATTAAAAAGGGAACACATTTTTGTTAGGATTGAGAAAGGCAAATGCTTTTCGGAGTTCGAATATATGTGAACGGTGGAGTGGGTGGGATTAGTACGGCCTTCCCCCAACCCTGGTGATGTGCCTGGCTGCAACTCCTGGTCACACATCTGGAGGGCACCATGTCAGTAAAGGCTGGCTTAGTAGAACGTTACCATGCCTGCATTTTTCTCTCCGTGTGTGACCTCCGCTCCACCTTTATCTCCACCTTTTGAGTGTTGGTGTCAGGGAGAGTTGGGATGCAAGGGGTTAACTGTTAGGAATTTTAGATCATTTTTAGGCACAATCCTATGCGTGTTTAGACAGGAAAACGTCCTACAACTCCCAGCATTCCCCAGCCAGCATAACTGGCTGGGAAATGCTGGAAGTTGTAGGAGGTTTTTGGTCTAAAACACGCATAGGATTGCCCATTTAAAGTCTCTTCTGATGGTTCTGTGATTGTTTAGAACTGTTTTAACATTTTGGTACGTTAAAGGCAGGGGAGGCTAGTGACTCCTATTTCGCTGGGGCTCCTTATCCATTGCAGCTTTTATTTGCAGCTTTATAGGAGCTATCCATGGTGCTCAATGGTGGTGAACCTATTTTGGGGATGGAGCTCGGTATTATGGATAGCTCCTATAAAGAGCCAGTGTGGCGTAGGGGTGAGAGTGTTGGACTGGGACTCGGGAGATCCGGGTTCTAGTCCCCGTTCGGCCATGAAACTCACTGGGTGACTTTGGGCCAGTCACTGACTCTCAGCCTAACCTACCTCACAGGGTTGTTGTGAGGATAACATGGAGAGGAGAAGGATTATGTAAGATGCCTTGGGTTCCTTGCAGGAAAAAAGGTGGGGGTCTAAATAAAATAAAATAAATAAATAAATAAAGACAGTATCAATTCACAATAAATGCTGGTTACTTAAAGTTCATTGTGTACATTGTTATTTACTCGTTATTTTATCTCCTGAGAAAGTATTTAATAAAGTCTACTCATATCAACATTCTACTCTTTCTATTAATCTAGATGTTATTGCAGCCATAGGCTATTAAAGGCAGTTGGAACCTGGGTTGGTGCTGTTGTCTTATTTGTGTATGAAATGAAATGCCGCCATTGTATTGCAAAAGTGTCTTTTTTCTTTTGCCCTCTTGACACTCTCAAACGCTGGGTAAGTTTCTCCGAGAGTGCTATTTCCCATACCGTATTGTACCATAGGATCGCTTTCTAAGGGTGCAATCCTGTGCATGCTTATACAAAAAAAAAGTCCTACAACTCCCTCCATTCCCCAGCCAGCATGGCTGGCTGGGGAATACTAGGAGTTGTAGGACTTTTTTTCTGTCTAAATATGCATAGGATTGTGCCCTGTTTCAATGTAAATAAAATGTGCATATTAACAAGCCCTTGCTGTATAGCTGCCCTTTTTATATACTAAAGAAAGTGCAACGGCCTATCAGTATGAAAAGCAACTTTGTGACCTTTGATGAGGTGGCCGTGTCTTTCACTGAAGCGGAGTGGGCTCTCCTGGATCCCGACCAGAAATCTCTGTATAGGGCAGTCATGGAGGAGACTTCTGGGATTGTGGCCTTTCTTGGAGGTGATGAATGGGAAGCCGAGACTGAGGGAGACCCAGGTAAGGAGCCACCAGAAAGAGACGGATGCAGATGGATGGAACAGGAGAGAATACAAACTGGAGCAAATCAGAACCTGCGGAATAAATCCTCCGCTTTTCAAGGCAGTGACTACTATGAAACCACCGTCCAAGAAAAACTAAATGAAAGAAAGGAGACAACTGAGTGCGCTGTGTGTAAGACAAGCTTTGATTCACAATCGAGCAGGATGAGAGGAGGGAGATGAGAGGGAGCGCAGGGCCATTCCACCAGCCCTGCTGAAAGGCTGCCCGCCTAACGGCGGCTCCTCCCTCTACTGTCACCACCAGCAGCCATTCCACCAGCAGCCATTCCAGCAGGCTGAGTGGAGGCAGATGAGAGAGAGCGCGCAGGGCCATTCCACCAGCCCTGCCAGGAGTATTCATTAATATTCCCCCTTCTTCCCTCCCCATTCCTTTTTCCTTGTGTGTCGTGTCTTTTTAGATTGTAAGCCTGCGGGCAGGGACTGTCTTGTTAATTGTTGTAAACCGCCCAGAGAGCTTCGGCTATTGGGCGGTATAAAGATGAAATAAATGGGAGCTCTGCTAACTTGTCACGATGAAGGCCACAGCAAGTGAGGGGTGAGGAAGAGCTGGTGGCACTCTCGCCAGGCCCCGAGAGGAAAGAGATTTGGGGCCGGGAGTTCAGGATGCTGTCTGCACCAGCCCTGTCTCTAAGCCCAACCTATTTCACAGCGTTATTGTGATGACTCGAATGAGCTCCTTGGAAGGAGAGCAGGACCGTAATCATACACTGCTTACACAGGCAGTCTGAATCCAGGTCTCCCAATCAGATATTGTTCATTTCCCCCCTAATTAGTTCTTTTTTTTTTTTAAGCACTTGGTCTGATTTGATGAAAAAGGGCTTTCTCTTCCACTAATCTTGCCAGATGCTTTTAAAGCAATCATGCTTTAAACGTTATGATTGGGCACTCCTTGAAATGAATTGCAGCCACACTAGTTGTATTGGCCTTGGTTTTTCAAGCATCCGTACTCAGCTGTCAGCTGGAAGGGGAATTGCTTAGAACAGTCTTTCTCAACCTGGATTATGAGAGCTGTAGTCCAACACATCCAGGGGGCACTAGGTTAGGGAAGGCTTATTTAGAAAGATGATGGCTGGTGGTTGTCTGAAATCTTCTCCGTAATATGCACACAGCTGCTCTAGCGGGAAGCCTTTGCTGTTTGACCTTTGTTTCTTTTAGTCTGGCATACTTGCTTTTGGATCATATTTTGTGTGACTGAGGGCCAAACTAAATACTCTTCAAATCATGCATAGCAAAGCTATGCGTGCTTAGTTTATTTACTTCAGTGTGAGTGTGCTTGGGTCTGATTTGGATTGGGACCATGGTACTCCAGTAAAAAGGGGGGGGGATTTAAGCTTTCCCTGGTTTTGTCCCAAAATTCCACCCCCAGTGGGGGTTAAAAAAAGAAGAAGAAAACAGTATAGAAATTCTCTGAAATGAAAATGAATAAATAAAAAGTACAGGAGGAGAAAGGGCTGTTGATGTTGGCTGGAAGGAAGGAAGGAAGGAAGGGTGGGAAAGAGACATGGTTGTCTGAATTTAGAACAGGAGTGTTAATAGTCACTTACCTGCACTCTTATGGCAAGTAAGAATTCCTGCCAGGCAGGGAAAGTTTTGCTAGTAGGAAAGAGTTTTATTTTTGTTTTTAGTCCTCAGATGACTTACGTATGTATGTACATAATAGCTAGCAATTGTTTTGTGGGCTAGTAGCTTTTATGGACTTTTAAATCAACCTTGTGGACTTTTAAATCCCCCAACCCAAACCTTTCCTCTTAATTTTTTGCAAGCTTTTTCTGGTTGAACTCTCAATCCAAGTTGTATTTCTGTACATTTGAGCCACACATTTTGATTTGTGTTTCAGTGGCTTGAATAAAACATCAACTTGCATTTTAAGACTTCACAGTTGTATCCTCAAGTAGTCAAAAATACATGAGCCATGTTTTCATCCCTTGTGTGTTTTAATGTTTTATCGTGTTGTTTGCCTTGTGTGTGCTGGAAAATCTACCTGTAAATAATAGGAACTGCTAAATCTCATGTCTAGCTTAGCATTCTAGAATGTTCTTTTTTGGGGGGGGGGTGTCCTGAAATGAGGGCGGCTTGGCCCATTTTAGCACCTAGTAGTTTGCACGTCGGGGACAAACTGGTGGAGGAACCAAAGCAGACTTTACAAGCTGGCTTTCTACAGAGAATGCAAGATATTCAGGAAGGTGACTGGTGTGGGTGTGCTCCCTTTCCCACTGTGATGAATCCTGCACTCCTGACTGTGTACAATGGTAATTGGGGGCTCAGGAAAGAAATCCTGCTTTGTTTGGTGTGGCTTCTTGTCCTCAGGCAGGCCATGTGGGCGGGACAGTATCCAAATCAAAGCAGCTGAAAGGAAGCTGAGCTACTTCAGGTTTGCAAGCAAAGTCTATAAGTTAACTAGCTCATAACACATTCTACTAGTCCGTTCATGTTTGTTTGCGACTTAAAGTATTGAGGACTTTGCTTTGCAAAGTTTCCTTGCTTAAAGGGCTACTTTCCCAGTGGCTATTTTCATGCCTACTTAGCATGAGGGTGTCCAAGAAACACAGAACTTAATGAATACTCCTCTGGAACTGACTGGCAGTCAGTCCTTTTACAGAGAATGGTTCTCTCTCTGAAAGGTTGCCAGGGGACAGTCCTCTATTTTAAAGGCACCCTCTATTTGAAGGGCTGTCCAGTCCAAGTCCAATTTAAAGAACCATCAGAAGAAAGAACTAAAGGGCCTTGAAGTTGCCCATCAACAGCACCTGGACAGCAAACTGATTCTGTAGCCAATTGTGGATCCACCGGATAGTTGTTCCATCCAGCCCACTTTTAGCTAGCTTGTTAATCTTTTATTTATTATTATTATGGCAACCCAACTTGGGTTTTAGCCAAATACAATATCAAATACACTATCAAATACAATATAAAATATCAAATACAATGTAAAAAACAACAAAATACAATATAAAATACAATATAAAATACAACTAAAACAACAGTACAATGCCTTATAAGGATACATTACAACATTCTGATGGATCGCCTTATATACTGTCCTCTATATTCACCAAGGCTTTTCTAATATTCGCTGCTTTCACTGCAAAAAAGGCTAAATTCAGCGAGATAGATTTTGCTGTAGCTGTAAAGAGGTAACAAATTTTATCCAGGTCTGTATAATGAATAATTGGATCCAAATACCTGTCTAAGTATCTTTTCCTAGGGTTCTCATATAGTTTGCAGTGTAGGACATAATGAACTGTATCCTCCACTGCTTGGTCTCCACAAATACATAATCTTTGTTCCCTTGGTATGTTTTTATATCTACCTTCTTTGAAATTGGACGGCATTGTCTGGAAACGCAGACTAGTAAGAGCTTTACGAAGACCTGGGGTGGTTATTTCTGTTAAATATTTTTCTTCTTTATGAGTTAATTTTATAAAAGGGAAACTGTTAGAGAATCTGGAGGCTTTAATTTTATCAATATCCATCTTGCAGAAATAATTCTGCAATGTTCGTCTTATCACCTCGCATTGTTGATGTATATCCCCACCTACCATTGCATTGGGATCTAAACCGAAGTGTCTCATATTAGATTCGCATCGGTATATCCAGTTGTTTCTTGAGGGGGTAGATTTCTGCTCATTTACGCATAAAGTAACTAATTTATTTGTTGAAAGTTTTATTTTGAGGAAATAGAAGAACATAGTCTTCCAGATAGA
The DNA here is from genome assembly GCA_021292165.1 of Shinisaurus crocodilurus. NCBI lineage: Eukaryota > Metazoa > Chordata > Lepidosauria > Squamata > Shinisauridae > Shinisaurus > Shinisaurus crocodilurus. Next base: position 5,260,757 of record CM037877.1, on the reverse strand, counting down.
GTACTCTAAGGGAAGCATTCCTACCTCCGCCCTTGTATAACACGTAGGAGTGCCAGGGGGAAGTCCTAACAGAGTTCTTAGAAATTTGTTTTGGACCACTTCAAGATGTCTTACTTTTGCACTGCCCCAGATTTCAGCCCCATATTTGCGGTAACACTTTTGCCCTAAATACTTTGCAGGCAGGAGCCACCAATTGTCCACCTCTTACTCTAGCAAATTTCAACACAATTTGCATTGATCTATTTGCTTTCAGCTTTATTGCCTCCAAATGGTTAGACCAGGATCCATTTTGCTTAAAACAGATACCTAGATAGTTAAATAGATTAGTTTGTTCCAAAGGATATCCATTTAGAATCCACTTGTGTTTAGGAGGATATAAACCAAACACCATCACTTTAGTTTTGAGATAGTTTATACAGAGTAGTTCCTTCCTACATATCTCCCCAAAGGCTTTGAGCGATCTTCTCATGCCCACTAGGTTTTGTGATAATATCACCATATCATCCGCATACAGCAATATATTCAGTTTTCTTGGACCTACGGCCACAGAGAAGTTTGAATTATTTGCCAAATCCCCAATAATGTTGTTTACATAAATATTAAAGAGGATAGGGGCTAGTAGGCATCCTTGTCTGACCCCTATAGAGGTCTCCACTTCATCAGACAATTGTCCGCCTCTTCCTACTCTTACTCGAGTGGTGGTGTTTGAATATAGATTTTTTATCAGTATCAGAAGGCGAGTGTCCATCCCGAGATGTCATAGCTTATACCACAGTCTTTCCCTATTAATCCTATCGAAAGCTGATGTAAGATCAACAAATGTGGCATATAGATGTTTTTTGGAATGTCTAGAATATTTTTCACTAAGATGATTTAAGATGAAGCATTGGTCAATAGTCGATTTGCCACTGCAGAAGCCAGCTTGTTCATCCCCAATTATGTTATTTTGATAAACCCAATCTTCAACTTTAGTGAGAAGAAACTTGGTGTAAATTTTTAAAGAAACATCTAACAGGCTAATGGGTCGGTAATTAGCAGGGCATGACTTATCTCCCTTCTTATGGATTGGAATGATTATACTTTGAGCCCAGCCCATTGGAAATTTACCGTTTTGATTTATATGAGTAAACATTTTGGCCAGGATCAGGGCCCACCAGTGCTCATTTTCTAAATAAATCTCTGGGGGTACCATATCTTCCCCTGGTGCTTTCCATCCTTCTTTTTAAGCTAGTGATAAGCTTTTTTACTTCGCTGGTGGTTACATCTGGCCACGGATCTATTTCCTGAATATTAGGGAGTGATAGTTGTGTCAAGTAAATCATTCCTTCTGGGTTATAATTTTTTTTAAAGTACTCCTCCCATTGCATAACCATTATAGGGGCAGCCAGATCATATACAGGTTCCTTTAATTTACAGGCTACCAGTTGCCAAAACTTAGTAGCATTTCGGTCTTTAGAGGCACGGTCAATGTCTGCCCATAGTTGAGTAATATAAGCATTTTGTTTATTTTTAAGAAGATGCCTATATTTACGTCTTTGCACCACCAAAGCATACAGAACCTGGGCCCGCTCCTCAAGCTTAGACTGTCTGCTCAAGGAGCAGAGAACACGTCTAGTGTCCCTGCATTCTTGGTCATACCCTCCTTCCGGGTGTGGTCTTCGTTTAACAGGAGCGGAAGTTGAGCACAGTTCACCAGTCTTTGGATCAAGTACTGGAATAGGGATAAGATTTCTGGAGCAGCTGCATTCAGGAAGCAGGATCTTAAAACAACCCATTCCCAGCTATACAGTGTATCGTGACTTTTTTCTTGTAGGTTGGAGTCCCATCTTAATCTCCGTTTGTCATGTTGAACAAAAGGCAATTCTGGAGTTCTTTCATTCCTTAGTTCCTGTGTGCCTTCTAATTCCAGAATCAATGGCTGATGGTCACTTGCCGGCTGGTTCCCTATCGCAAACTTCTTTACGTATGGGACGATTTGTGGATCTATTAAGACATAATCAATGACACTACCCCCGTTCTTATTTGCAAAGGTGAAATTTGCCATAGAGTTATCTGAGCCCGTGCCATTTAGAATAAACAGATTGAATTTGTAAATTAATTTAAATAGAGTTGCACCCTCTGCATTAAACTTCAGGTCCTTAGAGTTTCTTGGGGGCAGATGATTAATTTCTTCATTTGTGAGTGCAAATTTCTGCTGTGCACTGATATACCCGTCACCAATCCTAGCGTTGAAATCCCCCATTACGACCAATACACTTGTAGGTGTTTGTAGGTATATTGAGTCCACGAGGGATTCGAGCATTTCCCACATATCGGGAGCATAAATTGCTGAGCCTTTAGGGGGGATATAGATGTTAATACATATCATCTTTAAATCTTTATATTTAATCAGATGGAATACCTGCATATTTTGTGATGTATATATTTCATTTACTTCAATGTTCAGATTTGTCGATATCCCCAAGGCCAATCCACCACAGCACCTTCCTTTCTTGGCAATCTTTCTGGCAGATTTAACAAAAAATTGATAACCTGGTATCTCTATCTTTTTTTGTGTCCATGTTTCTTGGAGCCCTATTATATCGAACTTGGAAAGGTATTCTTAAACCTATATCCATTTGCTTGTTGTCCCATCCTGAAATATTCCAGGACACAAATTTCAAAGGAGTTTGTGTTGGTTTTGTATGGGCATTCTCTGATAGATGAAAAGGGCGCTTTCCTTTCCCCGATATGGTTCTAATAGGTCTTTGTCATTCCGTATTGGTCTTAATCTTTCTTGAAGATGGAGATTTGTCCCTCTTGGCCGTTAGTGCGGGTGCTTCGTAAATTGGGCTTAGCGTTAATTTCCCATCATAAACTGCCGGGTTAGTTAGTAACTTAATATGCGTCCCTTCTGACTCTTTACTGTCATTTGTCATGATAGGTTTATATCCTGTCTCCTCTCTCAATACTGATGTTACATCGTTCTTGGGCTTTAATGGACGGCCATCCAAGGACCATTTTATCACACTAATGTTTGGATATAATGTATATCTGTTTTAACTGATTCAGCTATAGGGTTTGAATGTCTATCATGGGTTGAACAGGTTATATCTTTAATTGATCTCTGGCAGTTAAAGATTTGATCATTCCAGCAATTTCTAGGTATGTCTGAAGCTGAGGTTTTCCATCTATCATCCACCTCCTCTTTATTTATAAGAAGCTGACATTCTTGATTGTCGAATCTATTATTACTAACTGTCCTTTCTTTTATATCACATGCAATTTCATCCCGTGTAATTGCTGTATGTTGGGATTGTGTATTATTAATTTTATAGTTAAGTAATTCCAACAAAGTTCTTAGTTTGGTTGTTATCCATTGTTGTTGCACTCTATGTAAAGCTTCAAAGCTCTCTATGAGCTTTATCTCATCAAGACAGAGTTGCCCCAAAAGGCCATTCTCATCCTCCATCTCAAAACTTCTCGCATCTGTCTCTTCTTCACAGCAGGAGGAGATTATAAAGCTTTGAGGCTGGTTAGTTTTATCATGGGATATTATCGATATCTCATTTAGGTCCACCTGCCACATTGGTTGTTTTTCTCCACTTTTACCAGTATCTTTTGAGGTCCCGATAATTGTTGATCAGTTGTCTGTGGAATCTATCAAGGTTGTATCTAGAAGATTAATGAGATTCCCAACACTCATCTCCTGTTGTATCATGTTACCTGTCTTTCTTCTCACAAAAGGAAGTAAAGGGGCTATGGAGATGTTAATGAAATGTGTGTTGACCACCAAACCTTTACTTAAGATACCAGTTTTCATTCTGTATATCCTTGCTGCCAAATTTGGAGAAGAAAAAGTGACCACAGCACGTGCCTTATAGTAATTGTAAAACAGACATTCAATATTTTGGATTGCTTCAACGTTATCTCCAAGAGGATTCTCTTTCCAAGTTGATGCTAACTTAAGGAGGTGCTTCTTTCTTTCCATTTGTGAGAGGAGGCCCCTTGGTTTTGGGTAGTTGGATATTACCAAAGAACAGTTGTTCAATTGTAAGTTCCAGGTATCATACTCCCCAGGTGCGGGCTTTAATACAGGGATAATCTTCTCACCTACAGGTATATTTTGTTTTGTTCGAGCAACTTGGGCTCGTAATGTCCATGGATCTTGTATTTCAGATGTAATTGCTGTATGATACGTGATATCCTGTTTTTTAGGGGTCGATCTTCGCTCAGCCAGTGGGGTTGTCTTTTTAATCCTTCTCTTCTCTGGGGTAGTATCTGATTGGACAGCAAACTGAGCAAGGCACCACAGTTTCCATGCGATGGTTAGAAGTATTGTACTTCTGTTTAAATTACAATTATTATTTCTACATTTGCACCGATGCATATAAATGAGCATATGCAAATCTGTGTCCCCTTTTGTATTTTTTGGTGGTACATTAGTGGCTACCCTACTATTAGCGATACAGGCCTGTGGCTTATGCTGGCTCAGCTTGTCTGAGTGTGGAAAGCTAAGCAGGGTCAGGCCTGGTTATTACTTGGATGGGAGACCCCCTCCTCTAGTTTCCTGCATTGAGCAGGGGGTTGGACTCGATAGCCTTGTAGGCTCCTTCCAACTCTATGAAATCTATGAAATCTATCTAGCGCCTACAAGCAAGATGGCCTAGGTCAGGGGTCGGCAACCCGCGGCTCCGGAGCCGCATGCGGCTCTTTCAAGCCTTTGCCGCGGCTCCGCTCCGGCAGCAGGGACACGAGCGTGAGAGAAGATGGCGGCCCACGGCGCCTCTGCGAAGCGTGGAGCCGGGTCCGGGGGCTCTCGGGGGTCCGAGCCCCAAGAGGAGCCGCCTCCACCGCTCCAGGCTGTGCTGGTCGCCGACAGCTTCAACCGCCGCTTCTTCCCCATTTCCAAGGACCGGCCCCGGGTGAGTGACGGGCAGGCGGCGGAGGGGGATGCGGGCAGCTGCCGCCGAAGGCCTCGGCCTCCTCCCTTCGTTCTCCGCCGGGGAGGCGCTTTCGGTCTTCGGCGAGCTGTAGCGCTTCTGCAGAAAGCGCCTCCCGGCGGAGAACGAAGGGAGGAGGCCGAGGCCTCCAACCGCCGCTTCTTCCCCATTTCCAAGGACCGGCCCCGGGTGAGCGACGGGCAGGCGGCGGAGGGGATGCGGGCAGCTGCCGCCGAAGGCCTCGGCCTCCTCCCTTCGTTCTCCGCCAGGGAGGCGCTTTCGGTCTTCGGCGAGCTGTAGCGCTTCTGCAAAAAGCGCCTCCCCGGCGGAGAACGAAGGGAGGAGGCCGAGGCCTCCAACCGCCGCTTCTTCCCCATTTCCAAGGACCGGCCCCGGGTGAGCAACGGGCAGGCGGCGGAGGGGGATGCGGGCAGCTGCCGCCGAAGGCCTCGGCCTCCTCCCTTCGTTCTCCGCCGGGGAGGCGCTTTCTGCAGAAGCGCTACAGCTCGCCGAAGACCGAAAGCGCCTCCCCGGCGGAGAACGAAGGGAGGAGGCCGAGGCCTCCAACCGCCGCTTCTTCCCCATTTCCAAGGACCGGCCCCGGGTGAGCGACGGGCAGGCGGCGGAGGGGGATGCGGGCAGCTGCTGCCGAAGGCCTCGGCCTCCTCCCTTCGTTCTCCGCCGGGGAGGCGCTTTCGGTCGTCGGCGAGCTGTAGCGCTTCTGCAGAAAGTGCCTCCCCGGCGGAGGACGAAGGGAGGAGGCCGAGGCCTTCGGCGGCAGCTGCCCGCATCCCCCTCCGCCACAAATCCCTTTTGCTCATATATAAAGCAGGGGCCAGTTCTGGGCAGCATTTGAATTGAAATCCACTCCTTCCTTGCCAGCCACCTCTTCGTGCCTTGCCTCCAGTTAGGCTTGCCAGGATATTCTCCATGTTTAGACATGAAAAAAATCCTACAACTCCCAGCATGATAGCTGGGGCATCCCGGGAGATGTAGGACTTTTCCCCTGTCTTAACATGCATTGCACCCTAACATGCATTGCACTTTACTTCTTGCAAGGAACCCAAGGCAACTTACATAGTCCTCCTCCTCCTCCTCCTCCATCTCCATTTTATCCTCACAACAACCCTGTGAGGTAGGTTATGCTGAGAGTCAGGGACTCTTATAATGTTCCCCCTCCCATCCCCGCAGCGATATTGTAATTTGTGTTTTATTCTTCTTTATAACCTGTTTTGGATTGTTTTTAAGAAATGCAGGGTTAAAAAAGCAGTTAATAAATAAATAAATTTATGGAGATATAATTTTGTTCTATTGCTATTAGTTTTCCAATAATTTGTACATGAATACATGATCCTGTATATATAGCATTAAGGTAAGAAACAATATATGCAGTGTTATATTTGTTTTAAATGTCACAATGGTTTTGCGGCTCCCAGGTTTTTTTTTTCTTCGGAAACGGGTCCAAGTGGCTCTTTTTGTCTTAAAGGTTGCAGACCCATGGCCTAGGTATATGAATGGGAGCAATCTCCTTTTGGTTTCCTCTCCTATGAGTCTGGATTAACTACTAAAAGAGATCCGGTTTATCATGTATGGTGTCTCTGGACAGAAATTGGGGATTTAGGAGAGAGGGGCTTTGAGTTTCCATTACAGGTTGACTTCTGCATAAACAAGGAGGTCATGGTTACATTTGCAAAAAACCACAGAGTAAATCCACACAGTACTTAATGGTAGGCATAAGGCTGTATTCCATTGCATTTCCAAAAGTGTACATCATGGTTAAATTATATTGTGGCAGACACAAAGCAGTGCTATATCACCTGAAGAATAGTAACATTTAACAGTCTCTCAGGGGTGTTGTAAGCCTTAATTGAAGCTTGTTTTAAAAAAAACAAAAAACTGTGAGGAACATGGATTAAGGGTATGCAATGACTGCCAAGTGTTTTAAAGCATACACTTAAAAGTCTATATGTTTACACAGATATCTCTAATCTCTCATGCATTGAAATTAGGATTACTTTGAAATGGCTCTTAGCCCGTTTTGAAAGTAATAAAACTGAACAGGCGTCTTACAAGCTCTCTTCTCTTCCCCTGCCCCACGCCAATTTTCTGGAGATTTCAGTGGGTTTTTCTAAAACTGTGTAAGACTTGAGTTCTCTGTAATTCTCAGTATGTGTGTGTATTATGCACACACCATTATGGGAAATGCCATTGTGCACTGTTTCCTTTCAGATCTTGTCTCTGTCAAATTCTATTATTATTATTATTATTATTATTATTATTATTATTATTATTATTGCTACTGCTACTGCTACTGCTACTGCTACTGCTACTACATGATGGAGAACTGTAGTTCATATACCTTTGAAAGCACTGAATCCTAGAAATGAGGAATGTGTCATCTAAGCCAGTGTTTGAATTTTACTGAAATTTAGGGGAACAGGTGGGCATTGTGATGATAATCTACTATTGTTGGAAGGATCCTCAAAATGCAATACACAAGTTTTAAATGGGCAAAACCCTTGTTCAGGTTGGCTGTCTTTCAGATACCAAATAGAACAGAGGCTGTAGTGCTTATGATGAATCCATTTGTTGATCTTTGACGGGATTTGCAGAAGACCCTGATAGCAGGCTAATCCCCAAATCTTAAAAAAACAAAACAAAAAACAAACAACTAGTAGGACAGCAGGCTCTGTCAGAGGACGGAGAGTGTGCTTCAGATCTAGAGCCTTGTGTAGACAGTTCCACTTAGTGTACAAATGAGCACCTGGAAAGGGATTGTGCCCCTACTTCCGTGCATTCAGGGTCCCACTTGCAGAGGGACCTATGCATGTATGCACTCCATGCATAATCCATTCCCTGCAGATATGGAGGGTACAGATTGCACGTAGAGAACCTAAGGCTTTAGGCCAGGGCTCTCCAACCTTGGGTCCCAAGATGTTGCTGGCCTACAGCTCCCAGCATACCCAGCCAGCATGGCTAATGGCAAGGGATTCTGGGAGCTGTAGTCCAGCAACATCTGGGGACCCAAGGTCGGAGAGCCCTGCTTTAGGCCCTGTGAAAACAGGATGTGGCGAGGGAGTGCCAGTGGGTGCATTCCTGATTTTCCATTTATTATTTTATTTATGTCCTGTCTTTCTGCCAAGAAGTGGTGCCCAAGGCAGCTAACAATAAAATCCAGATTAAAAACAAAAATTTTAATTAAAAACATAAACATAAAAACAAATAAACACAATGAAAAACACAGTAATAAAAAATAGCATCAACCAATTAAAAACTGCTTCAGCAACAGACCAGCTTATACGCCAAAGGCCTGCCTGAATAAAAATGTCTTTGCTTGGCGGCGGAAGGACAACAGAGAGGGGTCCAAACCAGTCTTCCTTGGCAGGGAGTTCCAGAGCCTGGGAGCAACCAGTAGGAAAGCTACATATGGGAACTGGTGGCCCTTGTATGTTTTCTGTTCAGCCACCAGAGCTTCAGCATGCCACACCCACTTTTTCTTGCTGCCCAGCCGATCAGCCATCTGCAATCTGTATCGGTCGTGGAGGTGGTGGAGAAGAAGAGGATTTCACCTTCTTGTCTTCCCAGTGATCCTGGCTATTTCCTTGTTGTTCCACCCATTCATTTTGTTCATTTGATGAAAGCTGGCAAAGAGCTCTAGCGTCCATGATTTCTGCAGTAAAGAGAGAGAATAAAATGCAGAACTCCGTGATGAAATTTCCTGCTCAAGATTTTCCAGCTCGTATCTGTCTAGATGGCTTAATCTCCTACTGTATTCACCTGTGTGTCTTTCCAGCTGATAACATTGAATTTGGGTTAGAAAGTTTTAGCAGATATGTTTAACACACACACACACACACACACACATATATAAGAAGGTGTCCTGACTGACTGACTGACTGACTCATCAACGCCCAGCTCAAACCGTTTAATCTAGGAACGTGAAATTTTGAAGGGACATTGCTTTTATGACGTAGGCCCCCACTAAGGAAGGATTTTGGGAAATTCCGTCCCTAAGGGGGTGAAAAAAGGGGGCAAAATCACCCCACTCTCATATCTGCAGTTCTGCAAATAGGCCTCACCTCATAATTGCTGCAGGAGCCAACTTGGTGCAGGAGCCAATAGCAGCAGTTATGCAAATAGCCCATACGACACTTAGAATGTTCGTATGAATTCCTGCAGCGGCCAATAGGGCTGGGTATGCAAATCTCCCCTAGGCCATTTAGAATGTTCTCTGAGGGGGTGAAAAGGGAGGGAAACTTTTTAAATGACTGACTGTTGTGTGGGGGGCATCGTTGCATAGCCTCCATCACGTTTAGACGGATCTACCCCAAACTTGGCATGCTCAATCTTCATCACCTGTAGACTCTCAGGATTAACCTGAATTTTCTTTACGAACAGATATTTCTGTCACAAAAGATTTCTGCTGCCAGCACCCAGCCTAAACGTTACACTTTCAGTCAGAGACACTGCATCTTTTCCATACATGTTTCTTTTAAAAACAATTATACCAAATCCTAAAATCCACGCAAGCGCAGCCACAGGCAACAGCTAATATATATATATAATATTTATTTACTTATTTGCAATATTTATATCCCGCTCCACATCTGAGCAGATTCCGTAGCAGTAGACAATAAAAGATAAAAGGAATAAAACGCCATATTAAGTTTTTAAAAAACAGAATACCAATAAAAACTGTGGCTGGCCAATCGAGGAAGGCTTGTTGAAATAAATATGTCTTCAGCTGGTGCTGAAAACAACACAATGTTGGTGCCTCCAATTTTGCTTTTGGTCCCACCCCCTTTTCCTTTGGTTCCATCCACCACTGGAATACAGCCCACAAGACCATCTCAGAAATTGAATTTGGTCCTTGGGCTAAAAGAGATTCATTACTTTTGGTGTATGAGGTGCCCAAGGCCCATCCAGTGAGCTTCAGATGTTCAGTTGGTATTTGAGGTAGGGACCTCCAGAGGCAGGGAATTCCACAGGAGGGGAGCCACCACACTGAAGGCTCTACTCTGGGTAGACTCCAACTGGGCCAGAGGTAATAGATTTCATAGATTATAGAGTTGGAAGGAGCCTACAAGGCTATCGAGTCCAACCCCCTACTCAATGCAGGAAACTAGAGGCGGGGTCTCCCATCCAAGTAATAACCAGGCCTGACCCTGCTTAGCTTTCCACACTCAGACAAGCTGAGCCAGCGTGAGCCACAGGCCTGTATGTGGAACCACCAAGAGTATCCCATCTGATGACCTTGGTAACTGGGCAGGTTGGTAAGGGAGAAGGCGCTCTCTCAGGTATCCTGGTCCCAAGTTGTTTAAGGCTTTATACCCTAGTAGCAGAACCTTAAGCCTTAAATGCAAGTATTCTAAATATTTGGGCTACTTAATTCATTTTTTTAACCTTTGTATTGCTCATTTCCCTCCTGTTCTGTTAGGCAGGTTAAGCTGAGAGAGGGTATGACAGGTGTTGAACCCCGGGCTCACAGCCCTCCAGGGTTTCCCAGATAAGACCCTCCCTCCCCCTGCCCCCCTCCCCCCAGATTTCCAGTCATTTGGTGGTTTTCCTTCACTTGTGCCATTCCCCCCCACCCGACTTTAAAAGGTTGAAATGCCTCTCCTAAGGCTTAGTTACTGGCAGTAAGCTACAATATGTTGGCATATTTTGGCCCCCCCTTTTTTCTCTTGGCCCCACCCCCTTTGCCTTTGGCTCCGCCCATCATCATTGTGGAATGCAGCCTGCAAGACCTTCTCAGAAATTGAATTTGGTCCTTGGGCTGAAAGAGGTTCATCATTGCTAGTGTATGAGGTGCTCAAAACCCATCCAGTGAGCTTCAGATGTTCAGCTGGTATTTGAGCATGATTTACTGAAGGTACTGCACTATAATATCTAGCCCATTTTATGGTTAACTTAACACCTGATCATTAGAATAAAGAGTTGCGGTTTTCCTTCCGTGCTTCAGCTGAAAAACATTGGGAGTGTTCTTTGTTCCAAAAGGCAATGAAAAGCATGTATAATATTCTTTTTTTAATCCCTGTGTAATTATTATTGTAGCCTTATCATAGGCGGGTAACAGTATGAGAGATGCTTCAGCAAAGAAGAGAAAATAAGTCAAAGGCTGGGTGGTGGAAACAGATTCTTAACTATGCTGACTTATCATCTCTCCTACCCAAAGACTTGCAAGTCCATTTTCTAGTTATTTGATTTGTATAGTCGTGTGTTGACTGAAGTAAAAGTTGCTGATACCAGGCTTCATATTTTCTCAACTGCAGCTGCTGAGAGAGATTTATCTTATTAACCATTCCACTATTAACTGTTCACTGCACAGGGGTTTTCCTCAGAATGCTCTCACATACATCTCTTTTGCAGAAGACATATCCACTTATGCAGTTCTGGCAACTGTTTTGGGAATGCATGCATCTTCGTTTGGGAATCTGCTTGGCCAGCAGTTACATTACATTTTACACTTCAGGCATTTCTAAGTGTAAGTGCAACGAATGTGTATAGCACACAAGTATACGTGTTAGGAGGCTCCCTGTCTGTAGCACCCTGTGGAGTGTGTCGGTGGCAAAGCTGAGTTTGAGTCTGTTTGAGTTTCCTTGTGGAAAAAATAGCACTTGATAAATGTACCGTATATGCAAAGAGAGGAAATGTCTATTAGTAGTAGTAGTCTATTGAGTTGGCAGCATTCTTTGTGTGAAAGCACATATCCTGCCTATCGATACACACACACACACACACACACACATACACCTTGCCGCCCTTTTTGCAGGGCATGAAAACTAACGCTGCAGACCACTCATTAAGTAATCTCTAAGAGGATAGCGTTTTGGTCACTATTAATGAACTGCTTCTCTCCCTCTCCCTCGCTATTCATAATGCTGCACCATAACACATGCAATCATTAATGAATGGGCTCCTGGTTCTTCAGCATAATGTAGCATAATTTGTAAGCGATCAGCAATTTAACAGGTGGCTTGAGACAATGGTGAACCTTGCAAGCAGTATGGTGGAGGGTGGTTGCTTTTCATATTGGGTAACTGAGCCTTCCCCAACCTGGTGCCATCCAGATGTGTTGGACTAGCTATGCCCATCATCCCTAGCCAGCAGCCGTACTGGCTGGGGATGATGGGAGTTGTTAGTCCAACCCAGGTTGGGGAAGGCTCAGTTAACGTACATCGTATAGTAAAGATCCAGAGAACAGCTGAAACTAGCACACCTGTCTTGCTTTCTTCCACCCAGAAGCAAACAAAACCACCATCTGAGCAAGAACAAAAACCAAAAGAGGAGTTTCAGTCTGGAGTCTAGACTTCAGTCACATTGCAAGTGCCACAAACCATTCCAAAATGGAAAAGGAACAGTTAAAGAACAGAAATTAAGTTGATTTCATTTTCAAGAACCCAGGAAAGGTACTGAAGATGCGTCATAAATCACACCTGAATGCTCTTAAAAGGCAAGCCTTCCTGAATTTCAGTCTTGGAAACTGTCCCAAAGACCTTAGGTCCTGTAGCTCTTGTTTAAAAAAGCAATTTCTGAATCTCTGGTCATCTTGTTTCACACAAGACCTTTTTATTAGGTGCAACCAAAAGTCACAAAATTGTGAGGCTGCATAGAACTCTTCCTCATACTGGATGTTAAACAGAAAAGTAAGCAGAGGTGGGCGGGGAGGAGAAGTATGGAAAGGGAGGCATGTAAAAGATATGGTAGGACCCCCTCTTGCAATATCGATAATCTTAAGATTCTGGAAGCTCTTTGCAGACTATGGTAATCAAATTAGGATATACCAAGGAGTGATCCTCATTGAAATGGCTTTCCACACATGCCTGCCCATATGCATGTGCTTTTGATTTTAAAAATAGATAAATCTTGTGAGTCTTCCTTAATTTAATAGAAAGCATTACTGAGAAGCTGAGAAGCTGCCCAACAGCTGCTATGGAATAGCATGCCAGTTCTTAATAAGATGGTAGTATTGATTATTTAACTTCCTGGAAAAACTCATTACAATCGTAAAGTAAAATAGCATCTCAGCTGAGGAACCCAAAATGTATCTTGTGACTTTTCGTATAAACATGACTTGCAAAATTAGCAGCTGACAAAAAGAGCAACTTGTACAAGGTATCTTCCTGATAAACTGGTTGCGCATGAGTGGCATGTTTTTTTCTCCCACATCATGCACAGGAGACATAAGCTGCAAATCTTTAGCAGAGTTGCTATGAGGTACACCAGCTATCAACCCAACCCAATCAATTTGATTTATATTTGTAATTCACCAAGGGATTCCATAGTAATGGTGATGAAGCCTCTGGCAGTGACTGGCTGAGCTGCTGGCATGTCACAGAGAAGGGAGGCAAATGGAAGGTGCTATTTGGCTGAGCTGTTTTTATTTCAGAGAAGGCACTGCAGGCAGAACACCCTAAAGGAGGAGGAAGTAGAAGAAGTTGCTGCCTGAGAAGGCATCCTGTCAAAATAGAGAAGCACCCTCTTAAAGGAAGTGTTCAGACTCAGAGGAATATAGGGAAGAGGAAAAGGGGGCAAGGAAGGAAAATAAAGGGGGCAGAAGCTGTAGAAATAAGAGATGCTGAAAAAATTCACATTGATTTGATGTAATAACCAGCCAGACATCTGATTGCATGACTCTAGTTTTCCTTTACATCCCTAGCTAATAGAATACACCTGCCTTTCCCTTCTGCTTTGTCCCCATTCTAATGATAAAGTAGTGCCCCACTGTCCATATCCTTTTGTATTTCTGCTTTAGAGGTCAGAATAATTTACTTTCCCTACCGCTGTTTAGCTGTGGTTCTTTGTCCCACCCCTGGAGATTTTACACTGCTGTTGGATCTCCCAATGGTAACTTACACCAAACTCCCTAGTACGCTGAGAACTATACATCAGAGAGATAATTTCAGCATGCCAGAGGTACATAGAGGTGAATATACCTACACTTTAAAGTGACCATGCAATGTGTAGGTGAATGCAGCTAAGTTCTGTTGCTCACAGGCAAGGCCTCCTCTTGCTGCACAGCTGCTGCTGTGTTGGCGAAGTCTGTTAACTGGAACTAGCACACCTGTCTTGCTTTCTTCCACCCAGAAGCAAACAAAACCACCACCTGAGCAAGAACAAAAACCAAAAGAGGAGTTTCAGTCTGGAGTCTAGACTTCAGTCACATTGCAAGTGCCACAAACCATTCCAAAACGGAAAAGGAACAGTTAAAGAACAGAAATTAAGTTATTGATTTCATTTTCAAGAACCCAGGAAAGGTACTGAAGATGCGTCATAAATCACACCTGAATGCTCTTAAAAGGCAAGCCTTCCTGAATTTCAGTCTTGGAAACTGTCCCAAAGACCTTAGGTCCTGTAGCTCTTGTTTAAAAAAGCAATTTCTGAATCTCTGGTCATCTTGTTTCACTTATATACAACACATAATTTCTTTTCTTTTCAGCATTTCCTGCCTCCTTTATCCATGTTACTCTCCAACATTGCTGGGGTTGAAGGGAAGCCAAGAGTGACTTGCTGGCCCAGATGAAAGCAGTTCTTCCAGGGCTGTTGTAGGACCCCTTTCAAAAACTCCACCACCATAACTGTGGTGGCTTCACTACAGGCCCCGCTGACCTAAAGATGTTGCTGGTGACTGTCTGGGCAGCTGATGGAAGGGTGATGGCCATCTGTGACCTCAGCCAGGAAGAATGTGCTGACCTGGTGTGTATAAGTGAAACCTGGGCAAAACAAGTGGGAGGTGCAGCTATCTGGTGGAGCTCTGATCTTGGCTTGAGGGGCAGGGGGAAGGAATGGTCTTTGCCTAAAACAGGTGTCCCCAACCTTTTTGGACCCGTGGGCACCACTGCAAAATGCTTAATCAGTGGATTGCCACTTTGGTGTCTATGGATCTTAGGCTGTGCCTTATTCAGCAAAAACTTTTGTTTTGTGTCTATTGGACACTGCAATGTCTCTTTAATAAAAGATTGTCTAATTCATCTAGTTGCTGTTGGTGGAATACAGCTAACACTTCTTTTAAACATATGTTTTGGCAATGTCTGGTAGTTGCTTTGTTTTGGGGGGAGGTTATTACACAGATAAATTTTGTACCGTAACAGTCTTTAAATACTATTCACTGATGTACAAGCTCTTTCAAATTATTTGCCTGCATCATGGAAATTAACAAATGGGAGGGGAAATGGATTCTCTGCACCCTTTTGACAGCTAGAAGACTGATATTACCAAACTGGAAGGATAAACACTCACCTCCTATAATGCAATAGATTGAAGAACTTACAACGCTTTCGATATATGAACAGGTGGCATAGAATCATAGAATAGTAGAATTGGAAGGGGCCTATAAGGCCATTGAGTCCAACCCCGAGGGAGAACAGATGTGGACATATTTGGATATTTAGTCTGCGTTTGTTGAAGCTAGGGATGGCCACTTCACACACACACACCCGCTTGTCCCGTGGCGCTCGGTGCCCAGCAGCTGCGGCGCTCGGTGGACTTCCGGGTCTGAGGCGTGTCACTACCTGGGTCCCCGGCACGGCGTTTTTTTATGTAAATACCAAGGTAAACTACCATAAAGCTGCCGTGATTTGCTATTTGTGTCCGTTTTAAGGAAGTTTACCTTGGTATTTACATAAAAAATGCCGCACCGGGGACCCGGAAATGATGCGCCGGGGTCCTGGAAGCTCCTTTCCCCGTGGGAACTTGGGATGAGCCGGGGCCAGGTAAGTCTCACTGAGATTGGGGGAGGAAGAGTGGGGCAATTTTGCTCCGTTCTTCCCCCCCTCGAAATTCTCGGCCATCCCTAGTTGAAGCCTATGTATAATTGCTAGAAAGTTGTATGCATTTCATACATACCCATGTATGTATATGAAAAGGGGGGGAGATGAAATTTTTTTCCCTGGTGCTCGTGGGGGGGGGGTGTTGAGGGCTCCATTGAAGGATGGTGCATTGGGGACCCCTAGCCTATAAGAATTCCATCTCTCTGTCAGATACCTTATCCAGCTGCCTGGCATCAGTGAATGGGGAATACAAGGGAGCACCACTCTGGGACTCAGAACAGGAGTGATGTCATCTGCCAGGACTTTCATTGATGGACTTCCCTTGTTTTGGCACTGATAACAAGGCGTTTATGTTTTACTGTGGCTTGTGGCAGATTAGCATAGGGGAAATTGGAGAATGAGGAATGTATTCAAGCAGAGACTGCATACTTGTGTCCCTTTCTTTGATGGGCTTCCTACTTCTTGATAGCAGTTAAAACAGGAACATCTCTTTGCAAGATGGTTTGGATGTCTAATTAAAAGCTTAAGGTTGCATTTCAACTGGCTGAAGATATTTTGTTAAAGCTCAATGTATTTTACAATTTGAATCTGTACAGTTGGAAGTAAGTACCCCTTGCACTGAGTGGAGCTTACTCACAGATAACTATACAAAAGATTGCAGTTCTGCCCCATGAACTTCATTGTGAGCTTTTATTAGTGTTTTTTTTTGGGGGGGGAGGGAATGTTTTATGATGGGGGTTTTAACCAGAGTGTTTGCTCCTTTGAGTGTAAATAATAGAAAAGCGGGATGCTGGCAGCATGTCTATGGATCCTCCTTTGAGGTGCGACTATGGGGACTGACATGAAGAATTTCACTTCAGAAGTTACCACTACACCACTGCCTGGCATTGGGAACTGGAGACAGGACAAGAGTTCTATTGATGTCCTGTCCATCCCACTGCCTAACAGTCTGCCTGCCCAAGCTGACAGAGGTGCTTTCAGAGGCGATGTTGAAATGTGCAAAGCATGTGGTCTTGGTCACCGAGTGTAAGGATTGGGCCCACTGGTTCTGCAGAGGAGCCTCAAAAGGATGTGGGAATAGATTCTGATTCAGATGAGCCAGTGTGGCATAGTGGCGAGAGTGTTGGACTGGGACTCAGGAGATCCAGGTTCTAGTCCCTGCTCGGCCATGAAACTCACTGGGTGACTTTGGGCCAGTCACTGACTCTCAGCTTAACCTACCTCACAGGGTTGTTGTGAGGATAAAATGGAGAGGAGGAGGAGGATTATGTAAGCCGCCTTGTGTTCCTTTCAGGAAAAAAGGTGGGGTATAAATAGAATAAATAAAATAAATAAATAAATGAAGACGGGGAGTGGGACTGAAGAGCCAAGGACAGAAGAAATAGAGAGAAGAGAAGAGGGAGGAGAGAATCAAGCTGTTCCTGAAACTGGGAAACCAGAGCCTTTCTGTAGAGGAGCAGGAGGGGGACAGATACAAGATGTCAATTAAGGAGGGAAGACCAACGGACAAGGAGTGAGTGAGACGTTCTAAGTGGTTGGTTCTGTGAAATCAGGAACCGCCTTGAGGGTTTGGCTTTGGGGATTTCAGTTACTGAGAATGGGAGGATGTTAGCTAATTCTAATTAGTTTGAAATCAGCTTTCAGCTGGGTCTTATTTCATTAATGAACTGATTCTATAGAAAGCTAACACACCTTGTTTCTTTTGTTATTGTAACCTAAAGCCAGCTTTGCTTGCTTGCAGTTTAGCATAATCATCAGGCAATCACTCGTGACCGAGTAAGATTGTCTTCCAGGATAAAAATTTACAAAAAGGAAATTTTAAAAGGAGGAAATTCTAAAGAAAAAATGTGTGTGAAAAAATGTGTAGAAGAATGGTTGGTCAAGATGCTGGAGCTGGCAGAAATGGCCAAACTTACATCACTAATTAGAGAAAGGACAACATCTGCATTTATTATTGAGTGGAAACCTCTAATTGACTTTTTGCAGAGACTGGAAAATAATGATTTGTTTGTTTGTGGATTTATGGAATAATAAGTGAATCTGGGACAATGGGAAGAAAGAGATTTCTCATTTGGATTATCGAGTAGTAAGAAAAATTATTGTTACCTGTATTTGCTGTAGAAGAAAAATCGGAGGTATTTTGTTTTGTTAATTGTTATATGTTGATATATGGTCTGTTTTATATAGAAATAAAAAAAATTGGACAAAAAAAAAGAAAAAATGTGTAGACTCTAACGATGGGTCTGTAAGTGACTGTGGAGGCCAATTCTAGATCCACACAGTTTCCCACAGTGAGGACACAGGTTACCAGATGGAAGATGGTCCTGTAAAGGATTCGTTTGACGTGCTTTTCGCTTAGCACGTTTCTCCCTTTCACCTTGCACTCAGGCTTCTTCAAAGTCCATAGAACCTTTGTGAAAGGCCAACCTCCAGTTAGATCGTTCATGGGCCAGAGCTTCCCAGTTTTCAATGTTTATATTGCATTTTTTTAGATTAGCCTTACGAACATCTTTAAACCTCTTATATTGACCACCGATATTCCGCTTTCCATCCTTGAGTTGGGAATTAAAGTAACTGCTTTGGAGACGGCAGTCAGGCATTGGAACAACATGACCGGTCCACTGAAGTTGGCGTTGAAGGATCATTTTTTCAATGCTAGTAGTCTTTGCTTCTTCCAGTACACTGACATTTGTTCGCCTATCTTCCCAAGTAATTCGCAGGATTTTCCGGAGGCAACGTTGATGAAATCTTTCAAGGAGGTGGAAGTGACATTTATAGATAGTCCATGTTTCGCAGGCATACAATAAAGTTGGCAATACAATGACTTCATAAACCAGTGTTTTGGTCTTCTTACAAATATCCCGATCCTCGAACACTCTATGTTTCATTTGAGAAAACGCGGCACTTGCGGAGCTCAAACGATGCTGGATTTCATTTCACTGTCGATGTTAGCTGTAACAGAAAGATAGCTGTCAAGATAGAGAAAATGATCGACATTTTCCAGTATTGTCCCATGAAGCTGGATAGATGGCATCACCAAAGGGTTAGCTTGCACTTGCTGATGAAGCACTTTGGTTTTTTTTGATGTTAAGTGAGAGGCCAAGTTTTTCGTATGCTTCTGCAAAAGCATTTAAGATAGTTTGGAGATCATCCTCTGAATGTGCGGAGACCACATTGTTTCTTTTGTTACTGTAACCTAAAGCCAGCTTTGCTTGCTTGCAGTTTAGCATAATATAGCCTATTGATTAGAAGAACCATTCTTGTACTTAGCTCCGAAGGGGAGAGGGAGAGACAACCTCGACACTGATGATATTTTGTCCTTGGGATTTCATGGCCACTATAACAACCATGGGCCTGTCTCAAATAATAAGATATACATTTAACTTGGTTTTCTGTACTGGCTTAGGGGACAATGGCTTGTGAGTGTTGGAGCTAGAAATTGCTCTGTTGTCATGATCATTAGCTGATTAAGTTTGATCTATTAGTCACTCTTAGCCCCTGTAGTTATGGTGGACCAATTTTAATGGCCCTACCCCAGAGGCTGATGGATCTGAATGGTTTCCTGAGGTCTCCAGGGGAGTTTTCTGCAGTCTTAGCCAGCAGTTTAGCGGAGGCCCTAATCTTTGCTTGAAATGGGGAGAAAACCCAGGCCATCAGTACAGTCACTCCCAAGTGTCCTCGACCCACTTGCACAGCTATATCAGCTCCTTGGTATTGAAATAGCTGCGTTGCCAACTAGAGTGCAGGTGGCAAAAAGCTCATGGTGACTGAGCATGGTCAAACACAGGTGAGAAACCATTTTAGGGCTAACTCTGTGCCAGTGATGTTTGTAAAGAAATCTTACTTCTCACCACCAGTTGGATCTCTTGAAGGTTCACTGTGACCAATTTGCATTACGTCTTGCAAACAAAATAGCATGTACGGTATCCATTTCAAGATAGATGCCATCATTTTTGGCGAGAGCCCCACAATTTTTGGCCAGCCTTGCTGGCCATTCCAGAAATGGTAGTTTCCAGTCCCCACCCTTGCCTCTCTCTAGCGAAAGCATGTGGGGAGGGAGGGAGGGAGGGAGGGAGGATGTCCCCTTGGGCTTTGCTGCTGAAAGGCTCTCCGCAAGCCTTTAAGCCACAGAGCTCTCCCCATCCGGTCTTTTCTGACAGAAAGACTGGGCGGAGGGGAGGAAGCACTTCCCCCTACCTGCCTTTCTTGCTTCCAGAGCAAGAAAGACCAGCAGAGGTGCCAGTTTGGCCCTGCCCTGCAGGTGCCAAACAATCCCCAGTCTTCACCCCAACTTTGGAGCTGGGGGGAGGGGTGGGGATCACCGCACCCCTGCCCAGACAATCCCTGCCCATCACTTCAGGTTCAAAATTGGGAGGAATTCTGGCCACTCATCCTGCTCCCCACTAGGTGGTGTGGTGTTCCCCATGGCCCTCACCGCGCTGAGAGTTTTGACAGTAAGCGGTGGATGCAGCAGGCAGGTTTTGAGAGCAAGCGGTGGATGCAGCCTGGGTCCTGTCTAGTCATGCTTCTTCTGGAATAGGTTTCAGCTTGTGCAACCTGATGAGGTGGATGTCAAGAAAGAATGGCTGCAGTCCTGCATCTTAAAATGCTACTTCTTTAGACATTACTGATGAGATTTCATAGATTTCATAGATTCTAGAGTTGGAAGGGGCCTACAAGGCCATCGATGTTGTGGGAGATGACTGGCTGCCACCAGTTGTTGACATCTCGATGGTAATGCCTGGTAAAAGAAGCCTGCCATGTGAGGTGTTTCCTCCCTCAGTTCATTGGCTGCCAGGCAGGCAGGGAAACACATCATGTGTTTCTTTATTAGACATTACTGGGGAGATGTGTGGGAAATGCTTGTGAGTGGTAGCAGCATCTTTTAAGTATGCATGAGATGTGAATATCAGTGAAGATTCCAGGAGATGCATGCAAATGTCATACTTAATATCTGGCTGTTTTTCTGTCTGAACATGAATGAATGAATAACTTTATAAGTCTTCTGACCATTTCAAAAACAAATAAACAGAACAAGCAAACATTGGAAAGGAAACTTTACATTAGAATTAAGTCATATATTATAATTAGGAATATCATATTAAAATTTAAAACTTTACTTTGCATTAAAATTGTCAAATGATATGCAATACATACATGCAATATAGTTTGAAACTAACACTTGATAAAACCAACAATATAAAACCCCTTGCGTTGCATCTTAAAACGTTTAATAAAATCTATTAGCCGATCTGTTTTTCCAATTCTTTTTTCCTTGTGTTGGCTGCTTTGAGAGCAAAGAGGGCAACTCTCTGGGACACAAAGTAGTTGGAACCATGTAAGAGAAATTACAGTTTATCCTTCACTGTCCAGTTTCTCATGCATATCAAAAATAAAGATAATGTTTTCTACATTTTGAATATATATGACATTCAAGTAAATAGTGTGCCAAATCTTCTATTACAGAGTTGCCGCATATACATAATCTATCTTTCATTGGGATGCCTTGGAATCTACCCTGTAGTATCATTGTGTCCATCAACTCAAATCGGAGCCGAGTAAAGGCTACACGTTGGTCCCGTTTCATATAAAAAACTAATATTTCTCTTCCTTGAATTGAGATTTAGTACTAGCTAGCCATTTCATGGCCCTTGAATTCGACAGTGCAGCTATATCAGTCTGAACATTCTTCTGCCAGTTTCCTGACATGGTTGGAAAATGCAAGTGCAGATGTCACGTCAGAAGCACAGCATCCAGAGCTAGATACTCCAGTGGCACCCTCTTGAGATTGGTTGAAGAGAGGTCACGGCTACAAGGAAGGTTGTGGTTTCTTCTTTTGGTGGGAAAGAAACCAGCTTTTCGAAGAAAGATTGGGCATGGCCAAAAGCGGCTCTGTCCAATGCTGCTGTTGATCTTGTTAAGCAAACTGAGCTAAGTGGAAGAGGCTTGTTTCACCTGACAAGTAGTCTTGTGCTATACTTTTCCTGCCAGAGGTGAGGTCTGCTGT
The DNA here is from genome assembly GCA_021292165.1 of Shinisaurus crocodilurus. Taxonomy (NCBI): domain Eukaryota; kingdom Metazoa; phylum Chordata; class Lepidosauria; order Squamata; family Shinisauridae; genus Shinisaurus; species Shinisaurus crocodilurus. The sequence continues at coordinate 5,239,059 of CM037877.1, read as the reverse complement.
GTGTTGGCCAGCTTTGTGGGGCTCCTTAATATGCCTCAGGAAATGTGAGCATTCTGATTTAAAGTGTATTTGACCTGCCCCCGAAGAATTCTTTTTTCTAATTACTTGGCCGAAATTGCTTGTGGAAATACACTTGGAAATGACTTAATAGAGTACCTCTTGAATCTTTTACTGAGAGTGGCACGCCAACAGAATCTTGTTCATCTGTCTGTTCTTGCTCCAGACTTGGAAGTGATGTTTCCCAGTATCTCTTGTGACACTGAACAGTTGCTAGCAGTGTGGCCAGTCACACAGAAGGACTTATGAGATTTGCTGGTGGAAGTCAGCCATCTGCTATGTTCAATGATAGTCAAAATATATTCTCTGAAATCAAATTCAGTTTTTTGTCAAGGTGCAAAATTTATTTATTTATTCCACGGTGGTTTATTTAAATCATGGTGTGTGTTGGGTGTGATTTCCATAATCACTGCCTGGGTGCGACTTGTCATGTCGTCTGAACCCAGGCAGCATGGCTTGTTGGAGGGGGAAGCAACCCTCCAATAACCCTAAAACCACAATAGTTTAAATAAGCCACAGTGGCTTATTTTGATCATATGAACCAGCCCATAGATATGTGCATAGATAAGCGATAAGAAAATGTAAAAGGGTAGAAATATTTGACTATTTCCATAAGAGAAATACAAAAGAAGAAAAGACGTGGAATTATGGTAATAAAACAAAAGGATTAAAAAAAACACCGAATCCTGTATAGCCAGAGGAATAACTTTCTTTGCCACCAAGTAAATTGTAATCCATAGTAAAGTAATAAAACAGTGGTTATTACCAAGTGTTGTAAGCATCTTGAGATTTATAGAACCATAAGCTGTGTAGATGATAACTCTGAGAAGATTAGCCTGATTTAACTGCTTTATGTTATGGATCACATAACACTTTGTTATAAACGCCTGATGGTGATGTAGTTTTTAGCCTTGATAAATACACGGATAGTTGCTGGAATTTATATAGGAAATACAAGGGAAGACAAGGCAAGCCCCATTGCTTTTTAAAATCAGGGCTTTTTTATTTTCTTATCTGTGTGCCTGATCCCAAAAGACAATGTGGCCAATGATACATATATAAAAGAGCTAATTAAAAATAGTAGAATAAAACAGAGCAAATATTGACATAACACACTCCCCTCCTGCTTAAAATCTTTTACTAAACAGCAGCCAAATACATCTTAAAATACTTCTGGAAAATGCTCTGGCAACTTCCCAGGCAACATTGCTGCAGTGAGTGTGCAATCTCTCGAGTTATGTGTCTTCCGTTGTGCAAACCTCCATTGAAATGAATGGGTATTGCAAGGGGATGGTGCACTGTAATTTGCACCCAAATCCAGGGCTGTCTTGCCCTATCGTACAGCAAGGTGAAGCGGGCTGCTTCAGGTGGCAGGATTTGGCCACAGTGACACATGCCTTAGTTACAGTAATACCTTGGATTGCAAGTAACTTGGTTTGAGAGCATTTTGCAAGACAAGCAATTTTTTAAATATTTATTTAATTTTTTTTAACTTGATATACAAGCGACGTCTTGCAATACAAGAACTGTAGTACGGCTCAAATTAAAAATCTCTGTACAAATTTTTTTGGGGGGATTTCGTTTTGATATAAGAGTGTTTTGAATTACAAGCACGTTTCCGGAACGAATTATGCTCTCAATCCAAGGCATGACTGTACATCCTGTTCGGATTACTGTAACGCGCTCTATGTGGAGCTGCCGCTGAAGAGTGTTCGGAAACTTCAGCTGGTTCAGAGAGTTGCTGTCAGACCGCTGACTGGGGCTGGCTTCAGGGAGCACGCAACTCCTCTGTTACAGCAGCTTCACTGGCTCCCAGTCTGTTTCCAGGCACAATTCAAAGTGCTGGTTATGACCTATAAAGCCCTTATACAGCTCGGGTCCAGGTAATCTGAAAGACCGTATTCTCCCTTATGAGGCTGCCTGTACCCTGAGATCTTATTTTATTTATTTATTATATTTATATCCCATCTTTTTTTTCCTGAAAGGAACCCAAGGCAGCTTACATAATCTTCCTCCTCCTCTCCAATCTTATCCTCACAGCAACCCTGTGAAGTAGGTTAGGCTGAGAGTCCGTGACTGGCCCAGTGAGCTTCATGGCCGAGTAGGGACTCGAGCCCAGATCTCCTGAGTCCCAGTCCAGCACTCTCACCACTACGCCACGCCACACTGGCTCTTTCAGCCAGAAGCCTGAATTCACTTTTGGAGAAGCTCTTGGGGGCTGCATCCCAGTGGTGGGCAGGGCAGAATGCAAAATGGGCGGGGCCAGAAATATCTGCATATTTAAGCTTAAAGCTTTTACTGCCAATAACTTAAATTTAGGAGGGGTGTTTTAACTTTTAAGAATGGGAAAAATGCTTCGTAAAAGCTGAGAAAGGGGGTGCGGTTTCGAGAAGGGGCATGGCCATCTGAGGAACCCCGGAGGGCCAGATGTGGTCCCCAGGCCTGAGGTTCCCCACCGCAAATTTAGGGGGATAGATGAAGGCAGGAACTGATGTCTGAATGGTGCAGTGAGACTTTTACCGTAGCACGGAGACAGGGGTGGCATTTGATGCTCTGCGTCAGACAGCAAAATGTCTTGGGCCAGCACTGCCCAAATCGAGTTTCAAAGAGCAAAGAATTGTAAAAGGATTTGCCCCATTGATGAGTTAAGATTTCTATTGTGGTATCTGTACCTAGTTTTTTGGGAGGCGGGAGGAAGTGAGTACTGTCAAGACCATCGTCTGCAATATGGGGTTGGCAATACTGGCCTAACTTGCAGGGCTGTTGTAAGGACTAATGAGGTTGTGTATTGTATGTTTAGGAGCATAGGAAGCTGCCATATACGGAGTCAGACTATGGATCCATCTAGCCCGGTATCGTCAACACTGACTGACAGCAACGGCTCTCCAGGGTTTCAGGCAGGAGTTTTTCCTGCCCTACCTGGAGATGCCGGGGATCGAACTTGTGACCTTCTGCATGCAAAGCAGGTGCTGCTCACCCACTGAGCCATAGCCCCTGTTTAAGGTGGTTGTGGTTGTATTGGCAAATCCAGGTGCCTTATGAGCAGTGGAAAAGAAGGCACGTATCTGGTGCTTCTAGAATGTAGAAGATTCTACAGAGATGCTTGTCTTGAGGCAAGTTAATCCTGATGATGGATTGGGGCAGGGACTATTTTAAACTGCATATGTCTAGGTTACAGATGTCTGCTACTTGCCTCTGTTTTAACCCTTGGACATAAGTGTGATTAATTTTACTTAATGATTGTGTCTTCTGAAGGATGGATAAATAGGAAGTTGTAATTATTGTCCTCTCCTATTTTGGGTATTCCTCAAAGCCCTCACCCCCCACCCACCCCCATATTTCTAGATTATGTTTTACTTGCAACAGTGGTTTCTTCTCCTTCTGTTTCATCCAAGAGACAAATGCAGACAGTATTTAGGTCAATCCTCTCAACGGCAGCAGCGCATCCTAACTCCCAAGACCCCACGACACCCGCCGTCTCATTTCTGACTAAGTGATCTCTCTGTTTGCTTTCCAAACATTGCCACATGCCGCTGACAGATTGGGTGGTCTCTTGCTACTTGGTGCATTATGAACAAGCCGGCAAGACTGAAAGAAGCGTAGCCCCAAGAGGCAATAATCTCTTTCGATGGTTGTGGGGCTAGTGGCGTTAATAACACAGTTTAAACGTGATTGACTTGGATTGCAGCCCAACATTGTCATGAAATGGAAAGGGCGTTTTCACACACCACTCACCAAAGAAATTTTATTTTATTTTATACATTTCTGTGCCGCCTTTCTGCCAAGGCACTCAAAGGGGGTTTACAATTTTTTAAATACTGAAACAAACACACAAGTTTTACACACACACCCAAGCCCCACCCTAAGCGAACACCAGCAAATAGTTGTCTCAGGCGGATTGACCGTCTCTTTGGGAGCTGGTGTCATGAACCTGGCTTCCTCATGTCTGCCTTTCCCTCAGTGCACACAGGTCTTATGTAGCCCCAGGAAAGGTTATGGAGGCGCTGCCCCAGTAGTCCTCTCGGGCCATTGAGGGTCCCTTCAGGAGCTCCCTGGCCATGGGCTTCTCCTTTTCTGCCTTGCCTCAGGGGTCAGAGCAGGCAAATTTTACAGGTATTCGAGTTCCTTAGATGTGAAAAATTGCCTCAGATTTTGCACTTTAGGCTATTGGTGGCTATTCTTGGCAGCACCCCACTGTCCTGACATTCTCTTCCTGTTAACGGGCTTCCATGGTGTGCAGGTTCTGGCAGACCTCACCTGTCTGGTGGCTTTATGCTGACCAGGAAAAAGTTTGTGTCAGGCTTGACCAACAGGTTCCTTCTTGACATGGGAAGGTCACCGCTCGGGCATTTCTACAAATGGTTGACTTTCATTCTGTGAAGTATGTGAATTTCTGAAGGCCAACATGAACAGTTCACGCCCCGGGCACTTGGGTCTTCTAACCTGCACATCTCCCTCTCCAGTCTATTCACACCAATATCCCAACTTTGGTACTGACTGATGTCAAATGGCTCTAGTGCCAAGTGGAGCCTCTATCAACTCTGTTACAGATATTGAATGAATTTTTTTTCCCCTTTTAATTTATATCCCGCCTTGCTGCATGTGGCCCTACATGGCAGCTAACAATAGTAGTGAAAACATAGTAGTAACTGTAAACATAGAAACAAATAATAAAACATAAATAATAACTTGCCTTACTGCCTGCCCCACCCTCACCCCTCAGTCAGTTTTCAGTCAGTCCTGAGCAAAAAAAAGTAAGACAAGGAAAATCTTTTCCCTGTTCCTTGAGTGGGTTTTATCCTAACATGGGGCATAGAGCAACATCGAGAACAACATCTGGAGGATGGGAGAAAGTTGGTGGGGAGAGTTTGTGGAAGGAAGTGTAACAGATTCAGATCACTTTCCTGAACTTTTGAATCTTCTCTGAAAATAGGTTCAGAGGCAGTCGGGGCTGGCATCACCAGGCAAGTGCCAAGGGCTGTACCTCACCCTGGGGTCCACTGCCAAACCATGGGGAGGTACCCCACTCCCCACTTCTCCTGTTCCTTCTTGTTCCTTTTTTTTTGTATGCCCTTTCTGAGTGGGTCAGCAGTGACAAGAACATGGAGAAGGATTTTCCCGAAAATTTAAGAGTGGAGTTGGAGGGTATACTAAGAAAAGAAAGGGTTATTAGATTATTGGATTGGGTTGGAAAAGATGGGGACTAGTAGAGACCAAATACTGGGAATTGTTGGGAGAAGAAGAGTGTCGTGGTTAAATTTATTACAGTTAGAACAGTGGTCGAAGAAGTGGAAAAAGAAAACCGAGTATGAGAGAGATTTAACCAAAAAGATTGTTATGTCTAGAGATGGTTTAGACGGGAACGCGTCAACAAGAGGTATAACAAGGGATTTATGCAGATTGATTCAGAAAGCAGAAGAACAAGAAGACCATCTAAAGACAGTATGGGATAATGAATTTGAAGAGGTGACCTCGAAGGTGGGCTGGAACAATATATGGGATAGACGGATTGTGAAAGTTATGTCAACTAGGATAAAGGAGAATTTCTATAAAATAATATGGAGATGGTACCTAACTCCAGCAAGATTAAATAGAATAGATAACAATTGCTCCGCACTTTGTTGGAGAGGATGTCAGGAACTAGGTACATTATATGCTCATATGTGGTGGAGTTGTAAAAATGTTCTGGAATTTTGGCAAGAGGTTTTTACAGAAATATCGGAAATTACTGGTATTAATCTAGAGGTCCTAAACTTGATTTGTTATCAATAACCGATATAGTCACTTGTGCCCAAAATACGAAGGAACTAATTGTAAACTTGTTAACTGCAGCTAGGTTAATGATAGTGAGAAAATGGAAAGTACAACATGTTTTTCTAATAACTGATTGGTATAAGGAAGTTTGGGATATAGCTCTAAATGATAAACTAACTTGTAGTATCAAATGCAAAAAGGGACAGTTAAAGAAGAATAATTTTATGGATATATGGAATCAATTATTAGACTATGTATTAATAAAGGGGAAGGGGAGTATGCCTTGTCAGGATATGTTATATTTTTGGAATGTGGAATTTAATTGATCAAGGGGATGGAAGTATATTAGTTGGTCCCTAGGCGGGTGTGTGTGTGTGCACCTTATGATTTATTCTAGTTGTATGTCTTTCTTTTACATTTTGTATGCAGTTTATAATAACTAAATAAAATTTATATTTTAAAAAAGAAAAGATTTAAAAAAAAAAAAGAACATTGAGAAGGAAGAGCAGTCCTGCCTACCTTTTATGACTTGGTCCAGAGGAAGATGGCGAGGGAATGGGCAGCAACGGTGAGGAAGAGGTAAAGCCATGGAGGTCACCTTGCCCAAGGGTCCCTCAAACCTGGAGCCGGCACTGGAGCCACCTGGCAATTGGACCTGCATGCAATCGCCAAGCCGCTCTGCTGCTCACGGACATCTGGTGCATTCCTCTCACCATCTTTACTTAGTCTTGCTACTGCTGTGTAGCTACTATGTTTGCAGACAACATACTTTGTGCTCATGTACTCCGGTGTGTGGGGTGGTAGAATTGTGTGCCAATGACGAGCTGCTTTGGCAGCGGCAGCAGGCGGACCACTGATTAAGGCATCAGGACTTGAACCTGCAGTTGGCCTTAAGATGGCCCCATGGAGGATCTCACCTAAAGATTTAGCCTGTGTGCTGCTGCCACCCATCCCTGACCAAAAGGCTGTAGGGAGATCAGCCAACAGGCCAGAGCTGGCCAGGTTTCATTCCTAGCCCCTGTGGAAGCTAGGGCTTGCTCACTGATCGTCGTAACAAGTAGGAGGCCTGTGTGACGATTCTGGTTCTATGTAAAGGGGACATTCTTACTGAGGTTTGTGTATAGTGTTCCTGGGGGGTATGATTGACAGCTGGAGTGAATGGAATGTTCAGATGCAGCTTGCGTGCGATTGGCTGGGGGAGGAGCGACGGGATTTTTAAAGAAAAAGAGAGTTAGAGGAAGATTTAGAGTAGGAGAGAGAGAGTGTGTGTGTGTGGGGGGGTTGGACTTGGATGAAGGGAGGTGGGAGGTAGAGAGATAGGAAGGTTTGAGAAATTAGTCTGTTAGAGGAGTGAAAAGTGCTATATCCAGAACAATATGTAATTACCTGTATTTGCCTGAAACCCATATTTGAGCCCCTGAATCCCTTATGTTCCCTGACCCTGATTTCCTACCTGTGTTCCCAAAATAAACCTTGTTTTTTGTGTGTAAACACAACAGCCTGTTTTCCTTCTATAATTAAAGATAAGGCTTGGTTAACCCCACGTGCCTCGCAAGGGACACACACTTCTTAGGGGTTTGGTGGTAGCATACCTGAAGGGGAAAACCCACAATAGGTAGGATAAACAAGTGAGAAAGAACAGCATCTTTTCTATTTCATGTCAGGCTGGGTGACATGAAAGCCCTGGCAGTGGTAGCCAATAGTGGTGTGGTGATAGGCACTGGCTATCTGGGAGGTGCACCTGGGTGGCAGGGCAGATCCTGAGGAGAGACAGGTGTCCTCAGTCACTAGGTGAGGTGGCAACACCCCACCTGGGTATGGGGTGAGAGGGGGGGATCATTGCAGCCTGTTGTTGTTGTTTTTGGCTGAGTACTTGATCCCTCTTTCACCCAGCCCGACTAAAGGACGCATTGGGACCGCATCAAGGTGAGGGTGCAAGAGGAACAAATACGGCATTCAGAGCCTCCGCTGCAGCCCCGAAAATGCCAGGGCTCAGACCTAATCCTTCCACCCAATAACTTGGACGTGGTTGGGGTGTGTGTGTGTATCTTTCAGGATGGAGCAGAAACTTCAGTACGCAGTTGAATGTTGTATTGTGCGATGCTCCTGTTTTGGGGTTCTTCCCTCCTCACCTTTAGGGTTTTTTTCTTCTCTAAATAGTTTTTGTACTTCTGGCCCACTGATACTTCCCAGTCTTCCCTTTTGTGTGTGGATGGTGCTATTTTGGCTACATCTGGATCCATACTTGGGCAATTAGTTCACTTTTAGCATATAGGATTGTCTTGTTGGCCAATATTGTTGTAGGCCAGTATATTAATCATTTTTTGTTTTTCTAGTTTTAAGCCAATATTTACCAGTGGCTCTCTCCAGGAATGTGAAATCTTTTCTGGTTTGTTTTGCTTAATTTCTGTGCTCCTTGACTGGGACTTTACCGCATGGTGACTTCCTGGTTCTTTTGTATGCTCAAGGCATATGCTTTGCCTCAGAGAACAGAATTGCCCCTGTTGATACGGGGCCTTGACGGCGGCCAACATGCCTCTGCTTGTAAGGTTAGGCACGTGACTTTCCTCATAAGGAACAAAACAAGCAGGAGGAGAGTGAGAATTGCATTTCATTAGCTGATGTCATCTGTGGCATGTAAAATGAACTGGTGACCCAAATAACTTACTCGACCTGACCTTTTCTGTACTTGGCTGTGCTGAAGACTAATCCAGCTTTCGCTGGGACTCATAAAAAGTGAAATCCTTGAGGGTTTTCAGGTTTTGAATGAAATTGCTGGCCTGTGGTGACTAGTGAGTCTACCACTTGAATATCTGATTCATTTAGGGTGTAATCCTATGCAAGTTTAGACAGAAAAAAGGCTGGCAACTCGCAACATGCCCCAGCCACAGGGCCGGCGCTACCACTAGGCCAGCTAGGCAGCTGCCTAGGGCGGGTGGCTGAAGGGGGCGCACTCTGCTCCTGCCGGCCAACTCTTCCTCGCCGCCACCGGGACTGCTGGGCAACACGCTGCCCGCCTGCCGCTCGCGGAGCCTGGATCTGTTGGTGAGGCGGCCGGGCGGGACAGCTGCGGAGACGCCACCAGTCACACCAGGTCAGCGCGGGGGGGATTGCGGGCAGACTCGGTGTCGCTTTCCTCGGCGGGGGGGTGCGCCTCCGCCCGCCATCATGAGCCAGGGCACCTCCGCCCGCTTCTCCTCCGGCTCGCCGCCCCGCCTGCTCTCCCACCTGCTCTCCCGGCGCTCGCCATCTACGCCTCCGTCCCCGGGCAGGCGCAGGCTGCGCAGCCGACAGCGGGGCGGGGAGGAAGGCGGAGGCTCCGTCCCTTCCTCCCCGGCGCCTCCCGCGGGGATGCCCAAGCGGGGTCCTCGGCGGGTGCGGGGCAGGCGGCGAGGCCGGGCCCGAGCCCGGGCTAGAGGAGGGGGGCAGCCGCCGCCTCCTCGGGACCCTGCCTGCAGGGGGCGGTGCCGCCTCCGCCTCACCTCACCTCCAGAGCGCACGCCGCGGCTGCCCGGCCCACAACTCTGGCCGAGATGCTGCTGCTGCCGCTGCTCCAGGCCCGCAGAGGGCTGCTGGCCGCGGGGGGGGGGGGGGGCGCTGGGCGAGCAGGCGTTTTAGGCTGCTTTGCTCCAGAGCCTGCCCCCCCCTGACTTGGCCTAGGGCGCCAAACTGCCTTGCACCGGTCCTGCCCAGCCAGCATAGCTGGCTGGGGCATGCTGGGAGTTGTCGGCCTTTTTTCTGTCTAAACTTGCATAGGATTGTGACTTGAATATATTACCATTTGTAGTCCGCCTATCTTCCCCGCAAAGGGCCCTCAAGGTGGCATACAACACAAAAATATAAATATAAATAAAACAAACTTTTAACAGCAGCAGTAAGATCTTAAATAGAACAAAAGCAAGAGCAGAAATTAATAGCGACCAGTTGGTTTCATCAGTACCAAACCTGGTGCCCTCCAGTGTTGGATGACAACCTACATCACCCCCAGCCAGCTTAATGATTATTAGCAAATGAAACTATAGGCTCCTGATGCTCTTCTGTTCTCCTTTAAGTATGGTCACATGTATTAAGTGAATTAGAGTTTTTTACCTGTAACAATGCTGTTTGACTTCATGCAAATCATGTGTTCTGCCTCTGAGCTATGGCCCCTTCCCTAAATAGGGTTTTGGCAACACACTTCATCATATTCTGTGAGTGGCTAGAGTGACCCTATGTATTCATGCATGGTTGTGCAGGTGGAAAGATGTACTTCGGGCTGACTGGCTGGCTGGGGAGTGGTTGTCCTTAAAAGCCCTTCAGCCATTCTCACCCCTGTGTAATTCCCAGGATATAAAACCAGTGTACATTCGTATTGTAGATCTGTCCTAGAGGTGCCGAAAATAGCTGTGCCTTAATTGGCAGCGCTTGCACATAACACTAAGCTATGGTTTATGTTAACCATGGTTTGTTGCTTTTGCCAAGAATCATGTTGCAGACAAGCAAACGATTTGTAGCTTGTTTTCCCTATTTCTGGTTTGTTCCTCTCCTGCCCGTATGCTAACCTTCAGTGCAGTCATGTTTAGGCTATTCTTGCAGGGCGTTTGTGTTTCAGGGCAGACAGCAGCATAAACAACTGAGGAATAAGCCATGGTTCTGGGTTCAGACATTACAACAAGTCATGGTTTAAACAAGCCAGACTTCATAAACCAGCAACAAACCATGGGTTCTATTTGTGGTTTATAGCTGGTTAACAAACCATGGCCTGATAGTGGGGATGGGTTCAGATAGAACTGATAAGACAGATTTCAACAAACCACACCATGGCTTAGCGTTATGTGTGAACCAGTCCATTGTCTCACATAGGGAGATGATTTGGGGACTTGGCATTTGTGCCATGGTGGGCCAAGGGTAGGATGGGGCTGGTCTGAAGGTTTGTTCAAGGCTCTTGAGAGGCACTTTGCATTTCCTACCTGAGTAATTTGAGCATAAAACCTATGCTGACTTGAATGTAACATTTGATTGGAAATTGCTCTCTTCTGCCCTCTGTATGTTTTCACACACAAAGCAGTCTTTTCTTCAATTGGTTTGTAATATAAATGTTAAAAACTGACATTGTTCAGAATGCTCACTTGCATTGCAAATGCCTCCCCCCCCCTTTTTGTTCCACGGTTAAGCAATTGGATGTTTTATAAATTTAAATAGCATGAAAGAGGTTCACAAACGATTTTAAGTCTCACCTATACAGGCAATCCCCGGGTTACAAACATCCCAGCTTACGGACAACTCATGCTTAAGAACGGACTGCCATATATGTAAAAATCTGAGTTAAATACAATGGTTTGTACTGACGAACGCACGTACTATACTTTGCGACACTTTGCAACATTTTGAAAACATTGCATGGCTTCTGTTCCGACTTACGGACACATTTGACTTAAAGATTTAGGAACGGATTTCGTTCGTAACCTGGAGACAGCCTGTACCAATGTTTTGGATGGGGTTTCTCACGCTACACCAGGGCTCTCCAACCTTGGGTCCCCAGATGTTGCTGGCCTACAGCTCCCAGCATACCCAGCCAGCATGGCTAATGGCAAGGGATTCTGGGAGCTGTAGTCCAGCAACATCTGGGGACCCAAGGCTGGAGAGCCCTGCTCTACACTGAAGTCTGCCGCCACATGGATGATTCCCATCTCATCTCCTCTACCCTGTCTAGCAACTACCGGTATCACAAAGTTCCATGCATCCTTCCCCTCTGTTTCAATTAGGCACTGCAGTGCCTAATTGAAATAATCAGCTACCACTTCTAGCAGTGATGCCCGCGGCCTTGTGACTAATCAAATCTGACTCGTATATTAGTCAAATCTGTTGAGCTATGTGAGAGTTTTATGGCGTCCGTTTCATTCTGGTCTGGGAGAACTTGTACAATTTCTGGGCAGTGGGATTCTGGTTTTCAGCCGGTGATGGAAACCTCTCCTGCACCATTCTTATGCCTTGTAAAGCTCCATGTCATTTGCTTGTTTAAAATACTTTTACACCGTCCTTTATCAAAATGATTCCTGCGTGGTTAACGATATATTTATTTATTTAAAAAAGTATACTGAATCTATTAATGCAGTGTTTCAGAAACGTCTCTGATAGCTGAGATACCCTTCTTTTTCTTTTTCTTCTTTCTTTTTCTGAATTGAAACTGGAGGCACTTACAACCAGGGCCGGCCCAAGATATTTTGCTGCCTTTGGCAAATGACAACATAGTGCCCACCCATTCCACATAGAGAAATCAACTGGACTAGCAGTTGACTGTTCGTTCAACACCACTGCACCTTAAAGCAGCAGGAGGCTAGCTTTACATTTTTAAAGGCCATCGCACAGCTCTGCCCTCCAACTGCCTGAGGCAGCTGTCTCACTCTGCCTAATAGTAGGGCTGACCCTGCTCAGAGCATTACTATTCATGTGTGTGTAAGAATTAGCAAGCTCTCAGAGGAGTCCATGCTCCTTTGTCATCTGCATGAGTCACTGTTCTGGGCATGTTTTCTGACTGGGAGAAGGCACACCCGGAGCAATTAGAAAGATCAGGGAGCAGCTGGTGGGAAAGAATTCTATTTGCCCGAGTCCCTGGAAAGCTGCTGGCAGTTAGAATAGAAAATACTGGCACAAGTAGCCTAGTCCTATTGACTCATGCAATATATAGAGAGAGATCAGGCAGCCACCTCTGCATTTCTGTTCTGGAGATTCAATTGCAGCTCCGGAGTTGCCCGTCTCTGTGGAGGCTGATGGGAAGATGGCAAAGCTGGAGCAGTAAATCATACAGACGTACAATGAGAAGCCTCCTTTGTGGTTGGGTGCTTCATTTTCATAGACGCCTGTAATGAATTGCTTTATATATTTCTCCCAGCACACTGCTGTGCTCCAGCACAGTGTTGGGGGAATTAACTCATATCAGCGTGAGAACTGAGATGCTGGACTGTAGTGTGATACAACAATCCTTGCTATCCACTCCCAACAGTTCCTGGACTTTTTTTGTTGGCTCTTAAAGGAACTTAAATCCTCTTTAGCGACGGATTTAGTGTCAGAAACTTGTCGCTGGATACCTCCGGCTTGTTCAGATTCCTCTTGAGAGTTGCGCTCTGAGGAATGCACTTTTTAAAAAAAATAATGGAAAAGGTCTTCATGCATTAACAGCTTTTCATTCATCCTATTTAAAATGGTTAACATCGGAGGCATAGATTATGTGCTCATCTTTAAGTGTTTTGTTTTTGTGGCAAAGTCTTGGTACTTCAGCCTGTTATCCAGAAGCCAGTGGGAACATTTATTAATGTGGGTGTACTTCAAAATACTCATTAGATCATCTTCTATAAAGTGAGATTCATAACAAATTGCTCTGACAACACTCTGTGCAGCCAGTATGCTCTTCTGCAAATACAAGTAGCAGAAGAGGAAATCCATGGGGAAATTGCAGTTTTCTTTCTTTTAGAGCAGGGGATGGGAGTGTGCAACTTATGGCCCTCCAGATGTTTTGGTCTACAACTCCCTGCAGCCCTCACCAATGGCTGATGGGCATTGTAGGGCAAAACATTTGGAAGGCCACAAGTTGCTCACCCCTATTTGAGAGAGAGAGAGAGAGAGAGAGAGAGAGAGTGCAGCTAGAGGACTATGGCACTGCCACGCCGTGAGCTGAAGCAACCCCCTATTGATGGTGTTAGTGCAGTACACCAGCCTCCCCCAACTTGGTGCCCTCCAGATGTGTTGGTCTGCAACTCCCAACATTCCCAGCCAGCATGGCCAAGGGCTACTAGTCATGAAGGCTGTATATTACAGTATTTTTCCATGTATAAGACTATACTTTTTCCTAAAATTGTTAGACTAAAAATTGAGGGTCGTCTTATACACGGAAGTAAGCCGAGGAGAGAACCGCACGGTTACGAAACTGCCCAGTGGGGGGCGTCTTATACATGGGGGCGTCTTATAGACGGAAAAATACAGTACCTCCAGTATCAGAGGAAGTGTGTCTCTCAATACCAGTTGCTGGGGAACACGAGCGGGAGGGTGATGTTGCCCTCAGTGTCCTACTTCTGGGTTTCCCTTGGACAGCTGGTTGGCCAATGTGGGAACAGAATGCTGGACTAGAGAGGGCCTTTGGTCTGATCCAGCAGGGCTCTTCTGGTGTTCTCATGAGCATATCGTGCATTCTAATGCATGGTTTTTACGCCTTTAATACATGACACACACTTTGTGCTGTTTTATTGCTTATTGACAAGCATTAAAAGTTTGCTGAAAATGCGCGAGAGTTGAGGGGGGAAAGCAGAGAAATGTACCTATTCCTCTAGTTAGCAACAAATTGTCCTATATAGGACCATTTGTGGAATGGTATAGGCGGGAAAGTAGGAGTTGATAGGCCAAGGTATTTTCTCGCTTCTTCCCCCACCGCAATAAGCACTGCCTGCCAGGAAGTTCCATTGCCACGGTCAACAAACACCCTTTCTGTCTCTCGGTTAGCAACCGGTGAGAGAGGTAGACAGCATGCCTCAAATGCAGGCTTGCCAGTTTCTGACTCTTGATTTACGGCACCAACTAACACGAAGTGTGCGTGGCGTTGCTCTTCAAGCAGTACCCTCCCCCACTCCCCTTTGTTGCGACTTTGTTCCTATTGATTGATGATAGACTTTAGGAATAATTCCTTGAGGCGTTTGAAAGAGACATGACAAAATACTGGGGTGTGGAACTGAACATCTGGCATCAGCGTCTGAAGCATTTACCCTTAATCTAGACTCCGATTCTTTAAGTTATGCCTGCAATATTAGACCATGCAGGGATTTTGCATCACGCTTTCTAGAAAAAGGTAACGTTTTGGGGGTCCCCAGTTGAGCAGAGCGGTGTGTGGGCCTTGCAAACGATCTATAGGGTTTTTTCTTTTTACTTTTCATTAATCAGAGGAAAGTGTCGATGCTGCGGCTGTACACTCATGAAAATAGGATTTGTGACAGAGATGGATATTCTGATATAGCTTAATGTATAAAAATGGATTTAAAATTGGCTGTTGGGAAGCGATATTTTCAGTGCTTTGACTTCTTTCCTCTGCCATTTGGTCAACTATCTGGGGGCCCATGGGTGGGAATGCCCGTCCCCTTTCTGCAGCCTTTTTCAGTGGAGGGTCATGGTGAAATGGGGGGGGGGTCTATTTCAGATGTTTTTTGGGGAAGGGGAAATTGTCGAATCATTGCAGGGGTGTAAGAGGTCAGGCTAGTTTGCTTATCTTCTTTTTAAAAAGAAGATGATCCTACTGCTCACCCCTCTTTCTCTTGTGCAGCTAACCTAACTACAGCTATCCAACAGAAGGCAAGGGCAGTACTCTTGTGTCTTTTTGTTTTGTTTAAAAGAAGGCAATCAGTGCAGCCCAGCAATAATTTGATACCCCATCCTCCAGCAACAATTTGACACCCTCTGAAAACTGGGCTCCAATTCCGACAGCTGTTTCCGCTGCTGAAACAGTCCCATTTCAGGACCCAAGCGGTTCAGTTGAACCATTTTGGCCCAGGTCTAAGATTCAGTACAAACAATGCTGTTACAATGCTGGCAGGACATGCAAACAACCCACAGGTTCTCTGATCATGGTTCCTATGTAGCGTGTGCAAAAGGGAAATTCATACATGAAATGTATGAGCTCCGCATGAAGAAACCTGTGGACTTCACTAGCTAGTTGTTAGACATTTTTCTTTTAACTTTCCTTGCTGGCTATGTGCTGAACCAATGCTTGAGAGTGTCTCTGAGGCCTAGTGCAAAAATAAAATTTTCCCAATCTCTCAAGTGTGGCAAGGGGATCGGGAAACATATTACCTGAACTGGTCCTAATTCTCCTTCAGAATTCCCACCCCCACACACTCTTCCTCCCTGTCGCCTCCCACAGAGCAAGGTTGGGGGGATAAAATACAATACTACTAGCCTGAATCAAGCCTAGTACTACTGAGCAAATCGTTATCCCGGGATGCTTGGGTTGACCCAGAAAGTTTTTAAAGACTTTAATTTTATTTATTTATTTATTTATTTATTTGTTGTATTTATGAATCGGCCATCTGGCCGGCAAACAGCCACTCTGGGTGATGTACAACATGATAAAATATAAAATACATTTAAAACAGTATAAAATTTTAAAATCTTAATCCACCCCATATTCCTGCCTGAATAGCCATGTTTTTAGTGAGCGGCGGAAGCTCAGCAAAGAGGGGGCATGGCGGAGGTCACTAGGGAGAGAGTTCCACAGTATGGGGGCCGCCACAGAAAAGGCCCTCTTCCTCATCCCCATCCCCACCAGTCTATCTGCTCTGGCTGAAGGGACAAGGAGAAGGCCGTCTGTGGCAGATCTTGTTGAGTGGCCTACTTGGTGTTGGTGGAGACGCTCCTTGAGATAAACTGGACCGGAGCCGTATAGGGTTTTAAAGGTCAAAACCAACACCTTGAATTTGGCTCGGCAAGCAACTGGTAGCCAGTGCAGCTCCTTGAGCACTGGAGTGATGTGATCCCGCCGGCAGCTGCCTTTAACCAGGCGAGCCGCCGCGTTCTGTACCAGCTGTAGCTTCCGAACCATCTTCCAGGGTAACCCCACGTAGAGTGCATTACAGTAGTCTAGGCGAGAGGAGACCAAGGCATGGATGAACCACTGATGGGAGCAGGTGATTAGGGAGGTAGGGGCACAGCTGCCGTATCAGATGGAGATGATACAGCGCAGCCTGGCTCACAGCTGACACTTGAGCCTCCATGGACAGCTGGGAGTCTAGAATGACCCCCAAGCTGCGGACCTGGTCCTTCAGGGGTAGATGTATCCCATTCAGCACCAGGTCAACATCCCCTAACCTCCCTTTGTCCCCCACCAGAAGTACCTCGGTCTTGTTGGGGTTCAGCTTCAGCATGTTCCTTCCCATCCAGCCACCCACTGACTCCAGGCACTTGGACAGGGTCTCAGCGGCCAACCTCGGTGAGGACTTGAAAGAGAGGTAGAGCTGCGTGTCATCCGCATACTGATGACACCGCACCCCAAACCTCCTGATGATAGCTCCCAGCGGCTTTAGGTAGATGTTGAATAACATCGGGGAGAGGATGGAACCCTGCGGCACCCCACAAGTGAGCGGCCGAGGGTCCGAAGCCTCCTCCCCAAGAACTACCCCCTGGTACCCTCCAGAGAGGAAGGACCAGAACCAATGCACAGTGCCTCCTAAGCCCAACCCCTCCAGGCGGTCCAGGAGAATACCGTGGTCAACAGTATCAAAAGCCGCTGAGAGATCGAGGAGGACTAGAAAGGAGCATTCGCCCCTATCCAAGGCCCTCCTCATATCATATGAACTTTAATTGGTTTTCCTAATTGTTCCTAATGTTCAGACACTGCTTGTAACCCCAGACAGTGCTTTAAGCTTCAGTGGATTTGCAGCCATTGCCCACCTATGATCAACCATCTCTCCTCAACCACTGGGGCTAGAAAAATGTGTTTTGGGGTGATGTTTTTATAATTGACCCAAGTTTTTCAGAAATTGATGGCCGGCATCAGATTCTGGCTCAGGAGTCACAGAAGGTAAACAGCTGAGTGCTGTGATTAAATGAACCTGCTGTGAGCAAGAAATGTCAAGATTCTTAAAGGCAATTTCTTCGATGGCAATTAAGAGTAGGAGCCCTGACAGCCTCTGCAGAGCTTGGAGGTACAGTACAGAATGAGGTGTAGCACTGTGGAGGCGCATTCATGTCCTTCCTCCGCTCCCTTCTCTTCCCCCGCCTTCGCCCTGCCTTTCCACTAGCAAAACTGCTGCTCTCGCAACATATTTCGATAGCTTCATTAACGTCAAAGGGTTCCTGCTGTTCCAGCTATTGTGCAACCCTAAAAATAATTACACATGATACATATAAAGAATCCATTGCCATTGAGCTGCGAAGTATTTTTCTTTATATTTCGCAGCTGCCATTTCATTAACTCTTGAAGGGCATTTGAGTAGCCAAAGTACACCATGTTGACTTGTTCAGAATGGCTTCTCCTGCAGTCAAGAAAGCCTCGTTCCTCCTGTGAACCCCGTGCATTTGCCTGCAGGTTCTTTGCATCTCTGTATGTCTGTTTCTGTTACGTTTGAGCCAAAAGAGGCTTGGCTTGGAAGGAGCCTCTAGCCCGAGATCAGGGATGGGGAACCTGCAACCCTCCAGTTGTTCCTGGACTACAATTCCCATCCTGCCTCACCATTGGCCATGCTGGCTGGGGCTGATGGGGGTTGGAGCCTGTGAGGGATTGAGGCCTACACAGGATTGGGTTTGTTGAGGCCTACACAGGCTTCAGTTTGTTGAAGCCTGAAGGCCCAAACACTTCCCTCGAGTAGTGAAGCCTGAAGGCCCGAACACTTGGATGGGAGGGGGAGTTTGAGAGTTTTAAGTTACCCAATAGAAGTTAAGAATCAGATCTCCTATTCAAGGTCACATGATTATAACCTTCCAGTCCTGGGAAGACTATATATGTGGGGTGTGGTCAGGACCGGTGCAAGGCAGTTTGGTGCCCTAGGCAAGATCAGATATTTAGCGCCCCCCTTCCCACTTGAGAGCGCTGTATTTTTTTCCCCAAGGCATTTCTGGCACCCCCTTTAGCCCTGCGCCCTAGGCAGCTGCCTAGTTGGCCTAATGGTAGCACCGGCCCTGGGTGTGGTCAGCTAGCAGTCTGTGTGTGCTGGGAGAGAGCTAGAAGCAGAAGCACAGAAACAGCAGAGAGAAGCAGAGAAAGAGAAAGAGAATCTGGTTGCATAGGATATAGGTAGTCTGAAGTTAACTAGAGAACATTGGATTGTTTGTTTGTTTGTTTTATTTTATCATACTTGCTTTTGAATTATAACCACTCTATTAAGTAAAGACCCTAATATTATTAGTAAAGTGTTGTTGTTTACCCTGGAGTTTGGAGTGACTTATTCACCACGTCTACAGCCTACACCCATGCTACTGGAAGCTGTAAAAGGACTTGATCTCCTGGAACGGGAGGGCCTTTGAGGAGAGGCAGAGATCTCCCAAAGGAAGGTTAAGGGGTCCCTGCAGTAGCGGAACCTTGACAGAGCCCAACAATGGCTAGAGAGCCAAATGTTCCCTAGATGGAAGAATGTGCACCAGCATATCTTATGGACCCGTCCAGTCAAGGTCTACCCATGGTTATTAGGCATGATGACTAAACAGAACACCTAACAGGGTGGCCAGATGCATCTCTAGTAGCTGCACCTTTAATAGTTGTGTAGAAGAGGCGATTTCAGCAGGTTTGGCTTCTCAGGCAAACTGCACCTGCTGAAATTCCCTCTTCTACACGACAATTAAGAGGCCCTGCACTCTTTTGCATTTGACCACCAGTAGGTCATATCTCCATGAAAAGTGTGTGCGAAAGGAAGATGGCATCAATAGCTAGGGATGGGAAAGACCTGTCTCTGAAACTCTGGAGAGTCGCTGCCAGTGAGTGTAAACCTTCCCCAGCCCGCCCCAACCTGGCACCCCCTGGATGTGTGGCCATTGGCCATGCTGGCTGGGGATGATGGGAGTTTTATTTATTCGATTTATTTCCTGCCCTTCCTCACACAGAGGATGGCTGGCTGGCAACCTATACACCACGTAATCAAAATTAAAATCATGATTTTACAATCAGAAATATATAATAAAATAAAATAAAACCATCAGCACAAACAAAAAAACAAACAGCCCTTGCCTATACCCCAAAGGCCTGCAAAAATAAATAGGTCTTTGACTGGTGCCTAAATGACAACAGCATGGTCAGCTAGTTGTAGTCCAACCCATCCAGTGGATGCCAGGTTGGGGTAGGCTATTATAGAGATGGACCAGTGGTCTGACTTGGAATGAGTTAGCTTCCTGGAACCACCATATCCAGAGTCAGTGAACTTTTGAATGACAGATGCGGAGGGACTTACTGGGGTGGTGGGGGAGGGCTGTTGTCTTTATGCCATGCATGTGGGTTACCCATTGGCATCTGGTTGGCCACCGTTGGAAGCAGGGTGCTGGACTAGATGAACCTTTGGTCTGATTGAGCATGGCTTTCTTTAGTGCTGGCTCCAGGTTTTTGAGGCCCTTGGGCAAGGCACCCTCTATGGCTCCCCTCCTTCAGACAACCTACCTTCTCACTACCATTGTCTCCATCTGCTATTGCTCCTCGTCCTCTTTCTTATGGATGCTGCCACTAGCATGCTGGACAGGCAGAGAGCCAGTGAGCAAATAGGCGATGGCATCTGCTCCTCCTCCTCGTCCTCGTCCTCCTCCTCGTCCTCCTCGTCCTCCTCCTCGTCCTCCTCCTCGTCCTCGTCCTCCTCCTCGTCCTTGTCCTCCTCCTCGTCCTTGTCCTCCCTCGTCCTCCTCATCGTCCTCCTCCTCCTCACCACCACTGTTGCCTGGGCCAGAGCGAGAGGCAGGTGAGCAAGCAGGTTGCAATGGTGAAGAGGAAGAGAAAATCCAGGGGGCTCTTGTCAATGGGGTCCTGATTGGGTGTGGTGGGCTCTCAGCCATGCTTGCCCCTGACACCACTCCTAACTTTCTTTATGTTTATCTTAACAATTACCTCTCCTTTTTCTTTTTCCTACACAGTATACGAGAGTTTGGATTCCTGACCCGGAGGAAGTCTGGAAATCAGCAGAAATCATCAAAGATTACAAAGAGGGGGATAAAACTCTACACCTGAAACTTGAAGATGAAACGGTACACCACCCTGTTTATTCCCCCCGCCGCCGTCCCCATTTCCCCTTTCTTTTTCTTTTTCTTTTTCCTTTTTTTAAAGTTCTCTATTTCTGGTCTGCCTCTGTTTTTATTATTTGCTGGCAAATCATTTTGAAGACCAAGCAGCCAGCATCAAACTTTTAAATGTTTCCCTTCATGTTGGAAGAGATTCCTGGAGGGGATACCTAACAAGTTCTGCCATTTCTATGCAGACCGCTCTTCTGTGTAGGGGAAACCCCAATATGTGATACAGCCCTGAACCTGCAACCGTATATAGGAATTGTGGTGATTTAAAGGGGAATGTTATTCACTGCCCAGTTCTGCATTATTTGTGATTAAATGTTGAATTTCGTCAGTTTTTCCTCACCCGCTTTTCTTGCGTGTCCCAGCGCGGTTCAGTACCTGTGACATCAAAAGAGCAGTCACATCAAAAGGCCCAGGATAACAGTGAAATTGGGCCAGAGCTGTTACAAATTTATAAGATATCTTATTGTGTGAATTAATCCATTTTACTTGGTTAAATCTGCATACATTTGCATATGGGTAAAAGCAATGTTAAAAAAATTAGGTAAATTACATTAAGAAATTAAATTCAACTTCATGAAAGACTGAATTCTGTTCTGTATAACTTATGAGTCATTGAGCAAACATGCACCTATTCCACGTAGAATCATAGAGTTGGAAGGGATCCCAAAAGTCAGCTAGCCAAATGCTCTGCCAATGCAGGGAACTCACTGCTACGGCATCCCTGATAGGTGGATAGAGCCAGTGTGGCGTCGTGGAGAGAGTGTTGGACTGGGACTCTCGGGCGATCCGGGTTCTAGTCCCCGCTCGGCCATGAAACTCGCTGGGTGACTTTGGGCCAGTCACTGACTCTCAGCCTAACCTACCTCACAGGGTTGTTGTTGTGAGGATAAAATGGAGAGGAGGAGGAGGAGGATTATGTAAGCCGCCTTGGGTTCCTTGCAAGAGGAAAAAAGGTGGGGTATAAATGTAATGAATAAATAGGTGGCCATCCAACCTCTGCTTTTCAGGGATGCTGCAGCAGTGGAATCCCTGTGTCAGCAGGGGGTTGGACTAGATGGTGTTTGAGGTCCCTTCCAACTCCTATGATTCTAGATAGGTGCGTGTTTGTTCAATATATATAAGTTGTACCGGATGCAGAATGCAGCCTTTATTGGTGCAGAATTTGAGTTGTCTTGGTCCAGAATTCTTATTATTTTGTATACACAACGCAGATGTGTTGCTTGTTTAGATCCACAAACCTGTGTTATTCGTTTAGATCCATAAATAATAAACACACATAGTATGAAAGCCAGGGCAGTCTGGTGGTTGGAGAGCTGGGTTCAAATGTGATAGACATAAGTTCCCATACCACCTCCAACTGTTTGGTCTTAGGAATGTCACTGACTTTCAGCTGTAGAGGTGTTTTTGGGGGACGGTGGGGAGGAATCAATATCTACATTGGTAAATAAGTGGCTTCTTGTTTGGTCAATCCCTGTTTTCTTCATTCCAGCTGGATTTCTCATTTTCCCTTTTTGTTTGTTTGGCCTCGTGCATCAAACCATTTCCTAATTGTGTTTTATTTACTTTGGTTGTTATTTTATTTTGGGTTTTTTATGCTTGTAAACTGCCCTGAGGGCATTTGCCAGTTGGGCAGCATATAAATCTGAATGAATGAATGAATTTGAACCACTTTTACTCCTGCCCTCAGCTGAAAAAGCTCCCAGAGTAGCTTACGTAAGATAATTGAACAAAACATGCCGTGCCCGCATGCTTACACTCTAAAAGACACGACACAAAATGAATGAGGTATGAGGAGGGAAGAGGAAAATAAGCAAGCTCAGACACCAGTTCTTCAAGTTACATAGAAGTTCTTATAATGACCAGTTGGAATGAAAACAGTTCAGGGACAGAAGGAGCCAAATCGAGCTGGTCTCTCTCCCTCGGCTGCAGTCTGATGGAATGGCTGCTGCCAGGGGAGTGTTAGTAATAGTATATCTCTAATAGCATATGGTATGTCAGACTGAGTGTTTTCTCTCCTGAAACAGAGAGTAGTGTAGTTCTGGCAGTGTTCAACAAATGGAGAAATTGGCAGTGGGACAGAGGATACTGCTGCCATATCATCTGGACACAATAGTACTAAGTTACTTGGATGTGCAACAGAACCCAGTTTTCTTCCCTGGTATTGGGTGGAGGGGGGGATTGGTCAGGTGGAATTATTACTTGCTAGAAATAACATGAATGAAGTGTGTTAATTTTATACACCCAAGTTTGCATCTTCAAAAACCATTGGCGTAACAAGCTTAGATCCTTGGAGCTCAACTATGGCAAACTTAATAGTGGCTGATAGCTGACATACTGGTAGGCACATTTCGGAAGTTCTTCAAAAAAAAAAAAAAGCAAAGCTTTCCCCCAAAAATGTTTGCTTCCATGGCTGTTGGAAAGGACTTGGTGCATTTACTTCCACTCACTAAGGACATCGAAATGACAAGCACAGAATTGATTATGATGATGAGTTGCAATTTTGTCTCAAAGCACCAGCAGCTAGTGAAGATACAATGTGTTTTAACCTACTTGGCCAGCGTAATGGCAACAGAAAATACATATTTTTGTTTCATGAACAGTTTTTTAAAAAAATGTTCAGTAGCAGATTGGTTGTGGTGCTAAAACAGTTAACAGATGCAGCTTTTACACAGTGAACTTCCTCCGAAGACACTGTGAATAATTCACAAGGCCTGCCCCCCCCCCCCGCAAATCCATGCAGGTACATCATATATTACTCAGTTGTTAAAGGGGAGGTTGGGCCTCAGGAATGAGAGTGAAATGTATTGCACGGGTGGGCAACACGCACCCTGTGGGCTCCATCCGGTCCCTGCAGCCCCACACCACACTGCTGAATTCAGCAGTGGTGAAACATTAGCCACTACGGAGCACTAAAAGGGTCAAATTTAGCTTGTGAAGAAGCTAAATATAATCCTTTTAGCACTATGGAGTGGTTTGCCCTCAAATTTCTGTAGCAAACCACCAATTAAAAAAAAAAAAAGTAGGATGCCACACAGGCTGTGCAGCACCCCACAGAATGTGGCCTGGAGTGAGGGATGGCCCCCCAGACCTCCCGCAGTTGCCCATCCCAATCTAGTGGATGTACCATTGACCTTGGATGTGGCAAGCCTAGGCTCATTGAGGCCCAGATCTGGAATGGATTCCTTATGTGACTTTGGGCAATTAAAAGTGCTGTTAAGGGCTGGCCTGAGGTGGTTCTGCTGCCTCACTGGGCTGCAATGCCTGATTCAAGAAGTATGCCCCAGAATCTCTTGTGAAGGTTGCCAGTTCCCAAGATTTTAGCCACCTCCTCAGAGTCTCCAGGGCAGAATCTCAAATCTCATGGTGCGAAACTAGAAAACAAGTGGGGAAAATCCACTAAGAATATAACAAGAGCCCTGCAGGATTAGACCAAAGGTCTACCTAGTCCAGCATGCTATTTCCCACAATGGCTAGCCAGATGTCCTCCGGAAAGCCCACAGGAGGGCAGTAGCTCTGCCCTGCTGTTGCCCCCCAACAATTGGTGTTCAGAGGCACCAGGAGGTAATGTATAGCCATCATGACTAGTAGCCTTTCATAGCCTTATCCTCCTTGAACTTGTCTAATCCTCTTTTAAAGCCATTCAAGCTGGTGGCCATCTTGGGGTAGCAAATTCCATAGTTTATGTGCTGCTGTGAAGAAGTCCTTCCTTTTATTTGTCCTGAATCTCCGAACCTCTTTACATATGAAATGGTTCTTGCAAAGAGTATCCCAATGTTTTGTTTTCAGCCCAGAAGGGCTATTGATGTCGTGTCTCTCTCCAGCCAGAACGTCAGGCACAGCTCTCACAGGTTTCTTTGTAAAGCTTTATTGTATAAAAATCAGGGTAACTCAGGTGGCTGCAGAAAAGTGTTACACAAAAGTAAAGAAAGTAATTCCAAGACCTTCTATCCCTGGCAATGAGAAGTCAGGAATGATCAACAGTTGATTCCGCACTGAGGTGTTTCGCGCGTTCCCAACCTCAAACCAGAGAACCCTCTCCGCCCCTAGGGCGGGTCAAAAGTCCTGTTAGCCAACTGAGCAGAGCGACGAAGAGATGTCAGTTGTTGTTGCCTCCTTAAACGGCATCGCTCGTGAGGATCTGTGACGGAGGCTGGCTGGGGGGAGCCCTGCCTTCCCCTTCCATTGAGGACTCTGTTCCCAGGGATTCTACTCCCCTCTCCTCCGGCTGCCACCTTGACAGAGCAGCTGGGTCTGTGTTATCAACCGTGAGTGGCTCCGCTTCTAACTCCTCTTCTCCCTCCCCCTCCCCTTTTTCCGTTTCCGAATCCATTCCCCCGGAGTCTGCCCAGTGTTGTTTTGGAGTTAGGGAGTCGGAGCTTGAGGGGCTAGGGGAGCTAGCCTCAGCACTTGACTCCTCCTGAGAATCTTCCTCTAGCCCTTTTGTGTCTTTGTCATGTTGGACCTGACACCTATTATCCCTTTGTTCCTAGGGCTGCAAGCCCTCCCGGTGCCAGTCTATCCATTTGTGGCTGTTTGTCCCACTCTTATTTATTTATTTATTTATTGCATTTATACTCCGCTCTTCAGCCAGAAAAGGCTCTCAGAGCGGCTTACACAGATTAATAATAAGACAGTCCCTGCCCTCAGGCTCACAATCTAAAAGACATGACACAAAGGAAATAACTATTGAAACTATTTCACTCTATTGAAATAACCTCAGTTTCCTGGCCTACCTGTCTATTGTGACAGGATTCCAGCCTGCTTCTTATAGCAAAATTTAGATTTCGTAGTCACCCAGGGCCACAGAATCTTTTCCCGTTGGTTTCAGTCAAGCCCAGAGAGACCTGGATGCTTCTGTTGGCCATTGTAAGCCCAGATAGAATCACTCGGAAGGCATGGGATGCTACCACTCTGCTCCACCACCTTTTGGCACAGACTCCTCAAAGCCTGGCCACCTTGGTCCTTGCTTTATTTATTTATTTATTTATTATATTTATGAATCGCCCATCTGGCCAGACATCCGGCCATTCTTTGCCAAGGCAGGGACCCCTGGAACCTCTTTTTAAATGGATGTATTTTTCCTCTCGGAGACTGTCGGAGTTTCAGTGTGCCCCAGTCTTCAGCTTCAGGAATGTGTTGCTTGAACCCAAGGAAAGGTATATTTCACTGATCTATCCTATCTTCTACCTTCATCTACAAAGTGTAGCATCATACCCTGTACATTCTGTCCTATTGCATGTTGTGTGAGCATGTTGCAATTCACTCTCATTTCAAATACTATTTCGGTGGGAGTTCAGCCATTTTGTCCAGCCTTCCCCATGCCAACTAGTGGGAAGAATTGCAGCTGGGTCCAGGAATTCCTGCTCCCTTATTATTATTATCCAAGCCACTTTGGGCTAAGCCAAGCTCTTGAGAGTTTGCCTTGGGAACAAGTCGCTTTTCTGTGTTTAGATAGTAGAAACGTTCCCGTTGTTGCTCTTGCAAATTCACCCCAAACTTTTCTTCTTCTCTCCCAGTTCATTAGGGCTACCAATCTGCCTAGTCCCTACCTCTGCAATATTTTTTCACCCAGAAGCCCAACCCAGATCAGCCCGGACCATCCACATGTCTGTGGCTTAGTCTATGTATCACAACCTTTGGTTTAGCTACCAAAAGAACTATATTACGCTGATCTCCCCACTGTTCGAACCTGGTGCATAATAGCCATCTCTTGATTGTGTGCAGTGATGTGCTCTGCGTGTTTTATTGTAATCTGCTGATATTTTGAAATTTCTGGCACACTCTACTAGCTAATTTCCCCAAGCCATGATTGTGCATTTTAAATTATTGTATACTTAATAAATTCCCTGTTTTAAAGAAACGTGTGTGTGTGTGTGTGTGTGTGTGTGTGTTTCAGTCCCCTCCCACCAAGACACACTGCCAGGGTTAAAAAGTCTGTTAATGGATGTGTCTCAAAACATGTGCAAGTTTGTAAATGTCTCTAGAGAGTACATTGAGTAACACTGGGTTCTAGTATTATGGAGATGTCTACTGCCAGACAAGGCTTCTATTGTGCAGTTTCCCTGCCTCATTCAGATAATTTTATGGGTATTCAGACAGCATTGTCTTCAATTTATAGCCCACCTGGTGCTTTCCCACCACTTTTGCAGTCTTTCCTACCTGAAAAAATATTTTCAGGAAGAAAAGACAGAAGAGCTGCATAATACCTTTTGATTGTTAGCACTAGGAGCCTTCAGTCTGGAAGCACCCTGGGAGGGACTCGAGGGAGCCTTTCGGGATTCTAAATGGGCTAGTTGGGTTACTTTACACATATCTTAGATAGCTGGAGATAATTACAGGAGATGACTGGTCTCATGCCCTGCTTGTGAGTTTAGACAGGCACCTTGCTTGTGGTGGTTGGAAAGAAGATGCTGGACTTAGATGGCCTGATTCTGCAAATCAGTTCTTTCAGCCTTGTTTACCTTGCACCGGTATACCTTAAGAGCAGGAAAGCACTTTCTTCAGATAATGACCTCAAATGTTATGTTGCTTTGGAAGACTCGTACCCAAGTTTCCCAGATGATCAAAGAGCCTGGTGTTCAGGCTTTGGCAAAGAAACCTGTGATCTTTTCTGAAACGAGCTGGTGGATGTTTCTACTTGGCTCCTGCTGGGTAGATCTCAGGTGGCGCTTAATTGCATCCCTAGGGCTGGCTGGTTTCAGCAGTGCGCGTCAATAGTGGTGAGGGAAGATGCTGGGATGGTGACTTCTGCAATTCCCAAAGGGTTTTTGATGGACTTTGCTGAGTGGAAGAAGAGGGCGCAGCTACTGCTTCTCCAAAAACAGAGAAAACAGAACGGATCTGGATGCTTTTACTGTTTACTTTATGGGTTCTGAAGATTTTTTTTAAAAAAAACCGCACAAAAAATTAAGGAACGTTGATGCACATATTTATGCTGGCATCCTTTTCCTTTTTGTTGCGTTTTACAAGTTTTTATAGCAAATTGGCCCCATGTGTGTGTGTGTGTGTGTTTAAAAAAACAAACAAACAAAATCTTTGCCTGAGATTTGTGTATTCACTGTTTCTGTGATGTTGCAGTTCAGGCACAGAATTAGACATTATTAGATTGTTCAGATTCCATTTAAAAACAGTGACACACACCTGAATTTTTAGGCCTTGTGACTGAGTAGAAAAGGATTTAGGATTGCTGCTGTTGAAATCCAACTATTTGTATTGTGCTGATATCTTTTTGGTGGTATTCTGTGATTTTAAGCAATGTAAGCCACCTAGAGAGACAAGATATAGATGTTTTAAATGAGCAAGATAAATGCTACTACTTGGCAAGAAAAGCATAACAAGGAATACCAACTTCCTTGTCTGTTCCAGATAATTTCTCTGTAGCTGTATCCTAGGGCCACAAGCAGCCCTCATTCTAATTTCAGAATTGCTCTGCATGCAGTCAGTTCATACCTCTGGCAAGAGCTATCTGTCTCTATCCCGGTGCTCATCGTATAGGAAAGAAGAGGGAGGGAGAGAGAAAAGAATGGGTTGGCAGAAAGAGAAAGGTGATGGCCAACCCACTTTTGGCTCTGTTCCTGTCCACCACTGGCTTTGGCCCCAGCTCACTGCCGACATACGGCCCGCTGGCCCCCAACAGGTTATCCATGAAAGAATGTAGCCCTCAACCAGGCTCGGTGCAAGGTCATAGAATCACAGAATAGTAGAGTTGGAAGGGGCCTATAAGGCCATCAAGTCCAACCCCCTGCTCAATGCAGGAGAACAGATGTGGGCAGCCCAGGCAGTCACCCAGAATCCAAGCACTGACCCAGCTCATACCTGCTTAGCTTCAGCATGTGGCCTGCCTTATGTGCTCTCAATGCCACCTGCAGTTCTGGCACATCACGATGTGTGACAGAGGTAGATGAATGAATTGTGGCAAAGAGCAGTCAGCTGTGTCACTTCAGAAGTAAGGCCGATAAATGCAAATGATTAAACAGGAATCTATCCTCTGACATTGTGTACAACCATGTAAGCAGGATTTTGACAATAAAATGTGTTATTCTTCCTAAATGAATGAATAAATATTTGTAAAGGGGCCACATAAGCATTTGGGGGAAGCTTAATAGGCAAGGCAGGAAGTCTCATTAAGCTGCTTTTGTGCCTGAACTACTTCGGAACATATTTGTGAGCAATGCCTCTATTATATCAAATCATTGATTTTGTGAGTTTTGAATAGTTGCATTAATCTTCTGCTTCATGCCGTCGGATCTGGTGCATCTTTCTTCTGTGATAGGGCTTAGCCATTTAACTCTGTCTTCAGAGAAGGCAGGATAAAATCTGGAACTATCACGTCTGTTTTGATGGCTTGCTTTCTTGCCAGGAGGGTGCCAATTCGATGGCTGAGACCTGTGTGGAATGTTATATCTGCGCCGGTGTTAATGCAAAGCATGGTTAGTGCCAAACCGCGCTTTGCAGCTGTGGCTTAGAAGTGGGTTTGCACACTGTGGTTTACAGTTAAACATGGTCTGTGGACTGTGGTAACACTGGTGCATACGTAATAATGAACCATGGATAGCTCTGAAAATGGAAGATAGGGCTAATTTGAGAATGAGGAAGCAGGTGGAGGTCATGAGCCCATGGGCCATTCCTGATCTGCTAACTGTGGTTAATAAATCAAGCCATGTTACATCTGCTGTGCTGGTGTTCTAGCTGTAAGCCTTGCTACCCACTTTAATAAGTGATGGTGGGTGGAAAGAGGGAAAGCATTTTTATCCTTCACAGGAAATATTTGGGTTCATTACAGATGTATGGCAAGACCTTTCCTTGTTAAAACTAATCATGGGCCATCTCTTTATACAACTTCACTGTCACATCTTCCTTATCCAACTCTTGTCTTTCACGCCCCACCCCCAGCGTCTGCCTGAAGAATAGGGGAAGTCCTCTTTAAAGCATGTGAAGCAAACTCAGTGGGGAATTTTTTTTATGAGCCACACAGTTGTGGCATTTCTAACATATGGGTGGCCATATGGTAAAGCTTTTTGGCTCATCTCAGCTGAACAGCCGTGCCTCCAAATTATACTAAAGCAGCGTGATATTTCCTCCTTTTAACTGTAAACACCTTTGTCATCTCCCCCAGGGTGCTATTTCTGTTTCTTTTTTTAAGGTAGAGAGAGAAGGGAAGGGGCATCTTAGTTTAAACCTGGAGCCTTCATATCATATTCACGACCTGCTTATGCTTCAGATTAATTTTGCACAAGCCCCTTGAAACTTCTGACAGCTACGTTTCTGTGGCAAAAGTGAAAACGGAGGCTGTGTGTCATAGATTTAATAGATTATAGAGTTGGAAGGAGCCTACAAGGCCATCGAGTCCGAGGAGGGGTCTCCCATCCAAGTAATAACCAGGCCTGACCCTGCTTAGCTTTCCACGCTCAGACAAGCTGAGCCAGCGTGAGCCACAGGTGGAAGGACTAGGAAGAGAAGTCTCCGGATGCTCACTTCATCCCACAAGCTGTTTGGTTCAGGCCAGCCTTCCTCGACCTGGTGGTCTCCAGATGTGCTGGACTGCAACACGCAGCATCTACACCTGCAACTGGAGTTGTAGTCCAGCACATCTGGAAGGCACTAGGTTGGGGAAGGTTGGTTTAATGGAGTGCACATAATGGAGTGCAGGCAGGGACATCGCAAAATCTACCGGTTTAGTTGCTGAGTAGTTTCTGAACACTAGTTCATGGAATCGCCAAATCCAAAGGCAGTAGGCCAATAAATACAAAATACTGGATACAAACAACAGGAGAAGGTTATTGTCATCATAACCTGCTGGTGAGAGCATCTGACTGGAGTAGCACTGTAGAGATGGGCAAACGAGTGATGTTTGAGATCTCCTGGATTCTCCAAACATCATCTCACCGCTTGTCTTATGCCCGATTCCCATTCTTGCTCTGTGCGAATGGGAAACATGTGCAAATCGGGCAGCGATCGAACAGGAGATTTGCGCAAATCTCCCCAAATATGTGCAAATTTCCTCCATAGACTAAAGCAGGGCTGATTCAGTCTACTGAGGAAATTTGTGGAAATTAGGAAATTTGCACTAGTCAAACTAGGAATCAGGAACGAGACAAATGTGAGCACATGTTCGACAATTTGAGAAGATTTTTGGCAGATGCATGCTCATGGCTGCGCTTGTGCTCACATTTTGGAGCTTTGAACGGGGCATGCTTGCATGTTTTGTGGGCAAAAATGAAATTCTCATACATCCCGGTCTCCTCTTATGTACTCACACCAGTCATGGCAGCCGTGTTTCATTCATTTTGCTTACAGCGGAGCTGACAAGCAGCTCCAGTTTATTAGGCTGGGAGTGATGGATGTAGGAAGCTGACAGCAGAAGAGTTCACATGAGCAAAGACAGCCAGTGCTAAGAACATAAACAACTGCTTATGCTGGACAAAACCAAAATCAAGCTAATCTAGTATTGTGTTTACCGACATTGGCCGGCCCTTGGGAAGCTCGCAAGCAGAACATAATGCAGATATACCACTTCAGAACAAGGAGTTACTCTGTTTATCATAGCCAGTTACAGTCAATAGAGCAGTGTTCTCCAACCTTGGGTCCCCAGATGTTTTTGGCCTACAATTCCCAGCATGCACAAGCAAGCATAGCTGGCTGGGGCATGCTGGGAGTTGTAGGCCAAAAACATCTGGGGACCCAAGGTTGGAGAACACTGCAATAGAAAAATTCATGGAGGATAGATTTAACTTCCCTGCCCCTGCCCTTAAAAACATCTTGGCTAGATCAGGGCCATCCCTACCATTAGACAGAGCGGGACCGCAACCTCAGATGGTAAATGCTGGGATTTGGGGGGGGGGGCAACAGCCTCCTTGATATTCCTCCTGGTCTCCCCCACCATTCCATTCCATTTGTATGCCGCCTTTCCACAAAATGTATCCAAAGCGGCTCATACCACAAGAGCAATACGGGCACAAGAATGCATGCCAGTTGTACATCAACCGCAACAGTACATCAGTACAATAATAAACAACAATCCAAACAATTCATTTCACTAATAGTAACATTATAACATTTTAAATTAATTACAAAATAAGAAATAACAGTTAGGAGGGCACAGTATCAAGTATCATTTATCAGTAAAGTAAGCCAGAGCCAAATAAAAAACCATACCTTTCCAAAGCCTTGAGGCATTAACAAAGAATACAACCTGCAAACAGCTACCCCAAAAGTACCAAGTGCAGGAAATAGCAACCAAGTTTCTGACAGCCTGCAGCAGCTGACCATCACTCCCACGCTCCACTTGCTCATTCTGGTGCAGTTCTCAAGGATCTAGCAGAGACCCCAGCTGTTCCCTGTGTTGGTGGACAGAGGTGTGTCTGCCATGTGGTTTGCCCTGCACTTCCTAAGCTAGCTTGCTGCCCTGAGGTACAAGGGAGGATGGTGTCCCAGCAGCAGTATATATTCAACTGCCAGTTCAGTTGTCTTCTGTATCTGGAATAGAGATGCAGGCATAATCTTGTCCTCCTCCTTGGGCAGCAAAATGTCTTGAGACGGCCCTGTCCATCGGCACCTCTGTTGTAGAAAGGCCGTTCCGGTTGGCACTCCTGTATTGTTTCTACATTCTTTGGCTGTATTCGGGAGAGTTGTGTCTTGGTGTGCTGTTCATACTCATTTTTAAAATGGGGGTTTATAATGCTGCCCTACATTATCTTTCCTGAAACCCCCAATATTCAGATTCATTAGGTGATCTCAGGTTCTAGTATTATGAGGGAGGGGGGAACCCTATCCACTTTCTCCACACCATGCACAATTTTGTACTATCATCCCTCCCCTCACTCGCCTTAGGCAACTTGCTTTGGCCCTTTGCTCTGGTCATTTTGGTCGCCCCTTTCTACACCGTTTCTAGCTCTACAATACCATTTTTGAGATGCAGCAGCCAGAACTGTACACAGTACTACATGTGTAGCCGCAACATAGATTTGTATAAGGACAATATGATATTGGCAGTCTTATTTTTTATTCCTTTTCTCATGATCCCCAATATGGAATTTGCTGTTTTCACAGCAGCTGCACACTGGGTTGACATTTTCATCAAGCTATCCACTACAACCCCATGATGGCTTATGCTGGCTCAGCTTGTCTGAGCGTGGAAAGCTAAGCAGGGTCAGGCCTGGTTATTACTTGGATGGGAGACCCCTCCTCTAGTTTCCTGCATTGAGCAGGGGGTTGGACTCGATAGCCTTGTAGGCTCCTTCCAACTCTTTGATCTATGAAATCTATGAATCTTTCTTGGTTTCTTATTGCCAACCCAGATCCCATCAGCGTATATGTGAAGTTTGGATTTGTTTCCCCCCAGTGTGCATCACTTTTTGCTTTACATTCAGTGAAGTTATGTAAGGATTTCTCAGAGGAATTCTGGGCTCTGTTCCCTAGAGTAGCCATAACTTCTCTGGGGGATGGAGATACCCTCGGATGTGAAAGAGTGTGGGACCATTCTTCAGTAGTCATTTTGACACAAACAGTGCAAGAACCTGGATTTCTTCATATGAATGTGCAGAAATAGACTTGTGTAGAATTGCAAAAATTGTCAGCTTCCACAGAGCCCAAAATGTAACCTTCCCATACGCAGAGAACGAAAAAGAACCCAAATGTTTACAGGGAGCCAAACTCCGCTAACACTTGGCCTCGGTATGGGTGGGGTGGGGTGAGGTAGAGGATGGAATTGAATGACCTTAAGGCACATGGCTCTCATTTAAAAAGTAGAACTACATTTATTGAAAGAAATCAGAATTTTTATGGTGTCAAAAGTAAAAAGTTAAAAAAACAAAATTAAAATGGAAAAAGGCCTAGAAGGTAGAATAATACATAATTCACTAGGCATTTTTTCTGACTTTGTGCATAAATCTGCTGCTTATTTTGTTGTAGTTTACTTGTTTTTTGTTTTTTTTAAAATTAAACTGCTTTTTTGCACTCACCAATGAAACACAGTATATAAGTGTTTTAAATAAATAACATTAAATACAGTAATACCTTGGATTGCAAGTAACTTGGTTTGAGAGCGTTTTGCAAGACAAGCAAATTTTTAAATATTTATTTATTTATTTTTAACTTGATATACAAGCGATGTCTTGCAATACAAGTACTGTAGTATGGCTTAAATGAAAAATCTCTGTACAAATTTTTTTGGGGGGGGATTTCGTTTTGATATAAGAGTGTTTTGGATTACAAGCACGTTTCCGGAATGAATTATGCTCTCAATCCAAGGCATGACTGTATTTATTATCTATGTGATTCAGGTGTTCTTCATAAATAGAGGGTCTCAGAACTTTGTTCCATGAAATTTTGTATTCAGGTCCTTTTCAAGAATGGAGATGGCTGGACATGATGTCTCAGACAGATATATAAGAATCAGGAAGTTAATGCATGAGATGGAAGCTGGTTCATAGGGAGAAGAGATGCCCAAACCCCTTTTAGTAACTGGGCCAATCCTTGTCAGTCACAATCAGGCAAGGCCTTGGCTTGTACCAACCAATCAGAGAATATGGCTTCATTGTGAGCTTCACCCACTAAACAGAGGAGAGGTTGAATGAGGTGCTGAGCCATTTGGGGCACAATCCTATGCATATTCAGACAGAAAAAGTTCCACAACTCCCAGCATGCCCCAGTCATCATGGCTGACTGGGGAATGCTGGGAGCTGTTGGACTTTTTTCTTTCTAAACATGAGTACGATTGTGCAGTTTTATACACCCCACAGAACATTCTGGTAGGATGTAGGACGTTATTTTAAAGCACTTTATAGGACACTCAGAACAGT
Organism: Shinisaurus crocodilurus; assembly: GCA_021292165.1. Lineage (NCBI taxonomy): Eukaryota > Metazoa > Chordata > Lepidosauria > Squamata > Shinisauridae > Shinisaurus > Shinisaurus crocodilurus. The sequence goes on along the minus strand of CM037877.1, from coordinate 5,204,731 downwards.
TAGCATTGCTTTTCCAACAGGATGGAAGGGGAGAGGGAAATGGTGGCTTCTACTGCCATGTAAAAGATATTGGTCCACAAAGGAAATTAAATACTCTCAAATACTATGAAAATTGACTTCTAGGAAATTGTGTTTTTTGGAGGGGGTTGTTTTTTTAGGCCATAGAAATATGGTGTTTGCCTGGTTAGAGTGACAACAAGCTTAGAATTAAGACAATGTCTGCCACAGGTCTGTAGGTTAAACATTCCCTCTCCGCTCCAGAGAGACGGAATGGAGGTTGGTTTCATTCCGTAGTTAGCAATGAGCAGTTAGGCCAGGTTCGTGTGGCCTTTTCTTTGGGTAATAGGATGCGCTGTTCCCACATGGCTCCAGGTGTTTCGTTCTGCTTGAGTTCCCACACCACACCACTGATGTGACTGATGGGCAGTATTAGGTGACCACCATCCAGTCTGCGTATTGGGCTTCTGATGGGGAGTGTGGGCATGTCTGGACATGCAAGGGTGGTGGCGGGGATATGTGCCTTTCTCAAAGAAACCTGAAGCACACCCTGTCACACGTAATGTGCTGAGCCAAAAGCATAGGCAGCTGGATACGTGCCAGACAGATAAATGAATAACCGTACCTTAAAGATTCCCAAAGAAGGAGATTCCATTTCTTTCCTAGGCAGCCTTTTCCATTACGTATTCTATTTATATTGCCTGGAAGTTTTGTTTCTACTACAGTTCTACTACTTATATTTACGTCACTGTACATTCTACCTATTCATTCAATTTAGAAAATCTATGAACCACCCTTCAACGTAGGCTCTGAGGGTGATTTATCTGTTGCTCTGCCTTCCTCCGATAAAGTGGAAAACATGTGTCCCCCTCCTTCTAATATATGTACGGCTTATCCCTGATCACATCCTGATTTTAATCCGGGGTTGTTGTTTTTAGACTGAACATGCCCAGCTCCCTTAGGGTGCAATCCAGTCGGGATGCCTGCAGCCCTCCAAACTTGGAGGATTATGGGGATCCTATGGAGGAGGGCAGGAGGAGGGTGGAGGCGAAGGTTGCCTCTGTCCTCCCCCCACCCTGCAACTTCGCCAAACAGCTGATTTTGGACATCTAATTGGAGTGCCTTGGAGCGGGAGGGAAGGAGGGCTGAGGCACCGCCAGGATACGTTGTATTGTGCCAGCGCTGGTCTCCTCCCCGCCCTGCCCCCTAAACCCCATCTCCAGGGGAGGCTGGTGACCCCTATTTCGGTGGGGCTCCTCTTCCATGGCAGGCTATGCATGCAGGCTTTGTTTGGAGTTTCATGGGAGCTGTCCATGGTGCTGAACTCAATCCCCAAAATATAGGTTCACCGCCTCGGAGCACCAGGGATAGCTCCTATGAAGCTCCAAATAAAAGCTGAAAAACCTCTGATGGAAAAGGAGCCCCCCAACAAAGGAGGAGTCTCCAGCCTCCCCCGTCCATCTCTGAGGTCGCATTTGTGACCTCAGAGCCGCAGCCAACGTGGTTCTTTCCATGCCGGCTGTGGGGGGAGGGTAGAGTGGTTTTCTGAGGTCGGAGCTGACACTCTGAAAAATCTTATCGCCATCTAGACCCTGTCTAGCGGCCATAAGATTGCGTTGTCCGCCGTTCGCTGTTTAATTTTGCTTCCAAGTTCCTTTCGACCTTATATATATTTCTTTTCTGAGCACTCGCGGAACTGCTCATTCCTTAAAGCTTCATCTGGTCCCATTTTAAAATTATAAGCTTGGGGTAGCTTGCAGTATTTTAACATATATACAGTGTATAATACAGTGTATAATACCATCGCTACCATCGCTACACAATTTTCTTTAGAATTTTCCTCCTTTTAAAATCTCCTTTTTGTAAATTTTCTTTTTTCTTTTCTTTTCTTTTTTTTTTTTATCCTGGAAGACAATCTTACTCGGTCACGAGTGATCGCCTGACTGACTGACTGACTGACAGAAAGTACAACCACTGATCATTTTAGCTATGGCAGGGGTGGGCAGCATAGGGCCTGTGGGCTGCACATGGCCTGCTAAGGCCATTATTGTGCCACTCGTTGGCCACCACTGTGCTGCCGCCATGCCACAGCAGTTCTGCTGGGAAGCAAGGCGTGCACTCCATGTGTGCCTTGTTTCCCAGTGGACTTGCTGGGATTCCGGTGCTGTGGCCGCTTCAGGTAGCAGCAGGGTGTGGCTCACAGAGTGTTACAATGCAGCCTTCCAGCCCTCTGAAGTTAATAGAATCATAGAAAAGTAGAGTCGGAAGGGGCCTACCAGGCCATCGAGTCCAACCCCCTGCTCAGTGCAGGAATCCAGGTCAAAGCATCCCTGACAGATGTCTGTCCAGCTGCACCTTGAATGCCTCCAGTGTGGGAGAGCCCACCACCTCCCTAGGTAGTTGATTCCATTGTCTTATTGCTCTGACAGTCAGGAAATTTTTCCTGATGTTTACGTGGAATCTGGGTTCCTGTTGTCCACCACTGAGCTATGGTTTTATCTCATTATCATAAATAGCTAGGGTTACAAAAGATTTAATCAATCATTAAAACCTTTTGATGGGGTAAAAAGCCAATTAATTGGGTAATATATCTGGGATGTGTGCTAACAAGTAGAGGTTCAGCCGAGACAAGATGGAGGTACTGGAGGTCAGGAGACACACGGATCTAGGATTTGAGGTAGAGCCTCTTCTGGATGTGACTGCACTCCCTCTGAAAGGATCACAGCTTGGGGGTGCTTCTGGACCCAGCATTGCTCCTGGAGAGTCAGGTGGCCAGGAGTGTGCCCAGCTTCACCTGGTGCACCAGTTGCACCCTTCCTGGAGAAGGCAGATCTGGCTGCACTGATCCTGTTAGGTTTTGCATAGGCAGAACGAGATTACCACCTGACATCAGGATTATCACCTGACATGGAGGTTGTCTCTTGAGTTGAAGTACACAGGGTCTCTGGTCTCGAGACATAGTCTCAAGGTGATATGACTCAGCAACCTTGGACAGGTTTGGAATCAACATGTTGATGAATAGGTTATACAACTGGGGTGAGTAATATCCTATTTATAGGTGCAGGGTCTCTGGTATAAAGCTAACACACTTGTTGATAGCTTCACTCTTCTCCTTCTCTTCTCCTCTCGTCTCGACTCGACATGTTTCTTGTTCTGGACTTCACTTCATCTAGCCTTACCACTGGGGTATTGCATTTGTATCTGCAAATTATGTAGTGAGTAAGAGATGCATTGCTTGCCTTAATCCCATGTAATTGGGTCTTACAAATAAACTCTTTAATCTTTATTAACTGCTGTTATCTCCTCCTTCCGCCTGCGTGACTGGGACTGAGGGTCACTGGCTAGGGAAGCTTTTGAACCCGGGTCAGTCCAGCTCTCACAGATCCATGCTTTAATCACCTCTCTTTTTAGGCTACTGCAACACACTCTACATGGGGCTTCCCTTGAAAAGTGTTTGGAAACTGCAGTTATAACAAAATGCAGCAGCAAGATTGCTTTCTGGTATGTGCTTTGCTAACCACATCACGCCAGTCCTATACCAACTGACCTAGCTTCCAGTCTGTTTCGGGGCACCATTCAAGGTTCTCGTGCTTATTATAAAGCCCTAAACAGTTTGGGACCAAAATGTCTGAAGGACTGCCGCCTCCCCTGTGAGCCTGCCTGTAGTTTAAAATCCGTTGGGGGGGGGTCTGTTATGTTAAAGAGAGGCTGTTAAAGAGAGGTTAGGCTGGTGGGAACCCAGGACAGAGCCTTCTCTGTGGCAGCACCCTGATTGTGGAACTCCCTCATAGGAAGGCTAGATTGGCTCCTTCCTTGTTTGGTTTTAGGCAAGCTGCAAAAACTTTGTTCTGCCCGGCAATTGAGTGATTTTCAATGTAATTCTGCTCTCTGTTTTTAAATGTTTTTTTTCCTCCTGTTTTAATTTGCTTAGTATGTTTGTTTGTTTGTTATGATATTGTTTTATATGTTTTAATTTACGTGCTGCCCTGGGCCTTTTGGGGACAAAAGGTGAATAATAAATAATTTTATAAATAAATGAATAAATATTTTGAAATCTTATTTAGCTTTTAAACTGCAGCTTTTATGTACTGTCAAGAGGTGTTTCCTGGACTCTTAGGATCAAAACAGACATTGTTTTCATTTTTAACCTAGAGTAGGTATAGGGGACCCAAATCAGATCAGGACCCTAGCGTGGGTGGTTTTAACCCTTCCCCACCCTGCTGTGCCCCACACCTGCAATTTCTGTTGCCGAATAGTGATCCGTTGCTTTATGCAATAATGCCTGTAAAAACAAAGAAAGTAGGCTTTTTCCTTTGAAATCTATTGTTTTATTTGTATGCTGATGAATTAATTGAGTGATTGTGTGGTAAGATTTCTTTATTTGGGCAGCAGCCCTAAAAATAACCTCACAGTAAAGTGTAAATCTTTTGTAGCAAAATTCATGCAATTGTTTTCTCCCAAATATCCTTTTTTGTGAATGAGCCTCTCCCCTCCTTTGGTTCCCCTGCAATTTTTTTAAACCTAAAATCATAATTTCATTCATTTCAGAAAACAGGGAAGTATTCTGTAGCTCTTTTGTAACCATCATTTTTCTTTATCATTTCAGATTCAGGAATATCCTATTGATGCTAAAGCCAACAAGCTTCCCTTCTTACGTAACCCAGATATTTTGGTTGGAGAAAATGACCTGACAGCTTTAAGTTACCTCCATGAACCTGCAGTCTTACACAACTTAAAAGTCCGCTTCTTGGAATCAAACAACATCTATACCTACTGTGGTGAGTTTTGCAATGCTCCATCTCTTGCAATATGTGTGTGTTTTGCGGGGGAGGGTGGTGGGGATGTGAAATGTGAGAGAAGATATGGTGGCTGTGTTTGCACAGAATGATAAATCAAGATTCCTGGCTTATTAAACCACAATGTGCATAAGCTGCATGCTGGTTCATGTAGTCCATTCACTTCCCCTGTACTCTTCGCACTTGTTTGAGTTTAATGTTACATCCGGACCAGGCTTATTTTTTATTGCACTCAAAGAAGCCAGGATTCATAAGCCACCTTTAAACTAGACTTTATTGTTGGCTTTTAAAACCTCGCTTGTTTGGGCACAATAAACCATAATCCCAGGGTCGGATATAATACTAAGCTATCTGTGCCTGTTTTGTTTACCTGCTTGTGCAAGTGGAAGGAGTGAAGTGGGAACACATTCTGCGTATTGTGGTTTAATGAGGCAGGATTCCTGGCTTACAAGCTTATGTGTGAATGTGGTCAGTGTCTGCCACCAGTCTCTGTTGTTTTTTTTAAAAAAAGACTGGTAACAGAGTTAAGTAACGGTTAATTACTCTGGTGTCTGTATTGCTCTTGTTCCTTGAGACCTTCCAGCATGTCTCAGACTGTCTCTGAATTACTATAAAACAACCTAGATATGTAAAGTTCACCTTAGAAGGCATAGGTCACATTTAAGTCTATCCAAGGCAAAGCTGTCAAGAATCATATTTATTTATTATTTATTTATTTATTATATTTATCAATCGCCCATCTGGCCAGTCACCCGGCCACCCTGGGCGATGTACAATTAAAATACAACAAAACAACACAATAAAATATAATAATTAAAACAATACAAAAAATTATCATTAAAAACCTAACCCACCTAGTATATACTAGTAACAAACTCGGATTCTGTTTCTGGTGGCTAGATAGCCCAAACAGGGCTCCTGAGAAACCAGAGGGAAGATATCAGCATACGAGGGAATGCCAAGGTTTACAGACATAGAAAAAATATTTAGGAGAAAAAAACCTAAGGGGGCAACCTCACCCCCAAAACAGCCCACCATGTGGAGAGGACAGAAAATCGGGAGAGGGGGAATGAATGGAGTACCGTGAAAAAAGGCATGGTGGCTGGAACCCTGAACAGGAACACACTACACTCTACAACATTTTGCTGCAGGTCCAACTCTTGTTGTTTGTTATTGAGAAAACAAAAATACAGGGGAAATTTAAGCACACAAAAAAATAAAAGAATGCAAGTTAGCTACACTGTTTTTGTAGCTTTCCATCTTGTTTGGTTGCTAAAGATACAACACTGTGACTTGGGTTATTGTACAAGTGCAGTTCCGGTTGTTTTCAAAAGCACTAGCATGGATGCACCTGTTTGTTGACAATCCCAAAAGGCCAGTCAAAAGGTTGAAAAACTAGTTCTGAGCTCCTGCCATTTAAAGGCTGACAGTGCAGGGCTAAAGGATTGGTGATCTCTCTCAGTCATAACCGACCTCAGGTCTATAGAAACTCAGATACATGATAGGGCAGACAGACGAGCAGAAAATGTTCATCTGTCTTGGCAGGATACAAACTCTCTCAATGCATCAAAGGAGTATCTCTGATCATGCACTCTGTTTTATTTATTTTTAATCATTTTTATGGGGATTGTTTTATATGTTACCTTGTGGACTTTTTCTAAAGATGAAAGGTAGGGTATAAAGGCTCCAAATACAATAAAGTCCTGTTAAATAGAGAGCTATTAGTTCTGGGAAGGACCTTTTCCTTGCCATGTCCCTAGAACATGTATGGAAACATTTAAACCTTAAAATGCATTTATCTATTGTATTGGTTCTTAAATTTTGGTCTAGGGACAACCAGTAGTCCCTGGTATGCTCCTGAGACCAGACATGGAAAATAATAGAGGAGGATCCTTAAGAGTCAGGGTGTCCAAAAACAAAATTGTGAAGAGAAAGCCAGGTCAGGTACACGCACACGCACACCCCACTTGCAGCAGCAGTCCTTTTCACAAAAATCTACCACATGCTGAAGCGGCAATCCAATTCAGTTTACATTTTAACATTTAAACTAAAAAGCAGCTTGCCTCTTCAGTCGTTCAAGTGGCTATAGTGGGAATTTCAAAGACCTCTCTCTGACTGAGTGCACATTTCTCCCTGATGTGTGCATGTAGCTGTGTTGGATAGTGGTTACACAGAGCGACTGTAATAGTCGAGCTTTAATTTGGAAGTCTTATATGGTTTCCATAAGGTAGGAATCAAAGTAGAACCAGGCTAGGACAGCAGCTGTCAATATGACAGAATCATTATTTTTTCTTTTTTGTATCTACAAGCTTTGAATACTTGGGTAGAAATCAGGCTTCAAAATTGACGCACGTATGTGTTGAAAATTCTGCTTCTTGTGTGTGGCTTTAACTGTTTGCATCCTTATGTGTTTTTAAGGTATTGTGCTCGTTGCCATTAATCCCTATGAACAGTTGCCAGTCTATGGACAAGATGTCATCTATGCATACAATGGCCAAAACATGGGAGATATGGATCCTCATATCTTTGCAGTTGCAGAAGAAGCATATAAACAAATGGCCAGGTGAGTAGAAGACCTATTTCCCCTCTATAGGCAGATCATGCACTAAAACCAAGGCTGATGCTACCACAAACTAATGTAAAAATAAATCCAAATTCAAGCTGGCCAACTGTGACCAGAGTTCTGGAAATGTTAATGGTTGACATTATGTCGTGAAGAGTTCATCACTGAATGCAGAATTCAGCAGCTTGTGTAGAATCCTGACACATAACTTCCTTTCTCCCATCGGATCAGTTTCCTAGTCCACATTGTTCTACCAGGGAAGAAAATATGAATGTGCATTGGCCATGTTGTGCTAAATCCTTTTTTCCATTGTGCTTATCCATGAAAAATGGTTATAAGGATAGTTTTGTAGAGAGGCTAGTGGTCTAAAGATCGTTTATATAAAGGAAGGGTCACAGCTCAGTGGTGGAGCCCATGCTTTGCATGCAGAAGGTCCCAGGTTCAATCCCCGGCATGTTTTCATAGGACTGGGAAAGATCTCTGTCTGAAACCTTGGGAGAGTCAAAGTAGACCATATTGAGCTAGATGGACTAATAGTCTGACTCAGGATAAGGCAGCTTCCTACGTACTTGTCTTAGCATATCCACACTTTATGGCAGAGGTGTTGAATTCTGGAAGACAGAAACAAAATTCAAAGAGATCTCGACTAGGCTGGAGCGCTGGGCCGAAAACAACAGAATGAAATTTAATAGGGATAAATGCCAAGTGCTGCACCTAGGGAAAGGAAATCAAATGCAGAGTTACAGAATGGGGGACACTTGGCTCAACAATACCACAAGTGAGAAGGATCTTGGAATTGTGATAGATCACAAACTGAATATGAGCCAGCAATGCGATGTGGCTGCAAAGAAGCTCAAATACTATTTTGGGCTGCATTAATAGAAGTATAGCTTCCAAATCGCGTGAAGTGATAATTCCCCTTTACCTCTGCACTGGTTAGGCCTCATCTTGAGCACTGCGTCCAGTTCTGGGCACCACACTTTCAGAAGGACGTAGACAAACTGAAGAGGGTTCAGAGGAGGGCAACAAGGATGATAAAGGGACTGGAAACAAGGCCCTATGAGGGGAGACTGAAAGAACTGAGCATGTTTAGCCTTCAGAAGAGGAGACTGAGGGGAGATATGATCGCACTCTTCCAGTACTTGAAGGGTTGTCACACAGAGGAGGGCCAGGATCTCTTCTCAATCATCCCAGATTGCAGGACACTGGAATAATGGGCTCAAGTTACAGGAAGTCAGATTCCACCTAAACATCAGGAAAAATTTCCTGACTGTCAGATCAATAAGACAATGGAACCAACTACCTAGGGAGGTGGTGGGCTCTCCCACTCTGGAGGCATTCAAGGTATGGCTGGACAGCCATCTGTCAGGGATGCTTTGACCTGGATTCCTTCATTGAGCAGGGGGTTGGACTCGATGGCCTTGTAGGCCCCTTCCAACTCTACTTTTCTATGATTCTATGATTCCATGAACCTCTTTCAGCCCAAGGGCCGAATTCCATTTATGTAAAACTCTTGGGGGCCACGTTCCAGTGGTGGGTGGGGTTGAAGGCTCAATGTGGTGGAACCACAGGCAAAGGGTCAGAATGCCAGCATATATTAGCTTAAAGTTCTTATTGCCAGTAACAGCCTTAGGAGCATCTCAGCTTTTTAGAATGGGGATAAAAACTGCACAGAAGCTAGGAAGCCACCAAATGATTGGTGATTGGGAGAAAAGGGGTGGGGCCAGGGGAAGGGGTGTGGCTCTCTGGGGAACCCTGGAGGGCCGGACTGGGACCCTAGGTGAACTGTTTTTGTCCCCCAGGCCTGAAATTCTGCCCCCATTCTTTATGGTTTCTAGCTTGTTGTCTTCTCCTAGTCCTCCTCCCACCTCACCCACCAAACCCAGTCAAATGCACGCACACACACTTAGGGCTCCAGGGCTTAAACTGAGAACTCTGGGGAATGAAAACTAGCCTGGATGACCTACTTGGAACTGTGAAGCCTCCAAGTGTCGAAGGGAATAGGCATGTGTGACATCATACAGTTGCTCTGAGTGCGTGTTCCCGTAGAAAGGCAGGATATAAATTATACAGATAGATTAAATCAAAGTTGCCCGCTGTAATGAGCAGGCAGGATAAAGCGTCTGGTTTGGCTAGAGTTAGAGAGGCGCAAGCCTCCCGCTGCTTGCCCCGAAAGGGGTCAAGTGTTTGCTAGTGTTACAACTTGCAAATGCTTTCAAAGGCCCAGTGCTTTGCCAGCATTCAAAGTGAATGCTCACAGTGCGCCCTCTGCTCCCACCACCCCCTTCCTCTGCCATAAGGCTCCCCAGCAGCTGACCTTGGGGTAGGAGGAAGGCAACAATGGTGGCAGTGGCTTTGGACAGTCATAGTCCTTGGCAGAGTGTAATTCTCACTAGGGAGAATTGCATCCAGAATGCCACTGGCCCTGCTGGCTGAGGTTGATAGGAGTTGCAGAACAACAGGTTGTGGAAGGCTGCTCTAGAGAGCTGAAGGGAAGGGAGGGGGCACCTGCAAGCATTCGGTCAGGGGTGCTTGCATTTGCCTACCTAGCTAGGTGTAGTATAAGTACTAGGAGTCTGGTTGCCTTCCCTTGCCTGGTCAGGAGGCATTGTTCTCTTGACACTTCAGACGCCAGTTCCATTTGTTTCTCATCCATTCTTTCCAGCTGCTTCTAGAGTCCCCCTAATCTCCTAGACCTAGATTTGGGTTTGCCTTTCCCCAGCCAGATCTTTCTACCCACCCACGTGCAACATGTGTATTATTTATCTTCTTAAAAAAACACACATGCATCTATGCAAACTGAGCAACTTCCTGCAGAAGTTTGAGATTCCCATGCATCAATCCCAGGTGTAAAATTTGGGCTTCTGGGATCGGTGGTTGCAAAATGTAGAATCCGTTTGACACGGCATTCCAGAGCTTGTGGCTATAGTATATCTGAACTCATCCTCACCTTCAGTATTCAGAAAAGCGTTCCCCCCCCCCTTTCCTCCTTTTAAAGCATTCTTGATTATTGGCAGGAGATGATGGTGCATCAGCAAATTCCAAGAGCTCTGCACTGGAGCTCTTAAATAGGTGCATTATTTCTCTCTCCTGGAAGCGCAAGCATTTATTGCACCTCTCTCATTGATCTTAATACCTTTTACTGCTGTTATTTCCAGTGCAACTTTATCATCCTGACAACAGTGCTTGAGCCAAGTTCAGAACTGCTGCGAGCAGGGGCAACTCTCCCGGCTTAATTGGGGTTTAATCCACCCACACTTGCGCTGAAATTGGTCCAGGCTGCAGGCAAAAGTTGCTGACAAATTGGCGTGAGCGGAGACTCCTGAGACATGGGGATCTTCTCCACAGCAGTTTTTATCTTTCAAGTAAATTTTCGAATAGGACTTGAGCCTGCATGGTTAGAATCTTTTTGCACTCCCTGGTGGAACTGTTAATGCAGAATAAGGCACAGTGTCTTTATGTTTGACCTTGATGCACACAAAACTTAGAAGGGTGCTGAAGTGTAGGACGTACTTCAGCAAAGCGCTTGACCACTTTCCCTTCTGTGGATGTGCTGAAGCTAAACAATGGCGTTTCCCTCCCCCCCCCCAGCTGTTTGCAAGAGGGGTTGCTGCTTGAGGCACATGCCCTCCTCCTGTGTTTGCCCAGGGTAATCAAGCGCTGTCGGTCTGTGCATTGTTTCAAAAGTCTGTTTGACCAAAGGTAGCCGTGGGATGAAAGAAACGTGTCTCTGTGTGCCATTGGAAGTGCTGCCTTTCTCCAATGACTTTCAACTCTGAAATGACTGTTTGTGTTCAGCCTGAGATGAGTGCTGCTCAAACACTTTATGTGCAGATAGATGTAGGAGAACCATATTATTATGCATTATCAATAATAATAATAATAATAATAATAATAATAAATAAAGTAGCTTTGGGAGGTGGGAATTTGAAGGAGAGAAGCAGCACCGTGTTTAATCCCTTCTCTCCCTGCAGTGTCTTTGTTCCAAATTTCCCGCCCCCTTCCCAGCACTGTCATGACCCAAGTGTCAAACCCCCTGTGATCAGGAGAAGGGTCTGATGGCTGGTTGCAGAAATTCTCCCCAGAAGATACATGTCTTCCAGAGATGTCTGTGAGAGGAGAGCCCTAGAAGCCAGCACTGCTTCCTCCAACGTGGCCTGAGGAAGTCACTCTCCCCTCCGCATCAGAGTCCAAAGACTCCACCTTTGGCAGAGCAGAAGCCCCCCCCTCCCCAGCTCAGCTAGAGTCACCTAAAGAATTGACCATGGCCCCTTTAAGCACTGACAGCTTATTTATAGTGGGAGACAGAGCTAGAAATACAGACCTGCCAACAGGCTATTTCAGGGGTCTCTAACCTTTTGGTGTCTCTGGGCAGATCTGGAATTTTGATAGAATCTTGTGGGCACCCTCACAAAATGGCTGCCATTGGGAAGGGGCTGGCTCGTTGATAAAATAGCGGCCATGCTGAGCACAAAACACAAAACATTTCCCAGAAGGCAAATGGGTGAGACTAAAAGAAAAGTAACTTGCCCAAGAACCTAAGTACAAGGCAGCGGTGAGGTCCGAGTTGCAAAACACAAAACCACCCTTTTGAACCCAAATAAAGATGGTGCTGGAAGACAGCACTTCAGTTTGCAGCATGCCAGCCTCCCTGTTAAAAAAAACACAACACTAATAATTAAAAAATAACTTTAAGCAATAAAATAAAAATCAGGAGGGACAGGGAGCTTGGTGGGCACTGATAGGTGTCTGTGGGCACATTGGTGTCCACAAGCACCACATTGGAGACTCCAGGCCTAGTTAAACTCTCAGTTGGCTCCAGATCTTTGCTGGAGGAGCATCTTAGTCTGCTGCTCCTGTATGCAACCTGAACCTCCCAGCTCTGCATGGAGCTGTCCGTGGTTCTGCTTTATCTGTTTTCCCTACAGACTCTACAGGACAACCCCCCCCCTCCCTTTGCAGGATTCACAAGTTTGTCTTCACAAAGGTACATTATGATCCCTGTGGCAGATAAAGCTGCTTGCAGGAAGAAATTGAGTTTTGAAGCTGCATATAGGGAAAGGATTAAGCATTCCCCCCTCTCCAGTTGCTTTTCTTTTAAAAAAAAAAAAAAAACTGGCATTGAGGCTCACTTATGTGCACATAATGTGTTGTTTGCCCCCTAGGTGTATTCTGAATGCTGTCAGGTGTTGCTGAGATCAGCAAGGTTGTGTTTTGTTTATACTGCCCTGCCCTGCAGTGTTGAGATAATTTCATGGTGATATTTGTTAAGTGCCTCCAACTTCCTTGAGCACAGAGAGCCATCAACAAGCTCTGCTGTCTGTAAGTAAATAAAAAGAAGAAGGGATGGGGAAACAGAGCAGAAAAATCATGCCCATATATAATAATATCCAGTAAATGCCTAGGAGGCCATTAGAATTACTAGGGTAGTATAACTTTTCCGTTACTTATAGTGCATGGCAATATGGATTTCTTAATTTCTCTAGGTCATGTCTGAGAAAATATCTTTCTCTCCCCCCTACGCTTTCTGTTTCTCAAGAGTATATGCCAAGCACTTCTGGGCATTTCCCAGCTGCTATTTCAGTTCTGCAGAATACATCCGCTGGTGATCCTCCATGGCAGTTCACACAGCTGGCAGGCACTAGTTTCTGAGGTTTGTGTAGTCAGTCCACTTGGTTTTCCACAGTGAACATGGAGCATTGCCTCTGTTGAGGCAAAGGTTGTGTGCCCGGGGTCTTACTGCAAGATGGACTTTGTGGCTTAGCCAGCACATGTAGAGGCTGAGAGTATTTGCAGGCTTGTGGCTAGATGCAAACTTATGGGATGAGTGTTTATAGTGACCGATCCAACCCAAGGCTACTTGTTATCTGGAAGATGTTCAGGGTCTGCAATGCCATGATTTCTACTGTACTCGGATTTTATAATTGGGGAAGAGGCATGTCCACTTTAATTTTCGAGGAAGCCATTTAAGTTCATGGCCGCCACCTGGTTTTCCTGGATGGCTACTAGAAAGCATGACTCTCAGTTTGGGGGTGAGAAGTCCTAGGTTCAGTTTCCAGAAAAAGCCCATCCACTGTGGAAAACAGGACCACGCCTTTGGAAAATGTGCAGAGGGACCGTATCTCAGTGGAAGAGCTCATGCTTTGCATGCAGGGGGTCTTGGGTTCAATCCCTGGCATCCGTAGCTTAAAGGACCTGGTGGCAGGTGTTTGGAAGCAGCGCTCTGGTCTTTCCTATCAGGATAGTTGGTACTAGGCCAGAGGGACAAATAGCCTGACCTAGCATGAGCCAGCTTTCCAAGTTCCAGTGTGAAAGCCATTGCATTTGGGGCTTTCCACATGTCACAATGCTTCCTTCAGGTGGTGCTTAAGGAAAAATACATATGCCATGGTAGGGTTTTGTGTGTGATTGCGTTGTGGTCAAATTATAGGAGAGAAAGAAAACAAGATGGGTTAGCACTACCAGGCTTGGGAGATGCTGCTGCTGATACGGGGCTCTCCTGTCAGGAGCAGTTGTCGGCTGTTCTTTTAACTGTGGCAATGACAGAGCATTAAGGCTCTGAGCTCCACACAGTGTGATGTGAGGAACTGCATTGTTACTTGTTAAGCTCTAATGATTGCCTTGGGGTTTGTGCTTGGTATTGTGGATAGTGACTGGGATGTCTTATGACTACACAGCTTTGTAATGGCAGTATAATGAGGCAGGCTTGAACAGCGTCGTCACCTGTTGACCCACTAGACCGAACACAGGCTACCAGCCACATATGGTGTTGACCACTCAGGGTCTGAAAGAACACCCTGTCAGTATTTCTTCGATGTCCAGTTCTTCTTCTTTTTTTCCTGAATTAGAATTGGAGGCTCAATTCAGTCATATACTTGAGAAGAACGTGTAACAGTAAGGATGATCTCCCTTTGCAGAGGTCCACTCTTCTGTAAGGGTTGCTGTTCTGGGTATGCCTCTGCTGAAGATTAGTAACCAGTGGATTTGGAGCTACAGGAGGTGTGTGTGTGTGTGTGTGTGTGTGTGAGAGAGAGAGAGAGAGAGAGACTCTTTCCCCTCTCTCTCTTACACACACACACACACCTACCTCAAAGAGAAAAAAGTACATTGTATAATGCCCGATTTATTAGAATCAGCATGACACTGAGCTTCAGCCAGCCAACATGCAACCTTTAGCTTTTAATTAGAACTGCAATAAAGTGTTACCATTTGAACTGCTTGCATGAAGTAGGAACCCCATCAAAGAAAAGGGAAGAAATATCCAGCCTCTGCTTGATTACTTTCCTCATCCTTCGACTTCATCTGTGCTAATGGCAAAAACTAGTAAAACCTGAAAGTCTCATTATCACCTCATTCGATTGCCAGAGCTACCCTGGCACTCTGGTGGGTGATTGCTCCTGCTCTGAAAAAGCACCCCCCCATAGCTGTGCTAACCTGTGTTCCCTTTCCACTACAGCACTGTTAGTAGCTCTCCTGTGTCTCTGTATCATGAGGGATTGTGTTTTGTTTTGTTTTTTAAATTACATGTTTACTTCACCCTTCTTCCAAAGAGCTTAGGGTGTGTGGTATTCTCCCTTACTTTTTGTAGTGAAATGTTATCTTCAATAGAGATTGAGAGACAGTGGGTGGGTTCTCACATCACACCAACCCACCCTGACAATAAGCCACGGTGGATGGGTTGTTCTGTGAACAACCCACGGTGAGGCTGACAGACAATCGGGCTCACCATGGGTTGTTCGCTCCCTCTGCGCCCCTCCTTCGCCCCACTAGTCCCCATCCTGGAGCACATTTTGCACTTTGTCCCGAGCCTCTAGGTGCTTGAGAAAGTACAAATGTGCACCACTACCACTTTTTCTAGGGAAAAGGAGTGTTGACAGCTAGCTAGCTGTCAAAACTCTGGGTCCCTTTGAAAAAAGGGTTTTTGACAGGGCAATAGGTGTTTTTTGACTGGGACATATGGCTGCATATGTCCCAGTAAAAAACACACATTCCCCATTGTTCAGGCAGATTTTGTTCCCATCTCCTGCTACCTGAACCTTTAAGCTAGAGATGCCAGGGACTGAACCTGGGATCTTCTGCATGCAAAGCAGTTGCTCTACCCATGAGCTATGGCTCATGGCTCCTCGGTGTTCATACACAAACCACAATATCACACCTGATGTACAGTTTGAGCACTTTAGTTAGTATACCTTTAATATTAACATTGCTTTGTGAAAGAGTTCACAGGTTCCAAAGTTCCGAGAACATGATGTACAGTACATCCAAAAGCTTTTTATAGTAAAATATAATTTCCTGCACTTTAGAACATGCACTAGGCCACCTGCTGGGTGCATTTCAATCCAATAACTGGCTAAGCTCCTGCAATCCACCTTTAAAATTATATAGTAGACTCGTTCTCTTTGGTCCTAGGTCTACAATTAGCGTAATACTAACCCAAGATAAAATAATGTTCGGGAGCACACACAAAGCTTGAAACGCAGCAGTTACTGATTTGCAGTATGCCAGGACAGTTAGTTGTTCTTTCAGCCTTTCTGGAAAGGTGGTGTATGGCAGCTTACAGATTTTTACCAATATAATATTGAAAGGGATAACTGTTAAAATATTTTCAGTTACCCCCGGGAAGGTCACTTGCATACGCATCAGATTTCCACATGGCCAATCTTCAGCTAGAGCCTGTCTCTTGCCTGTTTATAATGCAGCCTGTATGACCAGGTATTGGTGGTGAAGCTGCTGATTTCTGTGCACCATCCTCTGTATGTCAACGTCTGTTTGGGATGGACACTACTGATCGTGGTGGAACGAAGGTCTGAGGGAGGTTAGGATGTTGACTAGGCCCCAGTTCTCCCCAACACACCCACACCACTGCCCGTTTCGGCTCCTGTATCAGTGATACGGTAGCAGTTCATGTTATAAGACTGGACTGTAAATCCATCCTTGGTTAATTTTGATGAAGCCATGGTGTCAAGTTTCAGGGAAGTCTTCGAGAATAGAAAGAAAATGAAGCTTCTGTGGTTTCATAGCAATGACTGGTGAATGTTGCCTGCACAGTGAAATATATTGCATTCACTGCTTTACAATTCAAGGAACAAATTCAGTGTTTTTGCGCAGCAGAAGGATTCTAGTTCTCCAGCCCATTTATAGTATTTATTTATTTATTTATTTATTACATTTATCAATCGCCCATCTGGCCGGTCACCCGGCCCCCCTGGGCGATGTACAATTAAAATACAATAAAACACAATAAAACATAATAATTAAAACAATATAAAAAATTCTCATTAAAAACCTAACCCACCCCATATTCCCGCCTGAACAGCCATGTTTTTAATGCACGGCGGAAGCTCATCACGGAGGGGGCATGGCGAAGGTCACTAGGGAGGGAGTTCCATAATGTGGGGGCCGCCACAGAGAAGGCCCTCATAAGGATACATAGAGAAGTATGTATCATTGTAGTCTTCACTGTGTAAATTAGACATCGGACTATTTTAAAAAATATATATTATCCTTTAGCCATATCATCTGGCTCTTTCGCTCATTCTAAAGAAGGTTTAGATGGACTAGCAGTCTAATATGGCATGACACATCCTTTGTGTGCTGTTTCAGAATCACTGGGCAGACCAAAATTGCTCTGTTTGGACTGCTGGCCCACATGAGACTTGATTGTGCTGTGACTTGCACAACAGTGTTCAGAAAAGGAACAGAGCAGAAATGCATAGAAGGAAAATCCCTGTAATTTGCTTTTATAGTTTGATTCCCTTCATTCTCACGTAGAATTAGTTCGTTCATCTCATTGGGGTGGGGGTGAGGGAAAGAAACAAAATACTGCTATCTGAACAATTACCGGTAGATGAGGGAAGTCCCGTTTGGCAGTCATTGACATTTTCAGTGGCTTTTTAAAAATGATGTAAACGTAACAAGTTCTGGTGGCTGGAAGAAGAATTCACCACTGAGGCAAGATGAATCTCAGGCTTTTTAGCAGAGGGGGCAGGTTAAGCTAACTCATGTGTAACAAAATGGCCCAGTGCCTCCTCGTGGGGTGGCCTGCTATCAAGGCCAGATAAACCATAGAGTTTATCCCAAGGCCCCCAGATTTTCAGCACTTTCAGGGATTCCCGATTTAGCTTCTATTTTAAAAACCAATTACGTCTCTAGCCCTCATGGTTGCAGAGAGAATTCGGTGAATTATGTTTGATAGAGCCAGTGTGGCGTCGTGGTGAGAGTGTTGGACTGGGACTCGGGAGATCCCAGGTTCTAGTCCCTGCTCAGCCATGAAACTCACCGGGTGACTTTGGGCCAGTCACTGACTCTCAGCCTAACCTACCTCACAGGGTTGTTGTGAGGATAAAATGGAGAGGAGGAGGATGATTATGTAAGCCACCTTGGGTTCCTTGAAGGAAAAAAGGCAGGGTATAAATATAATAAATAAATAAATAAATTCATAGGTAAAGCTTTGATAGCCCTTCTAGCCCGTTTTTAAACTACTGATTCTTTATTTTACAAATAGAGAATAATAACGAAACAATGTGTAAAAGGCTGACAGTGGAAATATGGATCCTGGGATCCAGTGCAGCTGGATGCACTGGCATAATAGGATCAGTAACAACCAACCCCAATTAACAGCCTCACAGCTGTATTTTAGACTAGCTGCAGTTTCTGAAGCATCTTCAGAGGCAGGCCAATATATGACGTGTTGCAAATGCAAACCACTGCAACTCCTTGAAAGATACTCCAGAGTGATCATACAATGCCCTAATGGTCAGTGGAAACCTGGTTTTAATAATGGAGACTACGCGGCAGCCCAGGTAGTGTATAGTAGAGAGAATGGACAGATGTCCAGATGCAATTACAAACAGCTGAGACCCACTTGTGTATGCCTGTCCCTTCCAGAGGGTAGAGGGGACACAAGTGACCTAGAACCTGTTGCTGCTGGTGAGCGTGTTCATGAACTTCCAGCTGAGCCCAATGAAGAGCCAATAAATATGTAATCAGCACAAGCAACCTCTCCACTGGACAGCACAGCTACAGATGCAAGTAGGAGCACTAGAGTGGCCTTTCCCAACCTTGGGTCCCATATGTTGCTGGGATACAACTCTCATAATCCCCATTCAACATGGGAAATGGCATGGGGTGATGGGAGTTGTAGTCAAAGCCAAGGGCAGGGCCGTGGCTCAGCAGTAGAGCACAGGCGTTGCATGCAGAAGGTTGTAGGTTCAATCCCTGACTTCTCCCGGTAGGTCAAGGAAAGAATCCTGCCTGAAACCCCGGAGAACCACTGTCAGTCAGTGTTGACAATACTGGGCCAGATGGCCCCATGGTCTGGCTCAATATAAGGCAGTTTCCTATGTTCCTAACATCTGGGGGCCCATGGTTGGGAAGGGTTGCGCTACACAGTCCAGGTCTTTTTAAGCCCTAAATCATCACGGCTGGATAGGGAGGTGGCTAGTGATATGCAAAACCCACAGGAGGAATTCCCTAGGCACATCTAATCCATAAAAGCGGGTTTCTGTGGGAAATGGCCACAGACATCACATCTCGGGCCAAATGTGATGTCTGGGCCCAGCATCAGTGAGTGGAGGACTTGACCCATATCAGTACTTTAATATAAGCCAGTGACATCCTTTCACAACTGAACTGGATGCCCCCGAGCAGATCCAGCATGGCCCAATGGTTGCCATCTCTTTTCACCACCCAGTGCAGGGGGGCTGAGCTATGGAGGGGTCATAGCTCAGTGGTGGAGCATGTGATTTGGATGCAGAAGGTCCCAGGTTCAATCCCTCGCATCTTCAGGTAGGGCCGGAAAAATTCCTGCCTGAAACCCTGGAGAGCTGCTGCCGGTCAGTGTGGACAATATTGGACTAGATGAGCCAAGGATCTGAAGCAGTTTCCTAGGACTGCCGCCTTCTCTGTGACCCGCCCACTGGTAATGGAGCCAATTTGTGTTTGAACGAAGGTTTCTAATGCTGGTGAACAGCAGCCCCTATGCAGGGGTAACGGCCCTTCCTTCTTCAAGGGCAGGGTGGCCAAACAATTGCCTAGCATGTTCTAAAGGGGGTGAAGGTCCCTTTAGGAGGAGAAGAGTGAATAGTGAATATTTTAAAAAGAGGAAGGATGCAGGAACTTCCACTTTTTTATTTTAAGCAGAATTGTGTGACTTGAAGGGGGAGGGAAGCTTCCTTGGGTTTCTGCTAAGTATAAAAGAAAAAAAAAGACAGCTTGACTTTATGATCCTTGGGGAAGTAAGATGAGATCCTCCTTACAGAAGGAGAGGACAGATTTGGAGACCAGTCGTGTGATTTAAGATTTCCGCAGGACAGACCTCCATGGAAGCAAGCAGGCTGCACAAAGTGGATTGTGACACAACCCCCCTGTTTAGATCAATGCAACGCATAGCAGAGGGGCACACAGAATGTCCTTTGCAGAACTATTTCGAAGGGCGAAGTCTGATCATGATATTTGCAAACTGGGCTGGATGGGACCTAGGAAGAGTTTTGTGGCAACAGAAGGTGGCCCTGCCTCACCGTCTGCAGACGATAGGTTTTAAAACGAAATGCTTTCAGCTCCTGCTATGCACGGAGAGTAAAAATCATACACAAGACAAGATGCAAATGTAATTGGCATTTGTAATGGGAGACGGTGCCTGATTCTGTATTGAAAGTAGAATTATAGAAATGACAGTGAGAATAGAATCTTATTTGACTGCTCTCCACAGGCTTTCTTTACTTCCTATAAATGTGCTATTGAGCCATGGGATTTAGAATAAGTAAGTAAAATTAACACAGAGAATGCCAGCATCTGCTTCCTCTACAAGTATCACTTTGGAATGTAGGCAAGCAAGACCCAGCATGAAAGGAAAGGGAGTGTGTGAACAGCTGAAAATAGGTAAAAACTGAACTGTAAATCTCACCGTTTTTGTCTGCAAAGCACAAATGGGGGAATATAATGCCAGCATGTCTATCTTTTGTACCAGGAAGTAACAGGGAAAGAGAAAATAATAATTCCATCAGCTTGAAGTAAAAAACCATTTGTTGTGAAAACAACAAAGTCTTGTGGAACCTTAAAGACTAACACATGTATTATGGCAGCCTCCCCAAACTGCTACCCTCCAGATGTGTCAGACTGCAACCACCAACAACCAAAGCCAGCATGGCCAGTGATGGGAGTTGTAGTCCAACACATCTAGAGGGCACCAGGTTGAGGGAGGCTAAGCTTCCATGAGCCAGATCCCTCTTCAGATGCATAGAATGTCATCCTGTCTTGGCATATATTGGCAGAACTTCTACCTACCAGCCCAGCATATAGTGGCATTACATAGATGACATCTTTGTCATCTGGGACTATGGAAGGGTTAGCTTGGAGAATTTCACTACGTTTATCAACACTATCCACCCAACAATGCTGGTTTTACCCTATAAAGTCTTAAAGGGCTTGGGACTACAATACTGATGGAATACCTCTCCCAACCTGAATCTACTCGGACACTATGATCAACACCTGAGGGCCACCTCTGAGGGAGGCTTGAAGGGTGGTAGTAAGGGAGAGGGCCTTCTCAGTGGTGGCCCCAAAAATCTTGTAATAATGATCTCCCCACTGAGGCCCGCCTGGTGCCAACTTTGTCACTTTTTCAGCACCAGGTTAAGACTGCCCTCTTCTCCCAGGCATTTAATGGCATGATGGGGCATTTATGGCCACTGTTTTAACAGGTCTAGTTTGTATTGAAATTGTTTTAGCTGTTAAATTGTTTTTAAATTTTTCATATTGAAAAAAATTATGCTGTAGTATTTGTAGTCTGTGTTTTTGTGTATTGTTGTGAACCGTCCAGAGAGCTTCGGCTATTAGGCAGTATAGAAATGAAATAAATAATAAGAAGAATAATGATAAAGTTTTACAAGTAACTCCACAATTGAAAACCTAAAATTTCCCTTCCTGAATGTCCTCTTAACCATTGAAAACCATCAAATTGTCTCAGACATGTTGTAAGCCTACAGATTCTCACCTGTACCTTAACTACAAGTCATGTGATCCAAACTATCTAAAGAAGAACATTCTATATAGTTTGGCCCTTAGAATAAAATGCCTTTGTAATAATGAAGAAAACTTCTCAAGAAGTGTAATGAACTTAAACAACATCTCCAACAACGTGGATGCCCTAGCCTCATTGACTACAATTTATTTATTTGTTTGTTGTATTTATGAATCACCCATCTGGCCGGCAAACCGGCCACTCTGGGCGATGTACAACATGATAAAATATAAAATACAGTTAAAACAGTATAAAATTTTAAAATCTTAACCCACCCCATATTCCCGCCTGAATAGCCATGTTCTTAGTGAGCGGTGGAAGCTCAGCAGAGAGGGGGCACGGCGGAGGTCACTAGGGAGAGAGTTCCACAGTACGGGGGCTGCCACAGAAAAGGCCCTCTTCCTCGTCCCCACCAGTCTAGCTGCTCTGGCTGAAGGGACAATGAGAAGGCCGTCTGTGGCAGATCTTGTTGAGTGGCCTACTTGGTGTTGCTGGAGATACTCCGTGAGATAAACTGGACCAGAACCGTATAGGGTTTTAAAGGTCAAAACCAACACCCTGAATTCGGCTCAGCAAGCAACTGGTAGCCAGTGCAGCTCCTTGAGCACTGGCGTGATGTGATCCCGCCAGCGGCTGCCTTTAACCAGGCAAGCCGCCGCGTTCTGTACCAGCTGTAGCTTCCAAACTGTCTTCCAGGGTAACCCCACGTAGAGCGCATTACAGTAGTCTAGGCGAGAGGAGACCAAGGCATGAACCACTGATGGGAGCAGGTGATTAGGAAGGTAGGAGCGCAGCTGCCGTATCAGATGGAGTTGATACAGCTCCGCCCGGCTCACAGTTGACACCTGAGCCTCCATGGACAGCTGGGAGTCTAGAATGACCCCCCAAGCTGCGGACCTGGTTTTTCAGGGGTAGATGTACCCCATTCAGCACCAGGTCAACATCCCCTAACCTCCCCTTGTCCCCCACCAGAAGTACCTCGGTCTTGTCGGGGTTCAGCTTCAGCATGTTCCTTCCCATCCAGCCACCCACTGACTCCAGGCACTTGGACAGGGTCTCAATGGCCAACCTCATTGAGGACTTGAAAGAGAGGTAGAGTTGCGTGTCATCCGCATACTGATGACACCGCACCCCAAACCTCCTGATGATAGCTCCCAGCGGCTTTAGGTAGATGTTAAATAACATCGAGGAGAGGATGGAACCCTGCGACACCCCACAAGTGAGCAGCTGAGGGTCCGAAGCCTCCTCCCTGAGAACTACCCTCTGGTACCTTCCAGAGAGGAAGGACCGGAACCACTGCAATACAGTGCCTCCTATGCCCAACCCCTCCAGGCGGTCCAGGAAGATACCATGGTCAACAGTATCAAAAGCCGCTGAGAGATCGAGGAGGACTAGAAAGGAGCATTCACCCCTATCCAAAGCCCTCCTCATATCATCCACCAAGGTGACCAAGGCTGTCTCCGTCCCATGTCCAGGCCTGAAGCCCGACTGGCATGGATCTAAGTAATCGACTTCATCCAAGTGTGCCTTCAACTGAGCCCCCACCACTCGCTCAATCACCTTGCCCAGAAATGGCAAATTGGAGACTGGATCCATAAGACGCCTGGGGCGGACCATCCTAATAGGTCCCTCACCCCTGCAGAGGGGTTGTGGCACCGAAAAATCCAACCCTACCAGATAGTGATCTGACCATGACAAGAGGGTGGTGGATATACCCCCGATTTCCAGATCATCCCCCCCCTCCAGAAATGAAAACTAAGTCCAGTGCCTGACCGGCTACATTGGTAGGTCCAGTTAATACAGGGTGCAGCTCCCAGGAAGCCATGGTCTCCATGAAGTCCTGAGGTGCCCCCATGAGGGCAGCCCCCGAATGCACGTTGAAGTTCCCCAGCACCAATAGCCTGGGGGACAACACACGCACATCGGAGACCACCTCCAGCACCTGGGCCAGGGAGTCTGTTGTGCAGCGGGGTGGACGGTACATGAGCAGAATCCCCAGGCTGCCCTTTGGACCCAACCTCCAGTACATGCACTCAATAAACCTGGTCTTCCGGAGAGGGAGTCTGGTAAGGACCAAGGACTCCCAATAAATAACAGCCACTCCCCCTCCCCATCTCCCAACGCTTGGTTGCTGGGCATTCAAGAAACCAATCAAGTATCAGAAATATCCAGGGATACCCTCCTTTTTGGAGCAAAGGCTAACTCTTTGAAAGAAAACTGTATTCCCTTTGTTGTGGGCTACCATCCTGCTGCCCCTAATTACCACCAGATAATGAAAGATACTTATTACCCTATTATATCCTATTGTGCTCGTTTAACAGAAGCTATTAATTCTCCACCATGCATCACATCAGAAAACCACCCAGTTTGCGTAAATTGCTAAAGCAGCACTGAAACAAGATATTTGTAACCCAGGATCACACCAGTGTAAATCAGCACTAAACACTTACCTCCAAGAAACCACTTCTTTTAGGAGCACAGTTGCTAACAAAAGTTATCGCATTAGACAATCAGTAACATGCACTTCCACTAATGTGATTCATTTAATTGAATGTAAAAAAGATGGATGTCGTATGCGATATGTAGCGAAAGCGACAAGGGACCTAGGAACCAGATTCCGTAACCACAAACCTGTATGTAGTCTCTCAGATTTACAGGGGCTTCCAGTTAAACAAACAAAGGACACTGACATGCTTGACAGAAGGGAAAACTTCTGGATCTACAAACGCAGAACTCTCGGTCCATGTGGCCTTAATCTGGAGGACAATTCATAAGCTTTATACCAGGCATACCTTTGTTATTTATTTATTTATTTATTTAATACATTTTTATGCCGCCCAATAGCCGAAGCTCTCTGGGCGGTTTACAACAGTTAAAACCATAAAATACAATATAGTATAACTATAAAATTTAAAACCACAGATTAAAAACAAACAGCAAAGCTAGCAGTAGTTCAAATAACAGTAACAGAGTTAAAAACTACAAGATAAAAATGATTAAGATGATTAAAATGATTAAAATGCCTGGGAGAATAGAGAGGTCTTCACCTGGCACCAGAAAGAGTACAATATAGGCACCAGGTGAGCCTCTTTGGGGAGCTCATTCCACAACTGGGGTGCCACAGCAGAAAAGGCCCTCCTCCTGGTAGCCACCTGCCTCACTTCCTTTGGCAGGGGCTCTCAGAGAAGGACTGCTGACAAAGATCTTAGTGTCCGGGCAGGTGCATATGGGAGGAGACGATCCTTCAGATACCCTGGCCCCAAACCGTTTAGGGCTTTGAATGTTAGTACCAGCACTTTGAATTGGGCCCGGAAACAGACTGGCAGCCAGTGCAGATGAGAAAGCACTTTTCTCTCCCATCTCCCAACATTTCAAACTTCCACTCATGGTAACCATTTAATATCATAGCTCCTGCTGAGGGTGGAAACCAAACTTTTAGCTTTAAATATATTTTGAATGTACGGTACTCTGTTGTTAGTCTATCTTTCATATATGTACACACACACACACACACACACGGGTATCGGGAAAAGAAGGGAAACACATTAGCAGTAATGTCTGTGCAGAATGAAATGTAAGAAATTCAGACCATGAAAATTGGTAAAAACAAAGATGTATCTAAAATAATTATAGGGATCTTTCACAAAATAATGTTGATATTGGCATCCTTCCATTTGTAAGTTAACACCTATAGTATGATAAAAGCCATATTCTTGATTTATAAGTCTTAATTGAGCAGTTTCATGGTGAATTCTCCATTGGAAATTTCTTTGTTTAGAGATTCTGTGCCGAGGTTGTGGTTCCAGACAGACTTAAGTGTACCTGAACCCACTGAAATCAATCAGTGGAATTAGGTGTGCCAAACTCTTATGCTGGTTTGTGGCCAGAGAGCTCTAGGAAAAGAATGATGCCCAAAAATTGATTATATACTCTCAACATTGCCATTTCTATTCAAAGTACAAAGTTAGTAACACAGGGCATGATGCTGCCAAAGTTCAGCACTTTTCAGGCCCATTGGGCTAAATGCAATGTTGCGCAAGCAGACACACTTGCTCAATGGGAGTTTCCCTTCTCCTTCCACGCGCCCCCTCCTGATCTGCTCTGGCAGGTCCTTCGGCCTTCCAGGGCAGATTTAGGGGGCTGCAGGTAGGGTTGGGTGGAATTCAATCCACTAATGGTGTATGTTTCACTGGCGGAAGAACACCGTTGCATATGACCCAGTGGTTTAAGGGGGAGAGAGTGGAGCACATCTGATTGAAATTAGAAGAGCCTAAGTTTTTAACCTTTTGGCTGACTTTTGCCTGCATTAAATGATGTCAGAATTGGCCCACTTTGCATGACATGAGGGTGGTTAATAAGCCATAGTGGCTTGTTAACTACCCCCGCATGTGCCGGCTAATTTCCCTAATTACCTTCACCAGGTTTGGATGACATGAGAAGTCGTGGCGGGGGTCGTGAACTGGCAATTTGGAATTTGTGGGCACCGCAACCCTCTGTGGCTTAAGCCACGGAGGGCTGCGGTGATCGTGCAAATCAAGTCATTGTGCTGAGCTCTTTGAACATAAAATTCATGTACCAATCATTATACAGCCAGTTTAGTAGGAACAGATGGGTAATAACTAGTATACATGTTGACATGGGGAACCTGTAGTCCTCCAGGTGTTGTTGAACTCCAACTCCCATGAGCCCCAGCCAGCATGGCCAATGAAACATACAAGGCCATTGACAAGGCAAGACTACACATATCGGACAGCCATAACTGCACACTTGTGCACCTGTGAAAGACTGACAAAAATAATAATTAAAAAATGACGGACACCGTTGCACAATTTTCAGGGGCCGAAAAAATTAAAATAAAAAATACAACCCCAATTGCACTTCTTTGAAGCTCCTAAAAATCATTTTTTTTTTAAATGGCAGCAAGCAAAAAGGGGGTAGTGATCAGAGCGGGGGTGGGGAGAGACAAAAAGGGTTCTGCTGCAAATGACTCTGGGATACAGGCTGGAGTACCAAGGGGGAAGGAGCAGGAGAACAAGCCATGGTGAGCCCAATCGTCTGCTGGGCACACCATGGGTTGTTCTGTGCACAACCCACACTGCGTAGCTTATTCGCAGGGTGATTTAGTGCGATGTGTGAATGCAGGCTCTGTGTTAATCTCAAGGAAGATGTGTTTAAAAGTATTATGTTGGGAATTTATTGCAGAGAAGAAAGGGAGAAGTAGCAACCTGAGACTGTTCTGGCATTTAACCAAAGCACTTGTAATCTTGGATGCAGAAGTGTTATCAGTTGAGAGTTGCTGACATTTTTGAGCCTCTGTGGTAAAGATTTAAGGCATTTGCACATTCCTAATGTGTGGATGAAAAGTGTTGCACATTTATCTGGCTGTATTTGAGGTTGCTTTGCAGAAATGGTGTTAAAGCTGGACTCTTGCCTTGAACAGAGAATGTATCATGATCTGGAATGATACATTATTATATGCACAATAATTATATGCACATTATTATTTAACATACGACAATCAATGTTAAATTTGCATGAATGGAATAGATGTCACCTCTCCTTCTGTCATTTCAAGGAAAACCTGATTGACATGCTATTTTGGCTAGGGTGGGGGAGGGTGGTTGTTGAGGTCAGCATATACGGTGCTTTTACTGTTTCCATTTTCCTGTGGACTGGCAAAATACACATATTCTCTTCTCCCCATGGGGAAAAACTCAGCAGTTAGTCACTTTGTGGTTTCTTTTTTTCTGAAATAAGCTGTGAGGTCTTTCCCGCCCTCACACTTCTGGGTTGTTTCTCAAGAATCATACTCCACAGGAAACTGTGGTCCTGAGCCCCAGATCTTTTCAGTACTTAGCACCGCCCCTGCCCAGCCCTTGTTACCCGAGTTCCTTTTAGCCAGAGATGCCAAGGTTGGATATGGAACTTTCTGCACGTGAACCCAAAAGAAAAGCAAAACACACACACACACCCAATCAGATATAACCAGCAGATGCAAGGAGTTCTTTCTAGAGAGAAGAATCTGAACATACAGTAGCCCACCTGCACTCTGCAGTATTACAGTCTAGTAGTGACGGCTGTCTCACCTGAGCCTGCATTTCTGAAACTAGATTCCTGCAGGTGGGAGAAGCAGTTTCCCTGTTCTGCTTCTCAGGAAATCAGCGGAAGGAGGCAAGAGAATCCTTGTCTAGTTCTCCCCCTCGCATCCCTGTGACTTTTTCATAAGTGCTGCTGGAAATAGGGGCTTGTCTGGCTTGTGTTTTCCCCCAAAAGTAGCTGCCAGAAAGCTGTGTGGTGGATTCCATTGCAGGGTTTTGGTTTTCTTTTCTTTTTTCGCATTGGGTACCACAGTGTCTGACAGCGCAGGGTAAATTGGATGAAGAAGAATGTGTTTGCTTATACCACCACAGGATGTAGCATAAACTGGATGAATATTATAGCAGAGCTAAGAGAAACTTAGGACACAAAACTCGCATAGGATTACACCTTGAGCTGATCTATGTTCTTGAGCAGTGTTCTCCAACCTTGGGTCCCCAGATGTTTTTGGCCTACAACTCCCAGCATGCTGGGAGTTGTAGGCCAAAAACATCTGGGGACCCAAGGTTGGAGAACACTGTTCTTGAGCATCAAAAGGCCAGCTGGCCTTGTGGAAACATCATAAAAATTCACAGGGGTGGTAAAATAATGCCCCTCTTTTAACATTATTAGGATTATCATTAGGCCTAATAATCAAGGTAGTTTATTGTTGCGGTGAGGTCTTCAACTCAAAACAACTTGGCCTTTTTTTTTAAAGAGGCAAGTTAGAAAGCATGGCCTTGAATCTTAAAGGCAATTAGCGAAGTGGTTAAAAAAAAATCTGCTGATGGAAGAGCCATAAATATTGAGAGAGAGAAATGAAGTCAAGTACCAGAGGGAGGGGTGGGTTTTTTTTTTTTATATTGCTGAGTAAGGTCCATGTGGATAACAGGAGATTTACAAGGGGAGGCTGTTTGACAAATAAAACTTAACCAAAGTTGCTGCCGTTCTTGTAAACTTGCCTCATACCTCCTGATGCTTAGTCAGGGCCGACCCTACTATTAGGCATAGTGAGGCGGCTGCCTCAGGCAGCAGATGCTGGGAAGGGGCAGCAAGGTGTTGGAGGACATAGCTGTGTGTGTGTGTGCCAGGCGCCCCGCATTGCATCCCCTGTGCTGCCCTGCTGCCCTCAGGTGCAGTGGGGGGGAGGCTGCAGTGGTGCGGGGCTGGTCTGTGGCTGGGGTCTCCAACATGGTGTGCCTGGCGGCAGCTGTGTGCTCAGACACCTCTCTTGGCGATGGCCAGGCTCCCTATCCCTCCTGATATTTATTTTATTTCTTAAGATTTTTTAAATTCTGGAAATCCCTCCCCTGTGCAGTTTGGGAGGCAGAAAATGTGGCATGTTTCAAACACCTCCTGAAAATGCACCTGTTTCCCCCCCCCCCCCGGCTTTCTTTGGCTTGTAATTAAGGTAGTCATGATGCTGCGTCTTATTGCTCCTTGTATTGCTCTATACCAAGTGCTGCCCTCCAGTGTTGTCTGTATTTGGGTTCAAAAGAGTGGCTTTCTGTTTTGGAGCTCAGAACCCACCATCTCTGCCTTTTTGTACTTGCGTTCTTGGGCAAGTTGCTTTCATGGTTCGTAGAGTTGGAAGGAGCCTACAACAAGGCCATCGAGTCCAACCCCCTGCTCAATGCAGGAAACTAGAGGAGGGGTCTCCCATCCAAGTAATAACCAGACCTGACCCCGCTTAGCTTTCCACACTCAGACAAGCTGAGCCAGCGTAAGACACAGGCCTGTTTTAATCTTGCCAGTTTGCCTTCTGGGAAATGAGGGTTCTGCCACCATGGCAGGCATTTTTTGAGAGTGCCCGTGAGTGACACTCTCAGAATGCCAAATGACCCATAGTGACAACACTATGACTCTGTGGCATAGTGCTGCCGCTTGAAAGCTAGGCCATATTGTGCAAGAGCTATTTTGGAGGTGGTCCTTGAAGGGTCCAGAGCCCTGTCGACATGAGAAGGACTTCCTTGTCCTGCCCCCACTGTACAATTGTCCCTTTCTGAGTAACTGTCCTTCTGTGACACTGTGGTGGTTCTGCTGCGCTCCAGATGTTACTCGTATACTACCATGGCTCAGTGGCAGAGCTCATGCTTTGCACGCAGAAGTTCCTGACTTTTATTATTCAATCTCAGTTCTATCCAGCTTGATTTTTTCTTTTTCTTTTTTTTAAATAAAGAGATCTTGGCTTGCAGGGCTGGGAAAGACCCTTCTCTGCCTGAGAAAAGAGCTGCCATCAGGCAGAGGAGGCAATATTGGGCCAGATGTACATAGAGTCTGGCCTGATATAAGGCCGCATCCTATGTACTGCAGCCTACAGACACCATCCTGCCGTCTTTTGGCCTCGCTCCGATGACTAGGGCTCAACAACTTGCTTGAACATTTTATCCAGTCCTGAGTATGAGAGGGTGGGCAGAGCCAAGCAAGAGGTGATCCGTGCCCCTTTCCAGCCATTTTGCATGCAGAGAGCACTCGTACCAGAAACAACCAAGAACACATATAATTATTGTAGTAATGCGTAGTAGGCTATCTGCCGATTCACATTTGTAATTGTCCAAAGTGTGTGCTGGGAGTGGAGATGTGTGACACTGGAAAATTCGTCCCGTTTGAGCTTGATGGACTTCCGACACATTTCTGACCCGACGATCGGAAGTGGGCCGAGTTGGGCTTCCCCCTCCCCCGCTTCTGTGAAATTGATCTAAATATTTGCGCAAATTTGGAGCCAAGAACTGCTTATTTCTAGCGCAATTTGTGCAAATTGCAGTTAGCACAAATTGGGGCCTACTGTTCTTGTTGTAGCATTTAATATGAGAAGTATGGAAGCATCCCCTTCTCAGAGCATATATGCACACACTCCACCTTGGCCACCTTGACTTTTCTGACAGTTAATTTCAGATTTGTGCAAAATTTGGGCCTCTGCTCCACTATTTGTGATTTGTGCAAATCTGTGGAGCGAAGGCCCAAATTTTGCACAAATTTCCCTGTTGTTTTTTTTAAAAAGCATCCAGTTTTAAAAATAGAAGTCCACGTGTTGCCTCAACTCACATTAGATCAAATTGACGCCAGCACAGGTTTGATGGAACAGAATCCATGGGACTGAATTGAGAAAATCTGTTGTATTTTTACCCCTCTATCAGATTCCTCACATATTCCTAGCTGGGAGAGGACTACTACTAGTGTGCCATGAGAAATCAAGTAAAAAGACTTATTTTAAACTCAAAAGTACGCATGTTGGATGTTACCTGTTGTACCTCTGCATGAGTCACCATTCTTACCTAGCCACATGTCCATCAGCCTCCGCAGTGTGGCTGTGACTCATGAGGCAGTTGTTCCATATTTCTGTATTGATTGGTGTTAGATAATTCAGTCAGTCCCAATGCAGAGATAGCAGGCTGTATGTGCTCTCAGAGGAGATTTCTAGCTGCCTCTCTCCATGAGTGGCTCCTCTGAGCTTTCTTCCTTCCAAATGAGAGACATGCCCAGATCAGTGACTCATGCAGAAATGAAGGGAGTGCACTTCTCCAAAGGTGTGTGTGTGTTTGTTTTTCTCTTTCACATTCTTAAAAACAAACCTTTTCAGCTGTAGGAACTACCTGCACTTCCTAATTTGTAATTCAGAGTTTTGGGGAACACTGAGCTACACAATGTGTTTGTACCAGAGTAGATACGGTCTTTATCTGATGCAGTGAAGGGTAACTAGGAGACAAAGAAGGGTTAAAAACCATTCTGTATCAGAAAGATAAATGCAGTGGGATTGTTGATTGGGTTTTTATGAGGAGTGTCAGTGATCTGTGTCATATATCTCAATAATGCATAATAATGGCCAGGGCCGGCGCTACCACTAGGCCATCTAGGCAGCTGCCTAGGGCGCGTGGCTGAAGGGGGCGCACTCTGCTCCTGCCGGCCGACTCTTCCTCACCGCCACCAGGGACTGCTGGGCGACGCGCTGCCCGCCTGCCGCTCGCGGAGCCCGGATCTGTCGGCGAGGCGGCCGGGTGGGACAGCTGCGGAGACGCCACCAGTCACACCAGGTCAGCACGGGGGGATTGCGGGCAGGCTCGGTGTCGCGCTCAGCTTTCTTCGGCGGGGGGGGTGCCTCCGCCCACCATCATGAGCCAGGGCGCCTCCGCCCGCTTCTCCTCCGGCTCGCTGCCCTGCCTGCTCTCCCGCCTGCTCTCCCGGCGCTCGCCATCTAAGCCTCCGTCCCCGGGCAGGCGCAGGCCGCGCAGCCCACGCAGCCGACAGCGGGGCGGGGAGGAAGGTGGAGGCTCCGTCCCTTCCTTCCCGGCGCCTCCCACGGGGATGCCCAAGCGGGGTCCTCGGCGGGTGCGGGGCAGGCGGCGAGGCCGGGCCCAAGCCCGGCTAGAGGAGGAGGAGGAGAGGGGGCAGCCGCCGCCGCCTTGGGACCCTGCCTGCAGGGGGCGGTGCCGCCGCTTCGCCTCGCCTCGCCTCCAGAGCGCACGCTGCGGCTGCCCGGCCCACGGCTCCGTGAGTAGCGTTCGCGCTCTGCCTCGGGGGTCTCGTCTCGTGCGGCTGTCCGATGCTCATGCTGAGGGCGCCCGATCCGGGCCCCGGCGCCAGAGCGCTCACAGCCCAGCCCGAGGGGGTGGACCCCGCGGGCTGCGGCATGGAGGAGGAGGCGGCATCGCATGGCCCAGCGCCCGGCCGGGCATCCTGGACGGGCCCCGCTGAGCGCGCTGCTGCTGGCCGAGATGCTGCTGCTGCCGCTGCTCCAGGCCCGCAGAGGGCTGCTGGCTGCGGGGGGGGGGCGCTGGGCGAGCAGGCGTTTTAGGCTGCTTTGCTCCGGAGCCCGCCCCCCCTGCCCGAGGGGGGGGCGCTAAATACCTGACTTGGCCTAGGGCGCCAAACTGCCTGGCACCGGTCCTGATAATGGCATACGTTCAAGGGATTCCTACAACAAATAGGCATGGATCAGTGGTTCACGGAAATCTCTCATGTTGGAATCAACATTTAGGCTTTCCCTGTTGCTTACTAAAGGTGGAGATTTTTCAGCCGGCATGGGAAGGAAGATGTAGGGACAAAGCTCAATCTTGAGAGATTGCCAGGGATTTGGCAGACAAGGACCTGCCTGGATCTCAAGATCAACAGACACCCTGTTCTCCTATACCATTTGGCACTATGCAGGTGGGCACAAGAGATAGGGCCTTATCAGTTGTGATATCTAAGTGGTGGAATGCCTTCCCAATGGAGATCGGCCAGGCTCCCTCTCTTTGTTTTTAGGCACCTAATTGGAGACATTTTTGTTTCAACAGGCCTTTAAAATTCATTTGATTCTGTTCCTTTTAAGGTTTTTTGTGAGTCACCCTACTGTCAAGTTTATTTTCATGATCTGTGCTTTTAAGTTCTATTGCTTTTAAGTTTTGTTGCTGCTATTTTATTACCTCATGCATTGGTTTTGTTTCTGTGTTATTTTTCTTTCATTTTTGTAAGTATTTTTTAATGTTCTGTAAACAAGTGGAAGAAAATAATCTAATTGATTCATTAATTTTTGAACTTCTTCAGATCCTCACACAAGGTGCCATTACTCCATAAAGTAGCATGGCACTCTTTTCCGTTTTGGATTTCCTGACGGTGCTTAGATACAGGTATTGGCAGGTACCTGTCTACTGCTGAAGAAGCAACTGGGGAGAAGCAAATACTCTCAAGGGCTTTTGCTGCACTGCATCAGCATCAATCTTTCAGAACAGTTTTCAATGTCTGTCCTTTAAAAACCAGTGTCCGTGTTGCTGAAGAAAATACGCCCTTTTAACTTTAACGAGGCAAAAGATTTCAGGAAATCAATTCCCTTCCTCTTTTTGTAGTTCTAGGAACAAGCCCCAATAAAATCACCTTTGTCAAAACATTTTTTTAAAAATGCTACTTCTACTAGAGCGAGAGAATAAGCCTTAAGTATTCTGGATGGCTTTTTCAGAAGTTGGTGCTTCTCAGCCAAAGGACCACAAATCACAGGGCTTCCCAAGCTGTGGGCCCTCCCAAACATGGCAAAGGAGGCATCCAAGAGAAATTTTCCTGAAAGCTTTGCCGCACTCTTCAATTTTCCTCACTTGGCTGAAGAGCAGCTAAGGACACAGCACGCTCCGCAGTAACTTTTCATAGGCTGCACTGAGCCACACTTGCATGTGGCAGGCTATGAGTGTCTCGGAGAACTGTCAGGTTGTATTAATGCCCAGGTACCCAATGCAGTGCCAATAATATGTGTAGGGAAAATGAACTTGAGGGAGCGGCTCCATTTGCATTAGTAGATGGACCGATGCCAGGAGAGCACATAATCTGAAAGAACCCCCCAAATCCTGCCTTTAGGATTTATTCACATTATTGTTTTCTGGGTAGCATTTAGGCCAGACCCACTTGTGTCCCTTGGACACAGAACCATGTAGAGTGTGAACAACTACACAGGAGAGAGGAAGCTGCCATATGCCATCGGCCCATCTAGCTCAGGGCCAAACAGACATTACTTCAAATCCATATCTAGCAGCTGTGACTTTTTTCATTTTTACTTCAGAGTAAGTGCAGGCCCCCTGATCTGGATTGGGACACTAGCATGGGGGAGGGGGCTAAGATTCGGGTCAGCCCCCCCCCCTGCACCTACTGTAGAGTAAAAAGGAAACAAGGATGTCGCTGCTAGGTACAAATGTAAAATAATGTCTGTTTTAGCCCTCTGCATAGACTACTCTTACTAGGGGCAGTTCTCCAGGGATTTCGGGCTGGAGTTTTTCCCACCCCGACCTGGAGATGCCAGAGATTGAACCAGGGGCTTTCTACATGCAAAGCATGTGCTCTACCATACTAGATGTATTTTGGTTAATAAGTGGCCTAGCCTACCTCTCTTTCTGTTGGATGCCTAGCCCCTGGCTCCCTTTGACTTCAAGCAATCAAGTAGCTTTGCAGTCAATTACATTTATTATGCAAACTATAAACAAGGCAAGCATTGCTTCAGGCTACAGATAGCTTCCTCCTGCAACCAAAAGAAACAGATGACATGCTTTGCATAACACAGAACCTTGTTAGCTTCAGTTAGTTGCCTAGGTTAGAGCACCATGAAAGAAAGTTGTGATGAAACTGACCATGTCTCCTACTTCCTGTTCTTCTCAAGCTGAGTGGGCTACCAAGGCCCGCCCATAGAGTGGGTCTGTCCACGTGGTCAGCTCCCTGGCTGCAAGACTTTTTCAGCACGGAGTGGCTCTGCATTGCCCCTCCCTTTTCATCTGACTCCTAACTCTTGGGTCTCGTATTTCCACCACCCCCTCTTCTTCATTAGGAGCCTGTATTCCACAGGTTCAGAAGCTCCAGCTTGGCTGTCCTCCGAAAGATTAGGTGACAGCTGGATTCCCTCCTCTCTGTCCTTGCTATTCTCCCCAGTCGCTGGCTCCCTCACCCTTGGTGCCATGCCACCACCTTCCACATCCTCCTCCTCCTCCGACTCAGAATCAGTTCCCATGTCTTCTTGGGGCACATCTGCAGAGGTGCTGGGGCCAATCCCTACACTATCCATCTTGCTCCAGACATATGACCATCACTTTCATTATTATTAAGCCTATGGGTTTTTTTTATTTGTGGGTCATGAAGGCACTGGACAGTCTCTAAATAGACTTCTTACTGAAACTTGGAAGGAAAAATTAAACCCAGAGTTCATGATTAATGGTGAGATTCCAGCAATTCTGAATCCAGTCTGCCAGTGCCATGCCATTGACAAATCTGTTGCACACACTCACCTTGGACCAGGATGTTTGCAGGGTTAGGCCATGTGGTGCCCTCCAGATGTTTTGGACAACTATTCCCATCATCCTTGACCATTGGTCATGCTGACTGGGGCTTATGGGAGTTGTAGTCCAAAATATCTGGAAAGCACCAGGTTGGCTACCCCTAGATTACAGGAACAACGTCTGTCTTGTGATATCATCAGCCGTCTCACATTATTTTAAACTGCTCATGGCAGATAACTTCTACTTCCACCGTATTTAATTTCAAGAGAATGCCCATGTGTAAAACAGCAAAATGCATGAAGTAGTGTAACTTTGAAGCGACGTTTCATGCACTGGTTCATGCATCTGGTCCCTTTTAAAGTAATGTGAAAAAATGCCATTAAATTGTCACATGCCTGGAACTAGCTACACTTTGCATTGGCAGCTTGGTTTTCCACTGTCATTAGCTACCCAGAAGAACACAATTGCCATGTTAGCTTAGGCCAAGGGTCCATATAATACCGGCTTTCTGTTTCTGACGTTGCCAAAGGGACCCAGTCCAACCCCTCGCTCCGTGCAGAAAACTCAGAGCCAGCATATCCCCAACAGATGGCTGTCCAGCCTTTGCTACAAGACCTCCTTTGAGGGAAAGCCCACCACCCCTCTTGGCAACTGGTTCCACCATCAAACTGCTCTTACCATCAAGAGCAGCCTTCCCCAACCTGGCGCTGTCCAGATGTGCTGGACTGCAACTCCCAGCATTCCCAGTCGGCTTGAGGAAGGCTGATCAAGAGGTTTCTTATCATATGCAATTAAAATCTAACATCCTGTTACTTGAGCCCATTAGATCTAGTCCTGCCCTCTGGGGCAGCAGAGAACACATCTTTGCCCTCTTCTGTTTGACAGCCTGTCAGGTATTAGAAGGAGGATATCATGCCCCCCTTCCCTCTTCAGTCTTCTCCAGGGTAAACATATGCAGTCCCTTTAACCCTTTCCTCATAGGACTTGTTTTCCGTACCTCTGGCCATCTTTCTTGCCCTCCTTAGAACCCTTTCCAATTTGTCTGTACCCTTCTTAAAGTGTGGTGCCCAGAGCTAGACACAGTACTGTGATGCATTTGGACTTGACTAGTGCAGAATAAAGTGGAAATATGACTACTTGTGACTAATTGGAATCCTCTCCTTGGAGAGCTCTAATCAATGGCAGGGTATTCCGGGCAGTTTGTTTTACCTGCCGTTTTGCTTCCCATTTGTGGTGTCCGTCATTTTTAATCCCCTGAAATCATCAACAGAAGTGGTCTTGTGCAAGATGGATGATCCACGTAAAACAGGTCTCATCTTGCCATCTTCCAGCACAGATGGCTCCAAATGTCAGTCCTCCAAAGTGTAAGGCCCTCTAAAAGGGCTCTGTACATAATTATGAGCCATGAATGGCACCAACCCCCCCCAAAAAAAACATTTTCATTAACTGCTTGAATGCAGCCGTAAAAAGCAATCCCTGATGTTTACGGCCAGAATGGGTTTTTCAGCAGCAGTAGTGACAGAACTGTAACAAGAAAAGTAGACCCCAGGACACTGTAATGTTCCTGTCTCGTTTCTACATTTGGACTAAGGTTTAAAGAGGACTCATGTAAAAGACATCTATGGCGGAGGGGTGTGTGGGCAGGGAATGCCTCCTGCTGAGGCTTGCTTGCAAAGCATCATAGCGTGGGAAGGGAGCTTGGAGGACATCTATTCTAGCTCTTTGCTCAGTGCAGGATGCACCAGTATCCCTGACAGATGGCCATCCATCCTCTGCTTAAATACCTCCAGCAAAGGAGAAGCCACCACCTCCCGAGTCAGTCCATTCCACTGTCAAACAGTTCTTACCACTAGGAAGTTTCTTCTGATGTTTAGTTGAAATCCGCTTCCTTGCCGTTTCCCCCCATTAGTTCTAGTCCTGCCCTCTGGAGCAACAAAGAACAAGTCTGCTCCGTCTTCTATGTTACAGCCCTTCAGAAACTTGAAGACAACTATTACGGAAGACGACCGTATTCTCCCTTACGAGCCTGAGATCTTCAGGGGAGGCGCTTCTCTTGGTTCCGCCACCATCTCAGGCACGCCTGGCAGGAACTCAGCAGAGACAGTGTGTCTGGCTGGCTCATGGGGTGCAGTAACTGAGCTTTTCCATTTTGCACCTGGCCCCAGTTGTGGATCTCGGGGTTCTCCTAAAAAGATCTCACAAGCCTGAAGTCTGCCACGCCAGCGCTTGATAATGTGGCATCTCTTAGATCAGGTTACGACGTTGTTGTCAGAATAACCTGGCCAGATACCAAAATAAGGCGGCCTTTTTGTGTGCATATTTGTTTTTGAAGAGGGCCTGGGGAGATAAGTGCAACTTTGCTGGCTCCAAGTTCTAATTATTCCGCTCTCATACCCATTCATGATTCATAGCTTCAGGGTCTCGTTGCGATGCTACTAATCATAATTGAGTGAGGCATTGGATTCTTAACGAAGCTTTGGTTGTTGTTGTTGTTTTTATTCATCTTGACAAATGTGGGAGATGCTTTATTGTTGCAGAGGGTCCGGTTGTTAGGCTGACAAGGGGAACATGTACAAATAAATCATAGATGTGCATCGTCATGCTGCTGTATCCTTTGGCTTGGAGCAATGCTCGCCTTTTCAGCATTAACCTTTATTTTATCTAATTATTTACTCTTCCCTCATTGCTCCCATTCATTATAACCACTGCCTATGAAAGGTGGCAGTATGACGTGGGCATCCAGGTTTTGAATGTCAGCTAGCAGGGAAACAACGGAAGCCACGCTAATGAGAGAGCAGAACTGTTGTTAAGTTACCACTTATTTCTTGCCTCCAAGAGATAACACAGGTTTATTCCAGAATATCAAAAGTGCAAACCATGCGTGGCTTGGAGGGAGACGTAGGTGATGTATGAGATGTATGCAGTGAGCCTGTTCATTTTCCCGCTCATCTTAGTTTTCCTCTCCATCTTTCACAGGGTCTTCTTTTGGTTCCCAGACTTCTGGCTCAAATAGGTGTATTTCAAGACTGGTGATTTTGCCTGATTACCCCCTAGGAAAGGGGTAATCATTAGTCTACCTAGTGCCCTCCAGATGTTTTGGACTACAGCTCCCATCAGCCCCAGCCAGCATAGCCGGTGGTCAAGGATTATGGGAGTTGTAGTTCAAAACATCTGGAAGGCCCCAGGTTTCCTACCCCTACCTTAGGGCTTCTTTGCAGTCGATACATATTTTCCTGGGAGTAAGTCCCATTAAAGTCAGTGGGACTTCCTGATGAGTAAGCCCCATTGAATTTAATGGGACTTACTGATGAGTAAATATTAATAACATTT
The DNA here is from genome assembly GCA_021292165.1 of Shinisaurus crocodilurus. NCBI lineage: Eukaryota > Metazoa > Chordata > Lepidosauria > Squamata > Shinisauridae > Shinisaurus > Shinisaurus crocodilurus. The sequence continues at coordinate 5,166,226 of CM037877.1, read as the reverse complement.
CTATCACACTCTTCTTCCAAGTTGTTTGGGGCACTCTTGCCCTCCTTCCACCCTGGTTTTATCCTCACAACTGGCCTGTGAGGTAGGTTAAGCAGAGAGAGAGAGAGTCACTGGTCCAGTATTTGTGACTGGGATTCATAGCTAAGCAGGGATTTGAACCTGGTTCTTCCCAGTCCTAGTCTGACACCCCTACACCACTACCACAGTGGTTCTGAACATTGAGCTGTAAGTCTTTTTAAGTGATACCTAAAAATGGGCAAATAGATGTAGTTAAAGATGCACATGTCTTGAAGACACGTGATTCCTGCTCCCTGTTGAGTGTACATTTGATGGCAAGCCCAGGCTTGTTGCTATGTAATGTGTGAACCCACTCTCCTTTTTAAAAATTACTTTACTGAAACATTTTTATTCTGTCCTGCAATTAATAATTTCCAGGGCAGTAGATCTAGTAGATCCTAAAACATAAAACAATAATGGTCAATAGAGTAGTTAAAGGCAGCACTTTATTACAGCAGACATTAAAAACCCATTGGGGATTGAAAGCCTGGGAAACTGAAAAAGTCTTTCGACTGGTACCTGAGAGATCCATGTTAGTACCAGGAGCAACAATGCCGCAAGCAGGGCACCACAACTGAGTAAGTCCTTTCCCCAGTTGCCACTTGTCTTTCTTCAGTTGGTAGAGGCACCTCTGCAGATCTTAGCCTCAGCCCTCAATGTAGCCTTCTCTAACCTGTGTAAATTTGCACAAATTGTGGAGCAGAGGCCTGGATTTTGCACAAATCTGAAATGAACTGTTAGAAAATTCAAGGTGGCCAAGGTGGAGTGTGTGCATATGCAGTGAGAGGAGGAGGCTTCCATGCTTCTCCTGTTAAATGCTACAACAAGAAGAACGGCAAGAACAGCAATGGGAACAACAATGACTCGGATCTAATGAGTCAGCCCTGATTTGCACAAATCGCAATTTGTGCAAATTGCACTAGAGATATGTAATTCTTGGACCCAACTGTGCACAAATATTTTGAGCAATTTTGTGGAAGCCGAAACCTCCCCCCCCCCCGACTGGGCCCTCTTTTGGCCGTCAGGTTGGAAATGTGTCGAAAGTCCATCGAGTTTAAACAGAATGGGTTTTCCAGTGTCGCACATCCCTAAGTGTAGTATTGCACATGCATGTATTTTGTGGAAGATACATATTGCGGGCCAGTCACGATTTCCTGGTAGGTATATGTTCCTTGCAGAGAAATAAATGTGTGTACAATCATTGTATGTGATGATTTCCATGTAGATTGCATTTCATTTTTTAAATACAAGTGCTTTCTGTGTAGAAATGTTCTACTGGGCAAAAAGATACATTTTCTGAATATCTTCCAGTATTTAACTGGTTCACAAAGTGAGAAAACAAGTCTTGTCTGTCCTACTTAAATGAGTTCAGAGATCTATTGCTAAGATGGAGCACCGTTTGTCTCCCTCCAAGTTACTCCTGCTACAGTATCAAGACTCTGAATACAGTATAGAGGTAAATAAACAATAAATGGCATCATTTATTGCCGGCCAGATGGGCGATTAATAAATGTAAATAATAATAATTATTATTATTTAAAGCATTTTCACCTCACTCTGTAGCCAAAAAGGGTCCCAAAGTGGCATACATAGATGAATAGGAAGGCAGTTCCACGGATTGTCTGTCTCAATTGCTGGAAGCTACCATTTTTTGGCAAAGCAGCTGAACCCTCAGGAACTTTGCTGCCTACAAAAGGATAACAGAGTTTTTCAGTTGGCTGCTGATGTCTCTTTCCTTCTAGCTGGTTTTTTGAAGGAGAGTGATGCCTTGACAAAGTAAAATTCAGCAATAAAGCAAGAGAACTGCTGCTGCTGCTTCTGTCTTGGGCTTTAGGATTCGAAGTACTGTTTTCTTTGCTTCTTTGCCTGGTCAAGGTCTCGAGCCAAAGGTTTCATGAAATATTTTGTCATAATGATGTTCATGTCCCCAGACATGGACAGGGTCGGGAGAGTGTTCTGCCGCAGCTTGATATTTAGAGAGTTGGAGAACACAATGTGCAGTGTCTCTCTTTGTTACATCAAACTAGCCGCACCTGAAAACCCTTTTTGTGATCCCTCATGTGAATGATAAGGAGCTCCAGGCCCTTTGTCTCTGGATCTTATTCTAGCTTCAGGCCCCCTCCCCTCCCACATGGGGAATTATTGTGTGTGACCTAACCTAGAGACAACAAAGAGTCTCGTGGCACTTTGAAGAATAGCATTTATTCTGGCATAAGCTTTTGTGGACACTGTCCACTTCATCAGATGCATGGAGTGTTAACCTCAAATTGGCAGATATATATACACCTGCTGGTGGAGGGTGGGGAAGATGTGAACTATGTTGGCAGAGGGAACTGAAATGCAAAAAGTACAGACAGTGATGGTTACCTTAACCATCCACAACTGTTGCCATCCACAAACTGTTGGGTGATAACACAGACATCATTGCAGTGGTGAGCCAATTACGGTAATGTATTGTGTGATTATTTTTTTTAAAATGTCCTTATTCAAAGCACAGGAAGTAGAGTTGAATCTCTCGATAAATTGCACTTCAGCAGTTTCACCTTGATATCTGTCTTTGAAATTCCTTTGTTTATTTTATTTATTTATTTATTCATTCATTAATTCATTCATTCATTCAAGAATGGTCACCTTTAGGTCATTGACAGAGTGTCCTGGGACGTTGAAATCCCCCCCCCCCCCAGTTTCTGAAGATTGCCATTCCTGATCTCAGACCTGTGGCTCACGCTGGCTCAGCTTGTCTGGGTGTGGAAAGCTAAGCAGGGTCAGGCCTGGTTATTACTTGGATGGGAGACCCCCCTCCTCTAGTTTCCTGCATTGAGCAGGGGGTTGGACTCGATGGCCTTGTAGGCCCCTTCCAACTCTATGATCTATGAATCTGTGTCTGATTTCTTTTTCATAAGCTAGAGAGCATGACAAGATTATCAGCACTTTCCTCCTCACCACACGGACCTTCTTCTCTCCCAAAACAGCACTGGGCCTTGTCTTCAGTGGGTAAGACCTATCCCTTGCCTACTAATTCTGCTCATGTTGTTGATGTGACATTACTGATGTTGCATAATTTCAGGAGTGAAGTCCCCAGCTTGGAGTGGACATGAGTTAGAGTTAGCAAGGACAAGGTCTCAGGCCACAAGTTAAGAGCTCCCAAGCCTGTGATGCAGGGAAGGTAGTATTGGGTTTGGATGTGTGCGACCCACTCTTGGATCCTTGCTCACCTAAAGCTTGCTGGATATTCTTATTTATTTATTTATTTATTTATTTATGATACTTCTATACTGCTTAATTAAGTGGTTCACATACAGTTTTATCCTTAAAACTAGTCTCAGAAGTTTATAATTAGGATAAATGAGGTAAGAACTCCAAAGCAACGAGTGTAATATAAAAAGAACAATAGTTTATCATTATGATAACCTGCATCAGTTGCCTCTTGTTCCCTTACGCTGGTGACACCAACTTCAGTAACTGGGCAACAGAACTAAACAGCTGCTGTAGCTGCTTTCTCACTATCCTGCAGATGCAACAACAGTAATACAGTTGATTGTAAGCCTTATTGTGACAAATTTTATGTGGACTTCTAGCTTAAGCTTCTTGTGTCGCCTTCAAGGAAGTCCTTCCCAGAGTGGGTGGGGTGAGGGGGAATCTTCAGAATTGATGAGCTGTATTTGCTCTATATAGTGTAAAGCATTAAGGACTGACATAGACAAATGAGAAACATACCATTCCTTAATATAGAGCAAAGTAATTAACTGCGATCCATTTAGAACCGGTAGAGGTGGCTGTTCATTGAACGCAGCCTCATTTGTTAAGCCTAGGTATACTCCAAATGTCATTTCCTTTGCCCTGAATATTTTAACCCAATAACTGGAGGGCAAGTAATTGAGGTGTCATGTCAGACATGAGGGTGAACAGATATCTTCGGATGTGGGCAGACCCAAGAGCATTGTCAGGAGCTGCCCAAGCTCTATCCCCTACTGCCTTGTGTAGTGAGCCACCAAGGCTGCAGGCTGGATCATCTTCCTAGCCAGTTTAAGTATTTCCAGGCAGAGCCAGCATCAAGGGTAGGCATGGTTGGGCAGCTGCCGAGGGCCCACATCCCAGGAGGGGTCCACTGACAAGAACCCCTTGAGTTGTTCCTCCTCATCACGTTGCCTCTCCCTCTGGCCCAGACAGGTGGTGGTGATGGTAAGAATGAGGAGCAGAAGATGCCACTGCCTACTTGCTCACTGTCTCTCTGCCTGTCAAGCAAGCAAGTGTTCGTAACGTTGAGAAAGAGGAGGAGGAGGAGCAATAGCACCTGGTGACAATGGTGGTGAGAAGGGAGGGAGGGGACCCATTGAGGGCCCCCAAATTCTGGAGCTGGCACTGTTCCCAAGTACTGGAATAACTTCACTCACCAGGCAGACCATTGGCTCTAAAATTCTATAAGACTTCCTGTTCATGTTGGGAGATTGTCTGGGCCAAGATTTCATAGATCATAGAGTTGGAAGGAGCCTACAAGGCTATCGAGTCCAACCCCCTGCTCAACGCAGGAAACCAGAGGAGGGGGTCTCCCATCCAAGTAACAACCAGGCCTGACCCTGCTTAGCTTTCCACACTCAGGCAAGCTGAACCAGCATGAGCCACAGGCCAACAATAGGCTTTCCCGTCTCTGTCTCTTGGCTTGTTCTGGTGCCTTCGCTTTGATTCCTGGTTCCGGCTCCTGGTTCCCACTGATTTGAAATGTGGAGTTGGCTCTTTGACCATCTTGGAAGTACTGCAATAGTTGTGATGAGAGAGAATATGATTGTTCTTTTATTAGAAAAAGCAACATAGAGGATAGATCTATGAATGGTGATTAGCCATGATAGATAAATGGCACCTTCAAGTATAGAGGCAGTGCTTATGTACTTATTGTAGTTGCAGGTCCTGAACTATGTTACAGAAGTCATCATTAAGTCCTGGGCCTCATATGTTCCTTGATGATGGTGTTTTGTTTTGCAAGTGACTCCTGTGGTGGAGCATAATATTGTGTAATCAAATGTCATTTCTGATTGAAGCCGTAACGGTTAGAAAAAAGTACTTAACATCAGAACCGATGATGATAAGAATATACATCTTGAGATGTTTTCTGCATGGATCCCATCTTAGCCATTTGCAGCTTTGAGTGATGGAAAAGAAACAAATCAAACACTCTTCTGGTTGACCAGAGAGCCACTGCTGGTCACCTGGAATCTATTTTTACTCACTGTAGGCAACCAGGTGAGTTTTTACTGTTTCAGTGGTCTGTCTATTTGAAGCAGGGGTGGGCAGCTTGTGGCCCTCAACTTCTCAGTGTTTTGGCCTACAACTCCCATCAACCCTAGTGAACATAGCCAGTGATGACGGCTGATGGGAATTGTAGGACAAAATATCTGATATGCCACAAGTTGCCCACCCCAATCTAAAATAAGGCTGAGGTTAAGCTGGATAATATGAACATACCTTCAGTAGATTTTGGTGGATCTGATATGTTACGGGTTAAGAAATGTTTGCAAAACACATTTTGCAAAATTGGGAATGAAGGACTACAGGTCCAAGGGTCAAGGCCTTTGCTCTTGCTAGAAATAACGTGCGTGCAGGGTAGGAATGCAAAGAAGCATCGTTAACCTTTGTAATTAGCCTATCCATGGGCTTGTGGCATCAATTAAACTGGAGACATCTGGAAGGGTTCTCTTCTGTCTTGGGGAATTAGTGTTGGAATAAGGAAGCACACTCACCCTTGGCCAGTAGCAGGAATTGAAGTTATTATCAGTAAGTAGACATTTGATCTCTTCTGTCCTGAGAGGATTCCATGGGGCAGCTCCTAGCTGTGTGCAGGAAGAATCGTTCCTGGCTGTTAATATTCTTGCTAGCAAAATGTAGAACCAGCATTCTGGTTTAACTTGGCAACTTTGTGGTGGTGTTTTTAAAAAGAGATCAAAATGCTGAGGCAAGGAACGCCAGATTCTATAGCTTGTGTGCATTGGGCCAAATTTAAATGAAATTTTTTGCATGATTTCTCTTGCTTTGTATAGCTTTCCCTCCTGCTTCGGGGGCGAGGGGGGTTTGGTGGGTTTGGGAGAGGAGCCATACAGGGCATTGAGGCCCTATCTTCTATTTGCTGGAATTCGTATCTGATAATTCAGCTGCCTTCTGACGTTTTGCCAGGGATTGCCCACGATGACCAACATGCATGTGAGCTGTGTGCAGTATAGTTGTGCACAAGCACAACCTCTCAAAATTCTCCATCCTATTTGTGGGCAGAGGAATTGGGAGGACCGTTTCACAGAATTTCTCCAGTGGGAGGAGAAATTCTCTAGCAGTTTCTCAGAGTGGGGCTCATCATCACTAGTGGTGGTTGTAGCACAGCTTCTTTCTTTTTTCCAGTGTTTTTCTTTTTTGCGCTGCCACCATTTTGACGGTGTATTTGAACATTGTGCTCACGGTGTTTGTATGCTCTTTCTTTCTATTAAACATCTCTCCAACACTCTGAAGCCACCCTGACTGCCCATGCATCGTGATCTGAAGAAGCCTTGTGGGGGAAGGGTTACTTTTTCCTGATGTCTTCCCCTGGAGCTGGACCTATGATGGGGAGATGGGTGACGGTTCTGGTCACCACTCCTAAAAAAGGACATTGTATAGTTGGAAAAAGGGCAGAAAAGGGCAACTAAAATGATCAAGGGGCTGGAGCAACTCCCCTATGAGGAAAGCTTACAGCAGCTGGGATGACTTAGCTTGGAAAAAAGGCAAGTAAGGGGAGACATGATGGAGGTGTACAAAATTATGCATTGTGTGGAGAAAGTGGACAGGGAGACATTTTTCTCCCTCTCTCATAATACTAGAACCCAATTGGGGTCATCCCATGAAGCTGATTGGTGGGAGATTCAGGACAGGTAAAAGGAAGGACTTCTTCACATAATGCATAAACGATGGAATTCTCTTCCACAGGATGTAGTGATGGCCACCAATTTGGACAGCTTTAAAAGGGGATTGGACAAATTCCTGGAGGAGAAGGCTATCAATGGCTACTAGTCCTGATTGGCTATATGCTTCCTCCAGTATCAGAGGTGGTATGCCTATGTACTCCAGTTGCTGGGGAACATGGGTGGGAAGGTGCTGTTGCACTCATGTCCTGCTTATGGGATCTCGTGGGCAGCTGGTTGGCCACTGTGTGAACAGAATGCTGGACTGGATGGACCCTTGGTCTGATCCAGCATATGTTAGGACAGATAATTTGGGCATTAGATTCCCTCTGAGGACAGAGAGACTAACCCCCCACTCTTAAGAAAGGTTTGGGATCGCTGGCTGAGGTAAAACGCGCGCTGCTGGGTGGAGTATGTGCTTTGCCCTTTTACACTTAAACAAACATACACACACAGAGACTCCAGAAACGAAAGGGTCATTTTATTAAAGAGGAAATAGAGTAGGTACAGTGTCTTGCTTGCTGGTAAAGCAAACCCAGTGATTTCAGGCAGCAAAATATCCTTACGCTATAGTTCAAACATATTCTATATTCTGGAGAGGAGAAAGAATCCCTTTTGGCCCTGACAGCCTAAATAGAAGAAGAGGTGGAAGAAAGACTTCCATCTAGAGCAGGGCTCTCCAACCTTGGGTCCCCAGATGTTGCTGGACTACAGCTCCCAGAATCCCTTGCCATTAGCCATGCTGGTTGGGTATGCTGGGAGCTGTAGGCCAGCAACATCTGGGGACCCAAGGTTGGACAGCCCTGATCTAGAGGGATAGAAAGAAGTTCCCGTTACTTACTACCTGTCCGCTGAGGCTTCCTGCGGTGAATCTCCAGCTGTAGCTCTGGTGGAGGTGGAAGGTGCTTCGAGAGGTCTGCGTTCCAAGCCCAGTTGGATGACTTAGGACAGTGTTCTCCAAACCTGGGTCCCCAGATGGTTTTGGCCTACAACTCCCAGCATGCCCCAGCCAGCTATGCTGGCTGGGGCATGCTGGGAGTTGTAGGCCAAAAACATCTGGGGACCCAAGGTTGGAGAACACTGACTTTCGATTACTCTCTCGGCTTCTCACACACACACACACCATTGCTAAAACTCTTGGTTTTTATACCCTTTCTCCTGCCTTCTTGGAAATATGAGAGCATCGCAAATCCAAATTGTGGAACTTGGCTATGCCTGAAGCGCCGGGCTGAGTGCTTCCGAACAAACAAAGGGCCAGCTTTTCAGGGGAAATCTTCTGTAAAACTTGAAGAGGGGAAGGGATTGGCCTTGGCAGGCTGATTGCATTAGCAGCAAATGTTGTGTGCTGGGTCTTTCTATCACTTCTGTTGTCCACAGGGATTCCTTGTATTGTGTGCGTGTGCCTTAGCAGGAGTGCAGTTAGAAGCAAAAATGTGCCGCGAAGATTGACAGCTGCGTTCAAGAATATTGCAGATCTGGCTGTCTTGTAATGAGATTGCAGTCGCTCTCGGTATTGCTCAGTCCACCTGCTGTGTAGAGGCTCCAGAGCAGTGTTGTGGACCAGTGGGTAGTGTTAGAATTTGAAACCCCATTTCAGTGATAGTACTTGTTTGGTGATTATAGGAGGGTTGAGTTTCTCTCTTGGGTCACTTTCACAGGAGATCCCTAGCTGCAATTTCGCGTTTCTTTTCTGGTGGCTTGGTAGGTGTTAACATTCCTGCACTCTTAAGAACTGCCTTCTTTGCAGGTCCATCTAAGCCGGCATTCTGCTTTCCATCTGCGGGAAGCCCACAAGCAGCCCAATAATGTGATGGCCATCCCCTCTTTGTCCTCTGCATCCAGTATTCAGAGCTTTACTGGCTTTGTACATGGAGTTTTCCGTTTGGTGGTTCACTCCTGATAGTGTACTCAGTCAGGTGGTGAGTGCAGACAGGACCAGAGTCAAAACGGGGCTACTGAGCAATATATTTGGGGAGCCCCACAGTTTGCAGAAATATAAAAAGAATTGTTACAAAAAAGCCTCTACCCCCAAAACCTAGCCCAATGAGAACTGAGCATGTTCAATCACTACGAAATGTTGAGTGTCAGTTGGGGGTGGTGGGAAATGGAAAACCGTGCCCCGGGTGAGGGTGGGAGACGAAATAGTGTATCCTGGAGGAGGACATGGCTGGCTGGGACCCTGAACAGGAGAACTCCTTTTAGGCGAGAATACTCTGTTTGAACATGTTGTGCCAATTCTCATGTGCCAGCACCACACCTTAGGGCAGTGAGCTCCACAAGCTCATTACACATTGTGTGAAGAAGTACGTACTTGGTTTTGTTGGTCTTGAACCTACTGCCGATCAGCTCCATTGGGTAACCCTGTGTTCTAATATTAGGAGCGAGGGAGAAGAATTTCCTTTCATTCCAGTGCCTTCGGCAACACCAGGGAATTTGTTCTCCCTTGCTCCTAATATTCATACCGCCCAACCCAATACAGTAATACCTTGGATTGCAAGTAACTTGGTTTGAGAGCGTTTTGTAAGACAAGCAAATTTTTAAATATTTATTTAATTTTTAATTATTTTTTTACTTGATATACAAGCGACGTCTTGCAATACAAGTACTGTAGTACGGCTTAAATTAAAAATCTCTGTACACATTTTTTTGGGGGGGATTTCGTTTTGATATAAGAGTGTTTTGGATTACAAGCACGTTTCCGGAACGAATTATGCTCTCAATCCAAGGCATGACTGTACACTCATACCACCCGACTTACTATGAAATAGCCCTGCTTGAAAAAGCTCTCTCCTATTCTACCCATTAAAATACCACATTTCCCTTTGAGCTATGCTCCCCCTTATAGGACAGCTGCTTTATTGATAGCTATTTTACTGCTATGCATGGATCACTTTGTATGTGATGGTAATTCATCATCCAAAGATGAAACCTTTTACTACCATGGGGAATTAGTACAATACATGTGCTGTGATTAGTGTTTGCCATTTGGGGCAGAATAATTGGGGTGGGAACCCACCGAGCCTTCTCCTTCCTACATAATTTAAGGGAAGGATGTGGGAGGGGGTCTCCCATGTTCTTTTAAGCTTGTTGATGTGGCTGTCGAGGGTGATGTTATATGGCCTCTCTGGGATTCATGCCCTGTATCAAATAACAAGCTCATGCAATATCTATTGGGGTTCCAGTGATAAATCAAATTCCTTTGCAACTTCATTGTTTTCTGGAAATTCTGAACGATTAGGCCCTAGTTGGCAACTAATTTTTAAGGGGGGCCAGCTTGGCTCTACCCATTGACTCCTGTTCGAGCCAGGACACCAGCAAAGGGCTCTTTAATTCCTTCCTGTCAACTGTGCGCACCAGAACACATAGTAGCAGAGGTATTTTTATGCTTTCTTTACCCCACCATTCAACAGGGTTTGTTTTACCAAAAGTGCACGTTACAATAAAACAAATTAAAACAAGAACATTAAAACACTACAATACAAAAGAGCAGCTGGGGGAATTGAAAGCAAATACCTAGCAGTGTAAAAGCAATGTACAGAGAATTGCAAAGCCCAGTAAAGTGTTTTAAAAAAGGTATTTGCTTGGCATGTAAATGACATCATCAAGTTTAGGTGCCACAGATAAGCCTCCCTGGAGAGAGCGTTTCAGGGTTGGGGTGCCACCACTGTGAAGGCCCTTTCCCAGTTGTGAGGGCACCTGAAGAAGGGTCTTGATCGAAGGTCTCAGTGTGCAGGCAGGCAGATGTGGGGGCAGGGTTTCCTTCCAGTAGCCTGTGTGGCGTAACCCCACAATTCAGTTCCCTGGTGTATGTCTGCATTAGTATATTTAGTGAGTATAGAAGGTTGAACTGAGTGGGTGTGGTTTGTGATGTCTTAGAAAGGGTGGGGGGAGGAGTATATGAGGAGTGTTTGAGTGAGGTCAGAGTTAGTCGGGTTAGTGCGTTATGGGAGAGTGTTTGGAGTGTGGGGAGAGTTGGGAGTTAGGTTAGTTGGATTATTCGTGTCTTGTCAGGAGTTTTAAGAAAAGTCAGTGCTTGTATGAGGAGTGGAGGTATTTAGAGTTATAGGGACTTAGGTTAATTATAAAGTGTTTGGGGTAGGCAGGTTTTAAGTTATTTTCTGGAGCTAAGATTTTGAGAATTAAAATGAACTTATTTTTATTTTGTTTGCTACCCAAATCTTACTTGTCAGCTTGGCGTTATTACCTGCTTTACTTTTAAATCTGCACACACACACACACCCCTTTGTACCCACAGCATCATCAATTTAAAAATAGATCCTTAATAACCAGAATTAATCTTTTCCCTCATTGGCAGGGGAAAGGTTTCATTTGACCCTCCACTCAGGTTTTTAAGTGTTGGTGCTTAGCCTGAGAAGGGTTTATGCGCCTGGTCCTAAAGTGTAAGGGACCGTGTCGTCGCAGCCGGGTCCCCTTATGCACCTCTGCTGCTAGCCTAATGTTAATTTGAGAAGGAGTGGAGGGAGTTGATGGGCCTTTTGTCCCTGACTTGCCCAGCATAAGAGAGAGGTGGCGGCTGATGTGGCTAATAATGGGACTGGGGCATGGGATTGGGAGCTGTCGGGAAGCCCCTGAGGACCAGGCCACCAGTTGCTTGTTGCTGAGTTTAGGTTCGGTCTACGCAACGGCTGTCCATACAGCGAGCAGTTGACATTCCATTCAGTCTTCATTGGAAAGGTTCATAAAGCCAGTGAGGCATGGTGGCTAGAGTGTTGGACTGGGACTTGGGGAGACCTGGGTTCAAATCCCCGCTCAGTCATGAAGCTCACTGGGTGACTTTGGGTCAGTCACTGACTCTCAGCCTAACCTACCTCACAGGGTTGTTGTGAAGATAAAATGGAGAGGAGGAGGATCGTGTACACCGCCTTGGACTCCTTGGAGGAAAGGCGGGAAATAAGTATAACAAACAAACAAGCATAAAGCCATCAAGTCATGCAATGACGCAAAAGTGACTTAAAAGAATTTGATTTGGCAACCCTAAGAATCCTTGCACGGAGAATCTTTTTTCCTTTATTTATTTATTTAGTATTTAGTATTTATTATATTTATTTCCCACCTTTCTTCCTGCAAGGAACCAAAGGTGGCTTACATAATCCTCCTCTCCATTTTATCCTCACAACAACCCTGTGAGGTAGGTTAGGCTGAGAGTCAGTGACTGGCCCAAAGTCACCCAGAGAGCTTCATGGCCGAGTGGGGACTAGAACCTGGATCTACCCAGTCCCAGTCCAACACTAACCACTATGCCACACCGGCTCTCTTTAGTTCCTATGTTATGCAGGAGAGTGTTTGCACTTGCAGTCCCTCCCTGATTTAAATACTGTTGTGCAAATTTGACAGGTGCCCTGTCCACGCCTCCCTGTTTGCTCTGCCTGCCTTGCAGTATTGGGCTATGGCCTGGATTTGCCTTGCCTTGCAATAAAGTGCAAGAAGAGTATGCTCTGTGCTATCCGGGTCCATTCCTCATTTTCTTTTCAGCCAGAGAGGGGAACCCCTTGGCAAGACTTCCTTGGCAGCAGTCTGGATTAAAACTGAACCAGAAATCCTGCAGACAGTTGAGTTCACCTTGGGACGTTGAAGATATTTTTAATGACTGATTCATGGAAAAGTCCCAGCCAGAAATACTGGGTAGAATGTCAAAACAACTGCTGATGCTGGGTTGCTGTGGACAGCAGACAGTCAGTGACTGCCAAACCTGGGATTCCCCAGGACTCGAAGGAGCACGTGGTGCCGTGGTGGTGTCTTTGGAAACTCTGCAGAGTCCTCTGTGTGACGCATCATTTTTTAGTTCCAAAATCCATATAGTGCAATGCCTTTATTAGGCCGACTCAAAGATGACAACCAATGTGTAAGCTTTTGAGATCAAAATTCAGGTGCTGTGCTAGATCAATCTAGGTTTATCTCCAGCTTTGTTAATATAAAGTCTGCCTAGTTGATCTGCACTTCTGTTTTCCACCAACCAAGGAACCTGTGTGTTTCGCCCAGGATGGAGACCAGTTTGAGTAACAGCTGAACTTGATATTTTAAAAAATGGGGGATCAACAATTATCTGCTACTTTCTGGTTCCCAGTGTTGCTAGGAACACTGAAACCTGAAACTCATCACATCACCTGGCAGGCAGAGCTCCATTTGCATGTTTGCAAACCACCTTCCTCCCTATCATTTTAAGACTCTGACTATGCAGACATCCTGGCTACAATATCCAGTCGGCCTCCTTCCCTCCTATCCCCCCCCCCAACTGTTTTTGTAAAGTCTTCCCTGCTGAAGAGATCTGTCGACCTCGAAAACTTGCACATTTCCCGTGATCTTTGAGTTGGCCTAATAAAGCTGTTACACTCTATATGCATTTTGGATTTTTTTCTTATGGCCAACATGCTGCCTTTGGCGGTTTTTTATGTATCATTTTAAAGTTCACAGTTAGGAAATGTTTACTTTACTCTAGGAAGGGTGTGTGTGTCTTGAGGTGTGAGGCTGTCGTTCCTAAAAGGGACTAGATGAGCCTTCCACAGCCTTCCGCCCTCTAGATGTGTGGGACTACAACTCCCATCATCCCCAGCCAGCATGGCCAATGCACAAGACCATAGGCAGCTGGAGTGTGAGTCCTGGCAGGTTTGGGGCTGAAGCCAATTGAGTGCTGGGACAGATCCATGGGAGATCAGTAGAGAACCAGAGGCGACTGCAAGCCAGGGTCAGAGCTGAGAAGCCGAAATGAGGAGGCTGGCAGAAGAGAAGCAAGCTGACAGGGAAGCTTGAGAGTCGGAGGGGAGCAGGGAAACGCTGGAGTGAGCAGGCCAGCTTGACAAACAGAGATACCTGGAGCAAGCCTGGGAAGCCATGCAAGCAGAGCCAGAGTCCCCATCAGGGGCGGTGCTAGGCACCAAAAAGATCCAGGACTCAGGCCCACAGGACCAAAAACAAAAAAAACCCCACACATTTGCTTGTGCTAATTTACATATGCTCTAAAGTTTGGGTGTGTGTGTGTCTTTAAAGGACCCTGTCCCCTAAGGACACCCCTATTTGTTAAAAGGGACGTATGGCCTGTGGCTTACGCTGGCTCAGCTTGTCTGAGTGTGGAAAGCTAAGCAGGGTCAGGCCTGGTTGTTACTTGGATGGGAGACCCCTCCTCTAGTTTCCTGCATTGAGCAGGGGGTTGGACTCCATGGCCTTGTAGGCTCCTTCCAACTCTATTGAAATCTATGAAATCTATGGACAGGGGAGAGGAGAGGATTTCAGGAAAAAAACCTCAGGCAGAAAGATTGGGGGGGGGGGCAACAGGAGGTGAAGGAAAAAGCCAGCTAGTACAGGGGGATCAGATGCAACAGAGCTCATCAGGGCCCCTGGACCTTTATTTCAGCAAGTGCCCATGGACCGCAGGGTGGTGGGGCAGAGGGCACCCCAGAGATTCAGGGTGCCAAATGAAAGATTGAGGGCTCCAGACCCAGTGGGATGCCCCCTAACACCACCTCTGATCCACGTGATACCCATGCCAGAGTCCACGTGAAACCTGTACTATGTATACCGAGTAAAGATGTACAATTTCTGGAAGGGGGGGGGGACATGGACTGTTTGGGGAAAAACAAATTATTTGAAATACCGGTACTTATCAAACCTGAACTTATTTTACTGTCTTAACAACATAAAATGCCTTTATATCTTAGCTGATAAAATTGTACTACTTTAGGAAATCTCATGACCAACCGTGTGTCACTAGGTATCGGTTTGTAAGAAGGCCTTCTCGGTAGTGGCACCTGCCCTCCGGAATGCTCTGCCATGTGTGGTTTGAGAGGTGGAAACTGTAGTGAGCTCTCAAATTCAATGCCTCTTGAAGACGTATCTGTTTCCTTAGGCTCTCCCTGACTTGTAAAGTACTATGACATTGCTCTGTCCTACTGTTCTTACTGTAATGTTTAAATGTATTTTGTATTGCTTTTATATTGAGCTTTTGTATTGTATTGTATGTATTATTGATGTAAACCACTTAGAGATTTTATGATATTAAGCGTATAGAAGTAATATAACATAAATAAATAAATAAAATCCACAGAGCGGTTTTCTTTATTTAAATATTCTTTTAGGCTGCCTTTTAGGGTAAAAACCCTCCCATCTTCCATACAATAATCCTATTCATGCTTGTTCAGAAGTGTAAGACCCACTGTTTAGCAGGGATGTTGAAGAGTCCTTGGTCTCGAGTCACGAGTCGAGTCACGAGTCTTTGGACCCGAGTCTCGAGTCCGAGTCCAAGTCCTTGGTTCAAAATGGTGACTCACGAGTCATGAGTCCTGAGTCACTCCCAAAACTGACTCCACGAGTCCCTATTAAAATCAATGGGGTTTCCCCCCAACAAAATAAGGCTACTTCAGATGTGTGGCTTAAATAAATTCTAGGCACAAGTGTGCCTTTTTATTTCAAAACTCTGCAACTGATTTTGGCAAGAACAGACCAGGCAGACAAACCCAAAATAACCAGGCAGGCAGAGGAGGCAGGGAACCCCAAACAGGCAGGCAGAGGCAGCCAAACCCCAAATGTCTGACCCTAACCCAACCCCCCCCCCCCACAACACATCAATCAAAATAAATCTCAACACATCGTTGGGGCTGCGCTCCTGGTAGCTGTCCATAGTGGCCGAGCAGCGGCGCGCCTCGCTTCCATGCGATCTTCACCGGTGATCGCGCTCCTTCTGGCACAGCCAGAAGACTCGTCAACAGCCCAGGGATGTTGACGAGTCCTTGGTCTCGAGTCCCGAGTCGAGTCTCGAGTCCCATTAAAAATATTGGGACTCGAGTCCGAGTCGAGTCAGAGGGGGGACTCAGTCCGACTCACGAGTCGAGTCCTCGAGTCCGAGTCCCCATCCCTGCTGTTTAGTGGATTGTAGTCTCAAAAATAGAAATGCCTTAGGGCGCAATCCAATGCAAGTTTAGACAGGAAAAAAAGGCCTACGACTTGGCTGGGGCATGCTGGGAGTTGTAGGCCTTTTTTCTATGTAAACTTGCATAGGATTCCACCTTTAGTCTCGTACAAGTGAAATTGCAAATATACCCACATCTGGAGAGAGAGAGAGAGAGAGAGAGAGAGAGAGAGAGAGAGAGCAAACGGCTGCACCTGGTTATATCTTAGCACATGTACCATCATTTTTCTACATGAGAAGTTGGGAAGAAAACAAACATTGAAAACAGAAACCATAAATTTTGCAGAAAATAAAAGAAAGTGCCTTATTTAGAACGAAACATTCTCATGCGGAGACAATAATGAGAACTAATGGCATATATAGATATCGAAGTATATAAAACACTGAAAATCGTGAGCTCTATAGTATACGCAGGAATTATCATTCTCTAGTGCTGTAGAGCAGTGTTCTCCAACCTTGGGTCCCCAGATGTTTTTGGCCTACAACTCCCAGCATGCCCCAGCCAGCTACGCAATTGCCATTGGCAATTCTGCTGATGTATACTCGTTCAGTGAGTAAAACCTTGTCTTACACAGCAGTCCTGTGGCCCCCAGATAGCCTCTGGGGCACCATAGGATGCTGTGGATCCCCCCCCCCCTCTGCAGCTGGAGTCAGCGCTGTAACTGCAGAGGAGGAGATCCGAGCATGGAATTCCCCCCGACTCCGAGCCCAGCGACTGCAGAAAGCACTGCGGTGGTTTACTTACCCAAGGTCGTGACGCCGACACCTCGGGAAGGAGAAAAAGGGAGGGATGGGAGTGAGCTGGTGGAAGGGCAGGGGCCCATGGATCCCAGCCTGTGGCCCATGGATCCCAGCCTGTGGCCCTTCCCTCAGCAGCACAACTGCCTACCTACCTAACCTACCTCACAGGGTTGTTGTGAGGATGAAATGGAGGAGGAGGATTATGTAAGCCGCCTTGTGTTCCTTGCAGAGAGAAAGGCAGGATAGAAATATATATAAAAAATAAATAGATAGATGAACTGCACTAGGTGGGCCTAGAGGCCCGTCCTGTGGAAAACACTGTAAACGTGGATGGAGAGACAAAATTCGCCTCCGTCACTCCTCCCACCTTGCTGACAGCAGCCTGGCAGGCTATAGGATTCTTGGGAGCCTCTGACATCAGAGGCTCTGCCTAGTGGACAGCAATCTGGTAGGATTGCACCCTGAAAAAGCTTTTCACTTATTCCAGAACAGAAAATATGTCCTATTTTCCCTATGTTCCCCAAATTAAAAATTCGTCTGTTGGAAAAAAATTTTTTAAAGCCCTCAGGAAAAACATGGGGGAAAACTTTCCCCCCATTTTTTTTCTCATTTCCAGCACACACACACACACACACACACACCCTTCACATTGCTAATATGATGGCCAGGTATCAATGGGCTGCCTGGGGGAACCATGTTGAAACTTGGGAGGACAATGCTGCTGCTCCTTTCTCCCCTCTGGGGCTCCAGTCTATGGGCCAGGAGATTCCTGCTTCCAACCTTAGTCAATCCCACCATCACTAGTGTAGAAGTGACCTTCCCATGTATTAAGTAGACTATAGGGCACCAACGCTTCATTCCAACAAGGTATTTCAGTGCATACTATCACATCCCCTACTCCTTGTGTTGGCAGCCAATGTGAGCTTCCTTGTGATGCCTCATACTGATCCTCTTCCTTTTGATCTTCCCGTTCATGAATATGTATTGCCTGTGAGCTTTGTGATGTTCATTTTATTGGTGTTTACTTTTTATATTTGTATTCTGCACTTCCTCCTCAGAGGTCAGGCCACACAGTATAGATATGTGTTTTCCCCATCTAAATATTGGAGACAGATATAACTGGTTATCTTCAGAGATGGAATTAGGGCAGCTGCAGCTGCACCAAATATCTTTCTGGCTTGACTTTGTGGTAGAATTTAGCATTTTTGATGGGGTTGAAATTTTCTCTGTCCTTGTAATAGATTTTGCAAATATTCACCTTTTCCCAGTGCTGCTTGCCACCGTTTTTGCATTGTCTCTTCTTTTTTGTCAGTTCCCAATTGCTGCACTTTCTTGGATTAGTCAGGGAATTTTTATTTGAAAAGCAGCATATTATTATTGATGATGATGATGATGATGATGATGATGATCTCACCCAATCAGGGATCACACAGTGAATGGGATGCCATCACAAAGCAACATAGTCAATCCTTTTCTCTTTGGGAAATTGAGAGAAATGTAAATAAGTGAACATTTTCATAAGAAGCAGTATAAAATCGCTGGGAGGCATTTTTCGGCATCGCTGAAAACATTTTCAAGTCATTTTAGCTCAGATCTAGTGCTGGATTCCTTAAGAATGTTCTCTGGTTAGGGGCTAATTCTATTTGAAGAGGCTAAAAAAACTGGCTCTGATTTAAAGCAGGAAATGTGTATATATACAGCACTATAAAATAATTCTATACTATCTGTTTGGACTGTTGATTCAGGATCAGAATTAAGCTAGCAGAAAAGAGGAGACTTCTAATGATATGTTAATATGATGATTAAATAGCTGTATGCAATGGGGTATGAGGTGCTCTATAAATCTGAATAAATAGGTTACCACAAATTCTGGCCAGTCATAAGCAGAACTCCGTGAGCTGTATAAACCCTGCTAATTAAATATATTTGCATGTTTGCTTATTTTGCATATGTCTAGGTTTGCTAATTAGGGGGAGGGGCAAAGGGTGATTAAGTACAGTGAAACCCCAAGCCTGTCCCTTCAAATCCTACACACACACGCACACACCACACGCACGCACACACACACACACACACACCAGATTCTGAGCTTTTGCCAGGTATTGCTAATGCCCTTTCAAGCTGTGAAGGCTAGAAATTTACTGACTACAATTTTATTTCTTTGAGGTATTTCTGTCCTGTATTTTCATAGCAGTGTTCAAGGCAGCTAACAACATTAAAACTATTCAATGCAATAAAACACAATAAGCAATCAGTGGATTAGTTGCACTTTAAAATGAGTGGGGAAAAAAGAAAAGAAAGAAAACGGAATTCTCTTCTGGAGAATAATTGGTAGGGCTCACTTATTATTCGGAATTTGGAGGAAAGTTATTTGGAGTTTTGCACCATTGGTACTATTAAAATGTGTGTGGGAGGGTGTTCCACAGGAGCTATGTTTCACAGATATCTTTGTCCCAGGAGGCCACCAGTGCAGTGTGGCAAGACTAGAAGGGTCAGCCAAGTTGCCTGGACAAAGGGGATGAATCCTCTCTTCCTTCCTCTTCAGAGTGTAGACAGTGGGAGGGCTCCATTTGCCCTCAGTTATGTCCTCATACAGTCAGATTTATTTGGCACTGTGGTGCTGTGCTGTGATCATGTTCACTTCATGATCCCTGATTGGCTGGGACTGTGCTATAAAGACATTGTCTTATATAATGCAGAAACTACAGCAGATTCAGAAGAAGAAGAAAAAACAACAACCAGTGCCTGCAAGCAGGCACAAAAAAAAGATGCGCAGAAAGTGGAAGTGAGGATTGTTTCTGGACATTTTGACACCCTGAATTTTGACCTTGTGAAAATGTGGTTAGCCCTGCTGTTAAGCACTGTGTGTTCTCCAACATTTATTTAACCCAGCAGGAGTATGAAGCAATCAAATCTCAAATTAAACGTAGAGTGGCCGAAATGCATGTGCAACAGAACATGGCAGAAGTATGTGATTCCAGTTTTTAAAATTGTGTGAACTCAATCATTCTCCGGCAAACTGTCTATTAGATAAGGTGTTCTGCAAATTCAGAAGGGCTTTCACTGCTTTGTGCTTCCAAACCATCAGAATGGAGGTCCTGAAAGATCTCTACAGGCAATTACCATGCTGAGAGAGACTGTGGCTGCATTCACGTGTATTAATTAGCCAAAAACTCTGGCTCATTAAACCATACTGTGAATGAGCAGAATTCTCATGCACGCAAGCCATTCACTCCCTCTTCACCCACACCCATCCCCTTTGTGCAAGAGAGTAAAGAAACCGGGCAGGGATAAATTAGTGTGACATCTAAACTCCGAATTATGGTTCATTGTACTCAAACAAACCAAAATTTGTAAGCCAAGTACAAACCCTGGTATAAAATTGGCTTTCAAATCATGGCTTATTTGGCTACAAGAAACCACAATCCTGGGTTCAGACGTAATGCCTGGTTTACTTGTCTGCTCATGCAAAAGGAGGAGCTAAGTAATAATGAACAGACTGTGTGCACCAAGATGCTTTCTTTTCTTTTCTTCTTTTTTAAAATAAATTTTATTTAGTTATGTGGCGTAGTGTAGTGAGAGTGTTGGACTGGGACTCGGGAGATCCGGGTTCTAGTCCCCGCTCGGCCATGATGAAACCCACTGGGTGACTTTGGGCCAATCACTGACTCTCAGCCTAACCTCCCTCACAGGGTTGTTGTGAGGATAAAATGGAGAGGAGGAGGAGGAAGATTATGCAAGCTGCCTTGGGTTCCTTGCAGGGAAAAAGGCGGGGTATAAATATAATAATAAATAAATAAATAAATAAATACAAAACTATAAAACACAAACATACAACTAAAATAAATCATAAGGTGCACCCCCCACCGCCTAGGGACCAACTAATATGCATCCATCCCCCTTAATCAAATTAAATTCCACATTCCAAAAATATAACATATCCTGACAAGGCATACTCCCCTTCCCCTTTATTAATACATAGTCTAATAATTGATTCCATATATCCATAAAATTATTCTTTAACTGTCCCTTTTTGCATTTGATACTACAGGTAGTTTATCATTTAGGGCTATATCCCAAACTTCCTTATACCAATCAAGATGCTTTCTCATCCACATTGTGGTTTAATAAGCCAGAGTTTGTGTGTTATTGTTACATGCAAGCACATCCTATGTGTCTGTGGTGAAAGCTGCCCACTATATCAGGACATTAGGAATAAAGGGATTTCCATCCCTCATGGGGAAAACTTGGTACTGGCCTGTGATAAGGAAGATTGAGTTCCCTATCAGAGGCAGATACCACACCATAAGGTTGTGGCTCTTGGGCATTTGGTGGCAAAAATCAGAGCAATTTAAACAAACCAACAAACCGTGCTATTCATTGTGAAAATGATATTGCATCATGGTTGTAAATGAGGAATTTTATTTTTATGTTTTAAGCAGTTAGGTTGATTATGGCTGACACCCAATCAACAATAAACTGAACTTTGAACTTTCACTGGAAGTTGAGATTTTGGGGACGGTGGATTTGGATTCTGCAGTTGGCTCAGCATTGAATAGCCACTGCCCTGTTCCAGGAAAATGGAATGGAAATGAGTGACAGGCAATACGAAGTGGTAAAGGCAAATGAGCCACTAAAAGTTGGCAAGGGAAGAAAGGGATGTTGAAAGATTAATTGTAACATCTACCTCATTCTTTATCATATAGGGATGAGAAGAACCAGTCCATTATTGTTAGCGGGGAGTCTGGTGCTGGCAAAACAGTCTCTGCCAAATACGCCATGCGCTTCTTTGCATCCGTTGGTGGCTCTTCCAGTGAAGCCAATATTGAAGAGAAGGTCTTGGCTTCCAGTCCTATAATGGAGGTAAGGACTAACTTGAACATGGCATAGATTCTTCTACTTTTGGTTAACCTGCGTGGCAGAGAGAGAGAATTTATGTCATTCGCTGACAAATACGTAAGCTTTTGGGTGAGGAGGTGGCTGCAGACGAAGAGTTACCATATCACATCAGAGAAGAGATGGTCTCAAAAACAAGAAGAGATGGTCCCAAAAAGTTTTTCAGATGGAAAGGGGGATGGGAAATAATCAGGATGCATATAATAAAATAACACTGATATGGCACAAGTATTCAAAATATTGAAAGCGTGACATCCAGATCAATATTGTGCAAATGATCAGGAGCTGCAGGAAATCTCTGTAATTACAAGATGACATCTGCACTGCTCCACTGTTCTTTGGTGGGCCGATCCATTTCCTGAGTTCTTAATTGTGGGCAGAGCTGGAGCAAATTGATCCAGTGTGGCATAGTAGTGAGAGTGTTGGACTGGGACTCGGGAGATCCGGGTTCTATTCCCCGCTCAGCCATGAAACTCGCTGGGTGACTTTGGGCCAGTCACTGCCTCTCAGCCTAACCTACCCCACAGGGCTGTTGTGAGGATAAAATGGAGAGGAGGAGGAGGACTATGTAAGCTGCCTTGAGTTCCTTGCAGGAAAAAAGGCGGGGTATAAATATAATAAATAAATAATAAATCTGCTGAATTCAATAATACAGGGTGGGTTCTTCAGAAGTTAATGCAGTTTGCTGAACAGGTCTCCTTCCACAGCTACATCCAAGCAATGTTCCTCCTGCATCAAACCTGAAGTCCATCTAGGCCAGCGTCTTGCTTTCCACAGTGGCCAACCAGATGCTTCAGGGAAGCCCATAAGTGGGGCTTGAAGGCAATAACCACCTCTGGTTCTTCAGTAACTGATATTCAGTGGCATATTGCCTCTAAACCATGAACATTTTACCTAGCCTATTAGGGCTCATAGCATTGATAGCCTTTATCCTCCATGAATTTGTCTAATCCCCTGAATTTTACTAAAGCCATATAAGCTAGTGGCCCTCACCAAATCTTGTGGCAGTGAACTCCATAAATTGAGTATGCATCGTGTGAAAAGTTACTTTATATTGTCTGTCTTGGATCAACCCCAAGTTCTACTATCATCATCATCATCAGTAGTTTTGCTTAGATGTCTTTCTCAGAAAAGATAAGATTCAAGGTGTCTTACAACAAAAATGAAAACATACAAACATTGAAAACAATTTAAAACAGCTAAAAAAAATTAGCAATAATATACCACAACCTGATAAAACAATGAAATTAAGCCCATCATATGCTGTCAAATGCCTGGGAGTAGAGGAAAGTTTTAACCTGGCGTCAAAAAGATGGCAATGTTGGCACCAGGCAGACCTCATTGTAGAGAGCATTCCACAGCTGTGGGGTGGACAACACCGAAAAGGCTCTGTCCATTGTTGCCAACCTCCGAGCCTCTCTCAGAGAAGGCAGATGTTGATCATAACATACAGGTAGGTTCATACAAAGAAAGGCACTCTGTATTATATGAGAGGCAGGAAAGCATAGCTGTATCCACTTCCTCCACACCATAATTTTATAATCCTCTATCATGTCTCTCCTTGAGTTGTCTTCCATCTCCCCCTGCAAACCAAAAAGCCCAAAACTTAGTCACATGAGATCATCTTGTACATGCATCTCATGGTACCAGCAATAAAAGGAGATGAAAGAGGCATCCTCAGTCCCTGAAAACTGAATTCAGACTGAATTTTGATCATTCCAGGTCATTTTGTTGGGCATCTACTGCTTCGTGCGCTGTCTCCTAGCAGTGGTGTGCAAGATGGTTCAGGGTAGCTGATAGGCAGAGTGTGATGGCTAGTCTATAGGACAGTGTTCTCCAACCTTGGGTCCCCAGATGTTTTTGGCCTACAACTCCCAGCATGCCCCAGCCAGCATAGCTGGCTGGGGCATGCCGGGAGTTGTAGGCCAAAAACATCTGGGGACCCAAGGTTGGAGAACACTGCTATAGGATGATGGAGAGCAGGCAGGCCATGTGGGTTATGGGAATATAATACAGTGTTGAATTTATCCATGGGAGTTCTGGTATCCTTGGGTTCAAATCGGGTGGGCAAATACTTGCCTCTCGCCTTCAGACTGAGCATATGAGGATAAATGATGTAAGAGCTGTGAAACATGTTGAACACTGTGGGTGGGGGAGAACTGGGGATGCCTAGAGCTCTCCTGAGATTTCATTAATCTTAGTGAAAGCCTTTTGGCTTCTGTCAAAAAAAAAAATAAATAAATTTGGATGTTCCTCCTGGAATTCGTTTTGAATTTTTCTTGAGGTGAAAATTCAGCGGCACCTCCCTTGAGCACCGTCTATCATTTTAACTACTTTGGGAAAATAAGATGACATGCAGGATTTGTGGCTGCCTCTCCAGCAAGCTCCATTGGGAATCCCTCTGCCCCAGAACTATTAGAGCAGGGGTGCAGAACTATGTTTGGGTGGGGGAGGCCAAATTGCACCCCACCAGGCCCTCCACGGGATGGATGCCATCAGGGCTATATGGTCCCTGGGCATTTTGCCTTTCTCTGTGCTGGGAGAGACACAAGAGTTCCACGTCTGTCCCAGCTTGGAGAAAGGGACTCAGAAGGCAATGGGAGGAGCCCCTGGCTTCGCATGGCACGTGTTGTTCCCATGGGGGTGGTGTGCACTGCACAAAGCCACGTGGCTGACTCCGGGAAGAAGGGCCACGCATCCCAGCACTGGCTGAGTCCCCTGCTGTTCACCCACCTGCATCTCCAGTGTTATCTCCGATCTGAGATCAGAGATAACAGCAGATATTCCCATGGTGGGAGGGGGCTTGGAGGTTCAGCATCATTATATTAGAGTGACAGGTGCTCTGTTAACTGCTCAGGAGCTGGAATCCCATCCTGGAGATGCTGATACTGTGCCAGTCGCCTGCTTGTCGGTGGCCATCTGCAGCACCAAAGTGGGTCAGCCTCAGCAGCATTGTCACTCGCCATGTGATCCTCACGATGAGCTTTTCTCTACCAGAATGACTTCCATCACGTCTTTTCGTCCTGCTCAGGAATTTGTCATTTGGACATCCCCCAATTCCATGCCAATAGCCTTATTGCTTTTGAAGTTGTGAGATTTGTCCAGAGTCCAGACATAGAGTCTGTCTGAGAGCTCCAGACAGGATGTGGCCTTAGCTATTGCCTTTCTGAGTGCCTAGGTCATGGCTTTATTGCTTTTCAGTGCACCTGGAGCATGGCTTTATTGTCCCTCCACATTCTCCCCCTAGTGACTTAAGGGAAATATTGATTATGACTGAATTTATTGCACGTACTGTCAGCATCACATGTGAGGCCCACATCAGTCTGGGAGAGCTGCCAGCATTGCATAATTATTTACCTGGGGCTAAAGGCTTTTCCCCAGTGAAGGTTGCAAATGTCCACTTGATATTTCGGGAAACAATTGCCGCATGAGTAGACCCGAATGTTCCTTTAATGGTGCAATGTTAAGATAATGATTCTTTCACTGCTGACCTGATTTTATTTATATCTGTATAGATATATTTCCTGCTATGAACTTCAAAAACTAGTTAACAGAAAATATTATGTGTATTCCATGCGTGTGTTGAAAATACACTAAATTTAGTACGAAATTAATTGTGTAAAAAGACTTTATTTTTAATGAATAGAAATATGTTTCTAGTCCTTATGGCTGAAAAATAGATTTAAAATGTGTGGGCAAAACATGGTGAATATCTCTAAAGCCAGAGAGTTGAGAGGTGAAGGACTAGGATTTCCAGTGGTAAAAAATACCTTGTTAACTCATTGCCTCTTCCCACGCAACAAGGGCTGGTGGTGATAATTATTCTGGGTCAATAAACTCAGAGTTCAGGAATCCGCTTTTGTGTTTGTGGCACTACTGACGTAAGTCTGCTAGCACAGATTCTCCCCCCAGGGAGTGTGTAACATGGAAAGTGGTGGTTGTTTTCTACCGAGTTCACCTGGTTCAAGACAATCTGTTGTTAAGATCTTTGGAAGATTGAATGCAAATTGGTGCTGCCTTCTTGCTGTCTTTGGTTTTGTAAGTTCAGCCTAGCAAATCTGACCTTGTGTCGACATTGTTCCATTTTATTTTCACGAAACGTTCTGGTCCTTACACCAATAACAGGCTTAGGAAGTCAAGCCTGCGTTAAGTGCTGTTCCCCAACAGAATCAATACTCCTTCCCAAGATGCTCTTTTGTCCTCCTTTGTTTCAGTTTTCATATGTCATCAAGTTTGTTTTTAGCAAGTCCTGTCCCTCCTTCTACAACCTGCATCTAGAGAAAGTTCACCAGCTTTCAGCAAAACCCAGGCTCAGGCCAGCTACCTGTCATATTTTACTAGGAGCTCAAAGCAGGATTGGGAGAAGAGCAGGATGTGAAGACAGGCAGTCCGGACATGATCCAAGGATGCACAGAGCACTTTGAGGCCCGTTCTCTTTGGGCTTCCCTGTGTGCTTGCCCTCCAAAATTCCATTGCTCTGTGTATCATTTTGGGGGTGGATTAGAACTGCATCAAATATATTGGTCCAATTTCTCTTTCTCATGGGCCACTAGAGATCTCCTTATCATCTGCTCCAGTTTCTGAGTGTGCTCTTCTGCAGCTTGGGTTCTTCTTTTTGTCCTCCAAAATAAATGCGTGCTTTTTCCAATTCTAATTTCAGATTTATAATGATAAGGCAATTATTTTTTGTGTCTATGACAACTTCGTTCGGTGTCACCTGCCAGCTTGGCTGGTTTGTCCTAGCTCCTAAAAAGAGATGCTGCAGTTTTTCTTTTACCAGACGTGGCTGGAAGCCAGTGCAAGACTGTCTTACATCTTTTAAGCTGATGCCTGTATTCAGGCCTAACCTTTAATGGGCATCGCGCACCTTTAAGCAATTGATAGCTATCAGAGAGAAACTTGCATGATACGATTACTGTTGCCACTTGACAAGGGGCCTTTTGAAATCTGGAGGATTTTTTGGATAATTATAGATAGGGGTTGTTGTTTTAAAAAAAAATCCCATTCTAAGTAGTAGTAATCACCTGTATATATGATACTTCCCAAAGCTATATCACTCTAGTATCACACCAAAAAAAGATGTAACCCAGCAAGCAGATACACAGATGGAGGGTACGGGGGAAGGTTGGGATCTCAATGGTTTCCATTTACTGTGGGGCAAAATAAATGGGGTAGATGTGAGAGTTGGACTGACTCGGGTTCAAAAGCTCCCCTAGCCAGTGACCCTCAGTCCCAGTCACGCAAGCGGAAGGAGGAGATAACAGCAGTTAATAAAGATTAAAGAGTTTATTTGTAAGACCCAATTACATGGGATTAAGGCAATCAATGCATCTCTACTCACTACATCATAGCAGACTCAAACCCACTACCCCAGTGGTAAGGCTAGATGAAGTGAAGTCCAAGACAATACATGTCGAGACGAACAAGCAGCAGAGAGAGATGAAGAGGAATGATGGAAGCAAGCAAGTGTGCTAGCTTATATACCCCAGACCCTGCATCTATGAATAGGATATTACTCACCCAGTTGCACAACCTACTCATCAACATGTTTACCCCAAATCTGTTCAAGGCTGCTGAGTCATGTCACCTCGAGACTATGTCTCCTGACCAAAGGCCTTGTATACTTGAACTCAAGTAACACCCACCAGGTCAGGTGACAATCCCGATGTCAGGTGGTAATCTCGTTCTGCCTATGCAAAACCTAACATCCCCCTGCTTTTGCATTTGCGTAGAACGTGGTTATTTACCTCATACAACAGCAACAGCGTTGTTGACATCTGATGCTGTTCTTTCATCTATGGACTTTGATAAAAAAACTTTTGCAGGAATGACTTTACCTGCCAGAAAATTTGAACCACCATCAAATCACTTCTGATGTATCCCTCCTTATGACACAGTTTTATTTGCAAACCCAAAACGTTGTGTATTGCTATCTGCCTGCAGCATAGCAATCCTGGCCTTGGTTTCCTGAAAAAACTGTAATAGGTTTTTCACATCAATCTCAGCATCATTTAAACATTTTTTACAATTTAAACTATTTAAACAAATGCAATCAGTTCAGCTTCAGTTGAACTCTAACCTTTAGATGATTGTTTCTACAAAATCAAACAAAGTATGATTATAAAAATAACAAACTTCAGGTGTGTTCTTGTTGTTCTTACTATCACAACCACAACTGGCATTTCTGTGAATCTGTAAGCCACCTGTGCTCTGACTTGTAACTCTTAGTCTGAAGTGTGATGCTCCTTCCAGATAACACTCAACTCCCTTTCAAGAGCTCTCCAAGCATGTCCTGTTGGTCTAACAGTCTGCCCATTACACTGACAGCAATATCTGGCCTTGTTGCTTGTACAGTAAAGCTCAACAGCCCAATGCTTCTGTGTAGCATTCAAACTGCTTTTCTATCAGCATGTGCTTGAAAATCCTCAATTATTTGGAGTCTCTCACTGAGTTAACTATCTCCAAAATTCTCAATCACATCCATGATATTTCTCTGGTTTGTTGCAGTAAGATACTGCCCTCTTGGTTCTCCCTCAACTTCCATTTACAAATAAACAGTTGATCCACCACCAAGCAGTTTCATTTCAATGAAATCCCAAACCCTGGATCAATTATATCATATTGCTTTTATCTGTCCAGAAAAAACAATAGATCACCCATCTAAACAAAGTACATTCAGTCTATGTCCCTGTTCCTCCTGTTCAACAAACAAACATTGATCTGCCTCTCTGTGCAAATCACAAATCAACAATGTTTGAGTCCAAACAGAATTCCAGCCTCCAGCTGATTTCTAGCTTTTCCTAAAGAAAATCTCAGACAGTTTTCCATTTAAAGATTTCTCTCATTTAAAATGCTTATGTTCCAATATTTCAATTTGTGAAATATTCTTACATTTCTTCCACATTCTTAAACATCAGTCTAACTGTTTCCAAGCAAATTGTTGTTGCACTCACTCATGATTATCCTGCTCCTTTTAACTTGAGCAAAAAATCACAAGCAACCAATCTTGCTATTTTTCATGTAACCTTTTTCCAATCTGGTTAGTTTTCATCTAAAAAATCTATCTGGTAACAATGAGTTCCATGGACTGCTGTTTCTTTCATCAGCTTCCATGTTTTGTTCTTTATCCAAAGAATTCAACTTAGCTTGCATAGCCTGAAGCTATGGTTCAGCTTCCTTAACAGACAATTTTTTCACCTCTTTGAAATTTTGAAGTTTCAAATGGCTTTTCCCTGCAAATTCATCCTGATATCTCACAGGTTGTTTAACTCACCTGTTCCTTACCTCATCAGTTATCAGGTTCCTGTTCCAATAAACTTGCACCAATGATGAACAATCATTTGTTTAGTCTCCACTAAACCAAATGTGTATCAAAGTTTGTCAAATTTACTTGACTGTCTTTTCAGCAAATGCTTTTCTATTCTGACTCTGAGCTTGATGCATCCCCTGCATTAACAGAATTAATTTTGAAAAATGATCTCACCTTTTCATTCAGCATTATACTCTACACTTCTAGATAATGTCACTATCCAAGTGTTGTTCATGTGAAACACAATATTCTCATTTCTAGAAAAATCTCATGTAAGCTCCCTTACAGATTTCTTCTAACTTTGAGGTGTATGTACCTACATATCAGATCCAAGATCCTGAAATGTTTCTCCAGAAGATTCTTCCTTCTACACTACTTTCTATAAGGTGTACAGTTCATCACACAGAACTAAAACTTCTATCATGTACATAATCAAAACATGTAAGAGCTTCTACCCAAACCTCATTATCCAAATTAGTATCACCTCTTCTGAGTGTTTGTTTACTCTTCCACACAATCCATGTGTTCAATATCACATCCTGTTAGAAAGTCATCAAAACATGCACTGAATTGAACTTCCCCATATCTGAAAAGAAAATAGGTAACATGGGTAATATGCTTGTTTCCCATCCAAGCATAAAACACCTTGACTTTGTTCAATATTTCAGTTTTCTATCTAACATGTACACAACCTGTACCTCGTGTATTGATCAATTAACATCATGAAAT
Organism: Shinisaurus crocodilurus; assembly: GCA_021292165.1. Taxonomy (NCBI): domain Eukaryota; kingdom Metazoa; phylum Chordata; class Lepidosauria; order Squamata; family Shinisauridae; genus Shinisaurus; species Shinisaurus crocodilurus. The sequence goes on along the minus strand of CM037877.1, from coordinate 5,136,654 downwards.
AACGTGCCTTTCTTCTAAAAACCATCAGAGTATCCACAAGATTACCAAGAACAAATTAAATGAAATGAACTGGTTTTTCAGCTTGCCTTCCAGTTTACCTGTTGAAGCTAGCATCCCTTGTTTATGTGCACAAAATTACCTTTCATGTGAAAATTACAATTTCCCAATGCTTTTCCCACCAACAGTTTGCATTTTCTTTCACAGGCCTGTGAATCTAAATGATCAAACAATCATGTGAATTACCTTTTATAGTTGCAACAGTACAACTTTCCATTTCTTTATTACACCATTACAGTATAAAAGAAATAATCCATCTCTTAGCTTTGCCATATAAACATACCTACTAATTATTCAGTATTTTACATTTTGCTACAGAAAAAATCCACAATACTCAAGTCATATATACATTCAGTACATTTCCTGACATTTCAAAGCATATATTACACTTTCTTGAATCCAAGTTATCCAACTTTCAAGAAATACATTTTCAAAAGCATGACTGTTAAACTCTTGACCATTTGCATAGTCCTCTTTCTGTTTATTCATGTCCAACACAGAAAGCTTCGTTTAAACAATCCACTGTTTTCGTTCAAACAAAATAATGTCCATTTTGTTATGTCCTGGGTTAAAACATAAAGTTTTTCCCATCAGCAGCACCCCTGCTGATTTCAAGCTCCTTCTTCTGTGATCCCACATGAAGAAAATGAAGAACAGCTTCACATTTTAAGCACAGCTTTCTCTGTTCAAAACTGACGCGCTGTTTTTCTCTGTTGTTTCAAAACCACGCCTCCGCTGGTTTGATACAGCTTCCGCTGTAGTATCAGGTTTCCCGAGATACGTTTGTCACACGTGACTTTGCTTTGCTGCGACATGACGCTCCAGACGCTTTACCCACGTCAGACGTAATCCACGCATTTGTAATCCAAGCCACTTGTTGACATAATGCAAAAGATAGCTGATCCGCTGCTGTGTGAAGAAGCAAACTGCAAATGAAATATGATCCTCCTGCTTGTAGCCTTGACTCAAATGAATAGACACAGACAGAGCCTCCTGGAGATTATTTCCTTGCCCGATACAGCTCCTTAACAATCACTCCAGCAAGCTGTGGAATACGAAATCCTTGTGTCCAGCATTGTTGACTGTTCAGCCTGGTAGCTGCCCGAACCGGCACCCACGTTCACAGTCTGTAGCCTTGGATTTTGCCAAGCCTGGCACCTCCGTTTCAGCTGCTTTCAAAACGAAAAATCCTCTGTCTCTCTGTTTCTGCATTTTTCAGTTATGCTGCATTCCAAGCCGCTGTTATCAGCTCCCAGCTCTAGCAACACTGCATTGCCTTCCGGTTTATTTACAAACCGTTCTTACAAATAGTAAACAATTTCTCTTAACTCTATAACTGCTGAATTTTTCCGAACTGCGTCTCTGTGGCTTATCTGCCCATCAGATAACCATCAGATCCTTATCTCTGGGCCCATAACCGATGTGAGAGTTGGACTGACTCGGGTTCAAAAGCTCCCCTAGCCAATGACCCTCAGTCCCAGTCACGCAAGCGGAAGGAGGAGATAACAGCAGTTAATAAAGATTAAAGAGTTTATTTGTAAGACCCAATTACATGGGATTAAGGCAATCAATGCATCTCTACTCACTACATCATAGCAGACTCAAACCCACTACCCCAGTGGTAAGGCTAGATGAAGTGAAGTCCAAGACAATACATGTCGAGACGAACAAGCAGCAGAGAGAGATGAAGAGGAATGATGGAAGCAAGCAAGTGTGCTAGCTTATATACCCCAGACCCTGCATCTATGAATAGGATATTACTCACCCAGTTGCACAACCTACTCATCAACATGTTTACCCCAAATCTGTTCAAGGCTGCTGAGTCATGTCACCTCGAGACTATGTCTCCTGACCAAAGGCCTTGTATACTTGAACTCAAGTAACACCCACCAGGTCAGGTGACAATCCCGATGTCAGGTGGTAATCTCGTTCTGCCTATGCAAAACCTAACAGTAGAATGTGCAGCACAGTTGGGAAGCGGCAAAAACTGCTGACACTGGGGACACTGGGTACAGGTGTCGCCCTCAACCCAAAGGTGTCTCTGTATCCTTTCAGTTTCTGCTGAAGAAGTGAATGGGTGCCATCCATTCCTATGGGGGAAAGTTAAAAGTGCTGCACAAGGAGACGGCAGTGTGGTGGGGCAAATCCTGCTCTCACTGTGCCTGACCTGGGCGCAAGTCTGACTTGGGCCTTTAGGGAACTTTGTCCGAGGAAGAGGCTTGGGCAAAAAGATCCAGCACACCTGAAGGACCTATCAAGCAGCATAATTCTCCCTGCCACTCAAACACCTCTCCTTGGGCCCTGGATAAGCCCCTACACCAGTGTTCTCCAACCTTGGGTCCCCAGATGTTTTTGGCCTACAACTCCCAGCATGCCCCAGCCAGCTACGCTGGCTGGGGCATGCTGGGAGTTGTAGGCCAAAAACATCTGGGGACCCAAGGTTGGAGAACACTGCCCTACAGGTCCAAATTCTCCCCTTTCACCCCCTGGCCCCAGGAACTCCTTTTTCTCTACAGTTCCAACTCTTGCTTGCCCTTTCTTGCATGCGGCATCTATTTTAATGACTACCGTTTTGCAACCAATGCTAATAATAGCTTTCTTGATCTGTGCAACCCAGTACTGGACATGGTGCTTCAAAGAAGGCCTTGCCAGTGGTGAATACAAATATACTTCTAGTGTCCAAGCTGTTCATACGATCTTTTAGAAACACAATTGAAAAACAGCAACGTTCCCATTGCATTCCTTCTGGAGCTTTTGATTGTTGCCTTTGATTGCGTAATGGGATTCTATTATGTCTGCTTTCTTTTTTATAGTATTGAGAGTTGAGGGAAGATCTGAGTGGAGCTGTTAAGGGTCAAGGCCCCTTGACCTTTTCACTTTTTAATTTCTGGGGGTGGTTCATCCCCTGCCACTCTCATATGTCTTAGGATGGTATTTGCAGAAGATGTCTGTCTGCAGCAACCACATGATTGCTTCCCCTATTCTGTTGACACAGCCAATCAGATCCCAATGACAGTAATTGAGATTCTACGCAGTGATCCCTGAGGGATTGTGTTCTAATGACAGAATTTTTAATTTAAGAAGGCATTGATGAGAGGATGGAATTAGCAAACCCAGATACCATAACTCAGGCACAAGGAGGTGAATCCCTTGATGAATAAAGCTCACAAGGAGGTTAGGTGGTCCTAATCGGAGGAGCATGCACAAAACACTGTTGTTTCTGTGATGGCATCAACCAATGTTTTAATTAGGGCTATTCTGAAATTGCTTACCTTTGTGTGTGAGAGAGCTGAGAAGTGGCTTCCATCCATGTAGCTTTTGACACTCTTTGCAGACATTTTCAGGTTGTTCTGGCACTGATCCTCTTGATGTCAGCTTTCTTATTATTTGCTCTCAACACTGTTTGGCTGTGCTGACCCATGTAAATTTGTGGAAGAAGTGAGAGACTTACATGGACAAATCGTGTGTGCATCACTGCAGCCAAACAAATCCAATGGCAGTGTGGTCAAAGGAGGCCAAGGACAGTCAGGGCAGAGAAGAGGGAGAAAGATGGTTTCAAGAAGCAGATGCCACCAGGGGAACAAAATGGTGCTGATCAAAACAATGCTAATGTTCAATTATGAGTGTTTGGGTGGGTTTTTTTGGGTTTTTTTGTAATTAGGCTACATCAGATGTGTGAATTTCGAGGTGAATGTTGAAATTGTAGAATGTTTCCTATCGTTCTCATCTGTTAGATGCTGGGAGGTTTGGGTGGGACAGTGGGCTTTTAACAGAAAAGGTGTCATGGGTAATGTACAGTCATGCCTTAGATTGAGAGCATAATTCGTTCCGGAAACTTGCTTGTAATCCAAAACACTCTTATATCAAACGAAATCCCCCCCAAAAAATTTGTACAGAGATTTTTAATTTAAGCCGTACTGCAGTACTTGTATTGCAAGACGACGCTTGTATATCAAGTTAAAAAAATTAAATAAATATTTAAAAAATTGCTTGTCTTGCAAAACGCTCTCAAACCAAGTTACTTGTAATCCAAGGTATTACTGTAGTAGGGTAAGACGCTTGGGGCATGTGGCTACCAGCACAAATTCAGATGTCCAAACTGCGTGTGCTCAGATGCAAATCCACAACTACCATACCTGTTGCCCTGCACACTTGTGTCCTTTTGTAGCCTTTGTCTCTGCACTGCTGATAGCAGTTTTTGGAACAATATCTGACACACAAATAGGAGGGAAGATAAACTGCAACATTTTGTTGCAGTTTCCCTTTGTTCCCTCCTATTCATGGAGGACAGTGCTACCTATGGCTACGGGTTGGGATGGCTGTGTGCTACCTCCAGTATCAGATGCAGCTTGCCTCCGAAATGCCGGTTGCTGGGGGCATGTTTCTCTGAAGCAATTTTATCATTGGAGATTGCCTGGTATGTTCCTAGTCTGAGAACGTGACAAACTCGCTCCTCGTCTCTTTGGTGTCGTTTGAAGCAATTTTATCGCCACCTCTTCAAGGTTGCTATATGCATTTAGATGTTTAATAAGAAGCTTGTTCATATTTTATGAACTACAATGAGAGAGAGAGAGAGAGAGAGAGAGAGGTTACTTTCATAAATTTCATATCATTATCATTTTCTTCCTCATAGACACAAAATATATATCCTGTTTAGCTTAAATTATGATTGGGACTTGTACATTTCCCCCCCCAAAGCGCTCAAGGATTGCCTCAGCCCATCCTGTGCCACCATTAATTCTGTGATTGGCTCAACATGCTGACTTTCCAGAGCTGGTTTTTAGATCAAGGAGAAGTGGAATGGTGACAAGGATTGATTGGGTGTGGCAAAGCTGCTCAGCCATAAGGGCTAAAGACTTGATTTAGAGTGCAATCCTATGCATTTAGACAGAAAAAAACTCCTACAACTCCCAGCATTCCCCAGCCAGCATGACTGGCTGGGGAATGCTGGGAGTTGTAGGACTTTTTAACTGTCTAAACATGCATAGGATTGCTCCCTCAAAAAAGCTGATATTTTCAGGAAGCTGGAGTGTGCGGCCACTCCCATGTTGAACTTCCACAGAATTGTAGCATACACACAGCCCTGCCAACGCTGCACTCCATAATTAGTGCCGGTCAGGACCGGTGCAAGGCAGTTTGGTGCCCTAGGCAAGATCAGATATTTAGCGCCCCCCTTCCCACTTGAGAGCGCTGTATTTTGTTTTCAAGGCGTTTCTGGCACCCCCTTTAGCCCTGCGCCCTAGGCGGCTGCCTAGTTGGCCTAATGGTAGCACCGGCCCTGGTGCCGGTCCTATCATTAGGCAACAGGGGACTTTTCAGAGCTGACTTTTAGATGGGTGACTTTTAGAGTCTTTTGGTTTGTTCAAAGGTAGAAGAAGGTCTATATGTGAAATTGCACATCTGCCGAGACGGAGAAGTTGCATTCAAATATGTTTGTAATATGCTTTGAAGACCTAAATCACCCTTGTAAATAAGCTCACAAAAGTTACAAGACTACTCTGTGGCAGCATGGAAATGCAGGCTAATGGAAGGAAGGAAGGACGGAAAGAAAGAAAGAAAGAAAGAAAGAAAGAAGCCTTCTACCAAGCTGGTGGGCGGAGAAAGGCTGGGGTGGTGCATCCCTCCTCCATCAGCCCATTACGTTTCTGTACTGTGTGTAGAGCAGTGTTTCTCAACCTTGGGTCCCCAGATGTTTTTGGCCTACAACTCCCAGCATGCCCCAGCCAGCTATGCTGGCTGGGGCATGCTGGGAGTTGTAGGCCAAAAACATCTGGGGACCCAAGGTTGAGAAACACTGGTGTAGAGGAAGAGACTTTTCCTTCTTCCATGTCTGCACAGAAGCCAAGTGGGCTGATGAAGGAGGCAAGGTGTGATCCATCCCTCCTCTGCCAGACTGTTCACTTGCCTATATGGATTTCCTGGTCGCCTATGGTGACCAGGCAGGTTGTTAAATACACATTTGAGCAACCCATGGCCTGCAGGCCACATCTGGCTCCTGGCAGCTCTGTGTGTGGCCTGTGGAGCTCCAGGGTGCCCCACTCGCTCGGCTCTGCCGCCGAGCTGATCGGCCATCGGTTGGGTGACAGGAAACGGATCACTGTTTCTCCACTGCTATTAGCCGTGGAGGAAGAGTGATCTTTGTCAGGATTGCTAGGCGGGGGGGTGGGGGGGATCAGGTTAAAACCTCTCCTCCCACAAGCAATCCTCGTCAAGATTGCTGTTTCCTTACCACTATTAGTGATCTTGTGGGGGGTTGCTGAGGGGGAGACTTTAACCTCGCCAATGATCCTGATTAGGATTGCTGTGGGGGGCAGCATTTGTGTGTGTGTGTGCGGCGCTTGTGTGTTGAGGCCCCATTCATTGCTGCACTGACCAGCAGCCCCACCCACTCCTGCAGCCCCCAAAAGGTTCCACAGGGGTCAGTGCGTCCTCCAACCCCACATGGGTACCCATTCCTGGTTGAGTCCAAGTCTGTCCTAAATGGTGAAAAGGTGGGATATAAAACTGTTAAATAAGTGCCTCTTGATATATGCTCATGGTACTTTGGGTAGATTGGTTTGTTGGGGGCCTAGAATGGGTGTCCTTTGGGCAGGGTGTTGGCCACTCCTGCTATCTAGGTGCAGGATCTGGATGCAGGTTGTTCCTTTAAAAGGAAATGCAGTTTCCATGTTTTATGCATAAAGTTGATTTGGGGTAGCCGCCGTATTTCTGTTCTCTTAACTGACTTCAGTTGTAAGCTCTCCTTTCCTTGCATGGAGAGGCAAAGAAAAAAAAAAAGAATTAGCATCTCTTTCTCTTGGAGATGCTGGGGGCTTTTTGCCCAATTTGTAAACACGACAGACTCCTGGGCCTGTGCGGTCTGAGTTCTCCTGCTGTCAGATAGCATAAAGTCTCGCATCTCTTCCAACTCTGCAGCCTAGATTTGGGCCTAGATTTGCAGCGTAACAAGCTAGAATGATGGACAGGGAAGAACTGGGTTCAAAACCCTACTCGGCCACGAAACTTGCTGGGTGACCTTGGTGCATTGGGTGACCTAGATGCTACTCTTAGCTTAACCTACCTCACAGGGTTGTTGGGAGGATAAAATGGAGAGAGAGGGAATGACGTCATTTGTTTCACCTTGGACTCTTTGGAGGAAAGGTGGCATAAAATCTTAACTAATAAAAAGAAATACTACTACTACTACTACTACCACACACACACACACACACACACACTTTTTAAAAAAAATACCTGGAAAGCGAGCAGACAACACAAAAGGGAAGAAGAAATATTTCCATTTAAAATACTGGGCCTATTATTTTTTATGCTTAGCACAATACATTTATACAAAGGCATAGATGTTTAGGTAGATCAAAAGTGCGTGTTTACTCAGGGTTTGCACTCATCTAGACCCCCTTCCCATAAATATAAGCATTAAAACAGGGGTCCCCAAACTTTTTGGACCTGTGGGCACATTTGGGAATTTGAGGAACTGTTGTGGGCACCACCACAAAATGCCTAATCAGTGGATCACTGCTTTGGCATCTATACCTCTTGCATCGGCAGATCTTAGGCTGCATCTCATTCAGCAAAAACTCTTGATTTGTGTCTATTGGACACCGCAACCTCTCTTTAATAAGGGATTGTCTAATTCAGCTAATTGCTGGCAGTGCAATGCAGGTAATGCTTTGTTTAAACATGTTTTGGCAATGTCCAGTAGTTGCTTCTTTTGTGGTAGGGGAGGTTATTACATTGGTGAAACAGTCTTTAATATCCACTGACATACGGTACATGCTCTTTTAAATTATTTACCCACTTCATGGAAATTGACAAATGGAAGGGGAAATGGATTCTCTGTGCCCTGTTGACAGCTAAAAGACTGATACAGTAATACCTTGGATTGCAAGTAACTTGGTTTGAGAGTGTTTTGCAAGACAAACAAATTTCTAAATATTTATTTTAAAAAATTTGACTTGATATACAAGCGACGTCTTGCAATACAAGTACTGTAGTACGGCTTAAATTAAAAATCTCTGTACAAATTTTTTTGGGGGAATTTCGTGTTGATATAAGAGTGTTTTGGATTACAAGCACGTTTCCGGAACGAATTATGCTCTCAATCCAAGGCATGACTGTATTACAAAATTGGAAGGATTATAAACCCCCACCTCCTATAATGCAATGGATTGAGGACCTTACAATGCTTTCGATATATGGACAGATGCCAACTTCAAATGGATACTTATTTGGATATTTGGCCCACTTTTGTTGACGCCTATGTATAATTGCTAGAAAGTTGTATGCATTTCATACAAATCCATGTACGTATATTGAAAAAACGGGGACAAAAATTAAAAATCTTTTTTTAAAAAGTTCCAGGAGCTCATGGGCTCCATGCTGGGGACCCCTTCATGGGCACCATTCAAGGTGCTGCATTGGAGACCCCTGCAATAAAAGGTTGCTACTTTGCAACCTTTTGGGAAGCTTCATTTGACTTCATATGTTACTCCATCCCATATTCTAAAACATTAAGAAGCCGGTGTTTGAGGGCAGTGTTTGGCTTCCATCCAAGCGTGTGCGTATTAAAGAAATGATAATATCTTTTGCAGCAAATCAACGAAACTTGTCTCAGGGACATACTGTTATGCTCATTTTCACATCTCCAAGGGATGAGCAGTCCCAGGGGCACCATGTTTACCTATGTTTAGAAGGAGGTCACTGGAGGCTTATTGGTATTTTGTAATATTTGAGCTTATTTACAAATGTACAGGCCAGGCATAGGTAGTGGAATAAAATCCACTGCCCAACATCAGATCTCCGGAGAGAGGCATCCAGCCCACCCAAATACTGTTAGCTTCTTCAAGAAGCTTGAAGAAGATTGGCATGTCCAAGACCATAGCCAGGTATTGCTTTAAGGAAGCCCACAGTGATAATCATATTCACAGAGATGTGATAGCAAAAGGCATTATAATATGTAGCATTTTAGGGTGCAATCCTATGGGGATGCCCGTAACCCTCTGAAATCTTAGGATTATAGGCATCCTACGTAGGGCAGGAGGAGTGCGGAGGCGAAGGTAGCCTCTGCGCTCCTCCCGCTCTGTAAAACAGCTAGATTTCAGCAGTCTAATTGTGGCGCTTCGGAGCGGGAGGGAAGGTGGCTGAGGTGTCGCCAGGATACAAGCGATTTTCCAACCTCGGAGCTGGGAATCTGAACAATCCCATGACCGCCTAGATGCAGTTTTGGGGCCATAGGATTGCTCTGCCCAAATGTGTTGCTGTCTTCATTGTTTTTCTTCAAAAGCAATCCTATAAAATAAATCACTGTTGTTCCCATTTCACAGATGGGAAGACCGGAGCCTGAAGGAGTGTATTATAGTCATGTTAAAGAGTATACAGTTTACTATTCAAGATACTTTGCAATCTCTGTCTGTCCTTCCCCCGCCCCCTTCTCTCTCTGTTTCTTTTAATATAACTGTTTTTTAATTTATTTATAGGCAATTGCAAGTTTATAAAATGTACTTGAAAGATAATGCATTTTTCTTGCAAAGAGGGGCTTTGTTTCTAATATTTTATTCTGTTTCATAAAGGCAATCGGCAATGCGAAAACAACCCGAAATGACAACAGCAGTCGCTTTGGGAAATACATTCAGATTGGTTTTGATAAAAGATACCGTATCATCGGTGCCAACATGAGGACATATCTGCTCGAGAAATCAAGAGTTGTATTCCAGGTTAGTATATTTCTCATCTCCCCACCCAACCCTGCTTCAGGGGCTGAACTACATGTTACACTTGAAACGGGCTCCTCCCTAAAACAGAGGTCCTGTATTGACCTCTCTCCATCCCTACTTACTACTTATTTCATGTAGTTATATCATGACATTCTGCATTTCCTTGTCCCCGATTTGGGGCAGTGGAAACTTGGCACCGGACTACTGTTTGTGGTAGCCTCCCTGTAGCAAGCGCAGTGTGTCCTTCTGCCCTACACCTTGTGCACTTTAAAGTTCTGTGTGGTGGACTGCCCCCCAGTTGTGCTGAATGATGAAATTTGCTGTGGGAGGGGAGTCTTATTTTATTTTTGAAATTTAATTTTATTGCATTTTTGCTCCTTTTTTATAAAAACAATAACGTTTAAGCAGAAAAATAAAATACCACAGCTAACTAAGGGTTTTAGCGAGGATTCAAGTTAAACAAGAAGGAGCGAGTTCTAAATGACCGCTATGGATTTCATACTTGTCATGTGCTTGTCGCTTCCTTTCAGTCTCTTTCTTTGACCTTTGTGGGCAATGTCATGTTCCCTGCCCAATCCAGTGTGAAGGGTCATCAGGAATGTTGCTTTCACTTAGTATTTGCAAGGCCGCTGCTTGTCTTCATCCATTGATCACAGATTCTGTTAATTCAGTAGTGGGCAACATGCAGCCCTCAATCTAATATGATTTGACCCTTGGCCTAACATCAAAAGACCTCTGCAGGCAATCAGTTCAGACCTCTGGCCAGTGGCCAGAGTGATCAGTCGCTTCCAGGGCAGCCCATTGTGGAGGTCAAACTACAGGTTAAGGTAGTTGTGTAGCATGTAGCTGAGCCCATTCTTTTTTTTATTTTACTTTAGAGTAAATGTGTATGGACCCAATTCGGATCAGGACCAGCATACTCTGGGAGGGGAGAATTAAATCTTCCCCACCTGTTCGCTTCCTGAAATCACACACACACACACACACACACACACGGTATATATATATATATATTTAAGGCTCCATTAGGGTCAGTGGAGACTTTGTTTTCTCTTTTTAATCCCCATGCTGGGATGGGGGGGGCAGATTTGGGGAAGCAAATGTTGTGAAAGGAGCTTTAATTCTTCCCTTCCAGGGCATGCTTGTCCCAATCTGGATCGGGACCACGTGCACTTACGCTAAAGTAAAGAGAAACAAAATAGTCTCAGCTACACACCACACAATTACGGTAATGTAACATGTAGTTTGACTCTCAGTGGGGAGAAAGAGAGAGAAAAGGGGTTGGCTCTTTCCACCACTGGGTCTGATCCTTCCCACTGGCTTCAGCTCCAACAACAACTGGCATGCAGCCCTCAACGGATTATGCACACACACACACACACACACACCCTGGGAATGCAGAAAAAAGGTTGCCCACCCACCTATTAATTGTTTGCCTTCCTGATTTGTTTCTGAGGCATCAGTATTGTGTTGTACTGAACCGATGCTGTCTGGTGCCCTCTTTTCTTGTTCAGCACAAGTTTTGCCGTAGCCGGTTTCTCAGCTCAGGTTTAAAGCTTCAAGGTTTTTCATCCAAAACCACTTGGGATCCTGGGTGCTTATAAATGCCTTTGATGCCTTACTTTGTAGATGGTAGGATGGAAAGTTCTGCCTTAACATTACCTTAACTTACCCTCCTCAAATACCAAACTGCAGCAGCGTGTGTGTGTGTGTGTGTGTGTGTGTGTTTTAAATTGCGGAGGTTCAAATTACTAGCACATCTTACACGAGTAGCAAAGGTCAAGAATCACCCTTTATCCTAGGGGAGAACTCATTCCTTGAGTGTGGATCCTTATGTAGCCAAAACAGCACCTACTGTGCACCAAAGGGAGGTATCAGCAAGCTTGGAGCAAGCTCAAGAGTTGCGGAAGTACTAAAAATGTTTAAGAAAAAAAACCCTCTAAGGCAGGGCTCTCCAACCTTGGGTCCCCAGATGTTGCTGGCCTACAGCTCCCAGCATACCCAGCCAGCATGGATTCTGGGAGCTGTAGTCCAGCAACATCTGGGGACCCAAGGTTGGAGAGCCCTGCTCTAAGGGGAAGGGGGGATCCCCAAAACAGCTGAATTGATCATTGGACAAGGAATGCCAACTGACCGGTGGCAGTGAAGGTGGGGGAACTGTTGAGGGGATGAAGAATGCAGTGGGGACTCCTGGAAGAGAGCATGTCCGACTGGCTGGAATCCTGATCTGAAGCATTCTAAAGCACGACATTTTGTTGCCGTTCCCATTATAATAATAATTTCTACATTTGCACATTTTTTTATGTTTTGTATTTATATCCCACCTTTTTTTTTCCTTCAAGGAACCCAAGGGGGTTTACATAATCCTTCACCTCCTCTCCATTTTATCCTCACAACAACCCTGTGGTAGCTTAGGCTGAGAGTCAGTGACTGGCTCAGAGTCACCCAGTGAGCTTCAAGGCTGAGTGGGGACTAGAATCCGGATCTCCCAAGTCCCAGTCCAACACTCTAACCACTAGGCCACACTAGCTATATACACATACAAATTAGCATTTCCAAATGTCATGCAGATCACCACCCTCCTTCTTCCTCTTTTTTGGAGATGCATTTCTTCTTTTGGGGGGATTCTTAGGTTGCCACCCTACCTGTCAGGCCCTGGTCCTGCATGTACACATACCTGCACTCTGACACAGGAAACACCAAATCAGTGAGAATATTTTATTACAGCAAATCCCACGGCATAAAAGATTCTCACTGATTTTGAGTCTCCTGTGTCAGAGTCTTAGAATGTGTGATTGCAGGACCAGGGTCCCAGCAGAACCTCCCAAACAGAGGAACCTCTGAATGTAGTGGCAAATTTGGGGCAATAAAAAAAATGAGAGGGGAAGGCACTGACATGTAACCAAAAACAATGGAGAGAAAAGAAAAATGTCCCAAGTGCCTGTAAATACTGTTTATTGCCCCACGTGTTTCAGAATTATCCTTTGTCGGGGACCGATCGTTTTTTGGATATATTCAAGAAGAATTCCTCACACTACAGCAAAAGGACTGTACCACACCAGAGACATCAATTTTTGTATGTGTGTTCTCTGTCACATTTCAGGGCACTATAATTCACATTTAAACTGCCACATTACATATTAACATTTTTCACATTGGCCATATTAACAAAAGGACTTCCCCACATACCTTAGAGGTGAAAACAGAGCATCACTGGCAGGACTTGAGTCAGGTGACCAGGTGTGATCAAAAACCTAAACTTGAATGAATCGTGTGATTTCTAAACTATCGGGATTTTTCTCCGATGATGATGATGATTGAATTTGCATTCAGTTCAGACATCTTAACAGTCATATATCTGAAATAAGTTTGACTTAATTTTTATTCTGTTTATATCTGATCTTTCCTCTGTGGAGGTCAAGGCAATGCATATAACCTTTCCAGATGGTCTCCTATCCTGACACTGGCTAGACCAGTGCTTCTCAAATAGTGGGGCGGGGCCCCCAGGGGGGGTGCGAGGCTCCGTAAAGGGGGGCTCGTTTGACCTCAGTTAAAAGTTTTTTTTAATATTGTGTTCCTTTAAATCCTGTGCTCCTTTAAATCTTTTCTGCTACAGTTAATAAAGCTATTCTTTGTTGTAAATTGATCCACATTTCTTTCTTTTTTTATTCTCTTATACGTTAATAAGGATACAGTGTTATGCAGAGGTGTACTTATAACAATTTTATAGACAAATGATACTATTTACAGTCGCGCGGGGGGCGCGAAATGTTTTCTTCTTCCTAGAGGAGGCATGACAGAAAAATAATTGAGAAGCACTGGGCTAGACCCAGACCTGCTTAATTTTGAGCAAGGTTTCTACATCAGGTGCTTTTAGCATGACATTGGCTCTTAGGGAGGGGCATGGCTTAGAGGTAGAGCACATGCTTTGCACGCAAAGGGTCCCACCTTTGGTCCCTGGCATCTCAATCCCCGGGAGAGCTGTTGCTGAGCTAGATGGACCAATGGGCTGGTTTGGTGTATGGAAGCTTTCTATATTTCCGGGAAGGCCCCTAGCTCAGGGGTAGAGCACCTGCTTTGCATGCAGAAGGTCCCTGGTTCGATCCCCAGCATCTCCAGCTAGGGCTGGGAAAGGCCCCTGTCTGAAACCCTGGAGAGCCATTGCCAGTCTGTGTAGACAGTTGTGAGGTAGATGAACCATTGGCTTGACTTGGTATAAGGAAGCTTCCAATGAGATCCGGGTTCTAGTCCCCGCTCGGCCATGAAGCTCACTGGGTGACTTTGGGCCAGTCACTGACTCTCAGCCTAACCTACCTCACAGGGTTGTTGTGAGGATAAAATGGAGAGGAGGAGGGGGAGGATTATGTAAGCCACCTTGGGTTCCATGCAGGAAAAAAGGCGGGGTATAAATATAATAAATAAATAAATAAAAATATTTCATGCCACCTTTCAAATCATCCATTGGATGGACTGTAAAGCTTGAAAGCAGAGAGCCCTTGGTGAAAATCCCAGCTCAACCACGGATTTGTGTCTGGCTTAGGAAAATCCCGCCATCCCAACCTCATTCTACAATAACATAGGAGTAATAATTGTGTCCCTCACATGTTTTTAAGGACAGTGTTTGGACATCCCTGTTCTTTTATTAATGAAGAGCAGAACTGTGCCTCTTGCTTCCTCCCCACTCATTTAAAAGTAATTACACATGGCTTACAGCTAACTTGAGCTAACATAAATAAAATAAAACTCAACCTTAGCTGGCATCTTGGGGAGGGGTGCGTGTGAAATTTGAGGTTTGGCTAGGAGGGGGGAAAGGAGGAGGGGCAAAGGGTGCTCTGAATGATACAATCTTTGAATCCCTTATGTCTGAAACCAAGACTCTTTTACCCTTCAGGCAGGAGATGAGCGAAACTATCACATATTTTATCAGCTATGTGCCTCTGCAGATCTTCCTGAATTGAAAGATCTCTCGCTAGGTGAGTATATTATCTTTGTATATTCAGTGTCCCCACTGAAAGAAGTCTACCACACTCTGTCTATTCCTTGCACTACCAAAATGGTAAGATACTTGACCTACAGTTCCATGCAGCTACTTCCTGGACTCAACTGTGTTCGGGATATGGAACCCAGGGTGGGGCTATGCCAGTACTGGCAGATTTGGCCTCAGTGGCTCCTGTTACGTTCTCTGGTAACAGAGTAAATGTGCTGAACTATGGAATGCATACTTGAGGTATAAAAGCTGCCCTTTGCACCCAGACACTGCTGCAAGGGGTTCTTAAATACAGTAATACCTTGGATTGCAAGTAACTTGGTTTGAGAGCGTTTTGCAAGACAAGCAAAATTTTAAATATTTATTTAAAAATATTTACTTGATATACAAGCGACGTCTTGCAATACAAGTACTGTAGTACGGCTTAAATTAAAAATCTCTGTACAATTTTTTTTTGGGGGGGGATTTCGTTTTGAAATAAGAGTGTTTTGGATTACAAGCACATTTCCGGAACGAATTATGCTCTCAATCCAAGGCATGACTGTACATTCTCTCTCTCTCTCTCTCTCTCTGCCCAGTGGCATGTCCAAGTTTTGGAGGGCCCGAGGGCAGGACACGGTCAATGAACCCCTTCTCTCAGTGAGTCTGCCTTCTCACCACCATTGTGACCAGCTGCTATTGTTCCTCCTCCTCTTTCTCATTATAGCTACCCCTTATTTGCTTGGCGGACAGAAAGCGAGTGAGCAAGTAGACAATTATATCTACTACTCCTACTACTCCTCATCACTGCCATCATTGTCTGGGCCAGAGCAAGAGGCAGGTGAACAAGTCGGTTGCAATGGTGAAAATGAGGAGCAATTCCGGGAAGTTCTTGTCACTGATCCTATCTTTGCCCTACCATCATGATGTCGCTGGCTTACATTGGTACAGCTACAATGGGAAACTGTTGCTTTACTACTTATGCATAACTGTTGTGTTAGTGTGTACAAATAGAACAACAAGTTTGAAAGGCCTCACAAACCCCTTTTTCTCTTTGGCTGGAGGCTAGAACGGGTTGACGGACTCCCAGCACAGGAAAAAGGGCCCACGGAGGGTAGAACAACACCGTTGACTTGCCAAACGCATATTCCCAAACTCCAGTATTGCTGAGATAATGGGAATGCAGGATCAGGATTTATAAGGGAGGATTGGTGAGAGAGAGGGGTGCTTAACCCCTTGTGTACTGGGAAAAAAAATCAATTAAATCTGGATGAGGAATTTGTGGCGGTAACTAGCTAGTTGGAAAGGGTTAAGCACCATATCCCAAATATTGGTTATCACCTGCGAGTGCCCCCTGGCCAACTCCATAGAGTTGTAAGAGAACCCTGTTTTCCTTGTAATTCCTGGTTCCACCCTGAATTCATTGAAATTGCTTTCATGAACCATTGATTCCCACTCCAAGGAGAAGATGCTTTGGCTCAAACCAAAGTTTAAGTGCTGTGGATCTGGAGGGGTTTTGTGAGCCCCTAAATGTTCTAGGAACAGCAACACACACAGGTAGTCGAGCCACTCCCAGAAGGCCAAAGGGGAGCTCCAAAAACCTTAAGTGTAATATGTGAAGGAGATGAAGGGTAGGACACAAAAACCTGTTTCTTTAAAAAAAAAACCAAAAACAAAGGATAGGATGTCCTTGCAGCTTCAGGAAATCACAGGGGAAAACAAAGGGTTGCATCAGGGATTAGAGTGCCCTGAAGGTTTTGAGCTGGGTGCTCTTCTTGAGAAGATGCTTCTTTGCCTGGAATATGGAAGACCATATAGTACAGCTTTTCCCAACCTGCAACCCCAATAGTTGCACTGGCTGGGGGTGATGGGAGAAGTAGTCCAACACGTCTGGGGGGGTGCCATGTTGGGGAAGGCTGATACAGATTTACAGATTAAAGCCTTTCCTAGATTTCATTCTTCCTCTGAGGAACAGCTTAGGGTATTCCATTCCCTAATAAACAACGGACAGCACCTGCAACTTTGGTTTCCTCCTTTGGGCTGCAGCCATAGCATGGCACTTCATAAGGCATCACTCCTCCGCTCTACCCTGCCTTGGAATATAAGCAAGTCTGAGAGATGGTGAAGTTCCTTTCTCTCTTTGGCTTGAGTCTCCTGGTAGCTTGTGTAAAAGGAAGCAGGAAGAAGCTGTTGGCAGACTGGTCAGCAGCTCCTGTCAGGAGCACCTTGGCTGTGTGCTGCACCTTGACAATGTTCCCTTGGGCCTGTTTGTTTGTTCCTCTCAGTGGTAGAGTGCATGCTTTGTATGCAAACATCCCAGGTTCAATCCCTGGCATCTGTAGGGCTGGGGAAGTGCTCCTTCCTGAAACCCTGGGCAGCCACTGCTGGTCCGTGTAGGTGAGGGGTGGAGAAACTCTTTCAGTCCGAGGACCAAGTTTTGATTTCAGAGACGCTCTTGGGGACTGCATTCCAGCAGTGGGCAGGGACAAAGGCAAAAGGGGCAGACTCAAAAGTACCCCAAATATCAGCATATCTAAGCTTAAAACTCTTACTGTTGGTGACTAAGCCTTAGGAGAGGCACTTCCACCTTTTAGAATGGGGGGGGGGAGAACTGCACAAAAACTGGGGAATCACCAAGCGATCAGCAGTAGGTGGGGCCTGGGGAACGGGGTCCTTGCCCTCTGGGGCAGCTCGGAAGGCCGGATTGTTCCTGAGGCTCGCTCAGCACCCCTGGTGCGGGCAATACTGGGCTAGATGGACCGGTTGTCTTGCTTGCTGTAAGGCAGCTTCCTGTGTTGTTCTATGACTTGTGGTAGGTTAGGCTGAGCAATAATGACTTGCTCATGGCCATCCTTGAGGCAGCTTTATAGGTGCGTAGGGATTTTGGCAGTGTAGTTTTTTAGGAACCCCTTTGTGTGTGTTTTCAAGAAGCGATATTAAACTCCACATGAAAGCCTTTTTTAAAAAACCCTACTAGGATATAGAACCGTGCAGATACTATTCACAATGTCAGGGGGCTGGGTGGGTGAGTGGGAGAGAGAGAGAGAGAGAGAGTACCCCCTGGCACAAGAGGGAAATCCTCTTTTATTTTATTAAGGCAGCTGCTTTCAACTCCAGTAGTGTCTGGAGGGAAAACACTTGATGGGAAAAGCCAGCAATCATAGAAAAGCTGAGGGGATGGGGCAGTGATCCCTGCAAGGTATTTAATTGGATGGGAAACCGTTTGTGTTTTCGAGAAGAGAGAGCATCCACAGCCTCCAGCTGGGCTTGTCTTTTGGTGTGTGTGTGAGTGTTTGTTTCAGTGTGGCATGTTCTCCCTTCCATCAGGGAGCAGACGGTCTTTGACCAAACCTTCAGAGGCTTTGTTTGAAATGCAGGGAGAGAATGCGTTGGAAATTAACCCTGACTTTATTTGTTCTTTATCGCATGTGTGTGTGTGTGCGTGCGTGCGTGCGTGTGTGAGAATACACCAGACGCAAATGGAAGGAAACCAGTAAAACTTTGCCGGAATCTTTACGCAAATTGGTCAGAAGCAGAGTGCACATGAATATATTTTATTCGGTATGACTATTGTATTGTTGATGTTTGCAAATTTTCATCTTTCCTCCAAGGAGCTCTGTTCAGAGTTGCAATAACGATGGTAGAGACCTCCAAGATGTGCAAAAGAAGCAGGGGCAAAAAGAGGGGGCAATTACTTCCCCCCAGATTCCTTAAGCTAGCGCACATGTGCTGTTTAATGTTTGTATAGCATGCACAGCAGGCTCCTTAAGGGATTGTGGAAACATCCAGTTCTCATCAGCCAGTACTCTCCCATGCCTCTGTCTTTCATCTCTCTCTCTCTCTCTCTCTCTCTCTCTCTCTTTCTTTTACACACATGCACACACACACACACACACATCCCTTGCGTGTCTGCTGTGATGGCAGCGGCTGAGTTTTGAACTGGGGAGGAAGGAATTGCGTTCCAGAGGGCTTCTCTGTTCCTAGAACAGTTGCTTTTGCCACCTTGCCTGGAAGCAGCTGTTTTAGCAAGAAAGAAGGTGTCCTCTTGGTGGAACTTCCTTTCCGTTCAAACCACGGTGGTGGCTGCAGCAGAGGTGGAGAGGAGGGGACTGTGAGAGCCACCGGGGCTGAGACCGAGACGGGGAGAGGAAGAACAGAGAAAGCTTGGCTGGCTGTGCGGCAGAGAGCACGATGTGTGAATGGGGTGTATGAGCCGTGGAAACAGGCGCATGTGTGCGTGAGGGAGGGGGCATATGAATGGGGTGGGTGGATTGGGGTTTTGTGCTTGGGAGGGAATGTGAAATGATGCCAGAGAATGTATTGCAATTTTCTAAATCATCCACATCTGTCAACGTTCATAGACGTCCCCATCTGTTATATAGCCAATGTACTCTGTATGTCAGGGGTGCAGAACTGTTTTAGGTTGGGGGGCCAAATCAGCCCCACCAGGCCCCTTGCAGGGAAAGGGACAGAGAAAGGGACTCAGTCAGTGCTGCACGAAGACACTCGGCCAGTGCCCGAAAGAGTGGCTGCACCTCCTGGCACTGGTCAAGTCCCTGGCTCTGCATGTTGCACGCCATCCAAAGCTACTTGGCTGGCACTGAGAACAGCAGCTGCTCTTCCTGGAGCTGCCTGCATCCCCACTGTTCCCTCCAATCTGAGATCGGAAAGATCAGCGGGAATCAATCCAGGGGGCGGGGCTTGGATGCTAAGCCCCCGCCCCTTGGAGGTATCCAAAGAGGCTCCACAGGCCGGATACAGAACCTCAGTGGACCAAACTAGGCCCACGGGCCAGAGGTTCCACATCCCTGGTGTATGTAGTACTTAGAGCTAGTTTATATGTGCATGCTAGTCACTTGATGGTTGTAACGTTGGGTGACGACTTCCATGTGTGAACAACCCGTCCCATATTGAAACACCAGATAGAATGTTCATGTAACCCTGCATCAAGGCACACACAATCCTTTTCCTACAAGTTTTGAGAAATCAAATGGTGCGCATGCATTTGTTAACTAGCCCATAGGTTTTGCCGGTATTGGGAGTCAATATACTTAGATAAAGGTACACTTCCTCACTGTTGTCGAAGTGTAACTTGACTTTTTTCTGGCCGTTCTCTGTCTGTCCCTGAGGGTTTTCCACTTGGCCTACGAGCCATCATGAAACGCCTCTTGCAATGATTGTTAAAATCCCTGTGAAAGTTTCGAAGAGAACTATGCCATTTTGATTAAAGGAAGATAAAATGGAAAGTTATGAAGAAAAGGTCTTTGCTCATTGTCCTCAGGAAGAGTTCACTGGATGCCCAGTTAATCAGGCAGAATCACTGAACTAATCATGAAAAAGGAGTTTTAAGTGTCTGTTATATGTATAATGGAGTAGAAAATATACATTTTCAGCAGGGATTCTCTCCCATAAGCCAGCAGTGGAACGTAAGCTGTATTCTCTTTTATTTTTATGGCCAACTTCAGAAGGAAAATATTTTCTTCCTCCAGTGCGTGATTGTGTTAAATTTCATTTTTGCAGCCCAGCTCATTTTGAAGCCTTAGGGGAGACACCAGTCTCTCAATAGGTGCATCCGCGTGTCACCTGAAATGACAAATTGTCACACAGCCTTTTGAGTAAATTTGTCCAAGGGGAAGAGTGGCAAGATGTCATCCTATAATCCTTCTGGCAGCTCATGACTGTGCTGCTGCCTCAAGTACAATGCCTCGAAGAGGCACCACATGGTTTGAAATACTGAAAGACCGCCTCTCTGAAAGTCTGGGAACACTGAGGGGAAGTTACGGTAGTACCACTTTAATGAGATAGTAACTTTCCCACGAATAAACCCAGAAATGGAGCTCTCATCAAGTACAATACCTAGGCTGAGATGCCAGCTGCTCCAGCTGTTCCTGGTATGTTCTGGGATGTACCTTGTGAAAAACAATGATGTACGATGGTGTTGGCTGCCAAGAAAATACATTAAAATTGTGCTAAACTAAATATGAGTTAGCAGGTAACTAGATGCTTGCTTTTACGAACCTGCATTCTCCATTTCTTCTCTTCTAGTGTGTGCCAAAGACTTCTTCTATACAACTCTGGGAGGGGAGCCATCCATTGAAGGAGTGGATGATGCAGATGATTTTCAGAAAACCAGGCGTGCATTCACCTTGCTTGGTAAGGGATTATTTTAAAGATGAGTTGGATGGTTTCCCAGTAGAACATTTGGGTGAAACGGCTGTCCTTTGCAAAGACTGTGAATAATATGGTAGTGACCCTTGGAGGTGTGTGTGTGTGTGTGTGTGTGTGTGTGTCAGAACGTAGTTGTCTTTACCCAGATTTTCTAGGTACAGTACTTACCGGTAGTTTGAGGTCACAGTTTTTTGTGCTTTCATCAACATAACAATTAGGCTTGCCTAGTTCATTGATTGATTAATTAACTAATATGGATGCCCTTCAGCCATGTGAAAGCAATTCTCAATTTTTACGCCCTCTGTGAAAACTGGATATCACTTGTACCTTTCAGGAGTAAAGGAGTCCCATCAGATGATGATTTTTAAGATACTTGCTGCCATCCTGCACCTTGGAAACATGGACCTTGAATCGGAACGCGATGGAGAGATCTGCAGTATATCGGTATGTTTGCAGTAGTCATGGAAAACACCCTTTGTGCAATTTACTTTGCCCCTAAATCCCAATTAATAGCTTAGGGCTCTTTCAATATTGTGTTGCAGCTCTCCTGTGCACCTAGATTGTGGGAAGATCTAGGGAAGCCTTCTGCAATCTAGTGCCCTCCAGGTGTGTTGGACAACAACTCCCAGTGTCCCTGGAAATGATTAGAGTTGCAGTTCAGCATATCTGGAAGACACCAGGTTGGAGAAGGCTGATCTGGGCAGACGTGTAGAATAATATGGGAGGAGATGGCCCTATAAATTTTCCTGGTCCTCGAGCACCAGTCCTCAGTTCAGCCAGCCTTTCTCAACCTTGGGTCCCCAGATATTGTTGGACTACAACTCCCATCATGCCTGAGTATTGGCCATTCTTGCTGAGGATGATGGGAGTTCAGTCCAAACATCTGGGGACCCAAGGTTGGGAAAGGCTGAAGCAAACATCTTCTGGCCAAATGCTTCACAGGTGGGTTTTGAGCTGGTTATGAAAGGGGAAGGAGAGAGCTGGCACCACATAGGTGTACTGGAAAGGAGTTACAGACATAAGGGAGAGACAAGAAGAATTGGCAGAGCCCTTTAAGGGGTCAGGAAACCTTTGGGCACAGCTCCCATTCAAGCTTATGTAAGGGAGTTTTCCGCTGGATTGTGCTTCAAGGATCAGATCGGTCTATAATTCTCAGCATGTCACCTTTAATGATGGACCAGAATTTGCCCTCAGGGGTAGTGTTGCGTTCTTGCATGGTAGGTTGAAATGTGGTGGCTCAGAAAAACAACAACACGCACACCTGAACACAACACAAGTTTATGGGTTACACAGCTAAGAAAAAGAAAGCATCTCTAAAGGTGCATTAACAATACCCTTTTCCTCTTTGTGTATGTTTATTATTCCAACGGTGTAAATCCAATAATATAAATGCAATAGTATTATTTCTGATTATGGGCAATTGTCATGTCCCATTTCAGAGAGGATTTCTTTTTTTTAATTAAAATATAAAAATGTGCTTTGCAGTGCTGCTGCTGTTACCCAAGAGATCGTGCAATGGACTGTTTAATTTCAGGGCTTTGACAAATTGGGTACATAAGCAAATCCTCTCTTATGGTGTTGTCTCCCCTTAATGATATTGCCGTTATTTAATTAAAATGTAAGTGTAGCTCTGTGATGCTAGATCCGTCCGTTAACTCGTTTAATTAGCGATGAGGCAACTCGGTGTAGCAAAACACGACAGCGCAGAGAAAACAAGAGCCGTGTGTGTGTGTGTGTGTGTGTGTGTGTGTGTGTGGCCCTCACTCGCAACTCAACTGGATGTCATTTTGCTCGTTTGCGTTCCTCACAGTGGCTACATGTAGAGCAGTGATGGCGAACCTATGGCACACGTGCCACAGCTGGCACGCAGGGACCTCTCTGTGGGCACTCGAGCCATTGGTCGCCAGATCGCGAAAAGACCGTCTCCTTCTGCATTCAGTGTCGGGTTTCCATCGTAACTCCCCTCCACTCATTCCTCGCTGGCCTCCACAGGCAGGCGCACACTCCAACATCTCCACCTCCCCAGAAGCGGACTGCGCAGGCGCCCAGCCCTCCTTCTAACTGAACAGACAGCTCAGAAGCACAGCACAGCGCGCGCGCCCCCGAATCTTTGCGCGCCCGGTGAAGAGCCGTGCCCTGAGACCGAGCGGGGCGCGATTAGCTAGTACCCCTTCCTCCTTCCCGCCCACATTTAAGGCACTTTGAAATAAATAAGTTGGTTTTGTGTTGCGGTTTGGGCACTCGGGCTCAAAAAGGTTCGCCATCACTGATGTAGAGCCTCCATGTTCAGGGGCAGCATGCCAGCCTCTCCGACTAATTCTGCATCCTGAAATGATGGATTTGGCCATCCTCAGAAGCGTAATTTCCTACTGGGATCATGGCACTTGTATGAAGTTGCAAGCTGGGGAGGTGATCGGTCCAGCCACCGGTTAACACACACACCCTTTTATAAAGGAAAGGGTGTGTACGCCTGTGGACAAGGGGGTCATGGAGGGCAGGAGGAGACAGTTGTTATGAAAACATCTGGGTTTTGCAAGGATCCGTGGTAAATACTCAAATGGGGGTGGGGCTACACTTACATTTTAATTAAATAACGGCAATATCATTAAGAGGAGACAGCACCATAAGAGAGGATTTGCTTATGTACCCAATTTGTCAAAGCCCTGAAATTAAGAGCCAGTGTGGCGTAGTGCTTAGAGTAGGACTCAGGGGATCTGGGTTCTAGTCCCCGCTCGGCCATGAAGCTCACTGGGTGACTTTGGGCCAGTCACTGACTCTCTCAGCCTCACCTACCTCACAGGGTTGTTGTAAGGATAAAAATGGAGAGGAGGAGGAGGATTATGTAAGCCACCTTGGGTTCCTTGCAGGAAAATAAACCTAGCCTCTGTCGTCACAGAGTTCCAGAGCTTTGCTGTGGCCACTGAAAAGACACTCTCTCGTGTCGCCACCAAACACACCTCTGGTGGCAGTGCTACTGAGAGAATGGCTTCCCCTGAAGATCTTTAAAAACCCAGGGAAGTTCACATGAGAGAATGCAGTCTTTCAGGTAGCCTGGTCCCAAGCCGTATATGGCTTTAAAGGGCTTTAAATCTGAACCTCACAGGGTTGTTGTGAGGATAAAATGGAGAGGAGGAGGAGGATTCTGTAAGCCGCCTTGGGTTCCTTGCAGGGAAAAAGGTGGGGTATAAATATAAAATAAAATAATAAATAAATAAATAATATCAATATTCCCATGGTGCATTTTCCCATCACTTGGCCATATCAAGCTGACGCGGGACAGAGAAACCCACCCCCTGATGGTCCCAACTCATGTGGTGATTTATATTGATACGGCCAAGGAGTGGGACATTTAACATGGGGGAGACCTGAAAAATTACTTTGTTCACAACAATCAATCATATCCTTTCTACAACAGGGGTGGGCAGATTTCAGGTTTTGTGTGTAATCTCCTTTGAACCCTGGTCCAACAACTGAGGTCAGTGCAAAAACAGTGGCTTGGGACATACACTCGGAATGAAAGAACAAGGTGCCCCTGAGGCACTTGCTAGCCTAGGAAAGGTTGTATTCAGTCCCAGAACTGGGCTCTCAGATCATAGAATCATAGAAAAGTAGAGTTGGAAGGGGCCTACAAGGCCATCGAGTCCAACCCCCTGCTCAATGCAGGAATCTAGGTCAAAGCATCTCTGACAGATGTCTGTCCAGCTGCACCTTGAATGCCTCCAGAGTGGGAGAGCCCACGACCTCCCTAGGTAGTTGATTCCATTGTCTTATTGCTCTGACAGTCAGGAAATTTTTCCTGATGTTTAGGTGGAATCTAGGTTCCTGTAACTTGAGCCCATTATTCCGTGTCCTGCAAGATGTCGTCCCCCACCCCCAAATCAACTCCTAGTTCGCTCCTAAACTTTCTCCGTTCCAGCTGCCCTAATTTAGGGGGAGGGGGGAGGTCTTTAAGTTGTTCATATTGTTAAACAATTGGATGACAGAAACCCTTGTTGCAAATTACAGTAATACCTTGGATTGCAAGTAACTTGCTCTGAGAGCGTTTTGCAAGACAAGCAAATTTTTAAAATAAATTTTGACTTGATAAACAAGCGACGTCTTGCAATACAAGGTAGGCATGTAACCGCTTGCCTCGAGTGGGCATAGCGGGCTGAAATCGGCCCTGCTCACGCCCGCCAGAGACTCGCTTTGATATAAGAGTGTTTTGGATTACAAGCACGGTTCTGGAACGAATTATGCTCTCAATCCAAGGTATTACTGTACTCAGACACCTAGCAGGTGATCCTTATCTGTCTTCTGCCCACTGCTGGGCAAATTAGTGGCATATGGTAAATCTGTGGCTGGTTAAAACAGTAATGTAGTTAAGGGTCTTGATGAACCATATCAGTGGCACAACATATTATGGGGGGGGAAATGACTAGATGAAGCTGGAAGTAGCAGCTCTGGAGACAAGCTTCATCTCTAAAAATGAAAGCCTCCTTCCCTCACTCCCCCTCCAAGTCAATCAGGAGGGTGGGTGGGTTCTTGTCATCTGGTTGTGGCCGCCATTGCATGCTTTGCTGAATTGGATGTCTTTCTTTATATCCTAGAAAGAGGATGAACACCTGCGTAATTTTTGCAGATTGCTGGGAGTGGAGCACAGCCAGATGGAACACTGGCTTTCCCACCGGAAACTGGTCACCACTTCGGAGACCTTCATCAAGACCATGTCCCGCTCACAGGTTGTGAATGCCAGGAATGCTCTGGCCAAGCACATTTATGCCCAGCTGTTCAACTGGATTGTGCAACATATCAACAAGGCCCTGCACACAACGGTCAAGCAGCATTCCTTTATTGGGGTGCTGGACATTTACGGGTAGGCTTTCTTTGGTATCTGTCGCTTTGACATTTTCTAAGCCGTTGCTTTTGCTTGCCGGGACAATTCTACCGTTGATTGCCAGGGATTACTTGCTTTGCAACGCACTGTGGGTGTTGGAGCTTTGTGTGCTAGTAATGTGTTTGGCTGCTTCAGTTTGCAGGAATATATAACGATAACACTTACATAGCACTTCTAAGGAGGGTTTCTCAAATCGTAGGGATGGAGGACTTTTTCTGAGACTACTAAGGCTAATGATTTGCTGAACGGATTGGAAGAGAGATAATTATGCTGTGGCTGCAAGTGCAGCCATCACACATGTTCTGTGGCCCGAGCTGTGGCCACAGTTAAACCCCAGTTTGAGAGTCACTGTTTCACAGTATTCAGAACACTTCACGTGTGTGTTCTTGCAGTATTCGTTACCACAATCCTGTGAGGTAGGCCAGTGTTGTAATCTCATCATATCAGATCAGAGCCTGGTGAGTTCATGGCTGAGTGCAAATCGAATCAGGGCCTTCTCAGCTTGTGCTCTCAGCCACCACTCTGCGCCAGTTCTCTACCTGGGTTCCATGCACTTTAAAACAAAGGAGCAGAAAGTTTTAACGTGGGACTATCAGCACAAGTTAAGCATGTCCTTAGTTCTCTTCACAGTTCTACTTAAAATCAAGAGGATTTGTAGGGACCACAGCATTCTCTTAAAAATAATATCCTGCAGTGTGTTGTGCCGGGGGTTTCCCCCCCCCCCAGATACCGTAAAACATAAGAATTGCCCTGCTGGATCCAATGCAGGGGTCCATTTTGTCCAGCTCTCTGTTTTTTTCCAGCAGTAGCCAGCCGTGTGCCTCCAGGAAGCTTATAGGAATAGCACATCCTTTGCTGATTGTCTCAGCATCCAGCAATCAGAGATACACTGCCTCTAAACATGGACGCTCCGTTTGGCTAATGTCCACTTATAGATCTCAGAAGCTAAGCAGGGTCGGGCCTGGTTAGTACTTGGATGGGTGACCGCCTTGGAATGTAGGGAGGGACCAGAGCTCATTGCGATAGAGCATCTGCTTTGCATGCAGAAGGTCCCAGGTTCGATCCCCGGCCTCTCCAGGTATGGCTTGGAAAGAATCCTGCCTGAAACCCTGGAGAGCCGCTGCTGCCAGTCAGTGTTGACAATACTGGGCTGGATGGACCCAGGGTCTGACTCAGTAGAAGGCAAGCTTCCTAATGAAAAGTCTGCTTTAGCCTTTTGTTACAGAGGAGCTGCTCTAATGCCTTGATGAACAGTACAAAAGAGGTATGCAAATTGTAGGATAAATATATATTTTAAAGACAACCTTTTAAAGTTTCCTTGATTTGAGAGAGAGAGTGTGTTCCCGCTGCCAAGGACGGAGGTTTGACAGGCCAACAGCTATTAGTGGCAAAGAAAGAAAAAGAAGTGTATGACCGACGGGGAAAAACGTGTATGCCAGTCAGAGGGGTCTGAGCTGAGAATAGGAATGTGAATTTGAGGATAATACCCATGAAAGATTAAGTTCGACATGAGAATGTCTATTAATGTGAAACTTTCTCTCCCGTCACCCACTGAATGGCATTTATGCTTATTTGTTAAAGAAGTGGTTGGGGGCAGGGGAGCAATCACTGCCCTAAAAATAAAATTAAAAACTGGGCTAAAAAAGCTGGCATCATTTAATTGATCAAAGAGATGCTTCAGTGCAAGGAGCTTTGCCAGCAGAGATGTCAGGAATATGATCTCTTTAGCAAAAGAGCATTATCTGTTAGGAATACTGGAGGAAATTAGCTGCTGCCGTCTCCCTCTCTTAGGTTGTGTCCACAAAGACACAAGTCACAAAATCAAAGCAGTAGAACCCACCTAGTCCTCCCGCCTTCCCAAAGGTTGGACTGCCGTGCCAGCCCACGGATCACCATGCAGGACCATAAATGTGCCTCCAGATTAAAAACTGGTGCATTGCAGAAAGGTTTGCTGTGAACTGCTTCTGATGTTGTGGAGAAAGCAGCAAGAAGAAGAAGCATGAGTGATTTCTGTTTCTCTTTGCCAAAGTTCTGGGTCTTGTTTCAAGGGAAGCGGGGGCGAGGGGGGGGAGATTATTATTTATAAAGCAACTAGAAAGACACCGAATCCTGTGCAATAAATAAAAGGAAGTCACTGGTACATATTTGAGTTTTATTTTAATACATTGTCCATATCTTGTCATTGTAAACAGAATTAATGCTTACACGGGGAAGTTTGCACATCCCCCCCCCGAAAATATTTTGACGCTTGAAGCGGAAAATCCAAATGATGTGCCCCTTCATGATTCTCATAAACAATTATAAAACCACCACCATCCTAAACCCTGGCCATACATTACCTGTTAATGTCAGAAATTATGCCACCTAACAACACTGACTGGCTTCAGACTACACGATAGCCCACACTCAAAGGTTGAGTGTGGGTTGTTGTTGAACTATGGGTTGTTGTTGAAATGTGGGTTATCGTGTTCTCTGAACCCAGCCGAGATAACAAACCATGGTGAACAACCCGCAGTTCACAACCCGACAACAAACCATGGGTTATCTTCAAGGGTTGTTTGTGGTAACAAGCCATGGCTTGTTAGTGCAGCTGGGTTCTCAGACAACATGATAACCCACATTTCAACAACAACCCACGGTTTCATGACAACCCACACTCAACCCATACTCAACCCTTGAGTGGGGGTTATCATGGTGTCTGAACCACTGGCTGGCTTCACATGACATGCTAAGCCACCGTGTTGTGTGAACCTGCCATGATTTTGTCAGGGTGGCTTAAGTTGGGGTTATAAGCCACCCTGACAACCCATGGCTTGTTCGGGGGTTGCTTGACCCATGATGGGTTGTTGTGTCTTCCAAACTTTCAAGTGAGGATAACCCATGGACACATAAGCACCCAAAAAACCCCTGAAGATCCTGCAGAAAAGGATGTTTTGGGGCTACCCCCTCCATTTTACCCCCCTTCCCAGCAGGATCCCTGAGTTTTTTTGGGATACTAACATGTCCCAAGGTTTCCTGCAGTTTTGCAAGTGCCCCCAAGTTAATAGCACTTCAAGGAGCTGAAAAGGATTCCCACTAATGGGGTCTCTGACTTTGACACTTGTCAAACTCATGAACTCCTATCAGTGGGAATCCCCTCTAGTTTTGAATGTTCTCTTGATGCTAGTAATGGGGGAACACTAACAAAACTGAGGGGGCACTAGGGATACCTGACCCCCCCCCAAAACAGGATCCTGCTGTGAAAGGGGGGGCAAGCCCCTTTTCTCAAATAAAGATCTCTCAGGGTTTTGGAAGCATCTGACAGGTCGACATCTGACAGCTGTCAGATGCTTGTAAAGGGGGGAAATACTTACCTGCAGCCTGGGATATGCACTGCACAGGATAGGTCCCTGCTGGATTTGGCCAGCAGGCACCCCCCACCCAGGCCAGTACCCACCCCAGGTTCCCCCTGTGGTACTCTGACCTGCCAAATTTAATCTGGCAGGGCGGGTTAAAAAAACACGAGGGCACATTATTGGGACTATAAGGTAAAAATGGGGGGCAACCATGGGCACCCCCTCCAAGGTACTGCTGGGGCACCTTGGAGGGGCAGCTCATAGCTGCCCAAATGGTGATCACGAAAGCTGACTTAACAGATGGGTTTCACGATCTCCCCACCCCAAAAGTTTTAAAAGGAAAAGCAAGCTGCGGCAAGTCCGAAACAGCTCACAGTGGTGGTGAGGAGGGATGAAATGTCTCGTTCTTCTTGCGGTGTCCCCTGGGATACCCGCGGGAGAACCGAGCAGGGAGGAGGGGGAGGAAGGGGGCACCCTACCCACAATGTGCCCGATTGTCTGAGGGGTGGATTTTGGGTAGGGTGGCTGATAAGCCACACTGCGTAGCTTGCTATGCAGTCTAGCTTATTGTGTTGTCCGAACCCACCCTTGTCCTATAATAGCAGCATACTGGCTCGGAATTTCACAAGCAAGTCAGCCCCGCACTACAGGGGAAGGGAATTATTTAAATTTTAATTTACTTACTTGAAAAGTTTATAGACTGTGCCTCTATCCCCCTTCCCCCACAAAAGGGATTTCAAGGCAGCATACACAAAGATCAAATATTTAATGCAATAAAAACAGCATGGAACCTAAACATCAATACAGTAAAGTTAAGAGGCATAAAAACCATTTCAACCAGCAAAAAAAAATACACATTTTAATTGTAAAATGCCTGTGTGAATTAAAAGGTTTTCAGGTGGTGCCAAGAAATGTACTTTGGCACCTGGCGTACCTCCTGCAGTAGGGTATTCCAAAGTTCGGGCCCCACCACAGAGAAGGCCCCTCTCCTTTGTACATGAAAAATGTCCTTCTCTTATAGGTGGAATATAGAAAAGGGTCTCCTCTGAAGATCTTAATGCACAGGCAGGTTGATATAGGACGAGGTGCTCCTTCTCTCAAGGTCATTGCTAATTGGACTGGAAGAGAATTCCTTGCCTAGTCAAAATGTACCAGTAAGCCAGAACCAACACCAGCCTTCCTCAACCTATGCTGGCTGGGAATTATGGGAGTTATAGTCCAACACATGGAGGGCACCAGGTTGTGGACTGAGTGTCTTCCAGATGTGCAAGCCAGCTTTATGTTGGCGACATTCCGACTGCTCAAATGAGCTTGTAAATTCTGCATCATCTGTCGTACATGAGCTGTATGCCAATGCTCAGTCAAGCCATTGGGACCCCCTAATGTCCAGCATTTTTAGTGCAGCCTAACAAAGGTATGACAGCAGGGAAGAGGCAATCTGCTGAACACATGGGTCACACTGAAAATTTTCATGAATCACTAAATGAAAGCTAATCTACATACTTTATTCTCATACCATTGATCCATTTATCATAAACAGCACACATAAATCACTCCTGTTTGGTAATACATCTTTGAAATATGACTAAAGACGCAGACTAATATCACATTCAACACATCAGATACTTGCGAAGGTTCAAACTGGACATGCCTGTGGCAAGACCTATGTTCTACTGGTGAGGAAAACTAGTTCTAGCACACCTGTTCAGCCAAGTTGACACATGTTAGTTAGACTGAGAACTGCTAAAAAGCTAGAGTGAGAGGGGTGGGAAACTTGTGGCCCTCCAGATGTTACAACCTACCCATGATTACTCACCATTGGCTATGTTGGCTAGGGCTGACAGGAGTTGTAGGCCAAAACATCTGGAGGGCCACAAATTGACCAACCCTAGAATCTAGATTCTACACCCACTAATGAAAAAGCATAACATTAGAAATTGTGATGCTTTAAAATATGATAAATAGAAGGAGATTTTCCTCTAGAGTCTTGGGGTTTAAACGCATAGAATTAACTATGTGTTGCTTGTTTGAGACTTCCCCTGTAACTTTAAGAGTTTTACGTATCTTCTGAAAACTTGCAAGAGCCAATCTGCCCTGCAAAAGGTCCTTGAAGGCATTCATGCAACGTATGGAGAGCTAAGTTGCCCACACCTCGTTTTATAGTTCTGATAATAACATGTCTGAGAAGCCAAGCAGCCTAGTGGGTCTGGGATGGACCTTGAACTAAATTGCTCATGTTTTCTATAGCAGTCTTTCTGGCTTTGAAATTATAACCCTCATACCCCAGACGAGTAAATTATTAATGCTCTTAATGTTTCTAATTGATTTGGAAGATGAAAGTTAGATAAATCTTCTGTTTATAGAAGCATACACTGGGCAGTTGAATCTTTTTGGAATTGCAGGTAGGCTGATCCCTGGCTTATGGCTGTCCCAGCACAGTCATCTTAATTTTACTAAGCTTATTAGGTACTTCTCTATAAAATACCAAAGTAACCTACAATAAAACAAAACAAACAAAGACCAGTTAAATTAGCATATCTGTGTGTGTGTTTTTAAAACCCAACAACAATATTCCCTGTAAATCCAGGCAATTCGAGGGTGGTCTTTTCCCTGGCACAGAGCTTTGAAAAACATGGCACTCCTGGCTCAAATAGGAGAGTTGGAAGGAACTGTCGCCTTTATTTCCCATGTTCAAGCTATGAGTGCTGTGCTTGTGTAGCTGAAGCAGCCGCACCCATGCACAGAAGGGGATCAGTAGGTTTGGGGTACCCCAAGGTTTACAGAAGCACAGAAAAGCTTTAGAAAAAATGAGAGGGATCCCCCCAAATGAGGACTGAGCATGCTCAGTGGCTATAGAATCCTGAATTTGGGTGGGTGGTGGGTGGGTGGGTGGAGAGAACAAGGCAGAGGAATGGAATGCAGTGGCTGGAATAGCGAACAGGATTACTCCACATTGCAAGTCCCACTTGTGAACATCTAGATGATGATGGTGATCATAGAATCATAGAAAAGTAGAGTTGGAAGGGGCCTATAAGGCCATCAAGTCCAACCCCTTGTTCAACGCAGGAATCCAAGTCAAAGCATCCCTGACAGATGGCTGTCCAGCTGCATCTTGAATGCCTCCAGTGTGGGAGAGCCCACTACCTCCCTAGGTCATTGGTTCCATTGTCGTATTGCTCTAACAGTCAGGAAGTTTTTCCTGATGTTCAGCCAGAATCTGGCTTCCTGTAACTTGAGCCCATTATTCCATGTCATGCAATCTGGGAAGATCGAGAAGATATTCTGGCTCTCCTCATAGGGCTTTGTTTCGAGTCCCCTGATCATCTGTGTTGCCCTCCTCTGAACCTTTTCCAGTTTGTCTGCCTCCTTAAAGTGTGGTGCCCAGAACTGAACGCAGTACTCAAGATGAGGCCTAACCAGTGCCAAGTAGAGGGGAACTAGTACTTCATGTGATTTGGGAGCTATACTTCTATTAATGCAGCCCAAAATAGCATTTGCCATTTTTGCAACCACATTTATTATTTATTTATTTATTATATTTATTAATCGCCCATCTGGCCGGTCACCCGGCCACATCACATTGCTGGCTCATATTCAGCTTGTGACCTACAACAATTCCGAGATCCTTCTCACCTGTAGTATTGTTGAGCCAAGTATCCCCCATCCTGTAACTGTGAATTTCGTTAATTTTTCCTAGGTGCAGCACTTGGCATTTATCCGTATTCAGTTTCATTCTGATGATGCTATCATCATCTTCACCCCCATCATAATCACCCCAGCCTTCTTTAGGAATCACGATGCCTTATGTGTATTTTCTCAGGCAGTCTTACAGGCTATATTTCCTGATCCTGGAACTTGAGGGTACTTTACAAAGAAGCATTGATCATAGTGACAAAAGACATTGACCATCCTGAGTCAGCATTGCTATGGCTCCATGCCAACAGCAGAAGACACTGAAGGGTATTACATGGTCTCTCCTCCTTCATGGCCATGTTAGTGCAAGAGGATGCAGTACATGCAAAATACGGGAGGCTTAGAATGTGTCTGATATATCTAGGTGGCTTTTAGATTTTAGCCATGTGGGGAATTTGTCTGTCATTGGTACTGAAACGACGTTACCTCTGCTATGTGCTGTGCACCTAAAATGCACGGAATGTACTTGCATTGTTACTCTTGGGGTGAGCTTTGGGTGACTCAGTGTTTGCAGAATGCAAACAACAACAAAAAGCAGGGAGCATGCTTTACTGGTTAGATTTTGTTTTCCTCTTCATTTTAAAACCTCTGTGGCTTTACATTTTTCATGAAAAGGAATCCTTCCTTCAGACTAGCACTGCTACTTTTCTGGCAGAATATTACGGTTCCCTTGGGAGGAGATGATTGCAGCTTCACACTGTTAAGCAAAAAAGGGGAACCTTGTTTTGTAGGCAGCTGGTGTGATTTAATGGTTAGAATGTTGAGCTGGGGGAGATCAGGGTTCAAACTACGGGCTAGTCATTATCTCTCAGCCTAACCTACCTCACAAGGTTGTTGTGAGGATAAAATTAGATAACCCTTATGTTCATTGCCTTGTGTTCCCTAGAAGAAAAGTAAGATATAACTTTCATCAGTAGTAGTGGTAAAAACAACAACAACAACCCAGCAACATGTGTGCTTTAATTCCTAAATTGGAGATAACTCCAGTAGAACTATTCTTTTTGCCATTAAATGATGACTGGTAGTTTTTCAGTCATTCACCATACCGGGGGGGGGGGGCACCCACCTATTTGAAGTGTGCAAGTGTCTGCCACACCGTAGTTGTGGAAGGAGAGGGAGAAAGCTGATGCCTGCAGCGCTAGATCAGGAGAAATGGGACCTGCTGAACTTGCCCTGTTTCCAAAGAGGCAGACCAGTACTGTCAAGGGCTGTGGCCCACAGGTTCCAGCAATACTAAAGGCTTCAGGAGACCCTGGTAGATTGGGGTGAAGGTTTGCATAGTCTGTGAGAAACCAAAAGATCTAAACCAGATTAGTGGTCCAAGGGAAGGCAGGTGAAAAAGGATAGTGCTTTAGAGTTCTGAAGCCCTTCACATACGTGAATTCAGCTATCCTTCATATCGACCTTCCCCAACCGGGCGCCCTCAGCTACAACTCACACGTGGCACTGGGCTGGTTCCATATCACAAGTTATTTTGGCATATGAAATAGAAAATCTCACAAACACCTCTCCCCATCCCTGGCAGTAAAACACGCTCTTCCTGGCTTTTTAGGAGCACAGTGTCTGATAAACTTACAGTATTATCTGAAGCAGCCTTCCCCAACCTGGTGGGGACTTCAACTCCCACAACCCACAGGCAACATGGCCAATGGTCAAGAAGCATGCTGGGAAACCTATAGACGCCAGGGTGTAGTTCCATCCATGAGTGTGTCAGGTTGCACCTTGTAGATCCTACCACTTGATCATGTGTGGATGCGCAGCGGACGTTAGGTCACACGAATGGATGACCCAAAAGCACCAGGGCAGCTACTGCATATCGTTTAAAAAAAAATAAAAAATGAATTACGGTAATTTGAGCAAACTAATCGGAAGAACTAACACCTCTTAATTAAAAGGTGAACTTCAAAAGGCTTGCTCGTCACATAGTAATAATAAAAAATACTTGGCCTCTCGGTAGCCCTTTAGACTATTAAAGCACTTCATGTACATCAACTCGGTAATCCTTATAATAATCCTGCAGGGTAGGCCAGTATTAGTATCCCAATATTGCAGATGGGGAACTGAGGCTGAGAGGCAGTGGCTTATCTAAGGTGAGATTTGTACTAGAGAGTTCCCAACTTTATAGTTCACACTCTTTGGGTGCAATCCTATGCATGTTTAGACAGACAAAAGTCCTCTAACTCCCAGCATTCCCCAGCCAGCCATGCTGGCTGGGGGAGTACTGGGAATTGTAGGACTTCTGTCTGCGTGAACATGCATAGGATTGCATCCTTAAGGACTTAGATACACCAGTTGCCAAGGCCCTGCCAAGATATTTTGCTGCTTGAGCTGGAGCAGCAATTTGCACCCCCCTCCAATTCAAGGTGCATAGTACCCAAAGCCAAACAAGTTATTTTGGCATATGAAATAGAAAATCTCACAAACACCTCTCCCCATCCCTGGCAGTAAAACAATTACAATAACAACCTAATTAAATAACTAACCATTCGCGCTGCCCTTTTGTGACACGCAAAATCTACTGCCTGAGTTGGCTGCCTCACTCTTGCTAATGGTACGGTCGGTCCTGGCAGCTCCTGAGAAATAATAAACGCTAAAGCTTCCCCTCTAAGCTGCTTTTTACATAACTTGTTACACCCTGGGAATTTGGCAGTCCCAACCTCCGTCAGATTTGGGGTGATGTGTCATTATTGAAAATGCTGTTTTGTCTTCCCTGTTGCCATAAAATGTCATCTTTAGTTGATACAGAGGCATAGGAAAACTGCTTGTATTCTATATTCAAGTGCCAGATTTCATGGAAGCAGATTTCCAACTTTTTAGACTTGAAATAGGAATCATAACATCACAGATCCATAAAAAATAAAAATAACAACTTAAATCCAAATCTTTGATGAGAAGAATGGAAGTCAAGCCTATTACACTGTCTCTCAAGGAAGAAATTCCCTTAATCGACCTCAAAATGGGGGATTGGATTTCCAATCAGAGCAACACGCTTACAAACTGTAAAAGTTAATGGTATTATCTTAAGCCTTCATTCCTCTTGGTCTGTTAGAGTTAAGCTGTTACATTTGACAATAGAGGAGCTCTTAATCTGATAAAATCGAAAAAATTGGGGAACGATTGCTCCTGTATTAAATAACAAGATTGTTGAGCATGGAGAGTTGCAAATGTAGCCCCTAAAATGACAATGAAAAGATATTTTAAGCCCTTTATCTTTATGGTCCAGTGAAAGCATTCTGCCTAGCTGTGCCTTTATGTTCTCAAAAGCTGTATTAATGGAATGGAGAGAAGCTCACATTTCATCCTGCTTCTTTCTCACATTTTTTTTTTCTTTTTGGTAAAACCCACAGGTGTTGTTGTTTATCTCTAGGTGTTTAGGTCAGTCAAGATTTTTCTCATACTCCGGTTGTCTCCACAAAAAACAAAAACAACCCCCCCCCAAAAAAACCAACGGGGGGGGGGATTTTTTCAAACCACTAACAACTTGGCTCATAGACATTTTTGACTGGAATGTACAGCCACTTTGAAACGTTATAATCTTTGCAGCTGCAAATTAATGACAACAACAACAAGCCAGTGTGGCATAGTGGTGAGAGTGTTGGACTGGGACTCGGGAGATCCGGGTTCTAGTCCCCGCTCAGCCATGAAACTCACTGGGTGACTTTGGGCCAGTCACTGACTCTCAGCCTAACCTACCTCACAGGGTTGTTGTGAGGATAAAATGGAGAGGAGGAGGAGGAGGATTACAGTATTTTACCATATATAAGACTATACTTTTTCCTAAAATCACTAGACTAAAAATTGAGGGTCGTCTTATACACGAAAGTAAGCAGAGGAGAGAACCGCGCGGTTGCAAAACTGCCCAGTGGGGGGGGGGGGCGTCTTATACATGGAGGCGTCTTATAGACGGAAAAATATGGTATGTAAGCCGCCTTGGGTTCCTTGCAGGAAAAAAGGCAGGGTATAAATATAATAAATAAATAAATAAATAAAACAACAACAGCTTCCTAGTGAGAGAGACCATCCATTATTTCTGAGTAGGGCCAGCTCCAGGGTTCACAGGGGGGTGGAGCCTTGGCAAAGTGGCCTTGGCAACGTCCTATGCCCCTGCCTATGGACTTATCTGGTGGCGGCAGCAAACAGCTGCTTTAAATTTCCCAGAATGCCCTGGAGTGCCTGGTGTTCCATAAGACAATGGAACCAACTACCTAGGGAGGTGGTGAGCTCTCCCACTCCGGAGGCATTCAAGGTGGAACTGGACAGCCATCTGTCAGGGTTGCTTTGATCTGGATTCCTGCATTGAGCAGGGGGTTAGACTCGATGGCCTTGTAGGCCCCTTCCAACTCTACTTTTCTGTGATTCTATGATTCTATGTGTTGCATTCCCTTGGGTCACTGGAGCCATCCATGCAGCACCGGGGCCGTAGGACGGGCACCATAGGAGCATAGGAAGCTACCTTATACTGAGTCGGGCCCTTGGTCCATCTAGCCTGGTATTGTCGATACTGACTGGCAGTGAATCTCTGGGGGTTCAGGCAGGATCCTTTCCTCACCCTACCTGGAGATGCCGGGGACCGAACCTGGGACCTTTTGCATGCCAAGAAGGGGCTTTACCTCTGAGCTACAGCCCTTCAGTGCTGATGCCTTCTTCTGCCTGAGGGTGCCACAGGCTGATTCAAGGCCTTTTGTGAGGACTGAGAGGTGAGAACGCAGGTCTTGTGAACAGAACCGGATATGTGCAAGGCTGGACTGGTGATACACAAGTGCCTTCCCCTTCTGGTTGTTTTCGTGATACACAAGTGCCTTCCCCTCTGGTTGTTTTGCTTGGGCTAGTTCACCATTAGTGCCTTAACCTGCAATTGATTCTCAGGTCTTGAGAAGTGCAGCATTAGGAACAGAAATTGAGCTGAAATCTGCCTACAGTATTAGATTTGTCTTCCCCTACTTCACAAGTTTCTGTGATGGATGCAGAGACCCCCTCAGGAAAAATTCCCCATGGTAAAGTAAGTGGGAACTGACAGTGTCTGTAGGACAGAAAGGCTTTTAAAACCTGTTGTCAGGTTTTTTTAAAAAAATAATCTATACAGTGCTTGGTAATATAAGCGATGAGACAATTCCCTGCCCAAAGAGCCTTGTAGCTGTTGTTGGTAGCAATTGGCAGCTGGATTTGTGACAGCAGGGGGGGGGGGACGAGCAAAACTACTTTAAGGGAGCAACACACCTCCAGGAGGCAGAGGGCAGTGAAGCTGGAGGAGCTGGAGATCTCATCGCTGCTGTTTTCCAGTAAGTGAAGGGCACCATGTGGAGCCCCTCCACGTGCCACCACCTGTCAGACCCCGCCTCCACACTCTCTTAGCCTCCTCCGCTGCCACCAACCTCTTCTGGGTAACTTAAGTAATTCAGACCACTCCTTTTATGTTTTTAAAAGGAAAACAAGTTTATTCATTTACAATTAAGGGTAGGGAAATAGATTGTGTTAATAGATTCTAAACCAGTGTTCTCCAACCTTGGGTCCCCAGATGTTTTTGGCCTACAACTCCCAGCATGCCCCAGCCAGCTATGCTGGCTGGGGCATGCTGGGAGTTGTAGGCCAAAAACATCTGGGGACCCAAGGTTGGAGAACACTGTTCTAAATGTTGAAAACTCCCCCCCCCCTCTCTCCAGACTAGACTCTCACTCTTAACTCTGTCTCTCTCAGGCTGCACAACCCTCTCACAAACTCCAGACTCCTCCAGAGTCGACTCCCACTCCCACTCCCACTCCCACTCCCACTCCCACTCCCACTCCCCCTCTTCTACCCTTGAACAGCACCGCCCACTGTTTATATAGCACAGACTTCACCCCCCCTTCTCACTCTCTCAGCCAATCAGCAGACATCTCAACATTCCACACTCCTCTCACACTCCCTCCTCCCCTCACATTCTTACAGCTATAACGCTTTGTCCATGGGCAGCGGCATGACCAGTGCTTTTTTTCTGGAGAAAAGGGTACCGGAACTCTTGGATTACATTTCCTCGGGAGTAGATCGCGATTAAATTGTAATGCAATTAATAGAAGAAAAGGTGCTGGAACTCAGTTCCGGTGAGTTCCACCAGAAAAAAAGCCCTGGGCATGACACAGCATGATGCAGCCCTACCCAAGCGGGTGCTCTCCAGATGTGTTTGAGTACAAGTCCTATCGTCCTTTGGCCAGAAGTGGGATTTGTAGTCCAACACATCTGGAGGGCACCTGGTTGAGGAATGCTGCCATAATGAGATTAATATTTGTTTGTTTTGTTGGTACTTTATAATGTCCTTCAATCCTATGTCCAGGGCAGTTTACAAAAAGAATAAAACAATTAAAATATAAACATTGCAGGGGTTTTTTTTTTGTTTTTTTTTTTAAAGAAACCATTCTGTGTAGCCCTTACCTAAGAATATCGTTTTGCTCTGCAGGTTTGAAACCTTTGAAATGAATAGCTTTGAACAATTCTGCATCAACTATGCCAATGAAAAGCTACAGCAGCAGTTCAACTCGGTAATTTGGGTTTTTTAATTCTTTCTCAGTAACTTTGTCTGGAGGTGGCTGGAGAGGCAGGGGTAGAAAAGCATCAGGGCCTGGCTTTCCATGATTCAATATGTGTAAAAGATGTCAAGCGGATCCCCAAATATATTACATTTTTTAACACACAACATTTTCTTTAGTTGGGGTTCCCCCCCCCACTGATAACAGCATGTATTAGGTATGTTTTAAAAGCACACAGAAGCCCTCAATTTGTAACAAGGATACAATATTATAGGTTCTTTGAATCAGAAATATATTCAATTGATTTCAATGGGGCTTACTCCCAAGTGAACATGTGCAGCCTAAACTCAAATTGCAGCTGAAAACATCAGCAGCTGCCTCTTCACGAATTCAGGGCATGCATGACATGTAATAAAACATATCTTT
This sequence comes from Shinisaurus crocodilurus, assembly GCA_021292165.1. Classification (NCBI taxonomy): domain Eukaryota; kingdom Metazoa; phylum Chordata; class Lepidosauria; order Squamata; family Shinisauridae; genus Shinisaurus; species Shinisaurus crocodilurus. Next base: position 5,096,920 of record CM037877.1, on the reverse strand, counting down.
TTGGTCCCCGCTCCAGAATCTGTTTAGATGTGGAGCGGTACATAAATATTGTAAATAAATAAAAATAAATAAATGTTGCTGTTGGCGTTCCTAACCGTCTAATATCTTTCTGGTCTAACTAGTAAGACCATCTGTCAGGGAACCAGGATTAGAATCTGTCCTTGGGACAGTTTATGATTGTAAACTGTGGCCCTTTTGCTTTTTGTTCATGGGTTCAAGGTTACTCAGTCTGCGCCTTCTCTCATCCCCTCAAGGCAAGATAGTTCTTCAGAAGACTCCCTGGTGGGGGTTTTTTTGGGGGGGAGGGGCAGGATGGTGGTAGCTCATTAAGCTGTTTGTGCTTCCCCCCCCCCATCCCCCTCAGGGCAAGATGTTTAATCAGAAGCCCCCCTCCCTTGTTTTCCTGTATCTATTTTAGATTATAAGAGCCAGTGTGGCATAGTGGTGAGAGTGTTGGACTGGGACTCGGGAGATCCGGGTTCCAGTCCCTGCTCGGCCATGAAACTCACTGGGTGACTTTGGGCCAGTCACTGACTCTCAGCCTAACCTACCTCACAGGGTTGTTGTGAGGATAAAATGGAGAGGAGGAGGAGGACTGTGTAAGCCGCCTTGGGTTCCTTGCAGGAAAAAAGGGGGGGTATAAATGTAATAAATAAATAAATAAATAAGCCCCTTGGGGAAAGGACCTGCCATACCTGTTCTTTGTAAAGTGCCATGTACAAATATTATTGTTATGTTGTTGTTGTTGTTGTTGATAATGATAATGATAATGATGATGGTGATGATGATGCAATAAGGACCGTGCTGGCTGGGCATGATGGGAGTTGTAGTCCAACACATCTGAAGGGGCACCAGGTTGGGGGAAGGTTGGAATAGGCCATCCAGAGAAGATCATGGAGAAGAGAGTAGCATCCTCCTTCTGCCCTCAAAGAGTAACCACCTGGGTGTGTGGTGCCTAAGCCTGAGGCCTACACCTGCATCCCGGGATTGTCCCCTGAATTGTTAGATGAGGAGAATAGAAAGAACGTGTATTTTGCCCAACGCCTTTTGGAAACAATCATTCTTTTGTCAGGGGCCGCTTGTCTTTTTTCATATGTATTGAGCAAAGAGTCCTTCCAGTATCTCTTCTGCATTAAAATGAGAGCATTGGGCAAAATAAAGGTTCTTTCCACCAGGCTCCTGAGGATCTTTTTCTCTCTTTTGTTTTCGTGATACACAACACAAGTGCCTTCCCCTCTGGTTGTTTTGCTTGGGCTAGTACACCATTCGTGCCTTAACCTGCAATTGATTCTCAGGTCTTGAGAAGTGCAGCATTAGGAACAGAAATTGAGCTGAAATCTGCCTATTAGATTTGTCTTCCCCTACTTCACAAGTTTCTGTGATGGATGCAGAGACCCCTCAGGAAAAATTCCCCATGGTAAAGTAAGTGGGAACTGACAGTGTCTGTAGGACAGAAAGGCTTTTAAAACCTGTTGTCAGGTTGCCCTGTGATGAGCCTGGTGTACCTACAGATGTACAACTTCTCACTTCCTCATAAAAACATCAGAGTCCAATGGGGAAATGTAGTTGCACCCTTAGGAAGTATTAGTACTGTATCAGATTTCATACTTATTCAGAGTAATATAGTTTGTGTGTTTCATTTTACTTTTTAAGCCAAATTTTGTTTAGTTAGCAATCACCACGTGTGCTAGATAGCCTGTAATGTTTTTAAGACTATAACTGTAGCCAGCAAGGGTGGAATAAGAATTTAAATAAGAAGTGACTAAGCAGCTACTTAAAGTACTGTCTAGGTTTTTAAAATAAAGTCTGCTAGACCCCTGAGAATGTTCTTGGCTTATCTTCAAATTAGTCTTTCCTAAATGCAGGCGGATCCTTTGTGTCTCCTTCTGTTGCAGCATGTATTTAAGTTGGAGCAAGAGGAATATATGAAGGAGCAAATCCCTTGGACGCTCATAGATTTTTATGACAACCAGCCGTGCATAGATCTTATAGAAGCTAAGCTGGGTATTTTGGACTTGCTGGATGAAGAATGTAAGGTAAACAGAGCAAAACGTCTTCTTGATGCTCAGTGGTGAGTGTAAGTGGGTGTAGCTCTCCAGGTACAACAGTACAACCCTAGCAATAAACTTTAAATGCTTTTAAAAAAAAATCTGTTGGTACTTCTTTGTTAGCTGAGCAGAGCTATGGGTTGGATCCAGCACTAGCCATCCACCAGTGGAATGGAAACTATTGGTGGAATGGATTTCCCCTCTTCTCTGGTGTAGATTTGGGGGGGGGGGGCTCACAGGGGAGTTGGGAGGGGATGATAGCAAGGGGAAGCAGTGTTGGATTTAACTCTGTAGCAGCAGCATTTTAAATTTGTTCTGGATCTGGACAATAACCTGACTTACTAGTTCTCTCAATTTGGATTAATGCCCCACATTTATGTTCTTTTGTTGTTTAAAATATCTATGCCCACCTTGGGGGGGGGGGGTTATGCACTAGCTATGAGAAGGGAAGTGGTTGTCAGCCCCGATGGGGTGGAGAGAATCGAAAGGGTCTTGGCAGGGAGTTGTACCCCTTCTCAACTTGAAACTATGGATCAGGAGTTCCAGGGAAGAACAGTTTTGATCAGCAATTCCCAAGAGAACACCTGCCACATCCTTCCTGAGCCCCCTTACTGTTGAAATGTTCTGGTAACTCTACTCTCATTCAACCCCAAAGGCATTTTGATAGTAAATATAGTAGAAATTTCTGATAATGTGCAGCAGAGAGAATCATATTTCCCAGCAAGTTGTCCCAAGTGGAGATATAATTTTTTTTGTGATTTAAACGTAACATGTTTGGAAACAGCTTTTGGCTATACTGCTGCTCCTTTAAAATCAGTGATTATTTTGCCATCGACAGTGATAGGAGCAGGGTAACATCCTTTGTGTTTGGCATGGCAGTGGCGGTGGGGAAGTACAGCCTTTGTTTCAGTGGAGGATGAATAAATTAAGTTGTTATGCACTGTAGTAAATTCTGGGAAAGTGTTCCCAATGCATTCTTTTCCCATCTTCTTTGCATTGTAACAATACCTGAGTAAGTGATTAACCAAAGATACCTTGATGATGCGGTAAAATTATATGGAAATAAACATTTAAAATTTGTTTTTATCCAATGCAATAATTAAATAGAAAATGTGAAGCCTTGGAATGTTGTTTTGAGGTGTGTGAGGTTATGAAACAAAGAGCAAATGGTTGTTCCTGAAAGGTGTGTTTTTCCACACCTGTTTGTTTCTGCGGTCTGGCCAGCCGTAGGATAATCCAGAGTCCCAGCTCTGACCTCGGGAAAGCCCTCTGAGGTTGCAGCTGGGACTTCAACCGTAGAGCACCCTCCCTCCGCTCTTGCAGCTGGTGCATTTCTTTCCACGCCAGCTGCAGCTCCAAAGTCACAAGTGCAACTTCGGAGAAGGCACAGGGGGGCCGTTCCGAGGGCGGGGAGTGGAGGAGTGAGGCTCTGCCGAGATGTGATATATCGCAGCAGTGCCTCAGCCCCTCCTCCTTGCAAGCAGGGGCAAAAGACATAGACGGCCAACATCGCTCACCTATGTCTTGTGCAGGGCGGGGGAAGCATGGAGGCAATTGGATGCCTGTAATCCTCTGAGTTTGGAGGGTTACGGGCAACCACATTGGATGATGCTACCCGGTAGTTAGGACATGTTGTGCTTTTAAACCTGGAAAGACCGTTGTCGTTTACTGCATAGGCTGAGCTTATTTAATTCAGTAGAAGACCAGATTCAACCTACTAGATAAATCATTTCTGCATTTAACTTCTTTTTTTTTTTTTTTAAATAATTTTTATTTATATTTTTAAAGAACACACATACACAAAAAAAACCCCATAAACCTACAAATCATACACTACAAGTGCACCCGTCACCCCGGGGCCAAAACCAATTCTATCCACATGATCCATTATTAATCTATATTCCAAAAATACATCATATCATGACATGGCTTACTCCCTTTCCCCTTATACTAAAACATAATCTAAAAATGACCCCCATATTTCCTTAAAATTATTTTTCTTTAATTGTCCCCTTTTACATTTAATACTACATGTTAGTTTATCATTTAAAGCAATATCCCAAACCTCTTTATACCAGTCTATTATTAAATACTGATGTTGAACTTTCCAATTCCTTGCAATCAATAATCTCCCTGCCGCTAATAAACTTACAATTAGTTCCTTTTTCTCTTGTGAGCACTGAAAGTTTCTCCGTTATTGATAACAACTGCATTTAACTTCTGCGTAAATGTTTATTTATTGTTTTATTATGCACCAGTGACCTTAGTGTGAAAAGTTATCATGCCTAATAAAAGTTGTAAAATTAAGATGATCTGACGGGTAAACATAAAACTAAAAAGGCCCAACGTGTTTATCCTTAAGCCACTAATAGCCAGACCGATAAAAGTGTCCTAGTTTGCCAACAGACATACCGTACTTATATATTTGGCATGTTGGTGGGAGCTATAGCTCAATAGAAGAAGGAATGTTTTGATGAAGTCTCCCCGCCGCCGCCGTAGGGATGTATGAGAATTTCATTTCAGTTCGCAAATCACTTGAAAATGCCCCACTCGCAGTCCTGAATGAGAATGCGAACGAACAGCAGTGCATTTTCTCCTAAAATGTTTGCAAATTCTCTAACTTCTCTTCATGTTCGCAAGTGTGTACTTGAAAAATGCACAGATTTCCCTCAAAATGCACAGCTTTCTCAAAATGCACCGCTTTCTCAAAATGCGCACGTTTTAAATCACCCACGCTTTAGTCTATGGGGGAGATTTGTACAGTTTTGAAAATTTGCGCAAATTTGGGCACCAACACAAAATACACGTGTACCGTGTGCGCTGTGAAAGGTGCACACAACAGCAGCGGGGGGGCATAGTGGCTTACACATACATATGCCCTTAAGACAATCTTGCTCGGTCACGAGTGATCGCCTGATGATGATGATGATGACATATAATCTGGTGTTCATGTTTTTTGTCCTTGGGATAAATTTGACAGAAACGACTACCGGTAGATGAACTTACCATTGCTGCATAATAAATTGGCAATGCAAATCCTCATTCAGAACTGCTTTAACACTAACTGTGTGAGTAAAGCCAGGGTAAGGCTTGTGAGTTTTTACTGAATATCCATGTGTGTCTGTATTCATACCTCTCCTTTTCCATCCTTTTTAAAAAGGTCCCAAAGGGAACAGACGAGAACTGGGCTCAGAAACTGTACGATCGCCACAGCAGCAGCAGCCAGCACTTCCAAAAGCCTCGCATGTCAAACACCTCCTTTATTGTTGTGCATTTTGCAGATAAGGTAATGGGAGTTGGCTGGAGAGAGGGCTGTGTAGTAGGTGGCATCCCCTGCGACTTCTTGAATGATGGATTGTACCTGCCAGTGGCCTGATCAGGCCCTGTGTAGCAGCTGTTGAATTTATTTGTCTTCCTTTTGTCTCTGAAAGCTCAGGGCAGGTGAAAGCTCAGGCTAGTTTTGGATTAGTTGAAAACCTGCATTTGGGGTGAGATGCGGGGAGAGGAGAGCTTTAGCTTCCTTCCTTTCTTCTATTGCATGATGATGAGAACCACTGTGGTATAGTAGGTAGGTAATGTTTGACTTAAACCAGGAAATCGGATTGACATCTTACCTCTTTCTGGCCCTACTGTGTTTTTAACAGCAGTTTGACACATAGGCTTCAGCTGCTTAATTTCTTCCTTAGAAATTATGCTTAATTCACGCCAGACTGCTGATAAGAAGCACAGGAGCAGGGCTGGAAGAACATAGGCAGCCTTGCCAAGAAGTCTTGGCTCTAACTCTCCACTCAGCACTGAAGCTCTCAGTCTCGTGTATCTTGTCATCTTCCTCTGACGGCTTCTCTACATGAGGCTTTTAACCTGCCACTTTACCAAGGCTTCTGCTTCCGGATTCTTTGCAGGATTTAAGATCGGCTCCTTTACACATGCTTTTCCCCATGGTTTTTCTTTCTCTGCCTTTCTATATGCTCCATTACACAACCACAAGGCAGTGCTGTGGTATAGCGGAATTGCGTAAATACACGAGCTTTTCATAGTGCCATTTCTAAATAAAACCAGACTTCTCTCGATCTAAACAAACCTGCGGCAAATGCTTGGAAAGCACGGGAGAGACCCCGGAGGATGACAACGTCATGTAAAGCACCCGCAAACTACCTTGAGTGAGGAATCAGAAGCGCACAATAAATGCCTCATGTAGAAAAGCTCTGACTCTCGTGTGACCATTTCAAGTGATAACAACCAGCTCTCCAGGAACTACCTGTGAGGTTGGATGGAGGAATCTGGCACACACATGCCCTCCCTTCCAAAACAGTGCCGAGTTATCCTCAGTTCAGTGAGCCGTGGCTTGATGGATAAGGTACAAGAGAGAGGCGAAAGTGTAGCTGTTCATTGGGTGAGGCCAGCTGCTCTGGTCCGCTGAGACAGATTCCTGGCAATGCCGTATTTGATTTGATTGATTTGATTGATTGATTGGAGCAATGGGTACAAATCAGAAACAAGAACTACAGCTTTTCTTATCAGATGTGCTCAGAAGGTTGTTGTTTAAAATGACTGTCATTTTGGTGCGGTCAGCCCATGTGGCCTTTTAATGTCCTTTTGAGTTCTATCTTGTATGGCTCAGACTGTGCGTGATCTGTTTAAATCCAGCTAGGAGATCTGCGCAACAGAGGTGTACAGGTGTGTGTCAGAGTGTGTGGGGTGTGTGTGTGTGTCTCTCTCTCAACCTTCTCACACCTATGGCTTATCTCCCATACCTTCCCTTCTCCCAATGCTTCCTTTACTCTTCCAAGCTCTGATATTGGGAGTGAGACTGGGTGGAAGAGAAAAGTCCGTGGAGGCAGGAGAGACAGATGGGGAAGTCAGTAACAGGTGTGCAGAGTTCATCTCCCTGCATCTGTGTGCCTGTTTTTTGCTATAAAAATGTGACTTCCACTGCGCTTTTTCTACGTTGGCAGGGCACACCCAGGTTTAAGGAAATGGGTCTGCTGCTGTTGCAAGCTTGAGCATTTGATGTAATTGGAGAAGCATTCTGGTTTACTGCTGGGGAGGAGCGAACGTGCAAAATGTAATGCGGAATGCAAATGGAAATCCATGTGGGTTTTTGTCAGGAAAGATCCTTGAGCAGAAGGCTCAGGTCCTGCTGACAGATCTTTTATGAACGCTCTTTAATATTACTCGGACAGTGACAGTAAAACAATACATCGAGGGTTGATTCGGGGAGATGTTTCTACCCTGAGAGCTTTAAGGTGCAATCCGATGCAAGTTTAGACAGAAAAAAAAGGCCTACAACTCCCAGCATGCTGGCTGGGGCATGCTGGGAGTTGTAGGCCATTATTATATTTTATTTTTTATTTCTTATATTTATTAATCACCCATCTGGCCGGTTATCCTGGCCACCCTGGGTGATGTACAATTAAAACAATACAATACAATAAAACAATACAATAAAACAATACAATGAAATATGATAATTAAAACAGTATAAAAATTCTTTTAAAATCCTAACCCACCCCATATTCCCGCCTGAACAACCATGTTTTTAATGCACGGCAGAAGCTCATCATGGAGGGGGCATGGCGAAGGTCACTAGGGAGGGAGTTTCATAACGTGGGGGCCGCCACAGAGAAGGCCCTCTTTCTAGTCCCCACCAGCCTGGCTGCTCTGGCTGATGGGATAAGGAGAAGGCCATCCATGGCAGATCTTGTTGAGCGTCCTACTTGATGTTGCTGGAGGTGCTCCTTGAGATAAACTGGGCCGGAGCCGTGTAGGGTTTTACAGGTCAAAACCAACACCTTGAATTCGGCTCAGCAAGCAACTGGTAGCCAGTGCAACTCCTAAGCACTGGCGTGATGTGATCACGCTGGTGGCTGCCCTTAATCAGGCGAGCCGCCGCGTTCTGTACCAGCTGAAGCTTCCGAACCGTCTTCCAGGGTAACCCCATGTAGAGCGCATTACAGTAGTCTAGGCGAGAGGAGACCAAGGCATGAACCACTGATGGGAGCAGGTGATTAGGAAGGTAGGGGCGCAGCTGCCGTATCAGATGGAGTTGATACAGCGCTGCCCGGCTCACAGCTGCCACCTGAGCCTCCATGGACAGCTGGGAGTCTAGAATGACCCCCAAGCTGCGGACCTGGTCCTTCAGGGGGAGATGTACCCCATTCAGCACCAGGTCAACATCCCCTAACCTCCCCTTGTCTTTTTATGTCTAAACTTGCATAGGATTGTGCCCTTAGAGGATGAAGGTTTGCAATCTATTTCACCAGCTTAAGCTTTGCTCTTAAAACCTAGTTCTGACAGATGATGCTCAGAGCATATATTTTATGTACCTGCAGAGTGTGTGTGTGTGTGTGTGTGTGTGTGTGTGTGTAAAAAGACAATCAAAAGCAATTTTCAGAGAGGCCTCTAGGAGTCCTGTTACGCTTCTTCCTTCACCAGATGTAGATGACTCTCCTTTTAATCAACTCTTGGCCACACTAAACATTTTCCTCAGGTCTTGCTTTGTTGATGCCAACCTGAAAGAGAATCATATACTTTCCTCACTTTAAATGTACTTTCTTCTATATGCTTTGCAAGGTAGGGGTATGTGAATAGCTAGAATTATTTGTGAAACAAGGAATAACAAATCCACTGTAAAAAAAAAATAAAAAAAAATCCTAGGTAACCTTTTCCCCATCCTTTTACCTTAAGCTAAGGCGATTAGCTATTTGGGGAATGCAGATGTTTCCTCTCAAAGTTTCATTGTCATAAGAACTTCAGAGCATGTGTAGCTTAATGCAAAAATCATCAGCTCTATACTGCTCTCAGGACACATTCATGCATTCTGTAGGTTCATATTAAAACCCCAGCTTTTGTTTAGGAGTTCTAGTTTTCATAATCACTAAGATACTGGAAACAAACAGGCAAGTAAAAAGATGCTCAGCTCCATAGTCTCCCTCCACCCCACCCAACTCAGTTTGTTGGAAGTCAAGAACTAGTCATTTGAACATGGGCACAGATCCTAATTTAGGGTGCCACCAAAGATAATACTTTTGAAAGTTGGTGTGTGTGTGTGTGTGTGTGTAATTATAGCAGTTATGTTGATTGTCCCTGTCTGTGAAGAATGTCTTATTTATTTATTTGATTAATAAGCTGCCTTTTAGGGTTAACCCTCCCAAGACAGTATACAACAGAGCTTAAAAACCACAAAACTCAGAGCCAGTGTGGAGTAGTGGTGAGAGTGTTGGACTGGGACTCGAGAAATCCGGGTTCTAGTCCCAGCTCAGCCATGAAACTCAGTGGATGACTTTGGGCCCGTCACTGACTCTCAGCCTAACCTACCTCACAGGGTTGTTGTGAGGATAAAATGGAGAGAAGGAGGAGGATTATGTAAGCTGCCTTGGGTTCCTTGCAGGAAAAAAGGCGGGGTATACATAAATAAATAAAACGTAATAAAATAATCATAAAAACAGAAGCTAAAAGCCAAATAGCACCATGTATACAATGGTCCCAGTGGAGTCCTAACTCAGTTATAGAACAAGGTGAAGAGGTGAGTCTTCAGGGCCCGCTTGAAGGCCTATAATGATGGGCCCTGGTCTTTAATGTATTTTTTTAGGATAAGCTGTGCTCAGGGTTTTAACTCCCTCCCCTCTTTGCTCTGTAATCTTTCCTAGGTGGAGTACGAGTGTTATGGATTTCTGGAGAAAAACCAAGATACTGTGCATGAAGATCAGATCAATGTACTGAAGGCCAGCAAGGTAAAATCCAAGATACCACGGCGGGGATGGACTAAAATCTGGTTTTCTAGCATATTACGCATGATCACTGCTGAACTCCTCTTCCTTCTCATCCTTAATGGTTCACTTTGGGTTAAACTATGGAGAAGAGCCCTCCAGCTTGGTTTATTTAAAATAATGTGAAGTCCCCTCTCCTTAACACAGTATTTTGATCAACTTTGGAAGAAGGGTCCCCATGGCAGTAGAGGCATCTGGGAGAGGTTACAATGACTGGGTCTTACCAGATGAGAACCAAAGGAAATTAATTAACCTTCTGGCTGTGGCTGTTGATTCTTTCTGTGCTGAGTCCTCAGTTGTCGTTAATCTTTCATGTAGGATGTTTCTTGTGTATGACAGGTGAGAGACCGACTCACTGGACTCCCCTTGTTTCAGGAATGAGAACTGGCTCTAAACCTGTGCATGGATGATGTGCATCTGTACTACATCTGAACTAGGGATGGGCCAAATCATTCTATTTCTGATTCATGCCACTTTCAGCGTGTGTGAATTTGTTTCAAAAAAATGTATCCCGCCATTCCAGTGAGAGTGCCCAAGCTGGCTAACAGCAAACAAATATAAATAATAGACTGGTAGACTCTTAACCCAGGCATCTTCTGCATCACTTGGTGACGTGTGGCTGAACTGATTCAATTGAAAAGCACCGTGCTTGGAGCGATATGGATTATGCACACAATATGTAAGCTTTCGCTGCTTGATGCATATGTGCAAGTGACAGTCTTTCCTCTCTTGATCCTGGTATAAATCTTTGCATATGTCTCATATAATTCCACTTCTTCCTGGCTCTGTGGGCTCTTTATTATTATTTTCTTATGAGATGATGATGATGATGATGATGATGATGATGATGATGATAATGCTGTACAATGATGTTTATAGCAGAGGTGGGGAACTGTAGCCCTCCAGTCATTGGACTAAAGCTTCCATCATCCCAGATTATTGCCCATGCTGACTGGGGCTGATGGGAGTTGGAGTCCACAGGTTCCCCAACCTGTTTGCCCGCTGTACACACATTGACCCACCACCACCACCAGAGCTGTCTGTGAACAAACTGGTTTGCAGGTTCTGATCATGTTTCCTGCTGTACCTCAACAAATCTATTCCACTTGCCATAAGGTAACAAAGGTCAATTTTATGTGTGTGTATGCATTGTTACAGGGGCCTCTTGACTAATAACACATGGCATTGCAGGAACCAAGTAACACTTCCTTCTTCCTTTCCTCATCCTTGGAGTTGTCTTCAGCTTTTCTTTTTTTTTTTAAACCCTCTTTATTTTCAACTTGTAAATGACTATTCCAGATAAACAAATTAGTTGTTTGAATATAAAACCAATTATAATGACTGTATTAATAAACAGTTTTTGTTTGTATATTAAATGAGTATGGAAGATAACACACTTAATTTGATTTTAATTGGGGAAATGTAAACATTTTTTTTTTTTAGGAAAATAGGTTCAGCTTTTAAGTTTCTGCAGATGTTTTGCATTATTAAGATCAGATAGATATTACTAGGACATATAATTTGGTTGTGCTGATGGTTAAGACGAGCTTTCCTGTGTTTGGAAACTTATCAAACAAAATATTTATATTTTGAAAAGGTGGGGGGGGGAAGTTGGGCAGAAGATACAGCTACAGAATGTAGAGTGGAAGGAGGTAAACAAAGCCAGTCTTCTTCCACAGATCTTTGGGTGCCCTTTTCCCTTATGGAACCCCACTCAGTTTGCGACGAGATGAACCACACTGTAGCTACTAAAATGACATACCACATGAAGCAGGGCTCTCCAACCTTGGGTCCCCAGGTGTTGCTGGCCTACAGCTTCCAGCATACCCAGCCAGCATGGCTAATGGCAAGGGATTCTGGGAGCTATAGTCCAGCAACATCTGGGGACCCAAGGTTGGAGAGCCCTGGCATGAAGCATGCATACTGCATGGAGGAGTGATTTGCAGTGGTGGTGTTGGTGACACTAGGTGTATTCTGTATTCATCTGCCTTTCCACATGACTACAGCTGCTAGTGCATAGTCCCCTGTCATCTGCTCGTCAAAATTAGTGAAATATGACATCCCCCTGCCCTGCCCCCCAAAATCCCAAAAATCCTACCATACACATATCTAGGAAAACCACCTGGAAGTCTTTATTTTTTTAAGCAGACATCCTGGCAGCCCAGCAGGGCAGACCTGTGACAGGGCAAAAGGCAGAATAGAATATTTCCTTGGGCCTTGTCAATTTCCTATCAGTTACCTGCCATTTCTAATAAGGGCTAAAACTGTGCAATCTTCTTGCAACCTTCCTGTTGGTGTTACGCTTTTTAATTTTGTTTCTGAGCAGTGCGTAAAGCCTTCTCAGCTATAATTAGGATTAAACATTCTTGTGCACGCACACACAAAAACTGCAAAGCTCAGCAGTTTCATAGAAGCTTGCCATTGAACTCTAGAGTGAGCCACAGACAATGCTGAGCTCCTTTCCTGTTGGTAAATAGATTATATTTTTAAAGGGTACCCCAACTTGACTCTCTAATGCTCATTCTGCAGTGGTGTGTGTTCACCTCTTTCCCTCTTGTCAGGATCTTCTTTGTCTTTTGGTGGTTGTTTTACCAGGAGAAACTCGAGGGCAAAAGTCCTACGAGAACTCCCGGGAAATCAACCAGAGTGGGAGGAGGCGGCAACAGCAGGAGCAGTGAGAGGCTTTCTCAGAAGAGGCTGGGAGTGGGACACAGACCAGACTGCAAGGAGTAGATAACACAGTTTAAATGGCAGGTTAATTTCACTTCATTGTTGGGATTCAGGTGCAGTGGAAAGGAGGAGCAGGGAGAAGAAGCAAGCAGATAAAAAGAGCCCAAAGCTGAACAAGGAACACAAAAGTGTTTGTGATATTCTGAGCAAGCTTCTATTTTGGTTGTGGCATATGAATTCAACAAAAGCTTTCTGCAGTCTGGGCGATTTCAGTGTGAGACACCCCTAGCTGGACAGATTATTATATTACTGACCATAATGAGTAGCTTCTTCCTTAATGCTACAGTGGCTCTAGCCCACATCCTGCTTCTGTAGCTATATAAACGTGCAAATAAAGAAGAGGGGAAGCTCTCCTGAAGGGGGACAGACTTGCTTGCAGGTAAAGAAGTCTGTTTGCTCCTTTAAGGAAAACAAATAACAAAACAGGGGATGTTTGCTCTGTTGTTGGAGAGGAAGGCGGTCACACCTGTTTTAAAAGGCTATAATCTGTTTACTCTGTTATGTCTATTGTACTGTTTTTAATGCGCGCGCTCTCTCTCTCTCTCTCTCTCTCTCTCTCTCTCTATATATATATATATATATAATTTTTAATATTATTGATAATTTAATTCTATTTTTAACTTCTGTATTTTTGTTTTAATTGTATGTTTTAAAGGCTGTGAGCTGCCTTGGGTCCCAGTGTTGGGAGAAAGGCGGGATACTAATAATAATAATAATAATAATAATAATAATAATAATAATAATAATAATAATAATAATTCTAAGCACACTTACTAGAAAGTAAGTCTCATTGGACCCAGTGACTTACTTACTTCCAATTAAACATAATAGGATTGTGCTGTAAATCACTGCTGTGACAATGGCTGCATTCAGATATAATGCTAAACTATGGTTTAAGGTTAGGTGAATGAGCCATGGACTTGTGAGTTCTCCCCTTCTTTCTCCAGCATGGCCATGGGGAGGAGATAGGAAGCTTTTGATTCAATTTTTAACTAATCACAGTTTGTATTATGGGCAAATCTGGGCAAACTGTGGTTAGTCTTATCTACAGTTTGAAGTTGGCTAATTTCCCTAAGCCCGGGTGGGCAGATCTTGTTGGACTGCAACTCCTATCAGCCCTGGCCAGCATAGCCAATTGTGAGAGATAAGGGGAGTTGCAGGCCAACACCTGGAGGACCACAAATTGCCCACCCCTGCCGATGGTTTCTGATCCTGGTTTGTTTTCCTAAACTGTAGTTAAGTTAAGACCAGCCTCCCCCAACCTGGTGCCCTTTAGATATTTTGGACTACAACTCCCAGCATTTCTGACCATTGGCCATGCTGGCTAGTGCTGATGGGAATTTAAGTCCAAACTTCTGGAGGGCACCAGTTGGGGAAGGTTGGTTAAGACTAACCACAGTTCCCGGCTCACGCATAACAAACCACAGTTAGCTGAAAATGAAAGCAAAAGCTTTCATTTGTGGCTGTGCTGGAGGAGGAGAGGGAAGGCGGGAGCTCATGTGCAAAAGGCTAAACCATAATTTAGCTTCACGTCTCAATCCAATCAATGTTGTCAAGTGCTGGGCAATTGTGAGGAAAGAGGCAGCCTTGCACTATTTATTTATTTATTTGTAAGCTTCATGGACACTAAGGTGAATAAGCATTATCTTCACCTAAAAGTAAAAGAAAATAAAAGCTTTTAATTTGTTTAAACCAGTGTTCTATGGATTGGATGCTGCCTCAGTACTGGGGGGAAGGGGAAGGGGAGGCTGTTGTCTATATTTCCTTGATTGTGAACTTCTTGAAAACGTCTGACTGTCCACTTCTGGGATGCTGGGTTAGATAGACCTTCAGCCTGGTCCGACAGAGCTCTGCTGCATCCTTGACCTGGAATACATCTGCTGAATACTAGGCCCCTCTTCTCTTCATTCACATAGCTTTTCCAGCCTCTGCCTTGCGGGGATTTTCTAGCCCCTATCATGGCTACTTGCCTTTAGGCTGTTTGCCCATCTCTGACCGTTTGCTACACACTTCATGCCATGGATCCAACCATGTGCTATCACTAGCCTCCCCAGTTCACCCTGGTGTCTGGTCAGAGGCAGCAGACCCAATCCTGAATAATATATGGAGTCTCCGCTACATGATCCCTTAGCAAACATAAAATAAATAAGATCCCTCTTATTTTGAGGGGGGCATAGCTTAGTGCAGTGTTTCTCAACCTTGGGTCCCCAGATGTTTTTGGCCTACAACTCCCAGCATGCCCCAGCCAGCTACGCTGGCTGGGGCATGCTGGGAGTTGTAGGCCAAAAACATCTGGGGACCCAAGGTTGAGAAACACTGGCTTAGTGGTAGAGCACCTGCTTTGCATGCAGAAGTTCCCCGGTTCAATCCCCAGCAACTCCAAGTAGGGCTAGGAAAGAATCCTGCCTGAAACCCCAGAGAGCTGCTACCAGTGAGTGTTGACAATGCTGGGCTAGACGGACCAGCGGTCTGACTCAGTATAAGGCAGCGTCCTCTGTTCTCTTTGGAAGCAGGAGATGGCTTATCTGAGGGTGTTAGCATAAGAGAGGCTGGCTGGAGGCAGGAGATAGACAGACAAGGAAAAATTCTGGAGGCGGCTGAGATCAAAATAAACCCAGCATGCATAAAACAAATATACAGCCCTGTGTCAGACCGGATGATAATACAATGCAAACAGTCTCTTTCCTCTGTGGGATTTTGGCAGATATGCAAACAAGGTTAGGCCAATTAATCCCCAGGAGCAGCTGATGAGAAATTGCGATCTCTCCTTAATAAAGGCAAAACTGCAGAGATACTGCTTTAGTTTCTTTTAGTTCTGGCATGTAACTTGGGCCAGAGTTTTAAAATGGGGCAAATAGCAGTTTCTTTCATGACAGGAGTGCTTTGAAGTAGGTAATATGTGAGGTGCTTGCTGTGATAGCCAAAAAAGTTGTGCTGCACAGTCCAAACTTCTGAGTTACCCCCAGTGGGTTGAGCCTCAAGTAGTTTTTCAAGTATTTCCATAGCAAGCAGAACCCTTCTGTAGCATTTGGTCCAGACTCTCTTGTAACACACATTGCCAAAAGAGCAGAGGTATATAAACCATTATTATCGTTTATACCAATAGCAATGTCAATTCTCTGCATGCTGGTCCACATATAGCCAAAACAGCACCATCCATGCACAAGAGGGAAATACTGGCAGGCTTGGGGAACCCCACGTTTTGAAGAAGTACAAAAAAATATTTAAGAAAAAATACACCTTGGAGTAAATCCCTCAAAAACAGCCCAATGAGGACTGAGTATACTCAGTGGACATAGAATGCCGATGGACTCAGGAGCACTTGGGGGAGGAAAATGGGAGAAGGTAATGGAGTACTCCGGTAGAGGGTCTGCTGAACAGGAGGACTTCACGCTGCAACATCTAGTTGCAGATTCCCCTTGCTTTTCTAAATTATTTTCAGTTGCAAAGTGGTTTTGCAATCCTTACTGCATTCAACCCCACAATAGCATGTGAGGTAGGCTATTTAATATTCCCATTGTACAGATTGCAGTTGAGTCTGAAGGAAATCTATTCACGACCTTTGAGTTCATGGCCCAAACTGTCATTTGACTCTGGGTCTCTCGATCCCAAGTTCTATACTTCGAGTTTTCCCCATGAAAATGCTATATACGCTCCTCTTCTTCTTCCTTGGCATTTAGAGTTGCATAGAGAGCAGGTACAATAAAGGAAAGGCTTTCCCACCAATTCTGCCAATAGATGCGGGAAGCCGAATAAACTTGGAACCCGACAATGAAAGCTACAGAAAGAGGGAGGGGGAAGAGCTATTTCCCCACGTGTAGCCTGTGTGTCTTTGTCTTAGTCTTTTTGGTAGCGTGCCTGGTTGGAGCCATGGCAGCGCGCCAGCGAGGGGCCCAAGCCTTTAGGGGGGGCCCCCTCAGGAACCGACCCCAGGCAGCTCCTGGTAAAATTAGCTGGTTTGAGGGCTCTAAGTAAAGGCAAGCCTTGTGGGAGTTTCACCCATCTCAGACCTGCGGGTAGATGGAGTAGTTCTCCTCGGGCAACAAGGCTGTGCTGGATTTAACCCTTGAAGAGAACACCCTCAGGTAACTGGTGTGTGCCTGAGAGTTATTAAGGAATCAGGTTTTATTTTTAGCTCTATTTCTGTGTACTAAAGTGTCTCTCTCTCTATTTTGTGTGCTTCTCTCATTTCCCTAATCTTGTTGTAAAATGCTACCAGAATAAACCTTGTCGTGGTTTTACCCCACATGGGTTTTGTAGTACTCTGTGAGTTCAGGATGAGAATGTAAATAAAAAGCACAACAGCTAATAATGAACCCTAGATGTATACATTTACAAGCATACTGAAAGGGTTAAAAAAAAATCCTCCTCCCTACATCCTGTGGTCCTGAAGAAAATCTCCCCCATGCCTGCTATTAACAGTTAAAAAAATAAAACTATTATTATTGGTTACAGTTACATCCCGCCTTTCCTCCAAGGAGCTCAAGGTGGTGTACATGATCTTCCCCCTCTCCATTTCATCCTCACAACAACCCTGTGAGGTAGGTTAGGCTGAGAATCAGTGACTGGCCTGAAGTCACCCAGTGATATTCATGGCCGAGTCGAGACTAGAACCCAGGTTTCCCGAGTCCCAGTCCAACACTCTAACCACTACACCACACTGGCAATGTGTTTAGCATCACATCTACTTTGGCTGCCAGAGATATCAAGAATGTTTTGTTGTATTTCCAGTGCAACATTTAGTGCAGACTGTTTTAAATACCCTCCAGTGTGGGCAATGATGAGTGCACCCCATAAGTAAGAATATGTCCTGTTGCCTTGACTGCCATAGTGAGAGCACTGAACATGTGCAAACTTTCTCTCTCTCTTCTTCCAGTACCCAATGGTAGCTGACTTGTTTCATGATGAAAAAGATCCTGCACCAGCTGCTCCAGCCGGAAAGGGAGCTTCCTCAAAAATCAATATCCGCTCTGCCCGTCCGACTGTGAAATCAGCCAATAAAGAGCATAAGAAAACAGTGGGACATCAGGTAGAAAATAATCTCTTTCAACAGAACTTCCGTACGTGTATCGTAACATGCTTACGCACTCCCACCTAGAATATAATGTTAAGTCAATGGATAAGTGTCATGTCTCCAGAGCAAATAACGTGCAAAAGTACTGTATTTTATTTTAAAAAATAAGTCTAGTACTAAAGTTAATGTCTGATGATAGGCATTCTCCCCTCTCCCCCCCCCCACCTTAGAATTGGGGTGGGGAGGGTATAGAAACCTCAGGGAATGCTGCATCAGGAGAGAGGAAATTTTATTTGGATGCAAAACCACCCCAATTCTCATCCTAAGGGAGAGATTCTGTCACAGCTGGCGCCAGGTTTGAGAGGGCCCTGCCCAAGGTTCCTCACTGTATGGGTCCCCTAGTGTCACCTGGGTGCCCCACCTGAGGACCTACCACTACCAATAACAGGCTGCCTTTTAGTTATTTAAGGCACAATCTTATGCATGTTTAGACAGGAGGCGGGAAAGTTCTACAACTCCCAGCATTCCCCAGCCAGCCATAGCTGGCTGGGGAATGCTGGGAGTTGTATGATTTTTTTCTGTCTAAACATGCATAGGATTGTGCTCTTATTTATTTAAATCATACTGTACTTATGGCTAGGTACTGTGAAGAAAAGTGCTGGTACAAGTGCTCTATCTTCATTATCTCCGATGCCTTTGGGCCCCCAAGGGTTGCAGAAGTATAAACAAATTGGGGGGGGGGGTTCTTAGTTGGGGAGGGACCCCAAAAACAGCCCAGTGAGGACTGAGCGTGTTCAATGGCCACTTTTTTGGGTGGGTGGGGGGCGATGTAAAATGGGATGGGGAACAGAGAGGAGTGGCTGGAATCCTGAACAGCAGCACTCCACGCTGCAACGTTTTGTTGCAGGTCCCACTTGTTTGGCCTCTCACTTCAGGGATGGATTTGTCTTCTTGATTGTCTCTTCCAGTTCCGTAACTCCTTGCATTTGCTTATGGAGACACTGAATGCCACCACTCCACATTATGTACGCTGCATCAAGCCAAATGATGAGAAACTTCCCTTCAGGTAAGTGCTGCTTTCTGATGAGACAGGAGCCTTGATAGGCTGTTGGAAGGTCTACCGCAAAATGTACTATGAATCATTTGCCATTTGGCTGTCGGTGTTGTGTGATGATTACTTCTCTATATTCTTATCAAAACAACTATAACCGTGTATGGGTTGATCTTGTCGGATCCTAAGTAATCCCCTACGATGAACCATTGGGAAATGGAGGGGAAGCATTGTGACCTACTAGCTTTTGATGAACCCTCTGAGTTTGAGGCTTCATGTGCACTGCAAATTAGTGGTATTTGCTTGCACCCAACAGGCCATTAGTGACCTGCCATATGAAGTGCTGAGATCGATCAAAACGAACAAGCTTCCTCAGGCATCTAAGGGCAGTTCACATATTCATCTGTTCCACTTGTGAACTTAATTGCTTGTTTCCCCAACGCTGGATGACTTAAGGTTGACTGCATGAACCACTTCCTTTGCAACATCAAAACAACATGATATTTACTCTAACACCACAAAGACTTTGCCTTGGTGCTGGAAGCAGATAGGGTAGCGCAAATTCTTAGGAGGCTGGCGATAGGTTGGAAGGAACCCAAAGGCCATTTTACCCAGTCAGTTGAGATGGACATCATTGCTTCTGTTGGCAGGATGGCCTTAAATCTCTGTGCATAAAAGCTGCCCTGAGACAACCATTTCACACAACCTCTTATCACTTGATAGTAGCAATTATCATTTGAGAAAACATGGCTCGCCCTGTGAGCTTCTTTGCTGAGTTAGATTTTGAACCCTGGGTCTCCCTGTTCCTAGTCCAGCTTTTTATTCGCTACGCCATACTGGCATAGTTTGGGGAGGGACTATAGGTCAAGGGTACAGCATTTCTTTTGAATCTGGGACCTTCTCAATGCAACCCATGGCCCATGAACATATGAAACTCCCTATCCCAAATCACACCACTGGTCCACCTGAGAGTCTGGGCATTTCCAGGCCTGCTACTAGATAATCCTTTTAACTGGAGATACCGGGGATTGAACCTGGGATCTTCTACAGGCAAATGTGCCTACAAGTGAGCTATGACCCTCCCATAAGTACCTGGCATCTCCAATTTTTTTTAAAAAAAGGATTTGGAATAGTGCTACAGACAATGCTGGGTTAGCTGGAACAGTGGTATGACTCAGTATACGGCAGCTACAGTGTTTTTCACAGTGTTGAATGTGGTCATTTCAGTGAGGGGTGCCTTCCACAGTTCCAGTTGCAGCATACACACGTCTCACTAGCCCTATTCAGGTTTTCTTCCCCCCCCCCACTCCACCGCACCCCCGTGAGCAGGAGAGTAGGGACAAGCCTCTTGGTGTTGCTCCCTTCTGCATGTCTTCATCGCCATCCATGCAGCCTCCCGTGTGTTGGGGGCTGACCCCTGCAGTGGGGAATCTTTTCTATTCGAGTAGACTCCCTGCATGATTGAGAGGAATCCTGGAAAAATCAAGGTTCTAAATTGTGCGGGGGGGAAGCTACTCAAATAGAAAAGGCTCCCCACGCTGCAGAAGTTCAGCCCCCAACCCACGGGAGGCTGCAGGCACAGCGACAAGGCCAACAATCTCGTTCCCATTCTCCCCCTCACACTATGGTAATCCCTTGCAGGGGAGAACGCCTGAATAATGCTACTGTGGCTAGAAGCAACGTTTACCTCCAGTAATGCACAATGAGATAATTTAAATAATATATCGTACTAAGTAAGGCTGGTGGTGAGCTCCCACACTCTGGAGGCATTCAAGGTGCAGCTGGACGGCCATCTGTCAGCTTGGCATTGATCATGCCTGCATTGAGCAGGGGGTTGGAATCGATGGCCTTGAGGTCCTCCATCTACTTTCATGACGCAGCGTGGTGGTTTGTCTGGACTCAGGGATCGTCCCCACTCGGCAGAACTTGGTACTTGGGCGTCCCTCACCTACCTACCCACAGTTTTTGAGGATACATGGAGAGGAGAGACTATTAGCGCCTGGGTTCACTGTATAAATATAATAAAATAAAATAAATATTATTCCTTTGCCAGTGTTGCTGCCCCCATAGCAGTGCAATATATTGGAATGCAGCATGCCACCACCTGTTATCAAGAACATAATGAGGAAAGAGTTTATGTTGAGTTTTCAAGCTTCTTATCATTTCAGTGAGAATTTATGGAAGCAAACACCAAAACCATAGCAGAGACCAATAAAACAGCAACTGTGTGGAATACAATGTGAAACAGGCAGAGGAAATATCTATGCTATTGAAACGAGGACATCAGTAGGAACATTACAGAAATGAGAGCGTTATTCCTATCAGCTAATGCAGCAACAGAATTTTGATGGATATGTGGATCACCTCACTCACTGACATTTAATAACACATTCCTCTTTATTGCATTTATATATTTAATGAACTTCCCATGGCTATATCTTCGGGACTAATCTTGTATTCCTGTACAATCAGTAGCTGCTGTAATGGAGTGAATATTCCATTAAAATATCAACCATCACTGAAACAAAGTGTACACTCAATTATAATCCTATGGCTACCAGCAGTCATTCTATATCTAGTCCCTTGATGAATTCAAATTCAGATTAGAGAAAATAGGGTGTATGAGCAAATAGTGTCCTGGAATTTATCATTACGAAAGGTAGCAAAAAATAATCACTATGTATATTTATTCTGTGTTTTGCTACCCTCCAAAATCTTCAGGTAATATGTTAATTTGGATGACATTTCAATGTCCCTGTAAAACCAGTCTGACAGAAGCAGAGCAGTAAGTTTCTCTTAATGACTGGCCATGGATATTTTAACCACTGCCCGTAAGATAAAAACCACTTCCAAATCAGCCATACCATGTACTTTATTTATGCTTTAAAAGGATGAACACTGTGGTTCTTTAATCCTTTTTAGGTTCAGGTTCGGGGCCTAAAAATGCACCATTGCATTGGCCATCAGTTCTTGGAAGGGATGTGTGAGGAATCCAGTACAGAGGTGAAAATCTTATGGATGTTCTCAGCTCAGCCCATCAGATTCTGTTCTGTCAACCCTGTGCTGGCACTGACTCAATCTTCCGTTTTTAAAACAGGCCACGATTTGTGTACCGTAATTTCCCCTCCCCCCAAGAGCTGGGGAAATTTGTGCAAAATTTATGCAGATTGCAGCACAGGGGCCTGATTTTTGCACAGACCTGAATTTAACTGTCAGAAAATTCAAGGGGGCCAAGATGGCGTGTGTGCATTTGCTGTGAGAGGAGGGGGCTTCCCGGCTTCTCGTGTTAAACGCTACAACAATGACGACTCGGATCTAACGAGTTGGCCCTGATTTGCACAGATTTGTGCAAATTGCGATTTGCTGGAGATGTGCAGTTCTCGGCTCCCAAATCTGCGCAGATATTTTGAACAATTTTGCAGAAGTCGAACCCCACCCGACTCAGCCCACTTTCGGCCATTGGGTCGGAAATGTCTCAAAAGTCTGTTGAGCTCAAACGGAACAAGTTTTCCAGTGTCGCACCTCCCTAGTTTTTGGCACTTCCAGTCATTGCTTTCACTCAAGTTAGATTTCAATCTAATTCATAACAAAGGGGAAGCATAGTAAGACTAGGGCTCTTCCACAGTCTCACGACCCTGAGTCTCCCACCATTCCTCTTTAGATGAAGAGGTTAGGGTCAGTTTCTGGGCCATGACAATGCATGGCCTCCTGCTCTCAGCCTAAATAATAAGCAGGGTATTAAATCGTAGGGTTGGAGGGAAAATAGTAGACCATCTAGTCCAGGGCTCTCCAACCTTGGGTCCCCAGATGTTGCTGGCCTACAGCTCCCAGCATACCTAATCCCAGCATGGCTAATGGCAAGGGATTCTGGGAGCTGTAGGCCAGCAACATCTGGGGACCCAAGGTTGGAGAGCCCTGATCTAGTCCAATCTCCTGCCTCAATCAGGAAATCTAGAACTAGAACATCCTCAACAGTTGGCTATCCAGCCTCTGCTTGAAGACCTCCAGCAAAGGAGAAACCACTACCCTCTACGTAATTAGTTCCATTGTGAGACTGCTCTTACTATCCTAATGTTCAACTGAAACCTGCCCTCCTATAATTTAAGTCCATTAGACTTAATCTTGCCCTCTGGGGCAACAGGGAACAAATCCTTGCCCTCTTCTGTGTGACAGCCCTTCAGGTGTTTTGAAGAGTGCTGTCATGTCTTCTCTTAGTTTTCTTGCACATCATGATACTTCATGAAGGTCTGCCACCCACCGAAGTTTTGCCATGGTTACTATCGTGAAATTTGTGATACTCTTTGCTTCTTGCTAAACATATTGTTGAATAATTGCTGTGCTCTGTTCCCCAGGGTGGCCACAGTTTGGTAGCGACAGCAGCATTTCAGAGAGGTCTCTTTGTTATTGCCAACATAAAGAATTGTTTTGGGGATTCGCATGATGAAGGGTGTTCAGCCAAAGTAAAATTGATACTGTTATTTATTAGTATTAAAATGGCACATGCACAGATCTGCTCCTTCCTGGAGTAGTACACTAAATGTCTGCTCTTATGTATTTAACTTCATGATAATTTAATGGATCACTTGCTGCGGGCTTGACAGCTGTGATGAATTTTATGATGCGGCAAACACCAGGAGGAGGCGTATTTCTTCTGCTATTCTCATGCATCCAGGCCCTAGTCAAAATTGCTCATTGATTCTGGATCTACACATTTTAAATACTAGGAACAATTGGTGCATCTGCGTCCACCGGTTCTTCTTTTCCTCATGTTGACTTGCATTTTGGAGGAGGCAGAGCATATGCTTTGCATGAATAAATATCGAGGTTCACCTGGTACCTTCAGTTTAAAGAATCTCAGTTAATAGGGATTCAAAAGTCTCTCTGCCTGAGATCCTGGAGAAGTAATGGCCACCACTCAGGTCTCTCCAACCTTGGGTCCCCAGATGTTGCTGGACTACAGCTCCCAGAATCCCTTGCCATTAGCCATGCTGGCTGGGTATGCTGGGAGCTGTAGGCCAGCAACATCTGGGGACCCAAGGTTGGAGAGCCCTGCTGTAGATAGTACAGCTCGATGAACCATTGCTCTGACTGACTTAGAATAAGGCAGTTTCTTTCAGAGCCTCTTGGTGTCATGACCCAGGGTTCTGATTCCCCCTCCTCAGGAGGAGAAGCCTATGATATAGACCTCTTAGACCCAAGAGAGGATGTGGCTGCAGAAGCATCCATTGATGTCAGTCTTGGCTCAGGGCCCTCAGCCCCAGAAGAGCCCCTGGGACCAGCCCCCCTGCTTCTGGAGGAGGTCGCATTGCCATCCTCAGTTTCTGAGGAGTCCTACTCTGAACCCACCACCACATCCCGGTTGCCTCCGTGCCATTGCACCCAAAGGCTTCAACAGCAAACACAGTCCCTTTAAGAGAGAAGGCCTCTGGCAGTGTGTGGAAGGAGCCTCTAGGAAGCCCAAGTCCTATTTAAGGCTCCAGCCTGCCAGTTGTTGGAGCAACAGACAAGTTGAGCTTGTCTGGCTTCCAACCCAGGCTTACTCAGAGCTTTCCACGGTGCTAGCCATTCCTTGATTTCTATAACTCATGAGCCCTTCACTGGCGCCCGTGAAGCTCCCTGCAACCTCCTTGAGAAACATTACGGTGCCCGGTTCTCCTTCCTGCTCCTGAACCTGCCGCTGATCAGCTGTTCGGCAGGCAAGAAGAGGAGGAAAGCGTTGCTTCCTGACCCTGCCCGATCTTCTTCTGCCCACAGAGACCTTTCCCCTTTCATCTCTCTCTCTCCACTCGCAGCCTCTAGCCTCCCTGTTTTTCTCCCCGTCCTTTCCTCACTATTTCTCTGCTTTCCCCTTCCCCATTCCTAGCTGGCTTCTTTCTCTCCCATATCCTTGCTCTCTCTACCACCCACCCCTTTATCTCACTGTTCCTCTCCACTTCTAGCCTCGCTATTTCTCCCCAACCTCTTTACCTTGCGGATTCTCCCCCTCCTAGCCCCTAGGCTTGCTCCTTCTCTCCACTTTACACTTGCCTTGCTATTTCCCCCTCCCAGCCTCTATCCTTATTTCTCTCCCCTCCACCTCTTTGCCCCACTGTTTCTCCCCCATCTAGCCTCTAGCCTTGCTCCAGCCCCTTCTCTCATTCTTCTCACACTCACACACACACACACACACACACACACACACAGAGAGAGAGAGAGAGAGAGAGAGAGAGAGAGAGAGAGAGAGAGAATCTTCCCAGGCAGGGGTTCTGATGGCAGAGGAGAAGGTAGGAGTGCCAAGTGGGAAACAGAGTGGTTGAGCCTGGGGTTGAAGTAGGGAAAACCTTTTCTTTCCTTTTGGGGCTGGGGCCATTTTTCTTTCCTTTGGAGGGTGTGTGTGTGTGTGTGTGTGTGAATAGGATGAGCAGAGCAATCCTATATAGGCCTGTGTTTGCTTAGCCCATCTCATCTTAAAACAAGCAGCATGCAAGATGTCCTAAAGCTTTCACCATGGCCATGATGCCAAACGCTTTGCTTTCAGTTGTACTATTCTGGCCTATAATGCATGTTTGCAGGTGTGAAAGTAGCACACTGAGGGGAGATGGTGGAGGACAAAATGTCGTCAGAAAGACACCCCAATGAGCTTTGTCTTTGACTGTCTGCAGCTACTATATCCCCCTCTCTTCTTCTCCTTCACCGCCATTTTTGTTCTCACCCTTTGGGATGTGAACTCACATTGTGAACATGGCTATTCTGCAGTACCACGTAGCCAATCGATCATCACTGAAGGTGAATGAAGCCAGTTTGTTTGAGCTACCTCTGGGGCGGTGGGGAGGAAATGCATTAGCTCTCTGAAGAGGCAACAGAGTCAACACTCCATGTTGTCACACTGCTGCAATGGTTTCATTGTCATAGTGCAAGGCAACAAAATAAGGAACACCTACTTAGGTGCCCTGGCAGTGCGCTGACACATTCCCTCCCTATGTGAATGCTTCACTTTCATGACCCCTTGAGCCCATGACCAAGAATCGGCAAAAGGTTTGGTGCTTTGGGTGTATGTGAAAAGGTTCATGCCATTCTGCCTTGGCCCAAATGTTATCTGTATTCTTTGACTAGTCCTCAATGTGTAGAGAGGGCTGCAGGGTGGAGATTAAGGAAGCTGAACAGGACCTTTTCCAAGCTGAAGGCATGGCGCCACAGCAAGGGAATTGGTCACCAAACCCAGCGTTGCTAATTTGGTTCTGGCAAATGGCCACTTTGCCATGGTTAGAGAGCTGCCAGTCCGAAGGTGGGGAAACTGCCATCCGCACAGCAACTTCTTGTCCATGCACTTTAAGCAGGAAACAATTATCTTATAAACCACCTCTGTGATGGGAGAGTGAAGATTGAGACAGTATGCCCACCTTCCCCAGCCTGGTATCCTCCACACGTCTTGGATTGCAACTCCCATCAGCC
This sequence comes from Shinisaurus crocodilurus, assembly GCA_021292165.1. Taxonomy (NCBI): domain Eukaryota; kingdom Metazoa; phylum Chordata; class Lepidosauria; order Squamata; family Shinisauridae; genus Shinisaurus; species Shinisaurus crocodilurus. The sequence goes on along the minus strand of CM037877.1, from coordinate 5,070,877 downwards.
CATCAGCCTTGACCGTATTATTTATTTTATTTGTGCCCCACCTTTCCTACCAAAAAATGGCACTCAAGGTGGCTTACAGAACCAATTAAAATGGATTAAAACCATACATTAAAATGCAATAAAAACATAGCAATGTTTATGTTATAACATACGTACATAACAGAACAATTAAAACCGCACCCAGCCCACCAGACCCACTTGCAGGTTAAATAAAGCAGTCTTTGCCTGCTGGCAGAAGGACATCAAAGAGTGAGCAAACCCTTGGGAGGGAGTTCCACAGTCTGGCAGCAGACAGACACTGAAAAGGCCCTGTCTCGGGTTGCCACCAAACGCTCTTCTGATGGTGGCAGTCTCTCGAAAGAAGGGCCTCTCCAGATCTTAAGAATCGGGCAGGCACGTATGGGAGAAGGCGGTCTTTCAGGTAGCCTGGTCCCAAGCTGTATAGGGCATTATAGGTCATAACCAGCACTTTGAATTCTGCTGGAAACAGACCAGTAGGTAGCCAGTGAAACTGTTGTAACAAGGCAGTTGCATGCTTCCTGTAGCCAGCCCTGGTCTGGCCATTGACCATGTTGACTAAGGCTAATTGGAATTGTAGACCAAAACATCTGGAGGGCACCAGGTTGAGGACGGCTGCTGTACATGATTTAAGAATGCTTTAGGGCACAATCCTATGCATGTTCAGACAGAAAAAAGGCCTGCGACTCCCAGCATGCCCTAGCCAGCAGGCTGGGAGGCGTAGGCCTTTTTTCTGTCTCTAAAAGTGCATGGGAATGCACCTTTAGCCAGATATTTCTGTGTAGTACCTATCAACCCAGGAGCTGTGTTTTGCAAGATCCTCCTAGTGCTACTTTTCATGCAATCCTCATAATGCTTGGTCTATTTTTGTTTCTTTTGATTGCAATTTAAATTGTATTGAACATCAAACTATCCTTAGGGAAATTTGAAGCCTCCTCTGGCAAAGCAAATTGTTGTGGCAGTTCCAACGGGAAACCACCAGTAAAGCACTTAATACGAATTGACCCTATAGAGATTAGCATTGTGAACAATTATGCTGCGTACTTTAAAATAAAACTGCTGTTAGCACATTTAGATTTGTTGTATTGCCATGTTCATATATGCCATACATTGTGCCTTTGCAGCTTTGATCCAAAGAGAGCTGTGCAGCAGCTGAGAGCCTGTGGTGTGTTGGAGACCATCCGTATCAGTGCAGCCGGCTACCCGTCCAGGTACCGTATCTCCAAAACTATTTTGTGGTGGTGTTTTTCAATTTATATATTTTATTCTATGTTATTATTTGTTGTTATTGTTATTATTTATTTATTTATTTATTTATTTCATTTCATTTATATACCGCCCAATAGCAGAAGCTCTCTGGGCGGTTTACAACAATTCACATAAACACTGACTTCCCTGTGGCCCTGCCTCCCCCCCCCCATCTCCCAGGGTTGGGGGGGCAGTCCAGCTGGAGCAGGCCCTGATGTTCCCTCTGCCTGCTCCTGCCTCCTTCACTCCTCGGGGATACAGATGACCAGGGCAACTGATCTTTGGGGTAATGTATGTAGCTGGCTTTATTGCTGAGCAGCTTTGTCTTTTGCGGTCAACGTAACAACCAGCTTCATCATTTGCAGCAATGGGGTTGTAAACGTAAGGCTACTCTGATGACAAGTGTCTTTATGAGTCTTCTTGTTGCTCTCCTTTACGCTCTGCCATAGAGTGTTAATGCGCACTAGCAACAAAAAGGGACTGCTCTAAAGGGTTCTGTATGGGTCCCCGGAGATGCATATGGATCAAGCAATCTCCCAGCCTCTCATTGCTTCTCATAATACACCCTCACTAATGACATTTCATGTGTTGCCAGACTGGCTTGGTGAAGGGAGCTTTTGCATATTACTTTTGAAAGGTGCTGCTGGGAAGAGCACCTCAGTTTCAGACTGGCGTTGAGGGTTGGTATTGCTGGGCACCTGCCAAGGCCCAAGCTCTCTGCCCACCCCCTACTGACACTGCTGGAGCCCCCTGACCTTGCTACTCACCCTCTGTGCTGTTGCTGCCTGCTCACCTGCTCTCCGATGAAGCAAGTAGTGACAAGTGAGAAGATGGAGCGGCACCCTCCACTTGCCTTGCACTCTCCCTTTGGGCAGTTGTGTGGATTGGGCCCAGCGGGGAAAGGGCAAATGAATTTAGTAAGAGTGTCAAGGAGGAAGGGGAACCCCACTGAAGGCATCTTGCCGAAAGGCTCCCCAGATCTTGCGACAGATCTATGAAGTTGCCGTATCCTGCTCGGCTTTACACATATCCTTCCTCTGGGGGTAGGGGTTGGGGACAGGTGGGAGAGAGAGGTGTGCACCAAGTATTTTGGTGGTGGAGGTCCAGAAGGACAGGACAAAAGAAGTGAATGAGGAAGAGAATGTGGAACCAAATTTATCATCTTTTTTTTTTTAAAGGTTACTGCAAGGGGAAAGGGAGGAATTATAATAGGGTAGCCAAAATAAAGTTCAGGGCTTTTCTACACGAGGCTGTTAATCCGCTGCATCTACTTTCGGTTTTGTCACAAAATTGAGATTCGAGCACTACATGAGGAGGGTTTCCTTCCCTTCTTTTCTGCTACATAACCTCTAGGTGGCACTGCGGTGTAGCATGGTAGTGAAATTCGCAAGTAGAAACTGTGCTTTCTTTCTGCCCTCAAAAATAATACCCCATTTCCCCTGTTCTAAAAAAAAAAAACTCATGGACAGTGCGTTTACAAACAGAAGCGAAACTGGAGAGGTCATCATATCGTCGTCCAAAGAACCCGTAAACAACTGAGAGTAGGGAATGTCGAGTGCCCAACAAATGCCTCATGTAGAAAAGCTCTCAGAGCCACGCACACTATTAGCTGTTCAGCTGCAGCTCATAGTCCGCTCAGGGCTTTGCCCAACTCAGCTAAACACTGAAGAATAAAGTGATAGGATCTTGGAAAGAGATGGAGGAGGGCAGCAGCGTGATCTGAGGCACCCCTAATGATGGTGGACTCAGGTCGGAGGAATCATGGGAAAGAAGAGCAGGCTGGTTGCGGACTGGGGGTTGGGGAGATGGGGGGGAGTAACAGGGCAGCCTTCCCCAACCTGGTGCCCTCTAGATGTGTTGGACTACATGGCCATAGTGGCTAGGAATGATGGGAGTTGCAGTCCAACACATCTGGAGAGCACCAGATTGGGGAAGGCTGTAATAGGGTACTGGGGAAATCAGGAAGAGAGAGGGGCTATGGAGAGGGCCGGCTAGGGGGAAAGAAATCCACAGGGGCTGGGGCAGTGCTGCTTGTCAAGAAAGGTGCTTTGTATGCCTTGGCCATCCCACAGCAGCCTTGTAAAGAATCCCACAAAGGTAACTAGCCTGCAAAAATGTTTACTAGCCTGCTTTTTACTCATAAGAGAGGCTAATAGAGAAGGGAACTCTTTGAGTGAAAAGCAGGGTAGTAAAAAAATAATAATCCAGGCTTGGTTTCTTTGCAAGGAATGGAGGAGCGGGTTTCCCCTCTTCCACACCCAGCATGGAATTGCAGGGGGGTGCTGGAGGGAAGGATGGAGCGGGAAGGGTGCCCCAGGAGATTCCGATCGGTGCATAGAACAATCAGCTTAGTTTACTCCACGTTCATAAGGAATTCCAGCCATACCACTGGGCTGAGAAAATGGAAGGCTGTTACTCATATACATTTCTTCTCATCATCCACGCAGATAAACCACTATGATAAAGTTCAGCAGACCTTAATAAGAAATTATACTTTTTCCTATAATGTGGATTTTTTAAAGCCTTGCCATTACTATTTAAAGCCATCCCAAAAGCAATGAAAGACCTGTATATAATATTTATGGTAACCTGTCAAAATATCAGGAAAAATACGCTACTTTAAACTTGATGGGCCTGTAAGAATGAAAGCACCAGTTTAATCACCAAAGTTTAGTCTTCCTTTGGGCATGTTCTGTGCCAGTTTACTTTAATGCAAGACTGACCTGTAACCCTGGGCCATCGAGAGAATCTTGTGATGAAAGCCCTTCCTGGACTGTACAATTTCAGGAAGCAGTGAAAGATTGCCTGTTTGAAGGCTCCAGCATGAAATAAGCCTCCCTGTGTGCAGGAATCACGTGTCATATAAGTAGATCGGGACCCTTGAGTTTTGGCTTAGCAGCAACTGCACTGCCCAAGTAACACATGAAGTTGGACCTTTGCTATCTCCCTTTTCTCCCCAGAATCCTTTGTGTTTGGCCAATGTTATTGTTGTTTTACTTTTGTTCTTGGAGTTCTCATTTCATTCCAGACGAGGTTTTACTCATGTTGAACTTAGCTATTTATCATGTTGTCGACTCGCTTTTAATATTGTTAACTGCTAAACCCATAAATCCATCTTGCTATTTATTGCTATTCATTTATTTAAAACATTTATATCTCACCTTTCCTCCAAAGAGAAGGTGGCTAACAACAAAAATAAAACCATAAATTAACAATTTAAAAACATGCTTTACAATTTAACACTGAAGCAGCAGCAGGAAATTACAAAATATACAGCAACGTTAAAAAATAATTCAAAAGCCAAAGACAGGGTTTTTTAAAAAAAAAAAAAAAAAGTTCAGTAAAACAGCAAGTTACAAGCTAAAGGTAAAGTCTGCTAACAAAGATGATCGAGAGGTTGCTTGTAAAGGTTGCTAACAAACATGATAGAGGTGTGTGTGTGTGTCTAGAAAACTTGCAATGGTGTGCTTTTCTGAGCTCACTTGGCTGTTGATTAAGAACTAGTGCATAGTGACAGATGGCCAGTAAAAACCTGTAAGATGGGGGTTTTTACTGGCCATCTGTCTTTTTCTGCCCTAATGCAGAAAAAGATCTCTCGGTTTCCAGGCACCTGAGCTTCCCAGTACACCATGGAAGAGTTACCATGTAATGCCAAATCATGGTTTAGCGTTACGAGGATAAGCTGCAATGAGCAATGATCCTCCTTTACCTCTCCAGCCAGGAGGGGGAGTATGCAAGCCCCAGACTTGGTGCAGCTTGCCCTCATAATGCTAAAACAGAGGTGGGCAACATCCAGGGACATGGGGGCCAATTCCCTCCCCCAAGAACCCACCGGATGCTGCTCCCCACCCCTGCGCCACCGCTATTGCTGCTGAAAATAATTTATCTTCAAAGCAAAATCATTTTAAAGCAAAACCACATTCCCAGAAGTTTCCCAGGAGTGCGATTTGACTTTAAAACCAGGCATGTGCTCCCCTGTGCCTTGTTTAAAGAGACATCATGGCTTTTTTTGCTGCCGCCACTCCACAGAATTTTGACGACACAGCAGGAGCAGTGGTGGGGGTTGCAAAAAGGGTCAGGGGCGCACATGCGGGCCACAGCCCAATTGTTGCTCAGCCCTGAGCTAAACCATCAGTAGGAGATTTCATAGATTTCATCAATCATAGAGTTGGAAGGGGCCTACAAGGCCATCGAGTCCAACCCCCTGATCAATGCAGGAAACTAGAGGAGGGGGTCTCCCATCCAAGTAATAACCAGGCCTGACCCTGCCTAGCTTTCCACGCTCAGACAAGCTGAGCCAGCGTGAGTCACTTAGCGTTACGTGCAAAACAGTTCTGTGTAAGACAAGATTTTGTTTTTAACAGAAGGCCAGGAAACTTCTAGTCCCATCTGGGCAGATGGCTGAGTGAACTGTTGTGGCTACAGATTCCATCCACAGCTGTCCAAAGATGTCTCTCTGTGTAGAAAACCATGTACTTCAGCTTGGCTTGTTTCGCTTTGCCTGACCCCCATTGAACTGCACAGCATGGGCGAGAGGGAGAAGACGTTGCTGTTCCAGTTGTTGCTTCTCTTTGGTCTGGGAGTTGAGGATTGGCCTCACAGTTCTCCACGATGTTGTTGTTGTAACATTTCTTTTCCTCTGGTATTCTCTACTCTTTTTTAGGAGATAGTGGCTTTAGGTTTTGCAAGCTTTTTAATCGTTCCTGATTGCTGATAGCAGAACTGCAAGGCCACGGGTTTATATCATACCAAAAACATTGAGATAGTGACTAATCATCACACTAGAATAGAATTTCCCTGTATAAGCTAATTTGGTAGATAGCATTTAAAGTCAGAATTTGATTCTGTGGTGAAAGCAAAGAAATAAATGGATTTGTTCACTTCTGTGAAACTCTTGAGAGGTCACGCTGGCAGCACCATATTATGTGGGACTTGTTTCACATGAAAGAATATTGTTGGCCAAGTTGAATGGATATAGAGAAAGCCAATGAGCAAATATTGGAGGGTATGCACATATTTGTCTAGTAATAGATGGGAATTTGAAGTCTCTGTGAAATATTCATTGTAGAAACTCTTCAGATTTGCATGAGTTGTACTCTGCTTAGGAACTGTTACAATGGACCTGCTTTGTTCGGAGGAGTTCATTCTTGAGGAGTTCATTCTTGCCAAAGGATCATTGACATTAGTCAATGTGTTCATTTCTTTTCATTATTGGACAGTTTGTCAAAATTCTCTAAGGTATGGATCGACAACTAACATTTGTGATTTTCGTTTTTGGGAGCAAGCAATTCTGTATTTGCAGCTTCAGATAAAATGCCCTGAAGAAAGCAACTGTTTTCTGACAAGTGTGTTTCACAGTTAAGCCAACTGCACAGAATGGAGAAGGCTGCACTATTGTCGATGCTTTTGAGCAATAGTCCAGCATCGTAAATGCAATAGAACCTGTAACACCTTGACTGGGAACAGTGATAAGCAACAGCAAACTTTTTGCCATTTTGCCAAAGAGCAAGGATAAGCAACAGCTAAGAAGAAGAGTTCAATGCAATAGCAAGCTAGTCAGCACTTTGAATGCCCTTAAACTTGTACTAACCATGTGGAAATCCTACCCTTATGAAAATTACATATCTGTTTTTGCAGATAAATGTCCCAAACTGGCAGTGTCACTTTTCAGTGAGGCAGAAATGATAGGGAAAGTTTTGCACATCCCTACATTAAGTTGCTACCTTTTCCAGATGAAGCGGCCGGGGTGGGGGGGACAATGACAAAATAGCCAAATGTGTTCATGAAAGATTTTCTAGTGATATTGACCCTCCCTCATGGCTACCTGACATGGATATGGTGAGCCTTTATAGAGAGGCTTTTCAACGTCGGCAATAGGAATGTGTTGTCAGTTCTTCACGTGATGCACAGAGAACTTTAAAGTACTGCATTTGGCAAAAGTCTTAACTTCTATGGTATGGGAATATGCTTGGTTGCGGTTACACAAAATACTGGATTTCTGCGTTTTATGTGATGTAAACAGAAAAGGCATCATTCAGTCTGAAGCATTGCACAGGAGCAGAGAAGTAAGTTCATTATTCAGAAATACTGTGATGAATGCCTCATGCCTTAGAAGTGGATAATGTATCAATCACAGCCTTTTTGTTTAAAACATAGAACCCTATCTCTTTCTTCTTGAATCAATTTGTCTTCTTTCTAGAAGCTGGCTACCTGAAAGCTAATCTATAGATTGAATAGTTGGGCTCCTCAGCTATCACCCACAAACTCCTCCCGTGTGTGGACATTCCAGCTTTCAGATGAGTGAACTAATGTTCACCAAGTTCAGAATGGCCAGTCGTAAGAATCTAAAGAACCCTTGCTAGGTCAGAACAATGTGCATTCCAATAATTCGAGCAGTGGCCGGCCAGAGCTCTGAGGAGCTCATAAGCATAATGATAAAGCCTGCTCTGCTGTTTGCCCCACTATATGGTATTTAGAATCATATTACCTCTGTACTGGGAGGTTCCTTTTAGCTGGCATGGATAACATGAGAAACCTGCAACAAAATGTTGCAGTGTGGAATGATCCTGTTCAGGATTCCAGCCAGCCATAACTTTTCCTAGGATACTCCATTCCAGTCCCACCCTCTCCCCCACCCCCCGGTTTTTCGGTTTCCCTCCCCCTCCAATAGTCAACATTCCATGGCTACTGAGCATGTTCAGGCCTAATTGGGCTGGGGTGGGGGGTTGTGGGGGAGGGGTGGGGGAGGGGTTTCCTCTGCTTAGGGTTTTCCCCCTACAGTTCTTCTTTTTTTTAATTTAAATTTTTAATTTTTCACATCTTACAGCTACTAATGAATACAACAACAAAAGATACAACATAAACATTGTGCACCCCCCCCCCCACCTCTTGGGACCAAGTTAAAATTCTTCCCCCCCAAAAAAAATTTTTATGTATATATACAAGATATTATTCTATATTCCAAAAATATAACAAATCTTGACAAGGTTTGTTACAGTTCTTTTGTACTTCTGTAAACTTTGGTGTTCCCCGAAAACTGCAAATCATCTCCCGTGTGGATGGTGTCATTTTGGCTACATGAGGACCCACACTTGAAGATATATTTTTAAAATTTATTCATCACAGCATTTGTATACCATTTCATATCTAGACAGATTCCGGAGCGGTGAACAATAAAAAGATAAAACAGATAAAAGAATAAAAACAAAGCATTAAAAACAAGATAGCATTAAAACGGTGGCTGGTCGGCAAGGAAAGCTTCCCGGAACAAAGACCTTTTCAGCAGGCGCCTGAAAACAACACAGTGTTGGAGCCTGCCTGATCTCCAGAGGCAGGGAGTTCCAGACAAGTGGAGCCACCACACTGAAGGCTCTTCTCCAGGTGGACTCTAATCGGGCCATAGGTCCACGTGGAACCACGTGGGCTCCCTCTTGGTTTATAGGGTAACCATTGTTAGGTCTGTCCTTCAAGAATTTTCCTGATCCTTTTTAAAAGCCAGGTAAACTAGTGGCCCTTTCAATTCATTTCATGTATTACATTTCTATACCGCCCAGTAGCCAAAGCTCTCTGGGCAGTTTACAAAGATTATAAACCTTAAAAAATACAGTATAATGCATAATATAAAAACAGTTTAGCTACAAACATATAAACAGAGCGGACACACACATACATCAACACCATCACTGTGCCATCACTACAGTTTGTGGCAGTGAAATCCATAAGTTAACGACATGTTACGTGGAGTAGTGCTTCCTCTTGTAAGTCCTGAGTCGGCAACTAATCCATTTCGTGTCAACTGGTCAACCTGTACAACATATGCAGAGTTTATTGATTTAATGAGAGCTGGATTGTTTTTAACATTTAGAAAATAAACTGAGATTTTAGGTATGCAAGAAAGAACCCCGAGACATCACAGAGGAATGCCCCACATCTTGCTTGAGCACGTGTCACTTGTGCTTATGGATTTTGTTGCCTGGAGCCCAAAACATCTGTTTGTGGTTTAGCCTTAGTAGAGCTGAGTACAAAACAATTTTCTCAGCCCAGCTTTCTCCCCTCCCTCTGTGTACGCGTGTCTTGCTCTCCCTTTCCCATCCTGATTTTATCCTTTGACCTGGGATCGCTCTATGTCAAAGGAGTTAACATTCCAGAACACTACAGTAGTAAGATCTTTCCCCAACACTTTTTAATTCCATCTCCTTTGCATGGGTTGAAATCATTTCTTCGAAGGAATTTTTCCAACTTTTTAGCACCATTGCCTCCATCAAATTTATTTCTCCCCCCCCCCCCCGTGGGAGCAATTGACAGTCCCTGTGACAGACATATCCAAGTCTGTTTTCTTCACTCCCCCATCAACATGAGCTTTTCTTGAGCTTTCTCCTTTTGACAAAGAAGGCCTGAGACGTTTTGATGGCAAAAATGGTTTAAGCTGGATTAACTCCTATGTGTTTATGGGGGGGGGGGGAGATTGCACCGTGGAGTCTTGAGGAAGCATAACAAAAGAGTGAATGGATTAATTTGGGACAACTGGAACAGCTGGATAAATTGTGTGTCCTCGTGTCTGCCCCCCTTTGGTTTGAATCCACCACTTTAGGTCTTAACATCTTGTGTATTATTTTTAGAGCTGAGCTGAATGTTCTTAAAAGAGCTTTCTCAGCTTGAATCTGACAGACTGGAAATGTTTCCCCAAACTGCCTCTACCCACCTTTTTTCATTGCTGCCACTGACTGTTGATATGATCCTGCAGTGGCAGACATCACTTTTCCTGCTACCGGTGGGGACCTTTTCTTCTTCTCCTCCTCCTCCTTCCATTTCTTCCTTATCCAGACAGAACACACCAGAGTTACAGGCAGCTGGAGGAAGCAACACTTCCTCTCTGGGTAGAAAAGAATAGAATGAACTGTGGGGGAGAAAACCCAGCACACAGCAGAGCATGAATGCTGCCATCAGTAAGTGGGGTAAACACTTTGCCTTTGTTTGTATTGCTACACACACACACACACACACACACACTGCCAAAATCTCCTTGTCAGCTGTGGAACTTTGCAAATGTGGGGAGGGCATTTTGCCTCAAGGCTGATATATTTCTGTTACTCCTAGTAATACCTGTCTGAGCACCTGGCTTCTTCAGACCACAAACTGAAACACAGGAACAAGCTGCTTACCAGGTGAAAATATTTGTCCTTCTAGTCCAGTACTGTCTGTTTGGACTGGCAGCAGCTTTCCAGGGCCTCAGACAGAGAAAACTCTTCCCTGTCACGTGCTACCTAATCCTTTTAACTGGACCTTATACATGCAAAGCATGTTCATTATTTATTATATTTATATCCCACCTTCTTTCATGCAAGGAACTCAAGGCGGCTGACATAATCCTCCTCCTCCTCTTCATTTTTTTCTCACAACAACCCTGTGAGGTAGGTTAGCCTGAGAGTCCGTGACTGGCCCAAAGTCACCCAGTGAGCTTCACGGCTGAGTGGGGACTAGAACCTGGATCTCCCGATTCCCAGTCCAACTGAAGTGGTCACCTCTTAACTTATCCGAGTTAAGAGGTGACCACTTCACAACACTCTAACCACGATGCCACACTAGCTCTCACATGTTCTCTGCACCATTGACTGAGCTATGTTCCTGCCCCTTTCTTTAGGCTGGGTCACACAGTTACTTTCCTCTACATGAGAACAGCCGTGGCTTCTCCTTGTCAATCCACATACACTTGGCCGATTGAAGAAGCTGTATGATGAACTAGAACGTACATAGCAGCAATTTGAGCAGTGGCCTGCAGGGCTAACAAAAAAAGAGAGAGAGGGAGAACCAATAACAGAAAAGATGCAAGAGACAAGGTCCATAAGATGCAGTTGTTATCTAATAACTAATTCCTGACATGTTTTGGCTGTCTTCACCAAGGGAATTTATTCAGTAGTTACCTAGACACAAAGTTCTAGTGCCCTCAGTCAAGTCTATCCTATTGTAGAGGAGCTATATCTCCAAGCATGAGGTCCTTTATATACAATATATTCCAAAGAGATACAACTTTGTGTCTAGCTAACTGCCAAATAAATTCCCTCAGTAAAGACAGCCGAAACATGTTGGAAATCACTTATTAAATTGCAGTTACACCTTATCGGCCTTGCCTCTTCCATCTTTCCAGACTGGCAAGCTGCGATTCCACAGGAGTGCAAGGAAAATATAGAATGTGGTATTGGATTCAGAATTCTCTGTCCTGAGTAACTAGGGCTTCCTTTTTATTTTTAAAAGTTTCTAGCCCTTATGGCTCTGCAGACATGCTTGAAAATGTGTGGAAATCTCAGCAGCGGGAGCGGTGGATGAAATAAATGTCTAATATTTGTTGGTAGGGCTTTGGCACCCTACAATAACCTCTTGCCCCCTCCCTAGCTATCCGAACAAGAATAACTGATGTAGAATAGTAAAAATTGTCAAATAAATTATACAAAAAATATATATATACACATTTTGATGATTTGCATACCTATGCAGGTTACAGAATTCAGTTTTTCTTGGTGCAGAATTTGGAGTGCCATGACACAGATCGGTTTGAAAAGTGTGGTCTCCTTGTTGCAGAAACACACACACACACACACGTATCTCCAACATTATTTTTTTTAAAGTTCCACCAGTTTCTGTGCAAATAGGAACTGATGATTATGATAAAACAGCAGCATGTAATGGCCTGTGAAAATATACCAAAATATTTATCTATCCTTCTTTAAACATGTATCACAAATACGGCTCGCTTGTCTTACCGGCTCCAAGCTCACCTCAACCATATATATAACCTCATCTAGCCAGGAGCGGTTTAGGTTGTCACTTGAATGTTCCAGACTTCTCACTCATGCCTCTTTCGTTCATCTGAACTGTCTGTCAGATGCTGCAGCCCTGTACCAGTTTGACGTAAAAATCACAGCTGCTAAACTTTTACAGACATTGCCCATACATAATTGAAATGTTTTCCACCAGAACCCGTCTCTGTAGAATGATTTTTCATAATGTGCCTTTGACTGCCTTGTGGTCCCTTCTAGGAAAACAGGGTCCATAAATTAATGTAACTACCAATCAAGCTTTTTTATCTTTCTTTTTTTTTTTTAAAGGATTTTATTTAAGAGCCTTGGGTTTTGTAAACAGTTTGCTGTGTTCTGTGCCAGCTTTACTACAGAAATATTCTCGAGCGTTGTACTTGCAGCTGATTGTAATGGCCAGTTCACAGCATTCTGTCCTGCATTAGCATGATCAAGAAACAGAGCCCAGAATGGGCAATGAGGGTAAGTGATGGAGTTGTGCAGATAAGACCTGGCTTAATTCTTGATGTGTGGTCATTGAGGGAAGGAGCTGATATAGTCCTTACCTCAGCAGTTGTAGGGACTGGGCCCACTAATTCTGCAAAGGAGCCTCAAAAGGATTTGGGAATATATTCTGATTCAGATGAAGAGGGGGATGTAGAGGCTGAAGAGCCAAGGACAGAGGAAACAGAGTTAAGAGAAGAGGGAGGAGAGAGCCAAACTGTTCCTGAAATTGTGGGAAACCAGAGCATTTCTGAAGAGGAGCAGTAGGGGGACGTGGGTGTGATAGATCTGAGAGTGAGAGATCAATTAAGGAGGGAAGACCAACGACGAGGAGTGATATGTTCTAAACCAGGGCTCTCCAGCCTTGGGTCCCCAGATGTTGCTAGACTACAGCTCCCAGAATCCCTTGCCATTAGCCATGCTGGCTGGGTATGCTGGGAGCTATAAGCCAGCAACATCTGGGGACCCAAGGTTGGAGAGCCCTGTTCTAAACAGTTGGCTCTGAGAAAGCAGGAACCACCTTGGGGGTTTGGTTTTTGGGATTTCGGTTACTGGGAAGGGGAGGGCGTTAGCTAATTCTAATTAGTCTGAAATCAACTTTCAACTGGGTTGTATTGCATTAATGAACTGATTCTATAGAAAGCTAACACACCTTGTTTCTTTTGTTACTGTAACCTAAAGCCAGCTTTGCTTCCTTGTATTTTAGCATAATAAAGGCTGTTGATTAGAAGAACCATTCTTGTTCTGCAAAGGGGAGAGGCCACCACGGCAGCAGTGTCTCCAAGGGCACCCTTTTACTTTTCCCCATGAAAATGAAGGGTCACTGCGCTGTTCATCCCCATGTGTGTTTTCTCCGAAGTGAGTCCCACTGAGTTCAGTGGTACCTTCTTCCCAGTATGTGTGCTTGGGAATTGCAGCCTTACTTCAGGCGGACAGGGGAACGTAAGAGCAGCCCTGGTGGATCACACCGAGGGTTCATCTAGTCCAGCATCCTGTTTCACAGATCTGGCCAGCCCTATGCTTACAGAAACCCTACCAGCGGGGCATGGAGATGGAGGCAATAGCCTTCCCCCACAGTTGCCCCCAACTGGTATTCCATGGTATATTGCCGTTGGACCTTGGGCGTTCTATTTAGCTTTCATGACTAATTATTGTTGACAGGCCCAGAGGGCTGAAAATCAAGGCAGGGAAAGGCAGATGAAGTAGGTTGAGCCAAATACTTCTTAGCTTGCTGGCTGCTGAATCACCAACTGAACATCCAGGACTGGAGCTGACCTGACTCAGAAAGTGTTATGTGTAGGACTTCCAGCCAATCAAAAGGCCAGATGAGTCTTTTTGGGCTTGGGGAATGTTCAACAACTGGTGGAGTCTTCCAGGTTAGCCAAGCAGGCAAGGCCTCACCTGGAAGAATCCCAGTTCTTTTCCTGTGCCAGCCCTGCATCTTGACCATCACCTCCTCCTCTGGCTGCAAATGTCATAAAGTAATCATTTATTGTGTGCAGAAGTAATTGGCCTTAGTTGTATTCAACCGTATAAAGCACATATGGCCACCTTCTACATTCCACTCCACACCTACATTGAACTAACCATGTTTACAGATGGCAATACCTATTATTGTTCTTTGATTCTGCATCACTGTCTGTCACAGGTGTTAAAGATTCCAAAACATTAAGACCTTTCCCTGGAACCTTTTTATTTCCCTTCCTTCATGTTCAAATGGATTGAACCCATTTATCTGTAGGAATTTATTTTCCAGCTTTAGTTGTCTCTGGTTTTCAGCCTGAGTCTGTTTCTGCGGATTCAGAAACTCAGTTTGAAAGTTACCATGCATGATGCACATAGCAGCGGTCCCTTGGAAGCATAATGGAATAGTTGAGTTGCAGTCTTCTTTCCCACCCTGCTTGAAGACACGATATATTATGTCTCTAAATATCCCCAACACACAGACCTGTTCCCAATGTTCTTTGTCTTTTGTTTCCTGTAGTTCCTTGGGTTTTTTTAAAACACAATTTTTTGAAAAGCTGGATCTTTAAATTATGCAAAATATGCAAATTGGCTTACAATACATAGATTTTTTTGATTGCAGATATTTAGGTTTTGGGTGCAAAAAGTCACAGTCTACCCTCAGGGTCTGCCTTAATACTGTAACTGAGCTTGGAAAAGGGGAGCTCACCTGTAAAGCAGCAGCAGTTGGACAAACTGGGGCAGATGGACATTAACTCACCCAATCAGGACCCTGAAAACTGTGATGGGGAGGAGTGAGCTTGAACTTCTCACAAGCAACTGGCCACACCTCTGCCATGCAGTTTGTGAGCCTTTGTTCTACAACAGTCTTCTCCAAGGGCCTCCATAGATGTGGCCACATTTTGTAGGAAGATTTTTAAAAAGTCATTGGAACATTAGTTGGGCTGTAATCCCAACTTTGTTGTTGAAGGTGCTGGACGCAAGCTCTTTTTGCAGAGTACCTTTTGTGCTTTTGGCATTTTAAAAAGTGGAAATTCATGTCGGGCAGAAGGGGTGGGGTGTTCCTATTAAAGAAGGCAAAATATGATTAATTTTTTGGCTTTTACTGGAGTAGGAGTTCCAACTGTTGTAAAAGGCTAGAGGCAGAAGCATTGCTTCATTCAACTCTGAGCAGTCCTGCAGGGTTTTGAGGTTTGCTCTTCCCTTTCTTTCTTTCTTTCTTTCTTTCTTTCTTTTTTTCCCCTGACACTTTGCATGCATTTAATTATGGCAGCAGTTGGCAGCCCCAGAATCTCCTAGTGATTCTATTTAAAAGGCTCATTTTGAGAGGTCCATAACTCAGCAGTTTTAATTTGCAGTGGGCTGAAACTTGGCAGACAGTGAGCCAATTTCAGAATCCACTCTGCGGGCTCTAAATCTGAATATGATGGCAGGAGATGCCTCTTCCAAGCAGGAAAATATAGTGCTCTGGTTCCTTGAATTAGAGCTTTGCTACAGTCTGCTTGTGGCTCAATGCTACCCTCAAATCTTTAACCCAAAGATTTAATTTAAATATTTAATTGGAAACCAAAGGTTTAACAAAGACCACTGGAGCGGCCAAGTTTCTCTTGCAAAAGCAGTGGTTGCAAAAGGCCTACGTTTACTCATTAGGGAGATGATTAGGAAGCAGGATCATCCTGATTTATGCGTATGGGAGCTTGGAAATTCACAGCAGTTGAATTAAATTCAGTGCATTCCACGCCATTTGTTTGCATTTTGTGTTTAATGGCTGAATAAATTGCCAATCCACTTTTCCCCTGGCTGCGGACCTGTAGCTTGAAAGAGCAACTTGCCAGCATAGATCCTGGCAAGCTGTAAATGGAACCTAGCAGAATCTGTTGAGCCATGTTTTGAAGATGGGGTGTAATCTAGTGGAGGGTGCTGCTGGAAGAATCTGGCAGTAATGGGAGGCACTTGGGACACCTGGCATTTCAGCCCTCAAAACTGGTTGCCTTACAGAATATGGTTTTACTGGTGGGAAGTTGGAACAGTCTCACACGGTTTGGTCAGCATTCCTAAACTCGGGTTTGCCTTGAAGTCGGAAGCTTTGTCTAGATCAGCCTTCCCCCAACTTTGGGCCCTCCGGATGTTTGGATGTCAACTCCCATCAGTCCCAGCCAGCTGGTCAGGAACATCTCCAAAACATCTGGAGCACGCCAGCTTGGGAAAGGCTGCTCTAGACCTTACTATGTTGGCAGCCCTTGATGCACTGAGATGGTTTGTGGCACTGAGAACTGATACAGACATAATGAGCTCCAATCATTAATGATTCGCATTAAGGGGTTGGGAGCAAGCCATGGAATTACCCACTCTCTCACTTCTTCCTTTTAGCATAGCTTTGACTTAGAAGCCTATGGATAAGGATACACTATGCCTCCAAACAGACCTCCTCCATAGTTGCCTTCTTTGCCATCTAACTTGTCCTTCTGGGTAGCAGACTAGACAGCCGTCTCTATGAAGTTTCATTGATTGGCTCCACAGCTTCTGGTTTGTCTCTGTCTAGCTTTCCTCCTTGCTTAGGAGGAACAACAGTCAATTAAAAATGAACACATGTGATATGCATATATTCAATCATGTATACGTGCAATGGGAAGCTATGACCAATCACAGTTTCCCATTGTGTATACAACAGCATAGATCTGTGAGTGTTCATTATGGACATCAGTGCACCTGAGGTGTTCTGGTGGGTGGTTTGCCATATTTAAAAGCAATATCCATGTCAGGAAATCATCCTGCATGAAGCCTCCCTACAGATATGCTTGTAAGAATAGGTTCCAAGATGGTTGTGCTCATTAAATCCAAATTGTCTGGCAAATGCTGCTTTGTCTGGTAGTAGGCTTAGCATCTGGAAACCGAGTTTGGCAACTGAAGCTTAGCACTCACAGCTTATGCTGCTCAGGCAAATTCTGGCTTTTGCAAGATTGGCAGTCTTTTTTTTTGCGAAGGTTGGGAACTGAATTTGACATTTCCAAATGCAGGATGCTCATCGCTTTATCAGTGAAAGTCAAAAAAAGAGGCAGAAGAGAACTCTCATCAGTTGTTTGTGGGAAGGTGTTCTGGGCTTCCTTCTGTGGGCAACCCACTATAGCTTTACTAACCGCTTTTTGAATGGCTGCCCCAATTCTGCCGCATGTGTATAGTTCAAGGAGCAACTATATAGGTTCCCATACCCTGCAATGGTTTCCATCGAGCTTTCTGGTTAAATAAGTTATTTAAAAGCCTTTGTGCTTCCTTCTCAGGTGGACCTACCATGACTTCTTGAATAGGTATCGAATTCTTATGAAAAAAAGGGATATCTCGAAAAAGGAAGACAAGAAATTGATTTGTAAAACACTGCTGGAAAGCCTCATTAAGGTGAGCACAATTAAGGGCCTTCCCCCTTACCCTGTCCTACCTGCATGTAGCTTTGGCACTTAAAAGCCACATCCATGGCATTCCTAAGTTCCTTCTTATACACTTTCCAGGTGACCAGGTGTTGATGTAACCTGAGGGACCTGGGGACTGTCAGAAGGATTAAAACGAGTAAATGAGACGTGGCCATGGGAATTGCAATTTGCCCTTAATCTAGATCAGTGTTCTCCAGCCTTGGGTCCCCATATGTTTTTGGCCTACAACTCCCAGCATGCCCCAGCCAGCCATATGTAGGCCAAAAACATATGGGGACCCAAGGTTGGAGAACACTGATCTAGAAGAACCCTTTTTGTGCATCTGAACTCTGCAGCTTATGTTAACAGCTTCTTGCATGTTCCTTTGTCCCCTTCTACTCTCACCTTATTAGAGCCAAACTGGGCATTATCCCTGCACTACAGACCTAAGCCGGTTTAACAGTCATTCCTTCTTGCCGGGGAGTTCTGGGAGTTGTAGTTCTGGTGCAGGGGGAGGGCTTAGGGATCTCCCAACAGATCATTCTCAGCAACTCACCAAGCTCCCAGGATTCTTTGGGGAAGCCAAATTTACCACTGGACCCTACAGTAGAGGGTTCTCGGATTTCTGCCCATGCATATGCTGCTGCTCAGAAATGCAAAAATAATCACTGCACCTGCACCAGTTGCACTCCTCAGTCAGTGTCTCCTTCAACACAAAGGAATGTTCTCCAACATGCCTTTCAACTTCTGGACACAGAGTGCCTCCAGTCAGTGCATCCAAACAGGGAAGACATGCAGGAAAATAGTATCAGCGGCATGCACAGCTATCACCTGTGCAATATCTCTTTGCAAGTCCCTCTCTTCAGGCATATCCAATCCCACCTCCCTGGGACATGTATCTGCCTACTGCGCATGCTGGTAAATGTGTTGCACACAGATTTACATGCACATGTAATTTTTTTGGTCTTTTGTTGTTGTTGCATGAATAGAAATGCATAAGATGGCAACCCCTTTGTTTGACTCAGGCAGATGCTTCCCTTTGTTTGGCTCAAGCCAGGAACATCTTAGGGTAGGGGTGAGCAACTTGTGGCCCTCCAGATGTTTTGACCTACAACTCCCATCAGCCCTAGCCTGCATAGCCAGTGGTGAGGGATCATGGGAGTTGTAGGCCAAAACATCTGGAGGACCTCAAGTGGCCCACCCCTACTCTAGGACTCCATCTCACTCTCTTTATGACTGATGTAACTCATTAATTACCCTGAATCTGAGTATAGGAATGTTAATAAAAGTTCATTAAAGCCTAGTATTGTGTACTCTGACTGGCAGCAGTTGTCCAAGGTAGCAGACAGAGGAGTCTTTCCAATCCCTTGCTACTTTAATGCACTTGAGAGTCAGTGTGGTGTAGTGGTTAGAGCATTGGGACTCAGGAGACCCGGGTTCTTGTCCCTACTCTGCCATGAAGCTCACTCGGTGACTTGGGGCCAGTCATTGACTCTCAGCCTCACAGGGTTGTTGTGAGGATAAAATGGAGAGAAGGAGGATTATGTAAAATGCCTTGGGTTCCTTGCAAGAGGGGGTGGGGAGGCAGGATATAAATATAATTAAAAATAAAATACTGAAGATGTAAGGGATTATACCTGGGACTTTCTGCATACCACGGATGATCTCTGCTGTTGAGCTATCATAGCCCCTCCTTGATGATTCTAATGTTGAAATGTTGGTGGAGTTGCACCACCAATGCCAAGGCAACAGAAAATAAACTGGAAGTTACACATGGTATAATTTTGGAAAATCCATAGGTTGCCAGAAAGGGGGAGATTTTGAGCTATATTTGATGTACTTATTTGCCTCTTAGTCTTCTTATGCTCTTTATTCCTCATGCCCTAACCTGGTAGTAGGGAAAGGGATTAAATAATCCATTTTAGGACACCTGTGATCTCACAGATGTGAAACTTCCGTCTAAAATGTCAACCAGTTGTACAACTCTTACATGCTGATGTACAGACTCTTACATGCTGATGTACAGACTCTTACATGCTGATGGAAGAAAAGTAAACGTTTGCTTTTCTTAACCCAGTTTCCTTTTATGCTTTCAAAAAGGATCCTGACAAGTTCCAGTTTGGACGTACAAAGATCTTTTTCCGTGCTGGCCAGGTGGCATACTTGGAGAAACTGCGGGCAGATAAGTTCCGTGCTGCCACCATCATGATACAGAAGACGATGCGCGGCTGGTTTCAGAGGGTGAAGTACAGGAAGATGAGGGAGGCAGCAATAAGAATCCAGAGGTACACCCGAGGACACCTAGCACGCAGGTGAGCGTAAGAAGCACTTTCTCAAGAGAACTGGCTGCCACCTCTAGAATGGCTTAGGCATGCATTATTTTCTGATACTGGTAACTTAGGAAATGAGGCATTTTTGTATTGTGGGCTGTAATCCAGTTCATATGAATAAATAAAGCTGCCATATACTTAATCTAGGGCGTTAGCAAAATCTCTCTCTCCCCCATGTTTTTTTTACACAGGGGCATAAAGCTCACACTAGTGCCCTTCCTGGCTCCTCCATGCTGCTGCTGCCATGTTTAAATCCCCATAATGCCCTAGAAAGATGCTACGTCTCGATGTAGTGTCATGCCAATGCGCATTCTGAGGTGAAAATGGTGACCCCTGCTGGAGACCACCATTAAATAACATTGCTTCTCAGAACTGATACATTTAGACCTTGTCTGGGAGGACATAGGATTAGGACTGGAGGACGCTGCAACCTTGGATCTCTTTTCCGAGGCCACAGTGCCACGGAGCACCCCCCCCCACCTCGTAGCCAGCGTAGTTCTTTCTACACTGGCAGGAGACTGAAGACGATCTTCAATCTTTGGTTCCCCCATGGGGGGGAGTGTTCCTGGGGCCGGGGAGGAGAGGAGCAAGGCTCCGCTGGTTTCCAAGGAATCCAGGAGGCGTGTCAGCCTCTCCTCCTCACGAGGAGAAGAGAAACATCTAGACGGCCAAAATCAGCTGTCTAGATGTTTTGTGGGTGAGGGTGTGAGAGCTGGACTGACCCGGGTTCAAAAGCTTCCCTAGGCTAGTGACCCTCAGTCTCAGTCATGCAGACGGAAGGAGGAGATAACAGCAGTTAATAAAGATTAAAGAGTTTATTTGTAAGACCCAGTTACATGGGATTAAGGCAAGCAATGCATCTCTTACTCACTACATCATTGCAGATACAAGTCCAAGACCCCAGTGGTAAGGCTAGATGAAGTGAAGTCCAGAACAAGAGACAAGTCGAGTGAGACGAGCAAGCAAGCAAGAAGTGAGGAGTGAAGCTGTCAACAAGTGTGTCAGCTTTATACCCCAGACCCTGTACCTATAAATAGGATATTACTCCCACCAGTTGTATAACCTATTCATCAACATGTTGACTGCTAACCTGTCCAAGGCTGCTGAGTCATATCACCTTGAGACTATGTCTGGGGACCGGAGACCTTGTGTACTTCATCTCAAGAGACAACCTCCATGTCAGGTGATAATCCTGATGTCAAATGGTAATCTCATTCTGCCTATGCAAAACCTAACAGAGGGGAGCGCAGCGGATATCCTATCTGCCACGCTCCTCCTGCCCTGCGTAGGATGCCTACAATCCTCCCAGTTCGGAGGGTTGCGGGCACCCTCATAGGATTGCGCTGCCCATCTCTGTCGAAGAACTTGGCAACAGGAAGTTTCATGAAGAGTTATCATTGACTTCCTATCTGCTTGTTTTAAGTAATTTTGTTTTAAGTAATCTGCCCTAAAATTGGTCTCTTTCCCTTTGGAGTAACTTTGAAGCTTATTCCCGTGGGTTATGTCTGTCTCAGAGTGTGTGAAAGTCTTTTTTGTTGTTGTTGCTCATACTGGTGCCTCCATCCGCCTTCTGTAATAGACTCATCTCCTGTCATAGGGCAAAAACGGGGAGCCCTGCAGGAATCAAAACTCCACAGGAAATGGGATCAGCCATCTCCACTTTCACAATTTGGTTGTGTGTGTTTTTTTTAATCTCTCCAAGCAAAGAACAAATCATAAAATCTGATGAAGCACACTTAACTGTCTTTAAAAACTTCTGGTTTTATAAATATTTATTGAGGAAGATGCAATAATGAGCTGGTCATAAATTCCCCAAGTAAAGGCTCTGAACGGCGATGGTACAGGAGGATACCAACTGCATCCCAAATTAAGCACCATGTTGGGATTGCTTGGAGCCCTGCACTGAGAGGTTACCAAACCAGTGCACATTGCTCTAAATGTCAAATCAATTTGCTGCCATTGTGCTGGATTTCTTGTAACCAGTAGTTATGTTGCAGTACACCTGCTTTTGGTGCTGGGGGACTGGAACAGCTAACCTTGATGAGGACATCTTTGGAGTTGTAACATTAAGAGAAATTGAATAAATATGTGGGCAACACTTTTTTTCTCCCCAATCCTGAAAGAGCATTAAGAGTCCAGTTAGGGCTTGGCTCATCTTATCTGTTGAGTGGGCGAGGCAATAGATTTGTCCTGCGTGCTGAACTTAAAAGGGCACCTGCCTTCTTCTACATGCCACTGATGCTTCCAGCGGGGGTTGCGCCAGTGAAGAATGCAGAACATTCACGGGGTAGGAGGTTACAGTGAGAATTTGGTTCAGGGAGTGGGTGTCAGCGGTTCAAGACTGAACTGTGAGCCAGGAACTCCATGGCTGAAATATCGTCTTGTCAAAGAACTTGCCATACAACCTTTGGCTTATGCTATTTTCTAGAGATGCCAATGAAGCTCACTGGGCTCAAGCCTAGATAAGAGGTTCAGGGACTTGCAATGCTCACCTCTAACAGGGTGGATAAAAATCTGAGTTGGAGAAGAATGCTCAGTTCACCTACTCCCCCTGTCCCGTTCACTTTCAGCCACACTTCCTGGCTCAGCAGCCATTCAGTGATGTTCCAGCCATGATGAGAGGGCTCTCCCTCCCTCCTTCTTGCTGGGCCCTGGCACTGGTGTGCCGCATAGGCCTGGTAGTAGCCTTTTTGAAAACTACATTTCCTAAGCGTCGCAGGGCTTCTGCAGCATGCCAGGCACTGGCCAGAGAGAACACCCTCTTTCCCTGTCACTGCAGCCACTGAGCCACCATTGGCTCAGTTGGTAAGTGGAGCTTAAAGGGGAAGGGGCCAGGATTGGGGGGATCAGAGCAGGATGTGAGGAAGGGAGGGGGGTTGGGGACTTACGGGAGGGTGAGGCCAGGCAGAATTTGGACTGGCTCAGAAATGAACCGAGCCATTTCCTGACTCCCTGGGAAATGGCTCAGCTTATTTCTGAGCCAATATAACACGAACCAGAGGGGCTTGCCTACCACTTCTATTATTTTCCTCTATTATATGGGAACGATCATTCTGGCCTATCGTATAATGGTTGTAAGAACTACTGAGCTACTGTATATGAATACTTGGGGAAAGCACCATGTAAGTGCTAATGATAAAATGTTATGATCATGCTAGGACAGCTTTCGGGAGGTGGAGGAACAAGAGGAAAGGAGAGAGGGAGCATGGATGTATCTGCACATAGAATCATAGAATCATAAGTTAATGGAGGAAATGGATGCAGCATCAGTTCCATAGTGCCTCCCCCCACTCCACCAGCACCCCAGTTTAGTAATGCTACATCTCATAAATTAAGACAGGTGCAAATGAAAGAGTGTGCAGACAGACAGACAGTATGGTGAAAGTGGTTTCAACACACACTTGCTGCATTCTGAGGCATTTGTTTTCAGGACAGAGAATGTGTGCTCAAACCGCTTCCACCTGTCTTCACCTTTGGAGGTTATGCTTCAGACCCTGTGATCAGCAGCGAGATTCCATTATCAGCTAAGCATAAGGCCATCCATTCTCAGGCTTGGTTCCCCTTCTGTGAAATAGGAGAACTAGCGACAAGATTCACAAGTGTAGCAGGCGAACTGTAAAACATCTTGGAAGTTCTGCCTGATTTATAGGTCATTAAGTTTTAAAGAAGAATGAAGAAGCAGTGTTTGGAAAGGAGTTTTTATATCCCCAAAGCGCTGTCGCTTGTGTTCTTGGCTTCGACTGAGATCACTCTCTCTAAGAGGATTCAGGTGGTGAGTGCCAACAGAAACTAAGCCAAACAGGGCTTCCAAGGAACAAGGGGGTGGCAACAGTGACACAAGGGAATCATGAGGGGGCCTGCGGGCTACCCCGAAAAAGCAGCCCAGTGACGGCTGAGCATGCTCAGTAGTGAAAGAATGCTGAGTGTCATTTGGAAAGGGAAAATGAGAAGTGGGGTGAAATGGAGTATCCTGGAGCAGGGCCTGGCTGACTGGCTGGAACCCTGATGAGGTGGACTGTTAGATATTATATAGGGATGTGTGAGGAATCCAGTAGGGGGTGAAAATCCGACAGAATTTCCTGATTTGGCCCCCCGGATTCCTCTTTGCCACCGACTCGTTATGATGCGAGTCAAGCCAGCTTGTGGACTTCCGTCTCTAATCTTAGAGACGGAAGTGTGCAGTTTGCACATTTTTTAAAACGTTAAGGAAATGTATGCAAATTGCGTAACTTTATGCGATTTGCGTAACTTTACGCAGTTTTCTTAAATCAGGGTCTTTTGCATGTCTTGCGCAAATAGGCACCCAAAAAGCATGTAGATCTAGTGCGATTTGCATAAAATCAGCCGATTTGTGCAAATTTCCTTAGGGTTTTAAAAAAATGCGCAAACTTTGGCCCATCTTAAAGACAGAACAGAAGTCAGTGGAAAACCCCCCAATTCAACCCACTTCTGATCATTGGATCAGAAGAGGGCAGGAAGTCCGTCGAGCTCAAACGAGCCGCACTTCACAGCGTCAGCACATCCCTACGATTGTTCTGTTGCAGGTCCCATTTGTTATTGTTAATCCTTGTCATCCTTGCTCTCTCACAGACTTGCTGATCATCTCAGGAAAACGAGGGCAGCCATTATTTTCCAGAAACAATATCGAATGCTGAAGATCCACTGTGCATTCCAAACGATCCGTACAGCAGCCATCACGATCCAAGCCTTTACCCGGGGAATGTTTGTCAGAAGGACCTATCAAAAGGTGTTCTTATTCTTTTGATAATACCTTTTTGCTTCAGAACGCAGGTAACCCTCAACTTTGCAGATCAACATCCTGACTTCAGCTTGTCCTTGTGATTTGTCTTTTGCTGAAGACAGGCATAGCCTTCTGAGAATGGTCACAGCACATTTTCCACCGGTGGTGTGAACCCAGGTTCTAACTTGTGTTACAGACATGCATACTAGCAAGTCAAATGGATTGGCCAGTTCATTCTCATGCCAAGGAGGATATGAGAATTCAGCCTTGCTCTACCCCGTATGCATCAGTTATGTAAAATATTTTGTCTCCTTATCTCCCCCCCCACACCCATTCACACAGGCAGTCACAGATATTTTAAAAACAGTTGCAAAACTGCCTTGGAGACCAAAAAGCTAGGTGCTGATGTTGTCATTAGCCAGTAGGGATCCATTACAGTCATTTTTTTATCTATCTATCTATCTATCTATCATCTATCATCTATCTATCTATTTATTTTTTCATTTCATTTCATTTCAATACCACCCAATAGCAGAAGCTCTCTGGGCGGTTTACAACAATTCACATAAACACTGGCTTCCCTGTGGCCCTGCCTCCCCCCCCCCATCTCCCAGGGTTGGGGGGGCAGTCCAGCTGGAGCAGGCCCTGATGTTCTTCTGCCTGCTCCTGCCTCCTTCACTCCTCCTTCTCTCCCACAGGGCCGTTGATGTCACTTAGCCCTGGGGGGGGGGGCAGTCCAACTGGAGTAGGCCCTGATGTTCCTCTGCCTGCTCCTGCCTCCTTCAGTATATTTACATCTATATACTGCCTTATCTGCTATAAAAACAAAACAAAACATCAAGGTGGTGTACAACAATTTAAAACAATACGTCCTTATAAGATTAAAAACAAGAACAGTAAAACACCTATGCTGGCTGGGGAATGCCGGGAGTTGTAGGCCTTTTTTCTGTCTAAACATGCATAGGATTGCACCCTAAAACATTGTGTGTGTTTTTAAAAAGCACTACACATTTTAAAAGGCTAAGTTAAAAAGATGTGTCTTTATGCCCTTTGTAAAGGCCAAGGGAATGGGGACCAATTGTACTTCTTGAGGGAGCAACACAGGAGAAAGCCCTTTCACACGGGTTTAACAAATGGGTCTCCACAGGTCATGGTGCGCTCAAAAGGGCCTCTCCTGCAGATATTAGTACTTGGGCAGGTTCATAGCAAGACAGGCATTCCCTTAGATAGCCAGGTCCTAAGCCATTTAGGGCTTTAAAGGTTAAGACCAACACCTTAAATTGAGCCTGGAAAGCCATTGGCGTGCCAGTGCAGGTGTAATATGGACGCAATACTGTGCACCAGTTAGCAGCTGAGCTGCTGCATTTTGCACCAGTTGTAAGCTTCCGGACATTCTCCAGGGGTAGCCCCAGGGGTGCATTACAATAGTCTAAAAGTCTAACTTCAAACTGAACCACACTGAAAACATGCAGAATTTCCCAAGGTAGAAGACCGCATGCATGGTTTGAAGGGGCATCAACAGTGCTATCAAACCACCAACACCACTTTTAACACATTAGATCTGTCTTAGCCCTTCGTCTCCAGTCTTGCACACAGTTCAGCTGACTGGCTTCAGTCTTATTAAAGTAGCTAATGTGTGGGCAGGATTGGAGCCTTAACTGTGCTGAACGCCAGTATGATCTATGGGCTTAGTTGTGGTCTTAGCAATTTTGTCAAAGCCACACATTATCTCTTAGTTTCACTTCTCTGTCTGTAAAAAATTGGAAATAGGATGCAAGTCACAAACGGGTGTGAGGGCACACCAAGGGTGCTTCCAGACAAGGCTTTTATGGTGCCATCGCCCTGCCCCATTCACAAAAGTTTAGGGAAACTTCAGATGACGACATCTCCCACTCATAACGCTCCCATGTTTTCCCACCACTACTTCCATCTTTTTTTCTTACTGCAGAAAATATGTTAAGTAGAAAAAGATGGAAGAGCTGCACAATGTCTTCCAATTGGTAGTGCCAGGAACCCTCCATCTGGAACACCCCAAGTATTGGGAGCAAACTGCACAAAGGAAGTTACATAATATGAAGCTGCCTTATTTAGGTCAGGCTGTTGGTCCATCTAACCCAGTATTGTCTACTGTGACTGGCAGCTGTTCTCCAGGGTCTCAGGCAGAGGTCTTCCTCATCACGTGTTGCCTGATCCTTCAAACTGGAGATTCCTTGGATTGGACCTTCTGCATGCAAAGCATGTCTTCTACCACTGTATTATGGTGTCCCCCCACCCCAGACCCCAGCAACGTAGTGGGTGTATATAATGGAGAGAAATGGGAGAAAAGGAAGTACTATCTATTCAAGAAGAAACTGTGAGACTACATAATACTTCACTCCAGCCAATCTAAACGCACACACATTTTTGCTTGGAGCAGTGCATGATAGGTGTGGTTTTTTTGTGTACAACCTCTATTAGGCTTAATCTTCCAGCAATTTCTGAATTTCATTGCCAGCTCTTTCTCTCCAGGTCGCTCCCTCCCCACCAGACATTTTATTCTTTTTCCTGTCTTGGAAGTGTGTGCATTTTCAGAATCCAAAAGCATTAACCACAGTTATTTCAGTGTTCAGGCCATGCAGGCAGAAGCAATTCTTCTGCAGCTCCTCAAAGAGCTAGCTTAATGAAGCTGTTCACACAGAGAGGTGCCCCAAGGCAAAGTGGAAATCTGGAAATGCCATCTAATATCAGCCACTCAGTGAAGAACTTACCTGACAGGACAGTGTTTATCTGAGTCATACTTGGAAACACATCTGCCTGGTGAAGCCACTCTTACAGATGGTACTCATGGTCTCTCTGCTTGCGGTGGCTTGTGTTTCTTTCTCTTTACTTATGGCAAAAGGGTCATCAGACTCATTCATTAAGAGCAAGAATCTGTAACCCTACATCTGCCCTCCGTTTCAACTTGGAATTTTCGGCATGCAAAATGGCAGGTTCTGTTCACTGTGGACAAGTCAGGCGGCCCATTTGCTGAGAACACTTGCCATGGTCCCACAAAAGGAAAAAGCAGCCATCGTGACCTGAATATAGTCATTTCCAGATTGACTTTTGAGAATTCTCAGTTCATTTCAATGTAGTGGCAATTTTTGGCATTTGCTGAGTCGCAGAATACCTGAAATTTAAAAGTGCATATACCATTCACAATTACCACAAGACACACTTATTTATTTATTTATTTATTATATTTATACCCCACCCTTTTTCTTGTAAGGAACCCAGGGCAACTTACATAATCCTCCTCCTCTCCATTTTATCCGCACAACAACCCTGTGAGGTAGGTTAGGCTGAGAGTCAGTGACTGGCCCAAAGTCACCCAGTGAGTTTCATGGCTGAGCGGGGACTAGAACCCGGATCTCCTGAGTCCCAGTCCAGCACTCTCACCACTACGCCACACCGGCTCCATTTAGTACTTCAATGTTCATATCTGAGTACAAATGTCAAATTAGAAACTGTCTGGGAATGATACCCCATACACTCAATTTTAATACAACTGCTTTGTTGGATCAGACCTGGATTCATCTAGTCTAGGGGTGGACAGAGGATAGATCAAGATCTACTGGTAGATGATTGGATGGTTTGCAGTAGATAAGCAAAGGTTTTTGATTCCCCCCCCTTTTTTTAATCAATAGCAACAACAAAAGAGCTTTCCCCCATTTCTAAATTAAACTGTTAGAATCTCTGATCTGTAATATAGCAAATGTAGATTTGTTATATGTGGGCCATCCCAGTATATGGTTCATGAGGTGTAGTAGGTAATTGGTTCTGCTTTCTAAACCACCATTTTGCATGTGGTTCCATTTGGTGGATCTCAGGGTTCTAGTAAAAACAAAGTCAATCTTGAAGTCTACCAAAACCTGATCTAGTCTGCTATTCTGTTTCTAGCATTGGCCAGCCAATGGCCTCTGAGTGCTCTCAAGTTGGGCATGAAGCAATGGTCTACCTTAGTATCTAATTAATTTTCTTCTCCCCACAATCTGGCACTCACAGATAGGGGTGTTACAACCATCACTGTTGTAACACCATAGATGGATGCATCTGTTCCTCCATGAACTGCTTGTGAGCTATCTGACAGGGGTGGAAACATTGGGATGATCAGTGTCAGATGATAAAGTGCTGGTCCAGATGGACCTTCGGTCTGATCCGAGAAGGCAGTTACCATGTTCCTGTGCTAACATCAAGTAGGCCACTCAACAAGGTCTGCCACGGACGGCCTTCTCCTTATCCCATCAGCCAGAGCAGCCAGGCTGGTGGGGACTAGGAAGAGGGCCTTCTCTGTGGCGGCCCCCACATTATGGAACTCCCTCCCTAGTGACCTTCGCCATGCTCCCTCCGTGATGAGCTTCCGCCGTGCATTAAAAACATGGCTGTTCAGGCGGGAATATGGGGTGGGTTAGGTTTTTAATAAGAATTTTTTGTATTGTTTTAATTATTATATTTTATTGTGTTTTGTTGTATTTTGGTTGTACATCGCCCAGGGTGGCCAGGTGGCCGGCCAGATGGGCGATTGATAAATATAATAAAATAAATAAATAAATAAATAACTATGATTTTTAAAAGGTGCAGATATTAGCCTGCAGTTACCTGAGATTCCTGTGGAGTGAAGCTTGTACACCAGCTTCCTGATACAACTGCTGTTAAATAGCTCATCATCAACCTTATTCGTATCAGGAAAGAGATAAATTGCAGCAACTACAGCAGCAGCAGCAGCAACATAGATGGCGCTGTGCTACATTTTGAGCTCTTCTCCCCTGCCGCCCACCTTCTGCTGAGGGTCACCTCATGATCCCTATGTTTTGCAGGTGCTTATGGAGCACAAAGCCACAGTCATCCAGAAGCATGCCCGGGCTTGGCTGGCTCGGAAGAATTTTGCCAGGTTCAGATGTGCTGCTGTGGTTGTCCAGTGTTACTTCAGGCGCATGAAGGCCAGGCAAGAGCTGAAGGACCTAAAGATAGAGGCACGGTCGGCAGAGCACTTGAAGAGGCTCAATGTTGGTATGGAGAACAAGGTTGTTCAGCTGCAGAGGAAGATAGATGAGCAGGTAAATCCTCTCGAGACTTGCTCTATTATATATATATATATCTGGACCGCTCAGCTGCTCTGGATTTTTTCCATATCCACAAAATATTCCGTGACTCGGGCTACAGAATAGACTAGGATCATTCTGATCATTTGAAAGACCATTTAAACAGTGTGAGCTGTTCGTTTATTTTAACATTTATTTATTTTTATATTTTATTTATTTAAACAGGCCTGTTGCTTACGCTGGCTCAGCTTGTCTGAGCATGGGAAGCTAAGCAGGGTCAAGCCTGGTTATTACTTGGATGGGAGACCCCTCCTCTAGTTTCCTGCATCGAGCAGGGGGTTGGACTCGATGGCCTTGTAGGCTCTTTCCAACTCTATGATCTATGAAATCTATGAAATAAACATTTACATTGGACGTTTCCAGTTAAAAATGTCCAAGATGGCTTATGGTAAAAGCAAACCCCCCCCCCAACAAGTTCATAAAAACCCTACAGGCAATCACTAAATGAAAAGGATGAAACAGGCACAGTAAGAACCCAGCAGAATCTAGAAGAAAGCACCTAAAACTTGCCTGGTTAAATAGAAAACTCAATAAGGACTGTGAAAGGCCAATAGCTCTGGATCGGGTATTCCATAGCCAGGATACCACTGCTGAAAAGGCCCCATCTCCTATTGCCACCTGCCTTGTCCCTCATGGTGGAGGCACCTGGATCAGAACCTCTTGATGATGATTTCAAAGAACAGACCACTTAATATGAGAGCAAGTGGTCCTTTACATAAGGGTTGAATGTCTCACTAATGCAAAGATTCATTGTACCTGTCAGGGAGTGGGGGAAACCTAAAAATATTACTACCTGGAAATTTCAGTTATAATTTGGCTCTGAAAAGGAAGGAAACGGAAGGGTGGCTACAGTGGGATAAAAACTGTTTACCCTGAAGTAAACGCCTGACAGTAGCTAGGATGATGAGCAGTAATCCGCTTAGTGTTTTTGGGGGAGATTGGCAGCTAAGTAGGAATGTATGATACCTTCTCTGTAATTTCCAAGTTTATTTCCATCTCACTGAAGAATTATTCTGCATGTTCAGGATACGTTGTAATTTTTTCAAAAGCAGGATTTTCCTAATGACTAGTTCACACGTTAGTTATGCCCTAGCATGTGCGTATAATTCCCCCTTTAAACCTGCTGTTGCTTATCCTTGTTCGCCTTCAGATGCTGACTGGTTTGCTCTTGCGCCAGGCTGCTGTGCATTTCATTTCATTTCATTTTTATACCGCCCAATAGCCGAAGCTCTCTGGGTGGTTTACAACAATTAACAAGACAGTCCCTGCCCGCAGGCTTACAATCTAAAAAGACACGACACACAAGGAAAAAGGAATGAGGAGGGAAGAAGGAGGAATATTAATGAATATTCCTGGCAGGACTGGTGGAATGGCCCTGCGCTCCCTCTCTTCTCCCTCTGCACAGCCTGCTGGAATGGCTGCTGGTGGTGACAGTATTATTTATTGTATTTGTTAGACTTATACCTGCCAGATATAATAAAATCCCTAAGCAGTTTACATACAAATATTTAAATCACATTTAAAATACAATTAAAAATATCACAATATTAAAACAATTAGAATAATGCAGAGCAATACAAGGAGCGGTGAAATGGAGGCTTGTAAATTAATTACAAGCCAGGGAAAGCCCGGGTGAACAAGGGTGTTTTTAGGAGGTGTTTGAAAGATGCCACATTTTCTGCCTCCCAAACTGCATGAGGGAGAGTTCTCCAAAGGGTGGGTGCTGCTACTTAAAAGCCCCCCCCCCGCATCAAGGCATTATGCAGTGACATGCTGTTAATTTCAGAATCATTGGCAAGGCCTCCGCTGATGATCTTAACAGTCGGTTGGGTACATTTGAGGGAAGGCTAGATTTCCTGATCCCCAAGTCATCTAGCACAGGCCTTATGTGAGCCCCCCTGCTGTATTCTGCACTAGCTGCAGCTTCTGAGCCAGGCCCCAGGGCAGCCCCACATAGATCGCATTACAGTAGTCTAATCGCGACATTACCAGTGCATGGATTGCCATGGCTACATTATCCCTATCCAGGAATGGGCATAGTTAGTGAACCAGCCAAAGCTGGTAAGGGGTGCTCCAGGCCACTGAGGTCACCGGGGCCTTCAGTGACAGAGATGGATCCAGGAGCGCCCCCAGACTATGTACCTGCTCCTTCAGGGGGAGTGCAACCCCGTCCAGAACAGGCAAACAGCCCCAATCCTGGACCTGTGCATCCTTCCCTTTGCAATTGTGCATTAAAATTGCAATGTCACATCTTTCTCTTTTTGTTGTTGTTGATGATAACTGTGTACTGTAACGATTACTTTATTCAGTAGCTTCCAATTTACTTGGAACTAGAGACCTAGAGATGTTTGTTCCAACCCTATTAAGCTGAGTCTTACTAGTGGGAGTCTTACTGAGTCGTACCAATTCTGTTTAGAATGAGATTAGGCACGTAGAAGCAGAAATTACCTTCCCAGGAAGCTATTCTCTAGCATGTGAGGGAACAGGCCAAAGAGAGCGGAAAATCAAGGCTGGGAAAGGCAGGTCAGGTAGGTTGAGTCAAGGACTTCTTACTGCTGGCTGTTGAATCACCAGCTGAAAATCCAGGACTGGAGCTGCCCTGACTCAGAAGGGGTCATATAGGACTCCCAGCAAATCAAAGGGCTAGATGGGTCATTTGGGGAATGTTCAGCAACTGGTGGGGTCTTCCAGATTAGCCAAGCAGCTGAAGCCTCACCCAGGTGGACCCCAGTTCTTGTCCTGTACTGGCCCTGCATCTTGACCATCACCATTGGAAAAATGAATTGAGCAAAGAACTCTTGGAGTGACCAAAGTTAAACTTCTTGGAGGTCATTGATGCCAAAAAAATTGACAGCTTGTTGTTCCATAGGTGCATTAAAAAGGGGGGGGGGGAAGCTGAAAGTGTAGCCTTGGTTAACCTTGGCTCAGACTGAATTAAGTAAGACAATTGTAAGTCTTGAAGAGAAATCCCTTCTGTGTGCAGATTTGTCATGATGTTAAAAGGAAACTGCTGCCAAGCCAAGCTTTCCCACTATGTCTCCATTGTGCTGTTCCTCCATTGCTTATTGCTATTGACTGCCAGAAAAGCCATGCTAAGATAGCAATAAGGGAGATAACAATCTTTGGCCTGTGATGCCTTTTCTGTTCATGGACTACAAAGAGAAGCATTGAGTTCTCATTTGCAGGGGAGATGCGGATATTGGAGGAGTTTTTCTCTATACAAACTTATAGATTTGGAAGGGGCTCAATAGTCTGATATAGTGACCTTGGAGGGTGCATTTTATAACTAAGGAATTCCTGATGGACATCTGTCTAACCATTTAAAAAACATATACAGTCCCCTTTACATTATTCTATAACTCATCTCTCCTTCCTGATATTCAGCCAAAGAAAATCTATGCTGCTGAAATTTAGAATTAAGTGGCCTTCCTTCAGTGGCAGCAAAGAACAATATTTTCTATGTCAGGTATTTTTAAAGAATATTGTCCTGTGTCTTTAGCGGAGGTGAAGCTTCATCCACCTGCAAGTGTTCTAAAGAGGAGTAGATATTGGAAGCAGGTGGTTCAGATTAAGACTTGCGTTGCTAGAAAACTTGCCCAGAACCTGATCATAGTGGTCAAGAGCCACTGTGGATTTCTCTTCTCCCTTTCTAATAGCTCAGGAGATAACTGGGAATCTTGTCAATGGAACAAGACTTTGTTTTGGTCTTTTTCTTGGTTATTCTTTAAGGGTTTTCATTTTTTTCCCCTTATGGAGGTTCATTATGGCCAAATCTCAAAACCTCTAATCAATGCTGATATAAAATTGCTTGCTGCCACACCATTTTTATTCTATCAAGGCATTCTACATAAGGTATTTTCTTACACTTGTTCACTAAAATGGCAAAGATGGTATGAGAGACATTTGTTCACACACACACACACACACACACACACACACATGATGCATCTTTCACAGTTTAATATTAATTATCCCCGGGTGCTTCCAGATCAAGGGTTCCTAGAGCTGCAATCAAAAGGCATTGTGCAGCTATTCTAGATTTCCTTCCTTAACTGATTTTCTGTGGTAAGAAAAAAGATGGAAGAAGTGGCGGGGAGAACACAGGAGGGTTACAAATAGAAGATGGTGTCGTCTGGACCCCACACAACATTCTGTGAGGGAGGGAGGCTGACTGCACAATAGAAGCCTCATCTGAAAGCAGCCTGATCTCTGTGGATGTTTGTGATTTCTCTGTTTGTACCCATTTATGGTTGCCTCTAGCTCTCGTTCCTCTAGCTTGCTTCTAAACTCTTGTCATAGGGATCTGTCAAAAGCTTTGGTATAGTTAAGTGATAGACATCAGTACCATTCTGCTTGCCTGTTGATGCATTCCTCCTCTTAAAGGAAGAAACAAAGCTGATCTGAGGCTACTTTTTCCTCACAGATCAGTACTGACTGTTAATAGTGCTCAACACAGATTTGCTGAGAATATTGGACTACGCTTCCTCCCTATTTGACTTAATGCTCTTAATGTCTTGGGCTTTCATTTTAAGAACTTAAATATTGATGTACAATCTACAGCTCTTGAGCAAAAGAATTACTGCTTCTTTCCTTTAATCTGTCTCTTTATCCCCCACATTCATTTAGGTTTCTTCAAAATGGTCACTTATTGCTGTCTTAAAGATCTTTAATGAGACTCCCAAACCTCCTCTCAGTCTAATTTCATTTCAGGGCCTGTCGGATAGTTATTGGCTCTTGTTCATTTTGATAGCAGACCTATTATGTGGTATTCTCCTAAGCACTCCCTTCTCAGCACTTAAAATTGGAACTGGCAGGGAACCTTTTTGTGATGAAGGGTTGCAGCCTGAAAATTGAAGCAGGTCCCTGGGAGCTACCATTGCTGGTGTGATCATGTCCCTACCTAATCCAGCAGGCCCTGATGGGAAGGGCATTTAAACATTCTCAGGTGTGTAGACTGTCCTGTGCCATTTGGGATTCCATTGTCTGTTCTGGGTGACAGCTCAAGCAAGAAGGCACACAACATGGTACAGGCAGCTGGGACTTGAGTTAATTTCAGCACCATGGACAGCAGGGTTAGAGTACTAGCCTGTTACGCAAGCTCTGGCTGGAAGCAACTGGCAGGGATTTATAGACTGGGTTCAGACAACACGATAACCCACACTCAAGGGTTGAGTCAAGTGTGGGTGGTTGTTGAACTGTGGGTTGTTGTTGAAATGTGGGTTATCGCGTTGTCTGAATCCAGCTGAGATAACAAGCCGTGGCTTGTTAACCACGAACAACCCATGAAAAGAACCCACGGTTTGTTTTTAGGTTGTGAACTGTGGGTTGTTCACCATGGTTTGTTATCTCAGCTGGGTTTAGGCAACAAAATAACCCACGTTTCAACAACAACCCACTGTTCAACAACAACCCACACTCAACCTATATTCAACCCTTGAGTGTGGGTTATCATGTTGTCTGAACGCAGTCATAGTCAGGACAGGAGAATCTTTCCAGAAGCTCTGCCCTATCTGGCTAAGGGCCAGTGACCTTTTCTTGTAGGCGTTGGCTTCTCCTGTGGAGTGAAGGTTGGAGGAGCAAGAAGCCAGTTGAGGACTGCTCCTCAGGGTCTCCCTTTTCATTAGAGGAGTCTGAGATCCACTCCTCAGCACTTTAGACCCAGTCTCAAAATGGCAATTTGAAGACTGAATGAATTAGTCACTGGTAGATGTTGCAAGTATCAGATTACACCTAGCAGTGCATTCTGGGAAAGAGAAGCAATGGCTGATCTCCATTTCTGAAAACATAAAGGCCAGCCTGCATCTAGTCTAAATTTTGGACTTTTCTGTTTCTTCTCCATTCCCCTGCTTTTTGTTTCATCTAGCATAATGTAGAGTTTTGGAGAATTCAAAAGCTTGCACATTTTCTGGCATTTTGATCGGTCCTAATAAAGGTATTGCCCGGCTGTCCATTTTGGATTTTTGTAGCATCTTAAAGGCTAACAATTTTTTTATAGCATAAGCATTCCTGGACTACAGTACATTTCTCTAATAAAATGGACTCTAGTCCACCAGAACTTACATCATAAATGTGTTAGTCTTTAAGGTGCCACAAGACCCTTTGTTTGTTTGTGTTTTTTGCTGCAAAAGTGTAACACGGTTACCCCTCTGGAAGTTATTACCTATATTAGAATTTCTCTGCATTTTGGTCCTTGAGAGAGTGGTGTATCACACTGGAAAACCTATCAACAAATAATATCAATCCACTATTTTAAAACTGCCTGTAATGTTTTGGATTTTTCTGGTGGGTTTCTACCTCTGTGAAGCTCTCGGTTAGTGTGTCATATAGTATTCTTTGTTTCTCTCCACTGCAGAACAAAGAATACAAGCTCTTGAATGAACAGCTGTCCACGGCCACCTCTGCTCATTCCACTGAGATGCAGAAATTGAAGAAAGAAATGCAGCAATATCAGCAGAAGAAGGACACCAACAACCAGATTACCAGCTTGCAAGAAGAGATGGACTCCCTCCGGTTGACGCTGGAGAAAGCTCACGGGGAAAGAAAGATAGTAGAAGATACCTACACAAAGGAGAAAGATGTACTCCGAAAGGTACTGCTGGGATTTTCAGTATTAAAGCCTTTCAGTATCATAGTATCAAAACCTTTGATATACCCTCTTCTAGTGTTGGGAGTCCCTCAGAAACTAACAAGTCGACTTGTTGGTTGATTTGGCTCTCATTTTGCATTCTGGTTATTACACGCTTGCAGTATCCGTCTACAAGGCCTCCTCTAAACACACCACCCAGGCCACTTAATATCTCTCAAGGCTTATGCCAAATTCTTCCATGCAGTGGGGTGCATAACTCTGTGGAGACAGGTTCAGGCAAATCAGGCTGGCTTCATGATTTACTGCTCAAAACAAGTGGCTCCTGACTCTGCATGTACACTTCTCTTCCTCCAAAATACCTTTCTGAGTGTTCTTGTTTGTGCTTACTGAATCAATGGACCCTGACGACTGGCCATTCTTAGCTGAACCAAAAAGATTCTGATGGGACAACTTTGTCACAGAAGTGCTTGATAACCAATGACCTCAAGCCAAAATACACATTACTCTAATCATGTAGCACGTGGCTGAGGGTTAGCTTTTTATTTACTCTAGCGAAAACACATGCAGGCCCAATTCATATCAGGACTACTGCACGCTGGGAGGGGAGGGTTAAACCTTTCCCTCCACCACTGGTTTCCCCCCCCCCAATCTACCCCCCACACACGGCTGGGCTGGGGTTTGTTATTTAATCCTCCTCTGCCAATGTGCCGTTGTCAGGGCCACATGTGCTTATACTAGAGCAGTGTTCTCCAACCTTGGGTCCCCAGATGTTTTTGGCCTACAACTCCCAGCATGCCCCAGCCAGCTACACTGGCTGGGGCATGCTGGGAGTTGTAGGCCAAAAACATCTGGGGACTCAAGGTTGGAGAACACTGCACTAGAGTGAACAAAAAACACAGTTCGTGTAATGTGCAGTTTGACTCCTAGAGAGGGAGTTAGCAGGCTCTTGGAGCCTTAATATTAACACTCCAAACCATCTCTTGCTTCTAGATGCCGGGGTGGTGACTAGAACTCTTAAGGGTGCAATCCTATGCATGTTTAGACGGAAAAAAGTTCTATAACTCCCAACATTCCCCAGCCAGCCATGCTAAACATGGCATAGGATTGCACCCTAAACCTGATTTGTTTGTATGAGGATGGCATCAATAATTCTTGATGGAATATGCTGTATATGTGTAACTTAAACTGGGCAGTATTCAGACATGTAGCAATTGAGTTCCTATACTGGTTTCTGTAATCCTGCTATGAGGGACTGCATAGACTGATGGATGGTTCTGAAAACTCCCCTGATCAGTGTTGGATTATCAAAACAGGAAATGGCAAAGGCTGATTTACTTCTTTTTAAAACATTGATCAAAGGAAATCTTATGCAGGGTTGTGTGTATTCTGTGCTTTAGAAAATGGAGGAGGAGGAAATT
The DNA here is from genome assembly GCA_021292165.1 of Shinisaurus crocodilurus. Lineage (NCBI taxonomy): Eukaryota > Metazoa > Chordata > Lepidosauria > Squamata > Shinisauridae > Shinisaurus > Shinisaurus crocodilurus. The sequence goes on along the minus strand of CM037877.1, from coordinate 5,033,254 downwards.
CTGCTACAAGGAAAACTGAACTCTGTGACCTGTATAAATTTGTGCTGATTAAGACATTTTTAAAAGTATTTCCTTGAATTTATTCTGGTCTTGCTAGTCAAGTGGAGGGGCCAACAAATAAGATGTTCCAGCTCCTGACAGTGGGAAATATCATTTAACCACTCCCCAACTCCTTATCTTTGCAACCTTGAAGGCTAGAAACTTGCTTGTTCTCTGAAAATGAAAGCTGTGATTCTTAGGAAGCTGAATTCTTTGTTCAGTACCACATCCTATAGGTTTCCTGTCTTCCTCTGGAATTGCTGCATATATATAGCCGTGGGCTTATTTACCTACTTGTTACCCTAGACTTGAAGTGCTTTGTGAAACTTGAAAACTAGTGTGCCATAATTGCCTTAGGTGGATGCCGGAGTCGCCTTACCATCTTTGTCTTCCCTAACACCGTGAGACCAAAGGCTGTATTAGAATTTTGCACACTTTCTGATTTTCATCAACCTCTAGGAGTATCCCTGCTTTTCCCATTTGCCTTTCTAAAGGCAGTTAGACTTGTGCCACATGCGCAGCAGGGTGAGATGGTAGAGCCGGGTACAGGTTGAGGATAATGTGTGTGTGTTTTTTTAATGCTTTTGTCAGTTTAAAAAAAAAATGGCAACAACTCATCGCAGGTAGAAAAGTAGCGTTGCCAGGGAAAACATGCCAGAGAAGACTTTAGGTTAGAACCTTTCTCCCTATTTGCAGGAGAGGATTTGTTTTTTGTTTTTTTTAAATAATTTTTTTTATTTTTTTAAATTTTTAAACAATACAAAGAAAATAACACACACATATAACTAATATTGTGCTCCCATCACCATGGGACCAAATAATCCAATAACTCTATAATTGTTCATTATTCCAAAAATACAACATATCTTGACATGGTAAACTCCCTTTCCCCTTTTTAAACACATATTCCAAAAATAAACCCTAAATATCCTTGAAATTATTTTTCTTTAATTGACCCCTTTTGCATTTAATATTACAAGTCAACATATCATTCAAAGCCATATCCCATACTTCTTTATACCAATCAGTAATAGTGAAAACTTGCTGGATTTTCCATTTCCTTGCTATCTTGTTTTTGTTTGTTGGTTGACTTTGGTTTTGTATTTTTACTTGGGGAACCATTAAAAAATGACATTCCCTCTGTATAAGATCTGTAGGCTAGGATCTGTAGACTGATCCTGACTCTCATGTTATCAGATGGATAGGTTTGTTTGCTCCAAAAGAGATGGTTCCTTGAAGGGCCATGATGACAGTCATTCTCTGTCCCTTCAGGAAGATGCACGCCTCATTTTGTGTTGTATAACAGTTTTACGTGATGCCACGGACACTATTTCATATGCCACTGATGGCTGCCTGTGCTGAAATCCTCTCCCCCTCCGGCTGTGCTTGTATGATGATCTAAGTTAGCTTGCAACTGCACCATGCATGCAACTTCTTTCCAGGGATGTTGAAGAGTCCTTGGTTTCGAGTCATGAGTCGAGTCACGAGTCTTTGGACCCGAGTCTCGAGTCTGAGTCTGAGTCCCTGGTCCAAAATGGTGACTCACGAGTCACGAGTCACTCCCAAAGCTGACTCCACGAGTCTCTATTAAAATCAACGGGGGTTTTCCCCAACAAAATAAGGCTATTTCAGATGTGTGGCTTAAATAAATTCTAGGCACAAGTGTGCCTTTTTATTTCAAAACTCTGCAACTGATTTTGGCAAGAACAGACCAGGCAGACAAACCCAAAATAACCAGACAGGCAGAGGAGGCAGGGAACCCCAAAGGAGGCAGGCAGAGGCCTTTGTCTTGGACAATTCAAACTGTGGAACTGGTTAAGAAGAGACCAGGCAGGCAGAGGAGGCAGGGAACCCCAAACAGGCAGGTAGAGGCAGCCAAACCCAAAACGTCTGAAAGGTTGCATTTTAGGGAAATGATTTAAAAAAAGAAACTTGCTGTACTTCCTAAAACCTATCCATGTTGCATTTGAGGAACACGATTTTGGAACACGAGTCCTTGGTCTCGAGTCCCGAGTCGAGTCTCGAGTCCCATTAAAAATATTGGGACTCGAGTCTGACTCGAGTCAGAGGGGGGACTCAGTCCGACTCACGAGTCGAGTCCTGGAGTCCGAGTCCCCATCCCTGCTTCTTTATTTTTCTAGGCAACTGCTCAGTTTGCAACAACATGCACACAGCAATCCTAACAGCTGTGTTCAGACCTTAGGGGAAAGTAATGCACCAAGATCTTCCAGGAGATTATTCTACAAAAGAGCTGCTCTAATTTTGCTGCTTTGGGGTTTTTTGTCTCCCCGTCTCATCCCCCACCCCAGTTTTTGGGCACAAGTACAAAGCAGTTTGAAGTTCTTTTTGTGCTCCCCACAGACCTCTGCTTTCCATTTAGGGTTGTTATGTTTTTAATGCCATGTGCAATTATTGGGAAAATACCTCTGCAGATTCTGGCTGCCAAGAAAACTGAAGAATGATATATGAATATAGATTAAAAATAGACTGCTGTGTGCTGTATAGTTGTATGAAGCTTAGCAGGCATGTATTGTTAGTCTTACTAGGACAGCAAAAAATCTTTATTATACTAACATATAAAGCTTTCTTTCTCCAACAGCTCAGAATCCGTGTACACTCGCTGTAGCAATTTTCCAAATTATAGTTGTTCTGCTCAGAACTGCAATTGTGTAGACTGAGTGGAACACCACAGTGAAATTTGGGGCACCGGCCTACAGTCTCGTCCATGCACAGCGCAGTAGAACAATAGTGCGTGCCCTAAAATGACTTGTCCAAAGCAATTCAGTGAAGTAAGACTGCTATGAGTAGATAATATGACCTTGTGTGGATATGTCAGTATCTCTTTATTTTGCCAATTTTGGCTTTGGGATACAAGAAGCATTCCAGTTACACTGAGCTTTTCTTTTCTTTTTTACCCTCAGACAAAATGAAGTTAGATCAGGGCCGGCGCTACCGCTAGGCCAACTAGGCGGTTGCCTAGGGCGCGCGGCTGAAGAGGGTGCGGAAACGCTGCGCTCCTCTTCGCTGCCGCTGCGCCGCCCCCGCCAGGCCTCCGCTGCCGCTGCGCCGCCCCCGCCAGGCCTCCGCCGCCGCTGCGCCGCCCCCGCCAGGCCTCCGCCTCCCCACCCTCCTGCCTGCCGCCGCCGCGCCTCCCCCCGCCTGCCTGCTCGCTCGCTCGCCCGCCGCTGCGCTTCCCCCCGCCCGCCCGCTCGTTCGCTCGCCCGCCGCTGCGCCTCCCACCGCCATTGCCACCCCCCCGTCATCCCCCCAACCCCCCCGTCACCTACCTTCGTCGCGTCGCTTCCGGAGCCCCGCCCGCGTTGTTTTGGCGGGAGGAACCAGGGCAGAAGGGCTTAAACAGCCCTGTTGCCATGGTTTCCCCCGGCAAAAAACAGCGCGGGGGTCCCGTTGCGTCGCTTCAGGAGGAGGAGGAGGAGGCAGCAGCAGCAGCAGCAGCAGCAGCAGCCACCGCCGCCACAGCAGCCGCAGCCAGGGCGGGGGGGGAAGGTAGGTTGGTGGTGGCGGCACAGCTTTTTTTTTTTCTTCTGCTTTGGAGAGGGGGGGGCGCTAAATATTTTTTTGCCTGGGGCGCCAAACTGCCCTGCACCGGTCCTGAGTTAGATACTTTTATTTTATGCTTTGTGAAAGAATCAGACTTCCACTGGCCCCTCATCTGGGGCCAGGGAGAAGATTTGCGAGTGGGGGAGGAGAGAGGAGTCAGGTAACAAGTCAGGTTGATCACAGATACTGAGCCAATGGCTCAGCTAGGGCGGGGACACAGGAAAGAGCTTATTTAGGCACCTGGGTTCCCACCCACGGTCTCTTTTGCTGCTGTTTTCCGGCTGAACCCACATCCATCGTCCTTGCTGATCCATCTCCCCGTGGTATCGTTCCTTGGGCGTGTGTGTGTCCATGTTGTGGCAGAAATCAAACAGTAAAAAACAAGACGCGTCTTTTGGTTCTGGTAGCTTGAACATTACTGGAGCCTGGCATTATGGATTCTTGGCTTCCTTCAAAATTCCTCAGAAATGTGGCCTGAGGAGGTATCCCAAATTCAGGTCAAGTTTGGCAATTTTTTTTACAGCAACTCTAGTTTATACATTCTCTCTCTCTCTCTCTTTCTCCTTTCAACTCAAGGTTAGAAAAATGTCTTTAGTGTTTTCTGGTGCACAGAGCCAGAGCAAGATTTTTCTGCTTGTGGCAGAAAATCCAAATGGTGTGTGCACATGCAAAGAACGTATGTTTGTGATGTTTCTGCTAATGAACCAGGGCTAGGATCTAGTGCAGCCTTCCCCAACTTGGTGCCCACCATTTGCAGTGTGTTGGACTGTAATTCATGAACTTTTATAAGCTCATGGTCAGAAAGCTTTATACAAATGAACTTCTACATTCTCAGCTTTTATTGTATGGATTTTTGTTTGTTTGTTTTATTGATTGCATATCACTTGCCCACCAGGGTTTTTTTTGTTGTTGTTGGGTTGTAAAAGAAAAACCTGGAATAATTGTGTGGAAAATGCAACACTTGGGGAAATGTTTCTGCTATACAATACTCATTTGGCATCAGGTGTGCTAGGAACATAGGTGTTGGAGCAGTGATTGCTCAGAGGGCTTGCAATTTCTATTAGGTGAGAGAACCCTGGGAAATGTAAGCAACAGTAGAAGTGTAGCCAAAGTGGGGCTGGGGGGGGGGGATAAACCTTTCTAGAACAGTGGATCTCGAGGGAAGAAAAATAGGTAAGGTGTTTTGAGAAGGGAGATTATAGGACATTTTGTTGGTGTAGGGGTGTGCAGGCATCTGAGTTCCACAGAAATCTTCATTAAGCATAGCTCTGTGTGACTCAAAAGGTTGCTTATTTCTTAATCAATAAAAAGTACATCTAGTAAAATGTAACCAGCCTATTTCTTTAGATGATGATGATGGTGATGATTTTGCGATCAGTGTGCACGGCACTTTACAGATCAACAATTTTTAAGCTTTCTGCCATAAGTGATTTTTTTCTACATTGACTCATCTGCCGAGGGAACCTTTGAAATGTCTGCTGTGAAATCCCAACCTGTTACAGAGGATTCTGGGGCATCTTCTAAGCTGTAGCACACTCAGTTCATTCTGAGCACTTGCCCGGCTAATTGTGCATGATCAGTGTCCTGCATGAATACAGCGTCCTCTAAAACTACCCCACTTCTTTCCCGTAACTGCTTGCAGCAGTGGAAGATTGGAGGTAAAGGACTAGCTCTCCTTCAGAGAATCCTGTCCCGCATGGCTGGTCTTCTTGTTAAGGTGCCTTTCATAAGCTTCCAAGAAGCCCCAGGATTCCTTGGAATAATACAATCTGAAAAAACCCTCTCTATCTTAGTCTTATGGAGCAAATGCTATTTATAACCAAAGTTTGTTAATTTTTAAAAATTTGACAAGTTGCATTCTCTGTAACTTTCGATTCAAAGCAACTCTATAAGGCTGTTAAGGTAACTGTTTCACTGCTGCGTATTGTTATTCCAGCGACTTAAGGAGGACCAAAAACCAGTTTAGCTATAAAAGCCAGCCGGGTGAAACTCAATCGCTGTACTGAGTTGGCTGACCTTGGATTGGCCTACATTGTGGATGGTAATAATATTGCTCTCTTGTTTGCTCCTTAGCGGATATCAGACTTGGAAGAAGAGAACGCGCTTCTGAAGACGGAAAAAGAGGAGCTTAACAACAAAATCTTGCATCAGTCTGAAGGTAAGGAGGAGCAGCGTATGGCTTCATTAATGCTGATAATGAACTAAAGGATTTGCAAGTTCGTTGTTGCTCTTTATATTATTATAAGTCCTTCACCCTTACTCTCAGCTGTGAATGATAAGCAGAAACATGCTAATCTTCAAATAGATCCCTTCTCCCCCTCCCAAAAAACATTTCTTGAAATATCTTTCCTGGAGGTGGAACCGCGAGAGTGGAAACTGATTTAATCACTAGCGGGGCAGGGGGAATTCAGCATGGGATAAACCATCTAAAGGATTTCCCCTCTCCCCCTTTCAATTACATTTCTGGATTTAATCATAGCAACTGCGTGGGGGGGGGGGACTACAAACAGAAAGGCAATTTAAGAAGAGAGATGTTCAAGCAGCAGTGTTTGCAACACAACCAAGGATCTGTTTAACTGGACACAGTGGGCAAACAATTTTTAAAGCCGAGTTAGACATTGACAGATGGCAAACCACAAACTTTGAGCATGGAAATATTTTTAAAAGTGTTTTTTTTAAGGACTATAGATTCAATAAATACTGACAAATTCCTAAATTTGTATAAACTCATGGTTAGAAAGCTCGATAAAAATGAATTTCCAAATTCCCAGCTTTTATTGCATGGATTTTGTGTTTCATTGATTGCATATCAATTGCCCACTTTTTTTTGTTTGTTTGTTTGTAAAGAGAGAGAGAAAACAGCTGGGAAAATTATAGTGGGTGTAAGGAATAAAAGCACTTAGTGAATACCTCGGTTATCTGATCACAGAAGCCCACAGGTTAAAAGAATTATCTTTCATTATTGGGGCTGTCACCTGACAAAATAAATATTACTTGATTGACCAAATGAGTTTTGACTGATCAGTTGAAGGATGTCTGAAAGAGCCTTCCCCAACCTGGTGCCCTTCAGATGTGTTGAGCTGTTTTTAGATGGTGCATAATGTAGAAGAAGCATTTCCACCTGTGTGAAAATGAAGACGAAATACTTCTAAGATGGCTCATGCCCATTTGCAGTTTTTATAAATATTTATATTTAAAAAATCATTAACTTTTAAAAATGTATTGTCTGATTATTTGGGGGATGCCTTTTAGTTGCTTTAAAATATTCTGATTAATTATTCTGACCACTTAATTGGTTCAGGGTTGCAGCCCTCTTCATTATAGAGCAGATGTGTGCAGGTTACACATCTTAATTCATTTCTAAAGCCAGCAATGTAGAGGCAAGTGTGCACAAGTGCGAAGGCTGCCGGAGTGTTTTGAGAGCACTAACGACACAGTTTTCACCCATTCTGTGAACCTCGCCTCATAGTGGGTGTGTTACCAGTGTACACATGCTTTCCATGTCGAGGAGGCATACCAGCTGCCTCAGTGCACTTCAGTAATGATCCAGGAGTTCAATGTGTCAATTCCACTACTCCTTTGTTTTTTTCACAAGATGAATTTGCACAAAATGCTGTTGCGGAAAACCTTCTGATGAAGAAAGAGCTAGACGAGGAAAGAGCTCGTTATCAGAACCTTGTGAAGGAGTACTCGAGACTAGAGCACAGCTACGACAACTTGAGGGATGAGATGACGATCATAAAGGTAATGGGAAAGTATTTTTCCCTTGATACCACGCTGGAATATTAGTAGATAGGATTATGTCTGCTTTAAGACGCTCTCTGACAATATTTTTGTAAGTGCTTCCCATCACAGCCTATCTGCAAATATTTATGGGGTTTTTTAGGGCCAATGTAAATGTTTCATGCCAAGCGTTATCCCATAAATATATCGTATTTAGATTAAACATTATGGAGTAGGAAGGTCCTAGTTCAGAACTCACTTCAGACACAGATTCACGAGATAGGCTAAGGCAAGCCGCTATCTCTCGGCCTCTCTCCCACCGCATCTGCAATAGAAGGACAGTGACAAAGACTTACCTGTGCTTCGGGTTGCTTTAAGGCAGGGGAGCTGAACCTCTTTCAGCTTCAGGCTGAATTCATTGATTGGAGAAGTTCTCGGGAGCCGCATTCCAGTAGAGGGCAGTGCCAGAGGCAGAACAGGGGTGGAGCTAAAGGCAAAGGGGGCAGGGCCAAGATACCAAAAATACCCACATATTTTAGCTTAAAGCTCTTATTGCCATTAACTAAGCCTTAGGAGAGGCATTTCCCCCTTTTTAGAATGGAGGAGTGGGGGAGAGAACCTGTGAAAGCTGGGAAACCACCAAACGACTGGCAGACGGGGGGGGGAGGATGTGGGACCTAGGGGAGGGAGTGGGAGCACTGCTGTCAGAGGGCTGTATTTGGACCCGACGTGGGCCGTGTTTGGCCCGCAGGCCTGAGTTGAGGTGCTGCACCACTGCTGTCAGGACACTAATGGGACGTGCAGGAAAATGTTGCCATGTTCAGGATTCCAGCCACCTTGTTCCTTTCCCTCCTCCCCTCACCCCTCCCACGACAATCAGCATTCCATTGTCCCTGAGTATGCTCAGTCACCTTTTTATTTGTTCTTGCAGGTTTTCCACCCCACTTAGCTTATGTTTTAAAAGATTTTGTTCGTAAAAAAAAAAAAAAAAATCCCCCAAGACTGCCGATACTTCCCTCTTGTGTGTGGGTGGTGCTGTTTTTGGCTACATAAGCAACAGCTCTCACATCCTGAACGCAGGAAATAGACAGAATGATTAAAAAACGAAATCAATACGATGCATCAAAGGCGCAACAGAAAACCGCCGAAACCAAAGATTGGTACCCCTTTCCCCAAACAACTGGCAGAGAGCTGCCTTAGCCAAATGCATAACAGCTAGGGAGTGGAACAACCCTCCCTTAGGACGCTGTTCCACAACCTTGATGTCTCTCTGCCCAAAAGGCCCTGTTCTCTACTCTCTATTCACCTTTCTTCAGAAGGCAGAGAATGCTGGAACAAGGCCTCCGGGGAGGACCTTGAAAGACAGCTGAGTTCAAGTGGGAGAAGGCAGTCCTTTAAGAAGGAGCAAAGATACATGCAAATACCATCCACGTGTCTTTTCCACCCAAGGGGGGAAGCCGCTCATGCAAGGGGGGTGGGGCAGATGATTTTGAACGTCCCATGGGGAAAGAGTGGAATGCCTCTCTCCTCCAGCATTACAGCAATTATCACATTCGGAGCACCTACCCCGCCCAACCCACTGCCAGCTGCAGAAAACAAAAAACAAAAACCATTGACTGACACACACACACACACACACACACACACCATTAATCTCCTGTGTCATGTTGGCTCTTCGATGGGCTTTAAAAAGTTCACGCCAATGTTGGTCAAAGCCTAACATCTGGTATGATATTTAGAAGGTGATCAAAACCCACATCACCTTGAAAATCACTAGTGTTTACATTCGCTCAGGATCACTTTAATTTGGTAAGAGTTGCATGTGGATTTTCCTTGGCAATGACCGAATGACCTCTTGGCCGAATCACCTCTCACCAGCTTAGCCCTTTGCCGGTTGAAATCTTAACATTTTTTGTGATCTTAGAAATATAATTCTCTTTTCTAGAGTGTGCCACAGCCCTAATAGAAAAGCCCCTCAACTATGGTTCTTGTGCCAGCAGTGGCGGCTGGCGGCTGATAAAGTGCATTCTCAAGACTTCGTCTGTTCATTGGTCCCAGAATCATTCTGCTGTAACTTTCCTGCGTTGCCAGAGAATCCCTGTAGACCAGGGATGGCGAACCTCTTTCAGCCTGAGGGACAAATTCAGTTTCAGAAAATCTCTTGGTGGGGGCCACATTCCAGTGGTGGGTAGGGCCAAAGGCAAAGGGGCAGAGGGCGACAGGGGTGGGGGTCAAAAATACAAAAAATCCCAGCAAATTGCAGCGTGAAGCTCTTACTGCCAGTAACTAAGCCTTTTAGAAGGCGGGGGGGGGGACTGCACAAAAGCTGGGAAGCCACCAAACCATTGGTGGTCAGGGGAAAGGGGGTGGGGCCAGGGGCATGGGGCATGGCCTTCTGGGGAGCTCCAGATGGCTGGATTGGGACCCCAGCGGGAACAGACTTGGCCTCTGGCCCTGAGGTTCCCCAGCCCTGCTGTAGATGTACAGCCCTGGCACATGAATGACCCACTCAAAAAAACCCACAACACTTGTTTTTCCTGTGCCTGCACCCGCAGAAATTGTTCTTAAAAACCAACCCACATTACATCACAACTGGCCCTTGATCTCTCTTAGTACTAAGTTACTTTAATACAGTTTCTCTTTCTTTGGGTAGCAAACCCCAGGACACAGAAGAAACCCATCTAACCAAAGCAGCCTGGAGTCGGACTCCAATTACCCATCGATTTCTACATCCGAGATTGGAGACACAGAGGATGCAATACAGCAAGTGGAGGTATGCAGTTCAAACAGGGCTTGGGAAAGGCCTGGGTGGGTTTCTGCTTTCTCAACAGAGTGCCATTTATGCCATGGTTTGCTCTCTGAATGGTCTAGATGAAGTACCGTAGCTGCGAGTAGAGAAATGTAACTATTAAGTTTTCTTATGCTGGTAGGAAGCCAATACTAATTATGTCAGGAGCAGCAAATGTGAAAGCCTCACCCTTGCATTGAAAAGTCGTACTGTTTATATCTTTAAAATAGCCAATTAAAGAGGATTAATTTTTAAAGGCACGCTTTTAGTAAACACTTAGGGCTATAAACACAGAGCATTAAGTAATAATGATTAAAAGTAAAGCCAGTGGTTAATAATACATTTATATAGCATGCTTTCCTTTCCAAAGGGTTACAAGTGCCTTTCCAGCACTCCTGAGGGATTATTTTCATTCATTTGTGTTTTCAGAAAGAGAGTTTTCCAGCCTTGGTGCAGCCTTTTAAAGTATATTAAAGCAGAAGGCATTAACATATTTATCCATGTAGCAGGTTCGTTAAGCATGCAAAGAAAATTCCAAACTCTTCTCTGTGCTCTCCAGAAGAGGTTTTAGAGTATTTTAACAACTTGTTAAATCTAAGTTATGAACTTAAGGCTGACATTCTCAACCTCTTAAACAAGACAAAATGAGTTGAGCCACCATGTCCAATGTGGGAGGATCTCACTGTAGTAGCTCAGTCATGATTGAAGGGCTTAGTGAGAGAAATGTTAGGATTATTAAGAGTGAAAAGCAAAATTAAACGGGGGGTAGAGTACTGCTTTGACATTCCTTTATCTGTTATGGATTTTCTTGTGGCCTTTAATCACTTCAATTCTCAGTGCAGCAATTTCCCCTTCTGTTAAATGTGGTATTAGGATTGCTATTTACCTGGCCTTGAGAGCGAGAAAGATGAAGATGGATTTGTGAAATTGTGACTTGCTTTGGATGGAATCTGTTGCTCCAAGTACAAAGTGTCAAGGCCTCTCTCTCTCTCACTGCCAAAGCCTGCACATTAAAAGCTTGTGCATGCAATCCTTTTTCTCATGGTTTGGATGCACTGAATTCCCACAACCACCTTCTGTACAGGGTAGGCCAGAGGAATTGTGGGGGTCAGTACTGGTGATGTTGCAGTCCATGCTGGGAAATTTGTGAACAAAGGTCTGTGCAAGCTGTTTCCTCCCGTGGGGTAGGAAATGCTTTCTTGATTTTCTCTTTGATGGCCTGTGGCTTACGCTGGCTCAGCTTGTCTGAGCGTGGAAAGCTAAGCAGGGTCAGGCCTGGTTATTACTTGGATGGGAGACCCCTCCTCTAGTTTCCTGCACTGAGCAGGGGGTTGGACTCGATGGCCTTGTAGGCCCCTTCCAACTCTATCTATGAATCTATGAAAGAGTGTTGAACCAGACACATGTCCCTCTTCAAACATGCTGAGCAATTTTTATTTGAATTTTGTAGGTGTTGCTGAATGGCTTTCAGTGATGTGCTCATTCTGAATGTTTTGGAGGCAGCTGTAGTCTTCTCCAGGTTACTTCTGATGCTCATCACTTTTTCTGCTCTTCCCCTCCAGGAGGCTGGCTTGGAGAAGGCAGCCATGGATATGACCCTCTTCCTAAAGCTTCAGAAGAGAGTGCGGGAACTTGAACAAGAGAGAAAGAAACTGCAAAGCCAACTGGAGAAGAAAGAGAATGAAAGCAAAAAATCCCAGGTAGAAAATGGCATATTTCTGCTATCAGTATTGGTTTCAAATCTATAATAGGCATTCCTGTGGGGGGGAAATGCAGACATACATTAAGAATGGAACTAATGTTGCATTAAAGGCATCCCTGCTGTGTGTTTAATATCCCTGTGCAAATGAAACAGCTAGAGAAACTTATCCATGTCCTTACAGTGTGACATGTTTCTCCCAGTCCCTCGTCCCATGCTAGTATTGGCTGCTTCTAGCAGTGGGGGAAGTGGGAGGGGTTTCATAGGTTTCATAGATCATAGAGTTGGAAGGAGCCTACAAGGCTATCAAGTCCAACCCCCTGCTCAATGCAAGAAACTAGAGGAGGGGTCTCCCATCCAAGTAATAACCAGGCCTGACCCTGCTTAGCTTTCCACACTCAGACAAGTTGAGCCAGCATAAGCCACAGGGGTGTCTAACATCGTATCATGAGAAAATGGATGACTATTCCTAGGTGTTACAGAGGGGGCTACTGAGTGTAAAATGCTTAGCAAATTCAGCTGAGTGCCAAAGAGGCCACTGAGAAGCAAGAGGAAGGTATCGGCTGAAGGCGCGCGAGGAAAAGCAGAGCCCCTCGCTCGAGTGAGATGGAAGATTTAAAATCCTATTCCTGTGTGCAGACGCCCATAAATCTACACACAGAAGTTCAGATCTGTCTCTCCCACTCCCAGTGCAGCACATCCAGCGTATCGGATGTCAGCCAGCTCAGCTTCCTCCTGCTTGCAGATTCCAGTAATAAGGAAATAACTCTGTGAACTCCACAGGTCTATTCTACCTGTTTATTTACTTTAGCAAGTATATTCTACAGAGCATACATCTCCTACCTACAGTCCATGTGCAGAGTATAATGCATAGCAAGCATTTAATCCAGTGGAGCAAGGTGTTTACTCCACCTCAGCTAAGACATTACATGATTGCATTTAGTCCAGCAAGCACTAGTCAGAAGACCAGAGAGTGAAGAAGAGAGAACAGTTCCACATCTCTCCAAAATGGCTACAGACAGAGAAAAAACAAGTCAGTACGTCATCAGAACATACAAACCACGTGACCAGCTCGTATTTCTTTCACACCTACTTTTCCCATGAGAAACACACAGGAAGCAGGAGACAAAACATAACTTGTTTACCAGCATTCTGTTCCTTTCATTTGTAAACATTGTGCCACAGCTGGTGATTGTGATACATGTCACAACATCCCCCCACAAGCTGTGATACATCTTGTTTACATTTACTCAATGAGGCCTAGTGCCGTCATTAGTTTCCTGTGTCTTACTACAGGCAATGGTTTTGTGAAAAGATCTGCCACCATATCCCCTGTTGCACAGCACTTGAGTGTTACCCACCCTTTTTGCACACAGTCCTTTACATGAGAGTAACGAACATCAATGTGTTTGGTTCTTGGCCTACTTTTTTCATGGAGAGCCATGATAATGCAAGCTTGGTTGTCCTCAAAAATTGTAACAGCATTGTCTACTGGTATGTGCATATCAGCAAACAATTGTTTGAACCACTCAATCTCATTACATGCTTGAGATAAACTGATGAATTCAGATTCTGCGCTAGATATAGCCACACAAGATTGTTTTCGTGTATACCATTCAATTAAACTTTGGTCATACATGAGCACAGTCCCACTTGTGGACTTCCTATCTGTAGCAGATCCCCAATCAGCATCAGTGTACACACAAAAATCTCCCTCTGTGTGTGATGACAATTTCAGTTTGCAATTCATGGTACCTTTTAAATACCTTAACACACGTTTCACAGCTAACCAATCATACATAGAAGGATTTTGCGTTTTCCTGCTAAGTATGTTTACAGCATTGCTGATGTCTGGCCTACTCACATTTGCCAAATATAGCAGGCTTCCAATAACACTCTGATATTTTCCAATATCTTCAAATTCGGTGTTATCTGTGTGTTTCTGATATTCAAGAGTCATTGGAGTGGTAACTGGGTTACAATTCTCCAACCCATGAATTTCCAGCAATTTCTGAATTTTTCCACTTTGTTCAACCATGAAAAAACCTTCCTCATCTTGAGATAATTGCATTCCAAGATAGTGTTTTACCAAACCTAGATCTTTCAGTTCAAAGTGTGCTTGCAATTCTTGTGCAATTTTTGTCTTTTTGACTTACTGATTGTGTCACCAGCAATATATCATCAACAAAGACCAACAAATACACCCAGTTTCCCTGTTCTGTGTGATTTGTATACAGACAGTGATCAGCCTTGCTTTGTTTGAATCCCAAACTAATCAAAACTCTGTCTAGTTTCTGGTTCCAGCATCGAGCTGCCTGCTTTAACCCATATATGGACTTGTTCAGACGACATACAAGACTGGGATTTTCTACAAAACCTTTTGGTTGCTGCATGTAGATTTCCTCTTGTAATTCACCATACAGAAAAGCAGTTTTTACATCAAAATGAAATGCCATCATTTTTCTTTGTGCTGCCAATTTCAACAACAGTCTGACAGTTGCATACCTTGTTGTTGGTGCAAACACGGAATCAAAATCTACCCCATGTTTTTGTGGAAACCCCCTTGCAACGAGCCTTGCTCTGTATCTCTCCACCTGCCCCTGGTGATTTGTCTTCACCTTGTACACCCATTTACAGGTGATGGCTTTGCGCCCCACAGGCAAAGATGCTAGACTCCATGTGTTGTTTTCATGCATTGCATTGATTTCATCCTGCATGGCCTCAAACCAATCATTCTTCACTTTTGGTTCCATGCTTTGAATTTCCTCAAAACTTTGTGGTTCTAAAGCTATTTTGAGAGCTTTATGTACAACAGTTTCCCCACTTTGGAATTCATCCTGATATCTAACAGGTGTTTTGCATTCTCGGGTTGAACGCCTAAGAGATTGTTCACCTCCCTCCTGCTCCCCAGATATCTGCCCAGTGGCTTGTTCTGTCCCAGAAGCATCCTGCTGTGTTTCAGACATTGCATGCATTGGCAATTCCACCAGCTGTTTCTGTTCATTTGTTTGCTCGTGAAAAATCACATCCCTGCTCAGAATTACCTTGTTGTGGTGTGGTGACCACAACCTGTACCCTTTTGTTTGTGCATCATACCCCAGCAGAAAACATTAAAAGCTTCTTGGAGATAGCTTTGTTCTGTTTTGAGCCTGTATATGAACAAAGCATTTACACCCAAAAATGCGCACGTGTGCTATCTTCGGTTTCCTCCCATGAAACATTTCATATGGAGTTTTCCCAATTGTGGTATTTGGTAACCTGTTCAGCAGGTAATTGACATTTGACAGTGCATCTCCCCAGAAACGGTTTCCCACCTGTGAGTCAGCTAATTGAGCCCTCATCATTTCCTGGAGTGTTCTGTTTTTTCTTTCAGCAACGCCATTTTGAAATGGGGAGTATGGGGCAGTGACTTTGTGCCCTATACTCTCACTTTCCAAGAATTTCTTGAACTTTGTACTCATGTATTCTCCCCCACCATCTGAGAGTAATTCTCCTATTGGATATTGTTTATATCTGTTCCCAGCCCATTTAACAAATGATTCAAATCTCTCTTGAACCTGAGATTTATGCTGCAGAAGATAAACAAAATAAAATCGAGAATAGTCATCCACGAGTGTCATGTAGTACCTATTTCCCCCATAGCTATTTTCAAATGGTCCAGCCACGTCAGAGTGTACTAGCTCAAATATTCTTGTGCTAACTCTATCACTGTGTTTCTGAATGTTAGATCTGTGTGACTTTGCTGTACTGCATACTTCACATTCCACATACTTAGAACAAGGTTTCATTTTCATACCCTCACACAGACCCGGCATCTTATCGATGCTCCTGTAATTGGCATGCGCAAACGTTTGTGGAAAATATGCACACAATTGTCATGGGGTTTACAATTTGCGTACTTTGGCCTCTCATCATGTGTTACAAATGGATTTATAACATACAGAGAATTCTGCAAATCACCTTTTGCACAGATCACCCCTTCATGTGAAATTACACAGTTGCTGTCAGAAAAACATATTTCATAACCATCATTAGCTAATTGTGAAATACTAATTAAGTTTGTATCCAGCTCTTGAACAAGTAGTGCCCTTTGTTGACCCAAAGTAGCAAAGTCAATTGTTCCTGCAGCTGTCACCTGGATTCGCTTTCCATTAGCTAATTCCACGTGTTGATTCCCACATTCTTCCAGAGATTGAAATATGTCTCTAGAATTTGCCATGTGATGACTCGCACCTGAATCCAAAATCCAAAGATTGCCATCAGAAACTCCCACCCTAGCAATTAAACTTTTGCCCGTTTTAAATGCCTCCTCAGGTGTACTGGTAGCTTCCTGTTTGGGTTTTTTCTTCTTCTTGCCCTTAAAAGTACAGTCCTTTTTAAGATGCGATGTAGACCCGCAAGAAAAGCATTTTCTCACTTTTAAAGCTGCCGCTTGGGTAACTCCCACCAGCTTGCTGCTACTCTCAGCTTGGCTGTTCCCCGCGTCAGCCACGCTGTCTGCTGATTTACATCCAGCATTGTTTTTCTTCCCTTGCCGTTTCTCCCACTCAGAGAGAAGCTTGCCTGACACATACTCCATGGTCAGATTCTGATCTGGTTGCCCCTCCATCAATGTTACAATTGTATCATATGAAGAGTCCAGACTGGATAACAGAATAGAAACTTGATGCAAGTGCTCAGTTTGCATCCCTTGTGCTCTAAGCCTGTTAAACATGTCCCGAATAGTACTTAGATGTTCTGGCATAGAACCACCTGGCTGCAAGCTCAGTTTGTACAGCTTACGTGCAAGTATGATCCTACTTCCTGCCGTTTGCATCTGGTATATCCCTTGTAGGGTCTGCCAGATCTGTTTTGCCGTTTCCAAAAACTGAATAAATGGCACCTGGGAACTTTCAACAGATAAGCACAGAATTGCCTTAACTTTCTCGTCGCGTTCCTTCCATTCATTATAAGCTTGGTCACCCACGGCCACGGCATCCTGTGTTACAACATTCCAGAGCCCTGCATGAGTTAAATAATGCTGCATCTGGAAGCTCCATAATACATAATTCGAATCAGATAGCTCTTCCACTATCTGTGGGTTTAGAGCTGGTGCTGCTGGCATCCTGGGAACAGGGGGGTTTGCCGCCTCGTCCCCTTCAGAACTTTCGGCCTCGCTGTCTGAGCTTTCGGCTTTGAACAGAGCCTCCAAGCTTCCAGCGTACACCTCCCACTCTTCTTCCCCTTCCTTACCGGACGAAGGCCCAAGAGATTTCTCTTCTGCCTTGATGTCCTCCTCTGCCATAAATCACTGCATTCCCGGAGTCGAAGTTGTTGACACAGCTGTTGGAAAATAGGTCCCGCTGCTGCTGCCGGCGTTGACCCTCAGCCTGGTCCCGAACTGGTTCCGTTCGGTTCTGGCACTGGTCCAACTGGTCCCGCTGAATCCGAATTTCTGGGCACACAACCCTGAAGGTGCACGAGGAAAAGCAGAGCGCCTCGCTCGAGTGAGATGGAAGATTTAAAATCCTATTCCCGTGTGCAGACGCCCATAAATCTACACACAGAAGTTCAGTTCTGTCTCTCCCACTCCCAGCGCAGCACATCCAGCATATCGGATGTCAGCCAGCTCAGCTTCCTCCTGTTTGCAGATTCCAGGAATAAGGAAATAACTCTGTAAACTCCACAGGTCTATTCTACCTGTTTATTTACTTTAGCAAGTATATTCTACAGAGCATACATCTCCTACTTACAGTCCATGTGCAGAGTATAATGCATAGCAAACATTTAATCCAGTGGAGCAAGGTGTTTACTCCACCTCAGCTAAGACATTACATGATTACATTTAGTCCAGCAAGCACTAGTCAGAAGACCAGAGAGTGAAGAAGAGAGAACAGTTCCACATCTTTCCAAAATGGCTACAGACAGAGAAAAAACAAGTCAGTACATCATCAGAACATACAAACCACGTGACCAGCTCGTATTTCTTTCACACCTACTTTTCCCATGAGAAACACACAGGAAGCAGGAGACAAAACATAACTTGTTTACCAGCCATTCTGTTCCTTTCATTTGTAAACATTGTGCCACAGCTGGTGATTGTGATACATGTCACAACATCGGCAAGCTCAGGAGAACTTCATAATTTTCAGAAGTACAAAAAAAGTTTGGAAAAACAAACCTAATGCCTAACTCCCCCATTAAAACAGCTCAATGCATAGAAGTACTCCTTTTAGGATGAAGAATACACTGCAACATTTTGTAGCAGCTCCCACTTGTTACTTCCACAAAGGAACTCAGCCATGATCTGCCGCCCCCTTCGCCATATCTCAAAGTTAATGTAACTTTTAGTGTCAGTTTCAACTATATGCTGATATAAAGTCGAAAGGAAGATGGAAGGCATGTAGCTCGTGGTTATATGGTTGAACAGTAGGTATGGATGAACAAGTGATGTCCATGTTCTCCCCAATTCTCTGAACGTCAATTTGATGCTTGTCTCTCCTTGTTTACCATGGTTCTTCTTCATGGTCTCTGTGCATCACACACATGGGCTCTGCCCCTGCGCTGAGACCTTTCTGGAAAGTTCCAAGACTGAGGAAAATTGGGCGGGAGCCCCTCCCCCATCGCACATGCTCCCAGCGCGGCTCCCGCCCTTTCCCTCAGTTCCCGCCATTGCAAGTGGCCGTATCTGGACATTCTCTCTTTTCGTTCGAAGATATTTAGCTGAGTTTTGACTTTATCTCCTTCGTCTATCATTTTTTCTCTTCATTGTTTTCACTCTATTACTCCGTTTCTCTCTTCTTTAAAAAAAAAAATCGTTATTATCCCCTCTCTCCCCATTCTTCTCCTCCCTTCGTATTTCTTCGCTTTCTCACTATGCCTTTAAAGGCTCCCTTTCTAAAGTGTGTGATCTTTTTTTGATATATTTTTTTAATGTACATTTTTTTTTGGATGCGAACGAACACGTCTTTGGGAATTTTTGAATATTTTTGGAGAGCACATTCTTTTGCTCGCATCTGCCTCCGGGGTTGCAAACAGCATGTTTGCATGATGTGCAAACATGAACGAGGTTCTAGGTGAATGTTTGAGAAACGTTACACTTTGAGGAGAACAACTCCCTTTGCTTATTACTCTTGATTTTTTTTCTAAAAAGCACTGGAGAACAGGAGCCTTTAGAAATAGCACTGCTGTCACCATGCCCCCCGCGCACACACATACACCTGCAACTTCCTATAGTAGACTTTTGCAATGATGCCTTTTGCATCATACAAGAATTTTAAAGTCCAGTCCAGTCAGTCAGATGAATCTCATGGTATAGTGTTCCTGGGAGTATACCATTTCAGACTGTCAGCGAAGGATCACATGTTGGAATGCTTCCCTAACATCAAAATCTCTCTGCCAATTACTGTCTTAACACTTGAGGAAGAGTTTCCTAATCTAGCCTTCTCTACAATATACTAATATTCTACATGCAGGAAGGGTTTTTTTTTTTTATGTGGGTGAACATCAGGGCGAGCCCTACCATTAGACAGAGTGGGGCGGCTGCCTTAGGCAGCAGGTGCTGGGCATGGGGAGTGGTGTTGGTGTTGGTGGACAGAGTTGTGTATCTGCCAAGCATGGCTTGCCCTGTGCCCCCTAAGCTGGCCTGCTGCCTTCAGATGCCATGGAGGACTTGTCTGATCACGAGTGTTGAAGTAAGAATCAGTGATTAGTCCAGCTGGCGTCTGTACATGGAGTGTGTGTGTGTGGGGGGGGGGTACCATCTTGTCTGCCTCAGACAGCAAAATATCTTGGGCCAGCCCTGGGGAACATTAAAAAAAAAAGAAAGATGACCCTACCCCTATAGTCTGAAATGGTTGAGTCCTAGGAATTCTGTTGCACGTGATTGATCTGACTCGGTAGATCGTCTATTAAAGCAGGTGTGCAAAAACGTTTTCCTCTGGTGGGCCTTTAGGACTTTGCTCTTGTTCACAAATGCTTTGCAGATCATCTCGTTACTATCTTTGTGTCCTGTTCTCACTCAAACTATCTGCACCCTGAGACCTACATAACCCTGGCCCTGCCATGCTTTGTTAGATCCATGCATAATTATGATGTTTTATTCCATCGCTGCCTTCCTCTGCCTGAGGACAGGGTTTGCAATCATAGGAAATACATAATCAACATTGGAATGATATACATCACTGCAGGTTTAATTGGTATGGCAGTGACTTTGTTCCTGAGCTGTCACGCATCCAATTGTTTCCCAGGCCTGTGGGAAATTTGTGTCCTGAACTTAGTCTTGATAGTTTGCGGCCAGGTAGTGAAAAGGCAACACGGGCTTGGGTGTCCTGGCCTAGCCTGCTAGTCTGCCTTTTGTGTTAGCATGTTTCTAAAATGCACCTTGTTAATTAAAGGAAATATGCACCTATTCCTGCTAGGTAGATAATGTGTGAGATCCAGAGAGCAATGCCTCGGCAATTCCAGCTGATGGTGAGAGACAGGCTTGTCCAGCTGAAGTGCTGGATGTGGAAAACCCAGAGGACTCTGAGTCAGGATCCCTGCTTCAGACATGAATGCTCCCTGGTTGATTCTGGACAAGTCTTATGGCGGGTCTATAGCTCAGTAGTAAGGCATATGCTTTGCGTAGAGAAGGCCCCAGTTAAAAAAATAACAGGTAGCAGGTGATGTGAAAGGTCTCCATCTGCCTGAGACGCTGAAGAGTGGCAGCCAGTCAGTGTAGACAATAAAAAGAGGGATGCACCCTGGTGTAACACCGCTTCCTATATCCCTAAGTATGTCGGCTTTAGGTCCCCATTTGTAACATGTACGTAGTAATTTCCACAGGGGTAATCATGTTACTCTGTTGCAGCAAAACCTACAAAGGGTCTTGTGGCACGTTATAGACTAACCATTTATTATGGCTTAAAGTTTTCATTGACTAGCATCTGATAAAGTAGACTCTAGTCCACAAAAGCCCATAAAATTAATAGCTACCTACCTTACGGAATTATTGAGGCCAAACAAGAGAAAGTTCGTAAACCTCTGAATTGCTCTAAGGATATCTAATCTTGGATGTGGCTTCATGCCACCTGACATCCCTTTCTATTTAGACAGCTCTGATAAATGGCTCCCCCCCCCCAAAAGTACTGGTCATAGATTTTATAGATTTCATAGATCATAGAGTTGGAAGGAGCCTACAAGGCTATCGAGTCCAACCCCCTGCTCAATGCAGGAATCTAGAGGAGGGGTCTCCCATCCAAGTAATAGCCAGGCCTGACCCTGCTTAGCTTTCCACGCTCAGACAAGCTGAGCCAGCGTAAGCCACAGGCCTGTATCCTGTCCCCTGATTATGGTTGGAAAGATTTGGCCTCTTACTCTGTGCCATGCTTGTCTGCCATAGTCTAATTTATTTTTATTTTATTAATAAATTTATACCCTGCCTTTTTTCCTCCAAGGAACCAAAGGTGGCTTACATGAGCCGCTTCCTCTCCATTTTCTTCTCACAACAACCCAGTGAGATAGGTTAGGCTGAGAGTCTGTGACTAGCCCAAAGTCACCCAGTGAGCGTCATGGCCAAGTGGGGACTCCAACTCGGGTCTCCCAAGTCCCAGTCCAACACTCTAACCACTACGTCACATTGGTTCTGAAATGATCTAGTCTAATGGGACCAGTCAATAAATAAATAGGTCCACTATCTTTTTCTCCCCAGATTAACAATAGCCAGTTGACACTTCCGGCTGCTTTTAATGTACCTGTTCCCTATAATTTCCCCACCAGTTCTGGACCACAATATGCTCCTGTGGGATTTGCTTCTTCCCTGTCTTGTTACCCATTGCTTTATCTCTGTCAGACTAGTGTTCAGTCCCATTTTGTCTTTCTTTGGCCTATCCTTTTCTCTCTGCACCTTCTCTAGTTGAGACCTTGTTTTGGAACAAGACCTGCACTCAGAACTGGATTTAGATTAGTTTTGGCCAGGAATATCAACCTGCAGCTTGCGCAGCTTCTTTCTTCTCTTTAGTTGATATTCCCTTGCGATGGATTTGGACATGCACTTACTATGTCCGCAGCCATGGTACTCTCAGTGCGTGTGAAGGCAGCCTCAGCTCTTACTGGGCACAGAGGCTCTCAGTAGCATGTTATTGGTGGTGAGTGTTGTGCGGTGTTATATTTGCACACAAAATTGTTGGATGCTTCCCAGATGCATAGAGAGAAGTACGGTAAGTGGCATGTCTAAATCCACAAACCAAGTCTCTCAGGGTTTGGTTCTGGACAGCCTAAGAGGGAGCAAAGGCAAGAGGCAGAGGGTGGGAGCCAAATTTCACCAATTGGCTTGAAACTAACCAACCAATCAATCCGCCTTGGAATGACGGGATAGGAAGTCTTTGGGCTGTTCTGCTCCAGGCAGACTTCCCACAGAAGGGTACATTGGGTATTTGCAACAGCACCAGGCTTCATTTTGCCTGCCTCCCTTTGCTGTGGTGACAGCTGAGGCAGGACGAGGAGAGGGCCATAGCTCAGTGGTGGAGCAGAAGGTGCAGGTTCAATCCCCGGCATCTCAGTTAAAGGATCTTGGTGGTGAACTGGGAAAGGCTTCCCAGCTGAGATCCAATGCCAGTCCAAAGAGAGAGAGAGAGTATTGGGCTAGATGGAGTAAGGGTCTGCCTTGGTCAACGGCAGCTTTATATGTCCAAGGCCACTTGGCCCAGCCCAGACCTCATCTCACTTTGCAACGGTGGCCTATAAAATAGTAAATTGATACGGATTGTTCTTGGTGAACAGAAGTTAGCTTCTCCAGAGGGCCCAGAGAGAGTTATGCCTTCTACCTCAAACTTACAAGAAGTGGGCTTCCCCCCACACACACTCAAAATGTTTGCCTCTTAACCAGCACAAACAAGTTGGGAAAAAAGGGACATCGCTTCCTTTTAGATTACTTACCTGAATATGGAAAGACAGCTGCCTTTTAGGTACGTATTATGGATGTTGGCAATTCCGTTCTACCTCCAGCCACCAGTTTGTCAGTTTCTCCTTCAGTGGCTGATGATACCCTTTGGGTGGAGTGGGGTGGGTGCTTTTTACAGGTTCTGCTTGTCCTGAGAGTGAGAAAGTTCTGTTATGGGCTTTTCTGGTACAGGAAGGAGAATCATTTATTTAAAAGAATGCTCATCATGGCCAGAGTCCTTGTAGGATAACACTTCCACTTCTTTTTGCGATTCATTTTTTATTAATTTTTTTTACAAAACACAAATGCAGCAACCTAAGCCAGGAAGAGAAATCGCCTGTGTCTTCCATGTGCTTGAATGCAGCCTATCAACTAGACTGGGTGTAGGGAACCTGAGACACTCCAGATGATGTTGGACTCCAACCTCCATCATCCCTGACTATTGACTATGCTAGCTGGGGCTGATGGAAGTTGAAGTCTAAAAACATTGGGGGGAAGAAAAGGTTCCCCATACCTGAGTTACCTACCTTACAGAATTATAGAGGCCAAACAAGAGAAAGTTTGTAAACTTCTGAATTGCTCTAAGGATATTTTATCTTGGATTTCGCCGAAATGCTTTGGCCCATGCCGACAGGGGCTTTTGGGAGTTGAAGTCTAAAACATCTGGATATCTGCCTTCTGCCCAGCTCTGCTGCAGAGCAGTGTTCTCCAACCTTGGGTCCCCAGATGTTTTTGGCCTACAACTCCCAGCATGCTACGCTGGCTGGGGCATGCTGGGGGTTGTAGGCCAAAAACATCTGGGGACCCAAGGTTGGAGAACACTGCTCTAGAGGATACATAAAAATGGATTTTACAGAATTGCTCCTGCACTTCCGTTTCACGTAGGGCTGCACCTGGTGTACATGATTCTAACCCCCACCCCACGGACACATTTTATCCTCCCAAGAAGCCTAGAAGGAAAGGTAGGCTAAGAGGCAGTAATTGGCCCAAGGTCACCCAGTGAGCTTTATGGCTCAGCAGGATTTGAACCTGGGTCTCCCTTATCCTGGCCCATCCTCCTCCTCACTATGCCATGTTAGCTCTCAGATTCCCTAATTTCAATGCTTATCCTAAAATTAGCCTATCCAATGTAGCAAACATACAACAACAAAAGTGCTCACCTCTCTAAACATTCTCATGGTTCCAACAATTTTCTGTGCCCTTGTTGCTCTGGCTCGTTTTCCTTTTCTCTGCCCTCACTCTCCTCAGACTCATTTGCCAACACTGGCCATTTTAATCCAGTTAGCTGTACTGGCCTGCATGATTTTGTCAAAGATTTGGTCACAGATGCTACTTCTGACATGATGGTGCCACATGGACACTCATAAACAAAACCACATGGTTTGCCACAGCAAATCAGATGAAACGCAGGTGAGGGTGGGTGAGGCAGATGAGAGTGCTAGCAAAAGGAGGAGGATGAAGATGGCACTGAGGGAAATGCATCCAGATTATGCAGATATGCCCATAAGCGCTGTTAATAAATTTATTTATTTATTTATTTATTATAATAATTGTATTATAATGTAATAAATAAATAATAAATAATAAAATTGCGGAATGGCAAGTGCCTGGCATCAGCCCTAATTTTAAACTGTAGTCACATAATTCACATAGTATTTCTAGGTGAGCAGCCGTCAAGCATCTGAAGGTGGTTCTTCTTCCGCAGCGCACAGAAGCACCTGGAAAAAGGTCACGCAGAGTTGAAGGCTTTCTTTCTGTCTAAACTTGCACGGGATTGCACCTTTAGTTGCTGAGGTCAACATGGAAAAACAGAGTGGCAAATAGGATAAAGAGAAACCATACGAATACTAGGAAAGGAAAGAAAAGGCATTCCCACTGCTTGTGCCCCGTTATACGTTCCATTGTTTATCTTCCTCTTCATCTATTCTATGTTTACTAAACACTCTTCCAGCCCTTCCTTTCATGGCCAAATTGCTCTGCTAGCAAACGACAGATTTTGTAAGGTGACCCAGAGTTGCAATCAGAAACCCAACCGCTATAGCCTGTTGTCAAACCAAATCTCTCTCTTTCTGTCTTCTTAATCCATCCAGGTAATTGAAATGAAGAACGAAATGGATTTGGACCGTGATATGGATCTAGCATACAACAGTCTGAAGGTAAAAGAAATTTCCAGGCTAGGGATATATATATATTTTCCACTACAAGTGTCAGGTGCTAATAACCTGGAAGAGCTTTCCTGATACCAGTCTCTATAAATCTACATGACAGGGCAATACCAAAATATCTGTTAACTCTTTGCAATGCCATTGTCTTCCTTTTCTTAAATGTGGGCAAGTGTTCAGCTTTCTGTCCCTCTGGGCTTAATTTGGTTATGACAAAACAAGGCATGTCGTTCACAGCTTGGCTTCGCTGACTTAACTTTGCCATCTTGTTGCAGAATGTGCTTTGTGCGCTATCAATTATAATCATTATGTTTGTTCTTGGATTCAGGTGAGCATTGTGGGAACTGCAAAGCCCTGCCTTGTTTCGTAGGCCTGGTTCAGACATACGGGAGATAAGATGGTAAAACCTGGCTCTCAAACAACTGCACTATCAGTGAATTTTCTAGGCACCATTCAAAATGTTGGTTTTAATCTGAACTATCTGGGACCATTGCTGGCATCATGGGTGGCCATCACTGGGCACTTGCCAAGGCCCACAGCTCTTCAGGGGGCCCAGTGCCAATGCCAAGATCCTCCTGGCCCTGTTGCTCCTGCTCCTTGCAGTCACTGCCTGTTCACCTGCCTTCTCTGAGCATGCAAGCAGTGACAACAAGAGTGAGGAGATATATATCAGCTTCCTTAACTGGCCTTGCACTCTCCCTCCGAGCAGTGGTACAGCTTAGATCCAGAAGGAGAAGGTATGTGAAAAGGCAGAAGGATCGGAGGCAGACTCACTCCAGGTGGGGTCCCACTAGGACAGTGTTCTCCAACGTGGAGTCCCCAGATGTTTTTGGCTATGCTGGCTGGGGCATGCTGGGAGTTGTAGGCCAAAAACATCTGGGGACCCCACGTTGGAGAACACTGCACTAGGACATCTTGCCCAAGGGCATCCGAAAACCTGGAGCCATGTGAAGAACCAGGTCTCCCTGTATGTTTCTTCCCATGCCTTAAATTTTGTTAGAGAGGCCCTGTTATGGGGTGGCCCCGTTTTCTGAAGTAATACAGACTGAGAGCTTTCTCTGCCGTGGTAGCACCCACTCTGTAGAGCACCTTGCTGAGAAAGGCCAGGCAGGCTAGCTACCTTCCTCCCCAACATTTAGGAAATGAAGAACTCCATTTTTAGAAAGGCCTCTGTTTTAATTAATGTTACCGGTGCCAGTAGTTGCGGTATCTTACAGATGTTGTAAGCCACGTAAGGCCCAGTCCTATCCATTGCGTCCTCAGTGATCAGAAGCCTCCGGACTTGCAGGCTTCCGATCATCCAGTGCAGGGTGGGAGGAAGTGTGGAGGCACTCTTCGCCTCCCTGTCCTCCCACCCTGCATTTTTTGCCAGATGGGCTTTTTTGCCCATCTAATGATGGCTCTTCGGAGGCGGAGGGAAGGAGGCTGGAGAGAGGCCTCAGGATAGCTCATGTCCTGTCCTCTCCGCTCCCCTCCCTTCCCCACTCACCAAAATGCCCCCTTTTCTCCCTCTCCGAGGTCGATTTTCCAACCTTGGAGGCCAGCCTCCATGGTTCTTTCTGTGCCAGCTGCGAGGGGACAGGGGAGGGGGGCAGATCTTCGACTCCCCCTTTTGAGGTCACAGCACTGTCTCTGACCTCAGGGGGGGGAACCCCCAGTATCCTATGTCCCCTCAGACAATGTCTAGGGGCCATAGGATTGCTCCCTTAAAAGCATAATTTAATTTATGGAATGTGCTGCATTTCATAAGGTTAGGTGGCTTTTAAAAAGGGATTAGACAAGTTCACAGGCTATTAATGGCTATTAGCTCTGACAGCTTCGTGCAGCTGGTGCCTTCTTGCTATGACAGGCTGGAACTCTGGTCCTTCCCAGCCAGCATGGCCATTGGCTGGGCATGATGCTGGCTGAGAATGATGGGAGTTGTAGTCCAACACATCTGGAGGGCAGTGGAACCTCCATATTTAGTATGCCACTGGATACCAGTCACTGGAGAGAGGGGCGTTGCCTTCAAGCCTTCCTTGCAGGCTGGGTTGAGGCATCAGGTTGACCGCTGCAAGAAGCAGGGAACTGGACTAGATTTCCTTATTTATTGAGTTGATATCCTGCCTTTCCACTAAAGATAGTTCTCAAGGCGGCTGGAGCATTGGTCTGATCTAACAGGAGTGTGGTGTTCCTGGATGGCGCTGCTTTAGATTATAGGTGGGAAGTTGCATGCCTGAATGTTCCTCCATCTAAACACTCCTTATCTGTACAAAACTAAAATAATCAGGGGAAAGGCTAGGCTAGAACACTTCTCTCTGGTGTGTAGATTTGCATGTGTATGGAGTTTGGTGGTTTTATTTTGTTTTTGGTTTTGTTTTTGTTTTTAACATGGAGGAGCAAGGGAAAGCTAAGCAGGGTCAAGTCTGGTTATTACTTGGATGGGAGACCTCTCCTCTAGTTTCCTGCATTGAGCAGGGGGTTCGGACTCGGTAGCCTTGTAGGCTCCTTCCAACTCTATGATATGTGAAATCTATGAAAGTGTACGTCAGTTCTCCACAGACTTAACTATCTTCTGGCAGTCACTTGTGCAATCCATATTTGGATAGCTCTTGAAGTGAATGACTGAGAACCCAAGGGCAGCACTGGCCCTACCATTAGGCAGAGTGAGGCAACCAGCTGAAGCAGCAGATGCTGTGGAGGACCTGGCTATTCTCCTGATCCCTCCAGCTGTTCTCCTCTTTTGGAGGGCAGAGCTTGTGTGTGCCTGTCTTGATCCCCTAAACTGGCCGGCTTCCCTCCGGTGTGGTGGAGGATGCTATCCTATCAGCAGCATTGAACTAAGGTTCAACGGGCAATCCAGTCAGCTTCAGTATCTGGAATGGGAGAGCGGGCACCATCTTGTCCTTTGCCTCAGGTAGCAAAACATTGGGCTGGCCATGTCCAGTCCTGCTGGGGTGGAGTTTGCACTCTCCTGTCTCTGCCCAAGTATGGGATGGGGGCAGGGTGAGCTCCAATTATGCTGTAGACCCAGGGCCGGCGCTACCGCTAGGCCAACTAGGCTGTTGCCTAGGGCGCGTAGCGGAAGAGGGCGCAGAACGCTGCGCTCCTCTTCGCTGCTGGCGCGCTCCTGCCCTGCCCGCCCGCCTCACCGAGAAAGCCAGGTCAGTGCAGGGGATTGCGCCCGGAGTAGTGGTGGGGCCGAGCCTGGGCGCCTCCCCCCCACCTTGCCTCGCCTCGCCTCTGCGCCGCCTCCCCTCCGAGCCACCTCCACCTCGCCTCCCCCCCAGCCTCGCCTCGCTTCGCTTCGCCTCCGCGCCTCCTCCCCCCCCGACACCTACCTTCTCCGCGCTGTTTCCGGAGCCCCGCCCGTGCTCTGTTTTGGCGGGAGGAACCAGGGCAACAGGGCTTAAAAAGCCCTGTTGCTCTGGTTTCCCCCGGCCAAAAACAGAGCACGGGGGTCCCTTTTCGGAGGAGGCGTGGGAAGGTAGGTGGGGGGCGGCAGCGTGCGGGGGGGGTCTGGTGGCGGCAGCGGCGGGAGGTTGCAGAGCAGGGCTGCTTTCCGGAGCCCCCCCCACGGCACAAGAGGGGGGCGCTAAATATAATTTAGCCTAGGGCGCCAAACTGCCCTGCACCAGTCCTGTGTAGACCCAACAAGATTGAAGTAGGGCATCAGCGTAAGAAGCATAGTTGCCTATCTCTCTTTTTTTCCCCCTTTACAGCACCTCCCTTTGGCAATGTAGTGCATTTCCGAAGTTGTCTTCAACTAATTTTTCCATTCTGTGTGCAAAATCTTCCCTGGAAAGAGACATAAATAGAATTTGTTCTTTCCTTTAAAAGAAATTGTTGTGTTTTTGAGTTCCTTTTAAAAACGACAACAAATGCTAGGCTCATGATTAATGTGTGAGGTGTTTTGGAACTTGAAGATAAATCTTTAATGTGAGTCAACTGAAGAATTTTTCTTTCAGTGACCCAGAGGAGTGGGTAGAGACAAGGAAGGTTCTTGGCATTATTTGATCATGGTTGAGCAGTTTCCTTTAGAAACAATAAATATATTGGGGTGGGATAACGGTAAATTCTCTTCTGAGGCCATGCGTGTTTCATTCACTGTCCCTCTTCTCTACCCCTTTCCTTGCATGCAAAATATACATGGGAAAGTTCCGTCTTGCAGATGAGCGCTGCCTTGAATGCCATTTTTGGTAGAAAGGGAGGGTACAAATCAGATAGATATAGATAGGAGTTGGGGGGCAGGGCCAAAAGGAGAAGATCTGTACAGGGAGCAGGCACAGACAGACCCAATAGAACAGTGTTCTCCAACCTTGGGTCCCCAGATGTTTTTGGCCTACAACTCCCAGCATGCCCCAGCCAGCATAGCTGGCTGGGGCATGCTGGGAGTTGTAGGCCAAAAACATCTGGAGACCCAAGGTTGGAGAACACTGTAATAGAAGGAGAAGCTCTGCTTCTGAATACTTGATGCTTACAGAAACTGTGCAGCCCACCCATTTTCAAATAAATCGCCATAACTATGAAGACTAAAAATACTTCTTCTTTTTTTAATTGAAAAATGAGGTTCTCAGGAAGCCAAATTCTGTGAAAGATACTAAAATCTGCAGGCCACAGAAGACAGGACTTGTCAGTGAAGTATTGTTTACGGTGATATTGAGGGCAAGAACTGTCATTTATTTATTTGAAGCATTTCCCCACACTCTCCAGCCAAAAAGGCTCCCAGAGCAGCTTACAGATCAATAGCAAAGAACATTGTCCCTGCCATTGGCTTACAACCGAAAAGGTGTGTTACAAAAGGAAAAAAGGGGCAGGGAGGGAAGAGGAAAATAAGCAAACTTGGGCACCATCTCTTAAGTTCCAACACTCTTATACTGACCAGCTGGGATAGAGAAACTGTTCAGGGAGAGGAAGATCCAAAAGAAGCCAGTCTCTCGGTAGAGCCAATGGAGTGGGCCTGCAGTCCCCTCTCTCCCTCTGCTGCAGTGTCCCTAACGAAGTGTGACGTGGTTCCGTGGTAGAGCACCTGCTTTGCATGCAGAAGTTCCCAGGTTTAATCTCCAGGTAAGGCTAGAAAAAATGTCTGCCTGAATCCTTGGAGATTCAGCCGCTACCAGTCAGTATCTGTGCCGGCTGGACCAGTGATCTGAACCATAAGGCAGCTTCCTAAAATTAAAAATAATAATAATAAAGTTGATGATCAACTTTCCTTTTGATTTTTGGCACTCTTGAACCTCACTTGCCCAAATGATGACCAACAAAAAGTTCCTCCCTCTGGATATCTTTTTTAAAATCCTTCAAGTGGGATAGAAATGAGTGCACTGCAGGTGCTACCTTCCCCCTTTTATATGCAGTATTTAATTTATCTTTAATACTTTGAAATTAAATAATCGTCTTTAAAAAATAGGAATCGTATTAGAAGTGAGAAAGTAGGAGGGAGATGGGTACTCAAACGCAGGGCACTGTAGATTCAAATGAGTGGTCTCGATACTGCAGAGAGTGAAAGTCAAATGTGTACCAATCCCATATTTGTATCCACCCCTCATTTACTTTCAAGAAACACGCAGCTAGGGGCCCCATTGAGGGGAGTGCAAGAGGGACACTCAACCCCCACAGCTTCACACCATAGCTTCCTCAGGAGATGGGTGGGGAACAAGGTTTAGAGCCAGGTTCAAAGGCCTCCCCTTGGCTATATTCAAGATTAAGTGTTTATACCTTGCCTGCACATAAATCTCCTGTAGTGTTCAACACAGAAGGCAGACTGTGTCGTGTTTGTATCCATTCTACATGGCAAGGGTAACAAGACGGAATCCCACTTATCTATTCCAAGGGAGATGAACTCTCGTATCTTGCATTTGTGATGGTTTGCAAGTTCCCAACACCTTCTTTTTTATAGGCTGGGGCAATCTGAGAGTTAGTGAGTAGCTAAAAAGCTAGTTTAAAAATGCATGCAGCTGCATGGCTTCATAGTCCAGCTCTATGAATCTAGCTGATAGTTCAGTTGTGTGGGTTTTTTGGGGTAAATTGAGTTCTTCTCAAAGAATTAAAAAGCAAAACCAAAAATCCAGTGGTTATGGAAATGTACTGAGCAGGGATCACTTTTCAAATATCATTTTTAATAGAGGCAAGAGTTAGAATCAGAAACAAGAAACTGAAAAATGACCTTAACGAGCTGAGGAAGGCTATAGTGGATCGGGTGGCCCAGAACAACTGCTCCAATGACGTCCATGACAGTTACAGTCTCCTCTTGAATCAGCTCAAGTCGGCTAACTGAAGAGCTGGAAGTGCGGAAGGAAGAGGTGCTTATTCTAAGGACGCAGATTATAAAGGCAGCCCAGCAAAAAGATACAGGCAGAAATATGGTAATGGATCAGAGCAATCCTTCCATTTGTGTGTGTGTCTTTTCACCATGTTGCCGACTGTTGCTATTTCTCCATGGTTGGGCACAGTTGGTTTACGGCAAGTCCTAAATCAAAATTGGCAAGACTGATTATTTTGAATCAAAAGTTCTTTTTAAAAAGAGCATTAAAAAAGCGTGTTTTTGTTTGGTTCTTAAATCTTTAATCGGGGAAAGCCTGACTAGCATGCAGAGTAATTCTTGTAAATTATGCAGTGGTTAAATTGTTTGGTCAAAAAATCCGTCTGATTGGCTTTATTGCCATGCGAATGCAAAATCAGTTCAGCTTCCGCAGACGTAGTAGCAACATATTTGAACCTACTAGGCTGGTTTCAGTATCTTGAAATGTAGCAATGAAGGGTGTCAGCATTGCACTATATGTGGAACTGTTATGGAGGGCAGAAGCTGGGAGCCCTGGTAGGATTAGACTGGGGTTGGGATCGAGTGCTGCATTGGAGTTTCTAGGCAGAGCCTAAGAATGCTGCCTGATTTCCAGTCTTCCAGGCTAGGCAGGGGAGTAGTCCAGCCAAGCCCGTGAAGTTTATTGAGAAGAAAGGCTTGGCAGCAAGACAGAGCGCTGGCCAGCAGATGAGCTGTCCAGTGTTGCCAGCAGGGTTATCAAGGGTTAGAGGGTCAAGTGCTGAGCTGCAAGGAAGCTGTCCATGAGGTTGCTAGAACTAGAAAGCAGGAGCTGGTCCCTGGGGTTGCTGCACTAGCAGGTTTCCAGGCAGCAGTGGGCACTTTTGTAGTCACCCTGGTTGCTTTCTGGTGCCCTGATCCTGACCGCACATATGGTTACTCCTCCCGAGTTGGGCTCTGAAATGAGATGTCTCATGCTGCCAGGCAAGTCTTGTGTCTCCTGGTCTTCGGCTTGGGCTCATTGCCATCTCTGCTCTTGAAGTCTTGGAGTGATCACGGGAGCTCAGAGCCAGGGGATGAGTCCACTTAACGCCTCCTAATTCTGCAGGTTATCTGAGTGGGGATGCTTTCCTGCATTGTAGCCTTGGGGTTTCCCTCAGGTTGCCTTGACTCCCCATCCCTTGGCAGGGCCTCCTCCATTGAGGAGATGTTTTCTGGTTCTGCATGTCAGCTGATGCAAGTTCACATCAAGGTAGCACAGGAAACCTGCTGCAGAGTTGCTGGCAGGCCACAGTCTAAGCTGTAGAGCCCAACTAAAGGGGGCTGGAACAAGTATGTAGGGAAACAGCAGATTAGGTGCTTTGC
Organism: Shinisaurus crocodilurus; assembly: GCA_021292165.1. NCBI lineage: Eukaryota > Metazoa > Chordata > Lepidosauria > Squamata > Shinisauridae > Shinisaurus > Shinisaurus crocodilurus. The sequence continues at coordinate 5,000,779 of CM037877.1, read as the reverse complement.
AGGGAGATTAGGAGGATGGCAGCCTTGGATGACAGGCAGGAAGACTAAATGATAGACAGAGATATCTAGGGAGCATGCTAGATTCTTGCTGTTGTCTCAGTGAGACTGAGGCCTGACCTGGAAGCATGTATTGGGGTTAGGAAGAGTCAATGGGCTGCCTTGGGGGTAGAGCCATGGTACCATACTGCCCCTCTGGCTCCATATGCAGCCTTGAGTGGCTTACCCCAAGTGGCAAGATTGGCAGATTGCAATTTGAGTCCCAACCGATTTTCACAGAGAGTAGGTTCGGCATTTGCTACGGTACGAGTACAGCCTAGTTTATATCTTACCTTGAGCAATTTGGTTGCCACCACCTTGACCACACAAAAGGGTCCGATCCACTTCGATGGAAGATGGGCACATTACTCTTGCGAAGTGGGGCCAACCTTGCCACTCAAAGTAAAAATATAAAGTGGACCCAGGTATGGATTACTTTATAGAGTTAGAGATCCTCTTATTAGAGGCAATTCTGCAGAGAAATCTGGGTTTGACTTTCTGAGACGTTGTCAGAACTAGGAAAGCGGAGAGGAAGAATACAAACTATTTGAGTCAGATTCTTCTAAGTTACCGTTCTGTCTCTCTGCATTGACTGAACTGATACAAAGACAAGTTGCTGAGAAAGGGGGTTTGGGCTGATATGCTTTTCCTCCTGCTCTGGTTAATTTGTGAAATATGAAGTTCCCCATTTCAGTTTCAATTTTAAAACTAGGCTTTTCTTGGTTCTAGCATGGCCCTACCACCAATTTCCGCTCATATGCTATAATATTGATAGCAAGCCTACCTTTACATTTTACTCTTTCAGAACATAACTACACTCATAGACTTTAAACTGGTTTATATCCATTCCCTCTTTCCACGGAACTCTGGGAGCAGCAATTCCCAGGATTCTTTGGGTGAAGCTATGAGAGTTAAACCAGCATCAAACTGAAATAGGTTTGTACTGTATGTCTACCCTCTATATCTCCACTTAACTTTTCTTTATGCTGAATTCCACTGCGCCCTTCCTGTTCCCTTTCTGCCTGTTTTCAAGCATTGAATTTACTTTGTGGCAAATGTAACCGTGATTGTAAACCCCTTTACAAATCAAAAGGATTGCACGAGTGATCAATGTAGAATTACTAGAGCATTGGTGGTGGGCTGGGGGAATGGAAATAATTTATGAGACAAAACATTTCATGGTTTACTTTTTTTAAGGAATCAAACATCAACATGCAAACCAGCTGGCCGAACAGTGACAAGCATGTGGATCCAGAAGACGCAATAGAGGCATATCATGGGGTGTGTCAGACAAACCGGTAAGCCTATCTTTGTTTATGCATTATGAATGGTCAGATGAGGTGGAATCAGGTGCTTTGTCCTAATTTCTGAGTAAGGGAGCATCACTAGATGCTGGTAGCCAAAAGTGGGAGTGATTGTACAGAAATTTCTATTACTTCCTCTTACAAAAGCATCACACCATAAACTATTACAGTCATGCCTTGGATTGAGAGCATAATTCATTCCGGAAACGTGCTTGTAATCCAAAACACTGTTATATCAAAACGAAATCCCCCCGAAAAAGTTTGTACAGAGATTTTTAATTTAAGCCATACTACAGTACTTGTCTTGCAAGACGTCGCTTGTATATCAAGTAAAAAAAATTAAATAAATATTTAAAAATTTGCTTGTCTTGCAAAACGCTCTCAAACCAAGTTACTTGCAATCCACGGTATTACTGTATATGTGTATCTTTCTTTGTGGGCTTATCATACAACTGCAGAATCTGTTATTTCTTTAAACGGTTGGTATCCTGAGAATCTTGGCTTCCTAAAAAAAGGGGGGGAAGTTTCTAGACCTCAAGAGTTGTGGAGAATTATCTCAGAAACATTTCTACAGTGTCTGGTGAATGTTCTAAAATGGAGAGGAAAGGAACTTTTTAATATGGATCCTTAAAAGGTTGTGGATCAAGGTTTATAAACTATATCTTTTAAGGTTTTGGGCCAATTTGCATGGCCAGAGCATGTTGAGAATTAGACTGAACGGACTGGTACAGAATTAGGCATATGGTGAAGCAGTTCTGTGTCTCCTTTAATGCACATGTAGCTTGCAACTCTAGACTGGCAAAACTGTGTTACCCTTTAGCCCCCTTTCACTAGCTTTGCGCTGGTGATAGTTGAATTGCAAATTAGGAACGTCGTGTGTCAGGTTGTGTGGTCCAGAACTACTCAACCTGCTTCTTCTACCGGTGGTTCCAGCCAGAGGGCTCCTAGTGCTACCAGTCAGAAGGCTTTGTGCAGCTATTCTGTCTTTCTTTCTTTCTTTCTTTTCAGGACCGGTGCAAGGCAGTTTGCCGCCCTAGGCAAATTCAAATATTTAGCGCCCCCCCCCTTGAGCCCTCCCTCCCTCGGCGGCAGCAGTCCCAGCGGCAGCGAGGAAGAGTCGGCCAAGCGAGCGAGCATCCTCCTGCTGCTGCTGCCGCCAGCCTCCGCAGCCCGGGAAGGGAGGAAGGAAGGCGAGAAGAGGTGCCAAGCTGCGGCGGATCAGCAGCCACCAGCCGCTCCAGCTGCGCCCTGGCGGACAGAGGCAAGCCCGCCTGCCCGGAGGAGGTGGAAGAGGCGGAGGAGGCAGAGCGGGATTCGGCGCCAAGCGAGCAGCCCCGCGCGGAGCTGCCTTCACGGGGGCGCTGCTGCTGCTGCCCCATGCCCGCCTGGCCGCTCTCCTGCTCGGCTTCCTTGCCCAGATCCGCGCCAAGCGCAGCGAGCCCCGGCTGTCTGACGCCTCGCGCGCTCCTGCCGCTGCTGCCGCCGCTGCTGCCACGAGATCAGGCTTGCTCGCTCCCATCTTCCTCCTCTTCCGTACACACGTCACGGAAAGTGGAGCGCAGGCCCCGCGCCCTCCCTTCCTCGTCCGTTCCTGGAGGAGGAGGAGGAGGAGGAGAGGGCGAGTGTCTGCGTGGGTCTGGGGCACAGGCGAAGCAGGAGCGGAGTGTTTCTGCGCCCCCTTTAGCCATACGCCCTAGGCAGCCGCCTAGTTGGCCTAGTGGTAGCGCCGGCCCTGTTTCTTTTTTTACCTTAATGGATTTTCTTTGGTAAGAAAAAAGGATGGAAGATGTGGTGGGAAAACATGGGAGATCTGGACCCTGCATAAAATTCCATGAATGAGGCCAGGTGGTGGCATGATAAAAGCTTCATCTGGAAACACCTTATGTGTCAGATTGGTTACCGGTATATGAATTGGCCCTAAAGCACCAGATGGAGCTATAAGGGGAAGTTTGCTGCAGGCTTTTTACTTCTCGACCCCTTCCCGCTATCTACTAATCTCTTACCTTTAACCCTACTGCCCAACTCTATAATGTTTTAAACACCTGTCTTGTGAGCTCTTGCCTCCCCCAGCCCACAAATACAAATGGGTTGAAAATGTGGAAGAAATTATGCGAAGTCTGCCAGTGACTAGTCACATTTGTGTGTTCCACCCTTTTCCTAAGGACATCTGCTTGTGGAATAGATGGGGTTAACCCTGTGAGGTAGGTGATGCTGAGACATGAGGACTTGCCCAAGGTCTCCCAGTAGGGGTTTCATGGCTTTGAGGGAGCTGAACTTGGGTCCTCCCAGTCCACATCCAACTGTGTTATCTGCTACCGTACACTGACACTGCGGTGTGTGTGTGTGTGTGTGTGTGGTTGCATTTAATCCAATATCAGCATTTGGGGTTTCTTAGCAGAAGATTTGGTCTCCCTAGTTCAGTTCACAATGTTGTAGGGTTTTTGGAATAGCCCTGATGTCAAAGCCATAGGGAAATATGGCTTCTGTAGCAGTGGAGGAAAGTTATAAGAGTTATTTGCATCAAAGAAATCATTTGTATATATCATGCAGGGGAAAAATATTTAATGGAAGTACTGCCAGCCTGTTTCCCTTGAGGCTAAAAAAGTTTTTGGTTTTGTTTTAAACCACCAGTTTTATAATGGTGAAATGTGCTTAAATATATATATATATTTAAGCACATTAGCTGATAAATTTGTATCTTAACTCTCAGCCATGATTCCTCTTTGATTACTACAGGTTCCCACAGTGAAAGTTAATACCCTGAATTTGTGCCTTCCTCTTAGAATAACAAAAGAGAGAGAGAGAGTAAGAGCTCGCTCATGAATATCCTCCCATCCATTTATCCAGAAAAAACACCAAATAAAGAGAATGGAGAGGGAAGGGGAGGGGAAAGACTAGACTAGATAAAATGGAACGTTAATAAGATTACTGCTGGCAAGCCAGGTGCTCATTTATTTGACTGTAATTAGTCCTCTCCAGTCCTTACCACCTTTTCAACTTTCCGTTAACTAGGCTATGTTGGCGTGTGAGCAGAGTTGGGAGATTTATAATCCTATCTGTGTGCTAACAGACGCCTGAAATTCCACACACAGATCTTCCAGATCTCACCTCCCTACGCAGCGTGCAGCGTGCAGTGTGCTGTGTCGGTGCCAGTTTTGGCCAGCCCAGTCTGCCCTGTAATCAGACTTGCTTCCAGCTTCCCCATTGCAGATTAATCCATGGAGTCAGGAAACACTCTGTAACACCACAGGTCTAATTCTACCTGTTTATTTACTTAGCAAGTAAAGTTCTACAGAGTATACATTTCCTAGTTGCAGTCCATGTGCAGAGTATAAATGCATAGCAAGCATTACATCCAGTGGAGTAAGTTGAGCTTCACTCCACCTCAGCAAAGACGTTACATTGTTGCAGGAACAAAGTCTAGCAAGAAGAACAAGAAGAAGAGAGAAAGCAGTCCACCTTCTCTCTAAGATGGCTTCAGACAGAAAACAAGTTAGCACGTCATCAGAACATACAAACCATGTGACCAGCTCATATTGTTCTCACAGTCTAGGTTCCCATGCGAAAACACAAGATCCCAGCAAGACACAGCAAACCTGTTACAGCCATTCTGTCCCTTCCATGTGTAAACAATGTGCTGCAGCTGGTGAAGTGATACATATCATATTGTCTGGGTCTGTACATTTTCTGTCCCTGGGTAGTTATGAAATCTCTAGCAAGGGACTAGCAAGAAGGTCAACACATTATAGGGAGACAAACCAGTGGCCAGTCTAACCCAGTACCTTTGGTTGCACAGATTGTCAGCAACTCAGCTGTTTCTCAGGCCAAGATCTTGTCTGATCCAACTGCTAGAGATGTAAAGATTGAGCCTGGAACCTTTTATATGTGAAACATGCGAGCTTCGGTTTGAACAGGAGAGAAGGTTCCATTGGAATTATTTTTATTGTGATTGATGGGAGCAACTTTATGTAGTTAGGAGACAAGATAAAAATGTGGCCCGGGTCATTGCCCCTGCATGCTGATTTCTCCTTTGCTAATCCAGAAGTCCCCTAATTTATACCTTTGCTACAGTGTTGCCAACCTCTGCTACCAAGATTCAGATGGCCAGGTTTTCAACCACACAGAGTTTTATTTATTTATTTGGCTAATACAGTTATGCCTTGGATTGAGAGCATAATTCGTTCCGGAAACAGTGCTTGTAATCCAAAACACTCTTATATCAAAATGAAATCCTCCCAAAAAAAATTGTACAGAGATGTTTAATTTAAGCCATACTGCAGTATTTGTATTGCAAGACGTCACTGTATATCAAGTAAAAAATAAATTAAATAAATATTTAAAAATTTGCTTGTCTTGCAAAATGCTCTCAAACCAAGTTAATTGCAATCCAAGGTATTACTGTCATGTAGGGTCCATGGGGAAACAAGTCCTCTGAAATGGTGGAATGTGCAACTGGTTATAAGGTCATCATGCTTCTAGGCTAACAAAGTGTTTGAATATAAGCAATAATGTGATTACTTCAAAGCCAATTGTATATTTGGTTCTTTCAACTTGACCTTGTTCCTCCATGGATCCAGCGATTTTTAACTTACAGTGGAAAATTTGGGTTGGCTGAATTTGTTCTTGCTGACCAACCCAGGAAGGCACTCATGACCCACCATTCTTATATCCATCCACAGCACACCAAAATCCATGCCTCCATTGGGACACATTCATAAGAGAGTATTTCACATTACCACCTGCTATCACGGCTGCCGGTATCCTATTTTGCAGAAGTACTTGGCTGTTGCTAGGCATCCGTCAGTGCTTCTTTGCCAACTCCTGGTTATAGTGAGAGGGTAGCAAACGGCTTTCTTGGAAGGTGTAACTGAGAGGGGGGAGCATATTCTAGGCCTATTTCAGTTCTAGGGCCCTTGACAACTGCCCAGCTTGCTTGGGTGCAGGTCATTTGAGAATCACTAGGACTAGCTCTCTGTCTTGGATCCCTCATTATCGATGCATCTGAACAGCTTACAGTCTGACATAGAACAGACCTTGGTCCCTTGGTAGCCTTTCCTCTCCTGTCCCCATGGTAGCCTTTCCTCTCCTGCAGTCTAATGAGATGTGAGTGTTTCCCTCTTCTTCATAGAGCTGTGTGAATGAATCTCATGTGTCAGGTCAGCATGTAAATGGTAGGGCAATATCAATTTAAAAGCATAAATTGAAGATCGATGCCTCCAGAGGGGTTTCCTTCACTGATGGATGAAAGCTTTAATTGCTTTCCATTTGCAAATGCAGGCTAAAGAGTTACAAATGTTCGGGGTTTGTCATTTACAATATTTTTTTTTAATTCAAAGCTAATGGCACCCCCTTGAGTTTGTTTCCTTCCAGAATAATCCAGGAATTTTAGGAGAAGCTTTGCAAATGACAGGTGTGCAGAATCAGTACACCTGATACCTGCAGTCTATAAAAGGACTGTGCTCATTCCTATGCTGAGTGCCTAAATGGACCATCGGTGGCTGGCACAGCAACTGTGTAAACAATCGGTGACATTAGCACCCAGCTCTTCGGTAGCTTGTACCTCCTTCCATCAGGCCTTCCACACAACACTCACGCACATGCAGTTTCCCTTTTGGGGCTACCGTTGCTTGTAGGAGGCGTCCTTTTAACTCTGCTCCTGATTTGAGCTATGCCACTAACACTCTGGGCCAAACTATGCTTGATGTTAATCATGCAGTTTGCCCTGATTTGCTCGCTTCCCCCCCCCCAAAATCGCCATTGCGGGGGGGGGGGGCTGATCTGGATCCCAAGGTAAGGGAGCTTAACCCTTTCTTTGCCTCCTATTGCGGTCCCAGTCTGGATTGGCCCCCTCTCTCCTGCAATTTGCATTGGAAAAGACAGTTTCCCAATTCAAATTACACGCAAGGAGCCCCTGATCCAAATTAGAACCAAAACAAAGGTCAAAGGGTTAACTCAAGAGCGAATTACGTGATTCAAGTCACATGTAGTTTGTCTCTTGGAGGAATGGCTGGTAACAGTATAAAAGACTATGAAGATGATGCTGATGCCAAGAAATTGGGATCATTTTTAGCACTCGATTGCTATACAGTCATGCCTTGGATTGTAGAGCATAATTCGTTCCGGAAACGTGCTTGTAATCCAAAACACTCTTATACCAAAACGAAATCCCCCAAAAAAAAATTGTATAGAGATTTTTAATTTAAGCCGTACTACAGTACTTGTATTGCAAGACGTCGCTTGTATATCAAGTAAAAAAAAATTTAAATAAAGATTTAAAAATTTGTTTGTCTTGCAAAACGCTCTCAAACCAAGTTACTTGCAATCCAAGGTATTACTGTATTTCAGGGCAGTGCAGCAGCACTCACAGAATGAAGGAATGAACCTCTGGTGTTGAGCATAATATGGCACCAAGACTCTGCTCTTCAATTGCCCTTCTTTCTTTTGCAGCATCTGGATGTTGTGGTAGTTGATAAAATGTGAGACATCCTACAATAATGGGCAGTGCCCTATTGCTACTCAGGCATGTGTTGATCATGCTGTGGCAGAGGATCATGGCTGCTCTGGATGCCTTGCTTGAACAGAACTGCCTCTCTAGGCAACAGCTGGAACAAGAAAAACTGACTGCAAATTGGGCAGCTGTCAAAGGTCCTAGGTATAAAAAGGGGCCCCCCACTATGAACCCCTCTCCAAGCTGATCTTTTGCCTGTCACTGTAATCAAAAGTTCGCGAAGAAGCGTCTGATGATTGCTTAGCGACTGCAAAGTGCTTTTCCATACACCTCTTCCTGTAAAATGAGTCTCAGGTTTGCCCGTGATGGCAGGTGATGGGTACTCAAACGTCACTAGCCTCATATGAATATGGACCATTAGAGGCAAGTGTGTGTGTGTGTGTGTGTGTACACATGTGTAAGAATATATTGGGTGGGTTTTAGAGACAAGCCACAAGAACATCCTTGGCAAGACCGTCAAAGGCCTAACACTGGGACAAGACGATTCATAGTATTACCACCTCAGTGTAGCTGGGGCCCTTTCCCCTAAAAGGGACATGTCACTCTCCAAATGCTGTTGGACTACACCTCCCATCAAGCCTAGCCAGCGTAGCCAGTGGCAAGGAATTCTGGGAATTATAGTCCCAACACATTTGGAGGGCGCCAGGTTCGGAAAGGCTGGCATAGAGGCCTACTTCTATAGACCCCTATGCAAAAATTATAATTAATGTGGCAGGAACACTGAGAGGGCCCGCACTGAGATATGGCAGGTGCACTGAGAGAGGTCGCAGCGCAGGCATTATCATGTTTCCCCCACCCCATCACCGTCTCTGGATTATAATGTTAGCACAGGTTTTCTGTGCCTGAATGCAATGGAGGCCTCCTTATTCTTCCTACCTCTTGTAGCTGACTCTTCTTTTATCTTTCCTTTCTGTCCACTTGTGTTTCCCTTTCCTCTGTCCTTTCTTTCTAGCAAGACTGAGGACTGGGGGTATCTGAATGAAGATGGAGAACTCGGCTTGGCCTATCAGGGTCTAAAGCAAGTTGCCAGGTCAAATACCTTTACTTCTTTTTCTTCTCCTTTGGACCTTTCTTCCTCTGTTTCTTTCCAACATTTTTCCTTCCCCTCACCTTCACTTGGAACTGGAAATGAGTGTAATCCACAAATATACAAAATTGGGCTGTTCTGGGGCAGTTCTGATCCCAGATCCAAGCTTGCTGCTTGGGGTAACACCAGCTCTATATGTGAGGCTGGGCTGATCAATAACTATAATCATGATCCAGCAACAAGAAGAGCATAGCTGGTACGGTTGGATGAGGGTGGTTGGTTTGGCCGGCCAAATTAAATGCTGGGTTTTCTAGAGTGAAATTAGTTGCCTGCTAGGGCTGGCTCCAGATCTGAAACGTTCTTATGTTGCTGGGCTATAGTGGACTTACCACCCTTAAAGGTTCCACCTAAAAGCAATTTATCTACATTAATACCTCGGATTGCGAGTAACCCAGTATGGGAACTTCTCATAAGACGAGCAAAATTTTAGCATAAATTTAAATTTGAAAGACGAGCAAGTCTTGCAACACGAGCCATACGCTCTGCCGGCGCCTCATTGGGCTGTCACCTCCCACTGCTTTGCCTAAGGGCAGGGAGCTGCCGCTCACTCTGCAGGTTGTTGATCCTCCACATCTCTGTCCTTCTCTCCCCCTTCTCTCTCTCTCTCTCTGAAATTTTCATTAGCTGCTTTGAGATACTCTGTCTAAAGGCAATGCAAGCTGGCTCCCTGGCAGGGAGGCGCGGTGCAGCTCCCTGCTGAGTTTCCATTATTTCTTATGAAGAAACTCGCTTTGATATACGAGTGTTTTGGATTACGAGCATGGTTCTGGAACGAATTATGCTCGTAATCCAAGGTATTACTGTATAAATATAAAAGTGAAAGCCCTGACTCACTGACTCATCAGTTTATCTCCTTATTTCCTGTTCAGCTAGGAAGCTGAAATTTGGCATGGTTGTTGCTTATGGATCACTAATAAAAACTACGTTGTGAAAACTTTCTTCCTTCATCCTGTATCTGGGGCTGCTTTTCTTACCCCAGGCTCACATTCTTTGGTCTAATTTACACATAAGTAGACCTACAATCCTGTCCTGGTAATACTTTGCCTAAAACAGGGTAGTAAACAATATTACCAAATTTCAGCCACCTGCCTTTTACAGTTTTCTTTCTATAACCAAACATGCCTGGGACATAAAATTACCCCCAAAAATCTGCATAGCAATGCGGTATCTGGGGTGCATCAGTGTCCCCAGGCAGTGGGGGAACAATAGGAGCCACAGGTCATTTTAGTATCTTTTTATTGCTAAAAGAGCAGAAAACACCTCCTTCAAAAAGAAAAGAAATCCATTGAGGGAAAGCATTGTTATGATGATTTACAATTTTATAGGCCTCAGGCTTTTCAACTGTTAATTGACTCTTAATAGCTCTAACTAGGCCTCACCTTTGTTATGTAGATTTCCTGCATTTACACTGCTGAAGGAAAGATTAAGTCTGAACTTTCCTTCAGTAGCTGAAACCTGAAATCCATTCTTATTCTGGTCCTAACAGCCTGCAGGAAACATCCAGTCAGACAAAAGCCTTTCATATGCACAATTTGCCTGCCTGAGGCACTTTTCTCTGGGGCGACTTTGGCACCCCAGATTCAACATACATGAAGTTCCATGTATTCCACAAGATGAAGGTTACAAACCAAGTAACTTGGTGACGTTAGCGCCGGAGGGTAAAACTTCAAACGTAGTGGACCAAGAAGCACTAAGCAATGTAGCTACGCAATTAATTAAATCTTAGATGTTACACCGTCCACAGGGTAGAAAGTAATCAGGTTTTTAATCCATTCGAAGAACTGGGTACTTCAGCTGGTTTTAAATAAATTACCTGGCAGTGGCAGGAAATGGTGATGCCACCACCACCCATGTGGCCCAGAGCTGTCATTTAAACTCCCCACAATGCCCTGGAGTCATGCTGGGCATTGTGAGGAATTAAAATGGTGACTCCAAGCTACCTGCCATGGGGAGCTCCCAGAGCAGGCATTAGTACAAGAATGGGCCTTGCTGGGACAGCTGGAGCCCTGGCAGCTGCCCAAAGGTATGCCTACTATGCAGTGTGCCTATGTACTCCAGTTGCTGGAAGGTGCTGTTGCACTCCTGCCCTGCTTGTGGGTTTTCCGTGGGCAGCTGGTTGGCCACTGTGTGAACAGAATGCTGGACTAGATGGGCCCTTGCTCTTCTTACGTTCTTACATTTTTTTATTTATTATATTTATACCCCGTCCTTTTTTCCTGCAAGGAACCCAAAACGGCTTACATTATCCTCCTTCTCCTCCTCGATTTTATCCTCACAACAACCCTGTGAGGTAGGTTAGGCTGAGAGTCAGTGACTGGCCCAAAGTCACCCAGTGAGTTTCATGGCCGAGTGGGGACTAGAACCCGGATCTCCCGAGTCCCAGTCCAGCACTCTCACCACTACGCCACACTGGCTCTCAAAGGCGCTGCGTGTTGGTACTGGCCCACGTTAGAACAGATCCTTCCAAATGTCTCAGAACCAGTATAGAGGCTCCAGGATCCTGTGACTTCTGCAAAGGCCATAGGGACAGTTTATTTTATTTATTTATTTATTTATTTATTTATTATATTTATATCCCACCTTTTTTCTGCAAGCAACTCAAGGCGACTTACATCATGATCCTCCTCCTCCTCTCCATTTTATCCTCACAACAACCCTGTGAGGTAGGTGAGGCTGAGAGTCCGTGAGTGGCCCCAAGTCACCCAGGGAGCTTCATGGCTGAGCGGGGACTAGAACCTGAATCTCCCAAGTCCCAGTCCAGCACTCTCACCACTACTCCACGCGGGCTCTCAGTTTCACACATTACCGTACATACCCACAAAACCAGGCTTGCCACCAAGCCTACACTCATCCCAGCTCATTGATGAGAGTTCCTGGCCTGTATCCCGATTTTATATGTTTGGTTGTTTATTTATATTTTATACACCACCTTTCTTCCATGGAGCTCAAGGTGGCGTACTGGGAATTGCCAGGAAGCCCTCCCATCGAGGAAACTGACCCACACCCTCACTGCTCACATTTTTTAACGCAGATTTGAAATATCTTGGGTACATTTCTAATGGCGGTTTTAGTCTACATCGGACAGCAGTTCCATAGGACTGCTCCTTACATGATGTAATATGTGAACAAGCCCTACATTTCTCCCCCTGTTCATTTTTGCTGACTTGGGATGCAAGTCATTTATCCGAGGTCTAAATAGCTTTGCAGTCAAGAGAGACATGTGCGTGTTAAATAGATAAATTAATCCCCATGTTGTGAACCAGCAGATTCTTCCGCTAGAAGAAACAGTGGAGGGTGTTTGCATACAGCTGTCTAGTTTGTAGGATTTTTAAGCAAAACTTTTAAAATGGCTTTTCTTGGCATTCTTCAGCATACATGCATGTTACAATATATCATCCTGTGCAACCAATACGAAATGGGTACAATTTCTATGCAGCGCTCTGTTATCTTCTATTTGATATGGCAGTGAAATGAAAGTATGCTTTCAGCCATTTATCTTCACAATCACAAGTTTTACTGAGACAACGTGTCATTTGTTCCAGTAATACAAATGTTATTTCATACACTACTGAGTTGTAGGTGCAGAGGAGATAAATGTTTAAAGAATCATATTTTTGAGTGGATTCTAATTCCATGATTTGCAGGAGGGGCACATTTATTCATTTATTTATTTTTGCAAGAAAGGGCATTAATGAGGAAGAGGAGGAGGAGAGGGTATAAAAATGTTTCTAAGCCTTTATTCTCAAACCCACAAGGTCTAGAAACTTGCTCTTATATTTAAATCAAGGGTTTAGTTAGTTAATTTAAGGGAATTATAATCGGCTTTTTAGGGCCATGCCCTCCCAACGTGACATGCTTTACAAGAATAATAATGCCAATACCAAAGGAAGTAAAACTGATATAGACATTTGTTCTTTAGCAACAAATGAGATTTGCAGGTTAGTCAAAAACAGCTTTAAAAAGAGAGGTTTTAAAGGCTCATTTAAAGAACTGAGTAGTGGAGAGAGGTACAACTCCATCAGGAGGGCATTCCAAACCTTAGGAGCCATCACAGAGAAGGCCTTGTTACGTATGCTCTATAACCTAGCTAGTCATGCCTGACCCAGGCCAGGTGAGTCTTCAGACAAAGACCTGGACACCGTAGAGTCTAAAGACCCTGTGAGACCCCTTAATGCTAGTGCTACTCCAGGCCCCTCCAGCATCTGTGGGGAAGCTAAACAGAAGCTACAAGCTGTGGGGAACTCCCTTCAGCAGTCATGGACCTTCAGGAACCCTTGGACAGGACCTCTGAGGAACGTGCCTCACCCATGGCATGGTGTCAGAGGAACCATCCAACCAGAGAGAGTACCAGTGCCAGAAGGCACAGCCCCAGGCTGCTCCTCAGAGGTGAAGTGCTCGCCTCAAAGCCCCAAACAACCAGGCTCCTCGAGAGTAAAGGTCTACTCAAGAGCAGTGGTCTCCTATGAAGTTGGGAGGCTCTGAAGTCAGGGCGAATAGCTTGGAGCTGTATCTGGGAGTGGGCTGGGAGGCCCGGCTATATAGGCCTTTAGTTGAGAGCTGCTAGCTGCTGGAACGACACCCTTATTTCAGCTCCCAACACCTTGCAACCTAGCTTTCCTGACCCTGCTTCTCCTTTGGACTGATCTCCTGTACTGATCCCTGGACTCCTGTTAAGACCCTGTTCTTTGGATTGTGCTTGATTTAGACTGCTCACCTGTGCTTGACTTCGGTTCTGCCTCAGACCCTGCTTTTGGATTGCCCTTCTTCTTGACCCATAAAACTGTGCTTCTGATCTTTGCCTGGCTTCTGACTTTGCTGAGTGGACTTGCCCCATAGTTTGCCCCAGGACTGAGCTGGACCCAGCAATAGCAGGACAGTTTATTCCAGTCCTTGCCTAGATGGAGGCTTTAGCGTAAGAGAACATCCTCTTAAGGAACCAGGTGGCCAGCTGATGGCTGATGTCATTACTTTCTGGGCCCAGCTGGGCCCTGCATCTGCACCTCCCTGACGGAAGTGGCCTTCCATGAAAGTGGTCCATGAAAAGTTTGATGGTTCACCTGACCAGTTCCCTGCCTTCCTGGCCCAATGTATTCTTTATATGGATCTGCATCCTGAGGATTTCCCTGATGACCAGACTGGGGTGCGGTTCCTGATCAGCCTACTGATGGGCCCTGGCTCCAAATGGGCAACTCCTTCCCTGTTGCAGCAGAGCCCACTTGTTCTTTTTTACTTTAATGGCTTTACAGCAGAGTTGTGCCAGGTCTATGAGGATCCCCAGAAGGCTGAAACTACTAACCGCAAGATCAGGCAAGTTCATCAGGGAGGAAAATGGTTGCAGACTGTGCAAATGAGTTCCCCCTGGTGTTCCAAGATTTAGATGAGAATGTAGTGGTCTGATGGAGCAATTTCAGGAAGGGTTGGCTGATGACACTCTTGATGAACTGGCACAAGTGGAGAGGCCATCAACTCTCCAAGTCTTGATCCAATTATATCTGCAGGTAGATGGGTGCCTGGAAAGCCAGCATATCACACACTATCAGACCAACCACCATGGAATTTATTTATTGACTTTGATATACCACCCTATCTGCTAAAAAGCCATCAGTAACCAATACCTGGGAGGACTGATATATTTTGGGTTTGTTCAGGCTTCTATATTCTGCCCTCTTGAGGACTGGGCATCGGAAGCATTAGGCAGGGATTGGACGGAAGGCCCAGTTTCTCCTTTGGGACAGAGGTCTAGTCAACATACAAGCTGAAGGCCCAGTGTGCCTTGGACTGAAGGACTGGACTGAAGGCCCAGCTAAGGATTGGACTGAAGGCCCAGCTTCCCCTTTGGGAGAGGGGTCTAGTCAACATACAAGTTACTACATGGAGGAGTGAACATATAACACATATCTGAGGTGATGCAACAATGCAAGACAGGCGACATAGGACATATTTGCTGTCCATCAAATGGTCTTTACATGTACGGTACAATAACAAATATGTACCTGTAAAATGAAGTAGGAATTTGAAAAAGGGATTAATCTGTGAACCCAAATTAGGGCAGGAAAACAGGAAATAAGATTACAGAAAGACAAGCAAGGTAGAGATAGCTCAAACAGGGCCCATTCAAATGAATTGGTGTGAATACAAAACCTTGATGGGAGAGGTGACAAATCTAAGGATATGCAGTATTCCTACTGGAGAAAGGAATGTGGGGAGGACAACATTGTTGTGGAGTGCAGAGTACCTCCCCATGCTCCAGTGCTCAGCCAGAATCTGTAGGTGGCAGGTATATTGTTAATGCATCTGTGGTGACTAGGCCTTCAGGACTCCAGGCAGTGCAGAGTCCCCATTTCCCCTACTGTACAATAAATAATACGCCTCATATTTAGATCTTTAAAAAAAATTTCAAGTGAACTGGAACTTAGCGAGTTGCATGTGTGTGCCAAACCAACTTTTATTGGCTTGAACTGGAACCAAACTGGAACACTTCAGTTGCAGCTGACCCTGAACCAAAACTGACCCCCAAATTTAATGGTTTGACTCCTTGGCTCTAGAGCAAGCCACACCAGTGAACTTGCCTATGCTGATAAAAGGTGCTCCTGATCACTGCCTCCAGGTGGACTTCTCCAGCTAGCAACAAGTCCAGAAGCACGCCCAGGCTGCACACCTAATCTTTCAAAGGGAGTGCAGCTCCATCCAAGATTGGTTCTGCACCACGGTCCAGATGAGCTGACTTCCCAACCCACAGAACCTCTGTTTTGTTTGGGATAAGTTTCAGCTTGTTCTTCTTCATCCATTCCAATACTACTACCAGGCACTTACTCAGGAGGTCCAATGCCTCCCTGGGATTCTTTGGTGGAAAAGAAATAAGGCTGCATGTCGATGGCACTGAAGTCCAAATTTCTGGTGAGTTCTCCCAGCAACTCCATATAGATGTTGAAATCATAGGTGATAGGATGGAAATGTGTGGCACTCCACAAACCAGAGACCATGAGGTGGAACAGAAGTCACCTAGCACTACCTTCTGATACTGGTCTCCCAGGAAGGATCAGAGCCAGTTAAGCACTGTGCCTCCCATACCCAGACTATAAAAGCGAGACAGAAGTATACCATGGACAATGGTGTCAAATGCCACAGAGGGCCCAGTAGAACCAGAGGGTGGCACTCCTACCATACAGTTCCTGGCACAAGTCATCCACCAGGGCAACCAAGGCTTTTTTAGTCCTGAAGCTACGCTTGGATCGAGACTTTGAATCCCATTTGAATCCAGTCTTGAATCTAAATAATCAGTTTTCTCCAAAACCATTTGAAGCTGAGAAGCCATCAACCTCTCTAACAATCTGAATCTAGGCTGAATGAAGGTTCATAGAATCATAGAAAAGTAGAGTTGGAAGGGGCCTACAAGGCCATCGAGTCCAACCCCCTGCTCAATGCAGGAATCCAATCAAAGCATCCCTGACAGATTACTGTCCAGCTGCACCTTGAATGCCTCCAGTGTGGGAGAGCCCACCACCTCCCTAGGTAGTTGGTTCCATTGTCTTATTGCTCTAACAGTTGGGAGGTTTGGTCCTGATGTCCAGGCAGAATCTGGCTTCCTGTAACTTGAGCCCATTATTCTGTGAACCAGTTCAAGGCAGGCTGAATGTCACCAGCTATAGGACTGTAAGCTTTTGCCGTTGGAACATGGGTTGAAGGATCATTTTTTCAATGCTAGTAGTCTTTGCCTTTGGAACGCCTTTGGAACATGGGTTAATGCACCCCAGGTCTCACCTGCAGCATGAAGTCGTTCAGTCTCCTCTAGCCCCAAAAGTTTCCACCACCTCATGGTAATCGGTAATGCCTGAGTAGACCAGGCCTGAAGCTCCGTGAGAATGTGTTATTGGATCTTTGCAGCCTTACTTTTAGAGTCTCTTGGAAAAGCTCTGAAAAGAGACTGGGGTGGGGGAGAGATTTCATTTTAGCGGACTCTTAAGTGGTACCTTTTAAGGAATCAATTTAGTTTACCAAACGTGAAGCTTATCAGCACATCCAACAGTGCAGGCACATACAGGAGGGCTGTAACCTTTTCAGTGATTAATCACTCCCTTCATTGGAGTGGGTGGGGAAGGAGTCAGAGATGCAAAGAATGGTTCTACGGAGCCCTCCTGCTCCTTATGGAAAGTGCAGCTTGTTCCTTAATTTGTCGTTTGTGCAGAACTACACAGTGTGTGCCTGTTTGGAACAGGGTTCTTTTTGTGATTTAAAACCTCCCCTTCACTTTGCCATAGAAAACCGTGGTATTAATTTCCCTTTCATTTGATCTCTGTGGGTTTTCTTTTGCCCTTTTAACTTCCGCCCTTCAATATGCCTCATTGTAAAATAAAATCATTTAAAAAAAAATTAATATAAGACTTTCAAGCTTTGCCCATGTGGGTGGGCCCCAGCAGGTTACAAAAAAGTTCATAAAGTTAGACTTAGATTTTCGAAATGATTAGTGGGTTTTTGACTCTTAGCTGGAGACATCTTAAAGGGGCCTCAGAAACAGCTTGCATCTTATCTTCTAAATAAGATAAGCCAATTCAAGGCAACTGCTCAATGATTGTGAGGTACAAAATAAATACCTCTTGTGGGACAGGGGGACCAATTTCAATTGGGTTGAAGTGTATTCAAGTTCAGGATGCATTATTTGTTCTCTGGAATCAATATGGCAGGAGTCAGCAACTGCAAACCTTTGGGCCAAATCAGACCCATTGAGCACTGGTGCCTGATTACTGCAGCAGCCAAAAAAAATTTTGGGAGAAAGTGATGCCCATGGCAACAGAACTTGCAGGCAGGATAGATTAAGGTTGGAGATTGTGGCAGTATCCCACCACTCCTCAAAGCGGCCTTCCAACGAGAACTTACCTAGTTGCTAATGAGGGCAACAACCATCTGCACCCACAAAAATGTGTGAGAGCTACCATTATTTACAAAATGAAGGAGACGCCCAAAGACTTATAGAGGCTTATAAAATTATGAATGGTGTTGATAAATTTGAATAGAGAGAAATGTTTCTCTCATACACGCTGTACTAGAATGCTAGTTTGGGGTGAGCAAACTTCAGTCTTGGGGGGATCTACTTTGCTTTCTACTAGAACCAACCAGAGCCAGGTGAAAAAGATTTAGGATTAAAGAATTCTAAGCCCAGAAATTTGTCCCAGAATTCAACAGAGCTCACAGTCTTTCCACATAAAAATCCATCTTAAGTTACCCCAAGTTTCCTTCATTTCAGCAGTACAATTTAGGGAGGGAGGAGTCATTTTGGTGTTGCTATTGTTAAACAGTTGTGAGTCAGAAGTCCTTCCCCATCTACTGCAAGTCTCCCAATCTACCTTCTGCCCACCCCTGCTCCAGATCATTCAATAAAAATCCATTACCGATAGTCTCAGGACGACAAGCAAAAGGAAATACTTATCAAGCTAACGCAAAACTAACTCAGAATTAATTGCCTCAAGGTGCGATGAGGGCACTAGTTTAAGTAGTTTCAGAAAAAGGTTCGACTGAGGATAAGTCTCTCATTGACGTCTAAATGGAACCTCCACGTTCGGCGGGCAGTGTACCCCTGAGGACTAGAATCTGTAGGCGCACAGCAGGAAAGGACTATCTCTAGCATGCCTTGCTTCTGTGTTTTGCAAGAGCATCTGCTGACTTCCACTGAAAACAAAATACTGGTCTTGATCCAGTAATACAATGTATGCAGGCGCAATGCTCTTGGGGGGGTTCATTAAAGAGTCTCTACTTGTAACTGTTCCTGGGACCTGCTCTTCACCCACAAAGGGTGATTAGATTAAAGCCGAGAGAGGAAGAAAAGGACACCTCAAAGCACATTGATGGTCTCAGAACTTTGGCTCCAAGGTAAGGGGAATAAGGGTGAGCTATGTGAAAGTGATTGTCTTTATTAGTGAGAGCAATATAAATTTAGCTGTTCCTGCTTATTACTCGAATGTCTGGTTCATTACTCCTGTGATTTAACATACTGTACTAGAAATCCAATAAATAAACAAACACGCTGGTGTAAATATTAGATTTTTGGCATTGACTGAGGCCCAGAACGTACAACGGAGCATGTTGTCTGCTTGGTGTGTTAAAACAAGAGAACTGAGCAGCCTCAGGCAGGAGACAAATAAGTTTATCAGAGAGTTGGTTTGAGAGAGGCTTCACTTTCCCAGGTGTAGTAGACTAGATGCATATATACCTTTGGTCCCGCTGTCACTTCTGCTCCAGCAATACAAAAATCTCTAGAAACAGGCAGAAGAGGGATGTATACACACACACACCACTTTTGACTCATTGAAAAATAGTATTGTCCATCTCCGGCATCTGTAGGCATCTCAGGGGGTTTTGCATTTTATCGGAATAGGGCTCTTTAACTGTCCTGATTGTGAGCATGATGCACAGTGGTTTAAGGAAGAACCGTAGCTCAGAGGAAGAGCACGAGCACGTGCTTCATACGTGCTTCAAAGAAGGTTCCAGGTCCAGCCGTTGGTATCTCCAGTTGAAAGACCCCCAAGGAGCTATGGCTAGGAAAGACCATTGCTGGTCAGAGTAAGCCGCACTGGGCAAGATGTACCAATGGCCTTATTCATATATATAAATATATATATGAATCTCTTCATATTTGGACAGCTTTAAAAAGGGATTTTTAAAGGAATTGGACAAATTCATGGAGGAGAAGGCTATCAACGGCTACTAGTCGTGACTGGTTATATGCTTCCTCCAGTCATCATCAGGCGATCACTCGTGACCGAGTAAGATTGTCTTTTTATCCCGGAAGACAACATGACCGGTCCACTGAAGTTGGCGTTGAAGGATCATTTTTTCAATGCTAGTAGTCTTTGCTTCTTCCAGTACACTGACATTTGTTCGCCTATCTTCCCAAGTAATTTGCAGGATTTTCCGGAGGCAACGTTGATGAAACCTTTTCAAGGAGGTGGAAGTGACGTTTATAGATAGTCCATGTTTCGCAGGCATACAATAAAGTTGGTAATACAATGGCTTCATAAACCAGTGTTTTGGTCTTCTTACAAATATCCCGATCCTCGAACACTCTATGTTTCATTCGAGAAAATGCGGCACTTGCGGAGCTCAGACGATGCTGGATTTCACTGTCGATGTTAGCTGTAACAGAAAGATAGCTGCCAAGATAGAGAAAATGATCGACATTTTCCAGTACTGTCCCGCCAAGCTGGATAGATGGCATCACCAAAGGATTGGCTTGCACTTGCTGATGAAGCACTTTGGTTTTTTTGATGTTAAGTGAGAGACCAAGTTTTTCGTATGCTTCTGCAAAAGCATTTAGGATAGTTTGGAGATCATCCTCTGAATGTGCGGAGACCACATTATCATCAGCATACTGAAGTTCCACAACGGAGGTTGTAATTACCTTACTTTTTGCTTTCAGCCTGCTGAGATTAAAAAGCTTTCCATCTGTTCGATATATAATTCCCACACCGGTGGGAAGTTTCCCCTTGACAAGATGTAAAACCATGGCGATGAAAATGGCAAATAATGTTGGGGCGATAACACATCCCTGTTTAACACCTGATCCCACTTTAAATGGAGCACCATGAGAGCCGTTGTTGTCCAAAACCGTTGCCGTCATGTTGTCATGGAGAAGTCGCAAGATATTCACAAATTTATTGGGGCATCCAATTTTCATAAGGATAGTCCAGAGAGCTGTACGGTCTACAGTATCAAAGGCCTTAGCCAGATCGATAAATGCCATATAAAGGGGTTGATTTTGCTCCCGGCATTTTTCTTGGAGCTGACGTGCAGTAAAAATCATGTCTACTGTCCCTCTAGAGGGGCAGAAACCATATTGAGTTTCAGGGAGGATCTCTTCTGAAATAGATAGAAGACGGTTTGCGAGAATCCTAGCAAATATTTTACCTGCGGTTGCCAAGAGAGAAATGCCCCGATAGTTTCCACAGTCTGTTCTATCACCCTTCTTAAAGAGGGTGATAATTATGGCATCCCTGAAGTCTTCTGGGATCTCTTCTCTTATCCAGATTTTTTCGATGAGTTTATGAAGATGTTGTACAAGTTCGGGGCCCCCTTCTTTAAAGATTTCAGCAGGAATCCCATCTGGTCCACTAGCTTTGTTGTTCTTCATTTGATTAATGGCTTTTTTTACTTCATCCAAAGTGGGGAGTATTGCAAGTTCCTCTTTAATTTGTTTTTGCGGGATTTGTGAAAAAATCTCATTATCCACCTTAGCTTTACGATTTAAAAGGTCATAATAATGCTCTTTCCAACGCAGTGCAATAGACTCTTTGTCTTTTAAGAGTTTGGTGCCATCTTTTGATTGTAAAGGGTTTGTACCATAGGTTTTTGGTCCATAAATGGCCCTTGTGGCCTTAAAAAAGCCCCGTGCATCATGAGATTCTGCAAGTTGTTGAATTTCTTCAGCTTTCTTTTTCCACCAGGTGTTCTTAAGCTCTCTTGTTCTTCTTTGGACCTCAGCCTTTGCGCTAGCGTAGGTTTTTTTCTTGGCAGCGCAGTTAATACCATTTTGCCATATTTGGAAGGCTTTCCTTTTTTGGTCAATTATATATTTAATCTCATTGTCATTTTCATCAAACCAATCCTGATGTTTCTTAGTTTCATATCCAATAGTTTGTTCACAAGCTGCAGTAATGGAGGTTTTCAGCTTAGACCAATGGTCCTCAATGTTGTCAGGAGGTTCCGTAGGTAGATGTTCCTTAAGAAGTGATTGAAGACGAGTTTGCTTAACAGGATCTTGAAGGACTTGGATGTTCATTTTACGCCTTGGTTTCCTTCCTTGAAGCCTACGTTGGGGAGCAATGTTGATAACCATTGTGGACCGGATTAGTCGGTGGTCTGTCCAGCAGTCGTCGGCACTCACCATGGCCCTAGTAAGAAGTACATCGCGGCGATCTCTAACACGGACAATTACATAATCCAGAAGATGCCAGTGCTTTGACCGTGGGTGCTGCCATGATGTTTTAAACTTATTCTTTTGTCGAAAGAGCGTGTTTGTGATAGTGAGATTATGCTCTGCACATATAGACAAAAGTAAGAGTCCGTTCGGGTTGCTATTACCAACTCCGTCTTTTCCAATAGTTTCTGGCCATAAATCAAAGTCACGCCCGACTCTTGCGTTAAAATCGCCCAGGAGGATAATTTTATCCTCCTTAGGTATCTCTGACAGGAGAGTGTCCAACTGGCTGTAAAAACTTTCCTTGATGTCATCATCAGCATCTAATGTTGGTGCATAAGCGCTCAAAATAGTTACCTGTTGGTTATTGGCGAGCTTTAATCGAAGAGTTATCAGGCGTTCGTTAATGCCAGTAGGAACTTCTGACAAAGAGTTCACTAGTTCATTTTTGATGGCAAAGCCTACACCATGTATTCGTCGGTCCTGCTCAGGTAGTCCTTTCCAGAAGAAGGTATAACCTCCTTTTTCTTCTTTCAGCTGTCCCTCTCCTGCCCTTCGAGTTTCTTGAAGTGCTGCTATGTCAATTTTAAACCGTCTCAGCTCCCTTGCAATAATAGCAGTCCTACGCTCAGGGCGTTCACTATCTATGTTATCCAGCAATGTCCGTATATTCCATGTTCCAAAATTCAAATGTCTTTTTCGACCGCTAAAATGGTGACCCCACTGGACGCGGTAATCCAGTCAGGGGAGAAAGAGGTAGACTATGTTTAGGGCACCTTTTCTAGCCCCCTCCCCATACGGGGTGAGCAGAGTGGATCCTAAATAGGGCTGCTCAGTCATGGATACAGCTGCCGAGCTGCTCGACTACCTCGTTCCTTGAACAGGGCGACTGAGTCTGCATCCACCGCCCATGTGCTGGTCCATGACTAGGGGCTTCCAGATTCACAGTCCTGCCCCCGTTGCCATTCACCAGTCGCCATGGGACTTTTTGTTTGTTTGTTTGTTTGGGTTGGGTTGGGTTGGGTTGGATGGGTTGGGTTGGAAGACGCCTGTGCGTGAAACTGTTTTATGTGGGGAGATCGGTGCACAACGAATCACCACACAAACTTGACAGAGTACGGCAGAGATCCAATGGCACGGTTACCCTGACGATTGGAAAACCATTCTCTGCTGCAGCCTTCATCCGCCTTCACAGCCGTTGTAATTTAGGTTTAATTATCTTCTGCCTGTTCTGCCGTTGAGGACTTTATGTTTTGGGTCGTTCTTTGTCTGGTTCCTCTCCCCGGACCTTACCGCCATGGGTGACCCTACTGGGAGTACATAGCTCCCGACGGCATTGCTCACAGGATTCATCGGAACACGCAAGCCCACTCACCACTTCAAGGTGACGATCCGGCGAGGGGGCTTCCTCCAGTATCACAGGCAGTATGCCTATGTACTCCAGTTGCTGGGGAACATGGGCGGGAGGGTGCTGTTGCGCTCGTGTCCTGCTTGTGGGTTTCCCATGGGCAGCTGGTTGGTCACTGTGTGAACAGAATGCTGGACTGGATGGACTCTTGGTCTGATCCAGCATGGCTTTTCTTATGTTCTTATATTTGAAGAGGATGTGGTACAGTGAAATGATTTTGTAAAGGTGTTCCAAGACACACTCCAAGATTATTTAACCTGGATTAATTACCCCCTAAGCACTTGGTTACACTCGTAATTTGGCTGACTAAACAATGTGTTACCCCCCACTTTCAATATATGCTCATGGGCAAAATGGGGTTTCTCATCAGACATAGCCGTATCCATGTGGTTGCTACCAAACACCTGAACAGGGCTACAAATGAACGGGACCTGCTGTGTTGAGTGATCCTGTTCAAGGTTCCAGCCAGCCATCCCTTCATTCCATTACCCATCCCATTTTTCCATTCTCCCTCGCCCGGGGGAAAAATAGTTAGGGTACAATCTTACGCATGTTTAGACAGAAAAAAAACCATACAACTCCCAGCATTCTGTAGCCAGCTATGGTGGCTGGAGAATGCTGGGAGTTGTAGGACTTTTTTCTATCTAAATATGCATAGGATTGCTCCATTAGTTAGCCTTCCATGGACACTGAGCATGCATTAATCCTCATTGGAGGCTGTTTGGGGGATTTCTCACACATACACACGCGCGCGCGCGCACACACACACACACACACACAGGTATTTATTACTAAAATATTTCTGAACTTCTACAAACCTGAGGCTTCTCCCAACACTCCTGATACTTGCCCCTTATATCTTGAAAACCTATTATTTTACTCTGGCCTTCTCCTGCCGTGATAGCTGCTGTTGCTGTTTTTGGTTTTTATTGCAGTTTTTATTGTGTTCTTACTGTTTTATCGTGTGTTTATCACTCTTAATATTGTATCAGTTGTGTGTGTGTGTGTGTGTGTTTTGTTGTATGCTGCCTTGGGAGGGCTTCTGCCCTGAAAGGCAGCCAAGAAATATTTTAAATAAATAAATTAAAATGAATAAAGTGATGGTGCTGTTCTGGCTACATAAGGAACCCCACTATTAGTATATAGGATAATTGTGAATATGAAGCTGGGTGGTCTGAAGTTTTACTGTGCATCTGGCACAACAGTGTCTTGGGAGGGAACCTGTTTGTTACCTGTAAGCTTCCCCTACCTCTTGGAGGAACCCATCTCCGGCTCTGGGAATCCAAGGTCTTCCCGTAACGATGGGATGAATCATGTCCAACCATCATGCAGTTTCTGAGTATCTCGGCCCCCTTGACTTGAGTGACCATCCATGTTATTTTGTTTTTCTCTTTGCCTTCCCATCAGGCTTCTTGAGGCCCAGCTCCAGGATCAGAGGAGAGAGCATGAAGAGGAAGTAGAAACACTGAAGGAGCAAATGGAGGCTTTGAGAGAAGAGATGGAGAAACAGCAGAACGTCTTCTTCCAGACCCTCCAGCTGTCACCGGATGCCCAAGTGGAGTTTGGCATACAGCAAGAGATCACACGGCTGACAAATGAAAACCTGGTATGGACAGCTAGCAAAATTCCTAACGCTTCATTTATTTATTTATTTATTTATTTATTATATTTAGACCCCACCTTTTTTCCTGAAAGGAACCCAAGGCGGCTTACATAATCCTCCTCCTCCTCTCCATTTTATCCTCACAACAACCCTGTGAGGTAGGTTAGGCTGAGACGCAGTGACTGGCCCAAAGTCACCCAGTGAGTTTCGTGGCTGAGCGGGGACCAGAACCCGGATCTCCCGAGTCCCAGTCCAACACTCTCACCACTACGCCAGTGGGTTGCTACAGTAACTGGTGGTAGTGCAATATTTATTTATTTATTTATTTGGAGGAATTTATTCACCCTGCTCTTCAGCTGTGAAAGCCTCCCAGAGCGGCTTACAGCACAATCCTATAGGCCACTAGACAGCGTCTAGACAGCCATAGGATTTTTCAGATTCCCAGTTACGAGGTCGGAAAATCACTCCGACCTTGTAGCTGGGGATCCGGGCTTGGATCCCCCTCCCCCTGCCTCATAGCCAGCGTGGAAAGAACCGCGCTGACTGCGTCTACAAGGTCATAAGAGCAACCTTGGAGAAAGGCTTTGGGAGGTGTTCCCGGGGGCGGGGAAGGGAAGAGACCGGCGCCACTAAGATACGACATATCCTGGCAGCGCCTCAGCCTCCTTCCCTCCTGCTTCAAAGCACCACACTTAGACGGACAAGATTGGCCATCGTAAGTGCTTTGCAGAGCAATAGGAGCGCGGAGACAACCTTTGCCTCCACTCTCCTCCCACCCAAGGAAAAATGATTATGAGGGAGGAGGAAAAAAGCAAACCCGGGCACTTGTTCTTAGTGACAAAGTTCTTTTAAAGACCAGCTGCAGCAGAAACAGTTCAAGAAGAGGAGGAAACAAAGGTTGCTGGTCTCTCAGCAGAGTCTGGCGCTGCAGTCCCCATCTCTCTCCCTTTGCTGTAACCTCTTGGAATGAGAGAAAATACCCAGTTGCGGAGACAGAGGCTGTTGGCACATCTCTGCCGTGCAAGCTCCCTTCTATTTGCCAGTTCTTCTTGTAGCATCTGCAACCACCCTCACCCAAGCCTCTTTCATTTCAGTTAATTCCGTTACATGGGGCTTTCAATTTTCACAGCACTAACAGAAGCTATTTTGTGTAGTGCCGTGAAGATTGGTGGACTTCCAGCGACAACCAGCTACATGTTTCCAGCTTCCCGTGTGGAGCGGACCACAACCTCTGCTGGATTCAAAGCAGCCACCTTGCAGCTGCTCAGATCGCAGGGCTACAGAACTTGAGGTTCTAGATTCTAGAGCCAGTGTGGCATCGTGGTTAGAGTGTTGGACTGGGACTCGAGAGATCCGGGTTCTAGTCCCCGCTCGGCCATGAAACTCACTGGGTGACTTTGGGCCCAGTCACTGACTCTCAGCCTAACCTACCTCACAGGGTTGTTGTGAGGATAAAATGGAGAGGAGGAGGAGGAGGATTATGTAAGCCGCCTTGGGTTCCTTGCAGGAAAAAAGGCGGGGTATAAATATAATAAATAAATATAAATAAATAAATAAATCGTGAGCCACACCCAGCATTGAGCAATACGGACCATTGATTTAAGTCAGCTCCTTCTATTTTACAGATTCCTTGCAGAGGTTTTTGGCAGGTGGTGGGAATTACTAAGTTGTGTGGTGGCCATCCCCCACAGTCCATGTTGGGTGGAGGATATGTCCCCCCGCCCCCCCATCTTCCTTATTTCTTTATGCCTTCTCCCATGTGTCCGTACCCGAACCTTAAGACCTTCGGAGGACCTTAAGTTTCGTCAAACGGAGCATGGCAGGTAACCATTAGAGAGAGTGGTGGAGCATTTTAGGTAGTGGCACTGCAGTTATGGAACAGCCTTCCCAGGGAGTCTTGCCTGGCACCATCTTTGTGGTCTTTTCAGTGCCTTTTTGTTTTTGAATGCCTTTTTGTTCACCTAGACCATTTAACCAGTTTGTATCATTTTAACTAACCAGAGAACCTGTGTTATATGGCAGTTATACAAATTTAGTAAATTATGGATGGATGGATGGATGGATGATAGTGTTTATAGAAAGGGAGAGTTGGGGTGCAATCCTATGCATGTTTAGAGAGAAAAGTCATACATCTCCTAGCATTCCCCAGCCATCCATGTGACAGGAAAAGGTCTAAAACATGCATAGGATTGCGCCCTGAGCCAAACCATAGAGTCAGCAGCTCTCCAGGGTTTCAAGTGCAAGGTTTTTCTGTCCCCTGCTTCTTTTAGCTGGAGATGCCAGGGATTGGACCTGGGATTTCTGCATGCAAAACATGTGCCCTGCCACTGAGCTGTGGGCCCTCCCCAGTGATGCACCTGGGAATATTACATTTGGTAGAATAGGACCCCTGAAGAGCGCAAAAATGTAGAGAGCTGGTGAAGATGGGTTGCCTGCTGCTTCCACTTTTACTCCACTGTGGCATCTTATTAGGAGAACTTTATCACATTCAAACAGATGTGTCAGAATCATTTAAATATGAATGTCAAGAACTGCAGCAAAAGCACTGAGGTGGCAAATTGTAAATTATCAGTGCAGTGTATTGCTTCTATTGGAAGTCAAGAATCAGTGACCTTAGGTTGTTTCTCTGGGTAGGTGGAGGGCATCCGAGATGGATTTCTCCTCTCTGACAGACAATAAGTGATAATTGGGAAAAGGAAGCCCTGTCAGGCAAACCACTAATTCCCTTATTGATTTTAACATAATTATTTGTGTTAGGAGAAATGGCTTATGGCACGCCATGCAGAGCTGTGCTCCTTGTAGAACTTGTTGGCAAGTCGCTCCAACAGTCGGTCTAGATCCATCAAACAAAACCTTACCATTTTCATGCCCGGATGGGTGTTCTTTACCTGCCCAGTATTTTTTTTAATTACTTATAAAGTAGTACTTCTATGTTCTAGGCACTGTCCAAAAGCTAAAAATGTAAGGCTGGCCTTGCATGGATTTTCTGTATAGCTAAGAAGTTGCTGAAAGTTCTCTTCACATGTATTCACCAGAACATAAATAAAATTATACAATATGAGGACCTGATAAAGAGTGAGCATGATCTTCAGCAATAAAGACCACCTTAAAAACCTGTCATAAATTGAAGGGCTATCCACTTCTAATATCTGCTTACACTTAAGGGTGGACGCATCAATCTATTTCCAGTTCATGGCAGTTCATCCATAAGTCTCTTCTGTCCCATTTCCACATCTCTCTCTCTCTCTCTCTCTCTCTCTCTCTCTCTCACACACACACACACACACACACACACACTCATATTTAACATATTTTCCCCACAAAATACACATTTTTGTATGCATATTATCCTAAAATATAAGAACATAGGAAGAGCCCTGCTGGATCAGACCAAGGTTCCATCCAGTCCAGCATTCTGATCACACAGTAGCCAACCAGCTGCCCATGGGAAACCCACAAGTGCAACAGCACCCTCCCGCCCATGTTCCCCAGCAACTGGTGTACATAGGCATACTGCTTCTGATACCAGAGGTAGCATATAACCATCAGGACTAGTAGCCATTGATAGCCTTCTCCTCCATGAATTTGTCCAATCTCCTTTTAAAGCCATCCAAATTGATGGCCATCACCGTCACTACATCTTGAGGTACCGAATGCCATAGTTCAACTATGCGCTGTGTGAAGAAGTCTTTCCCTTTATCTGTCCTGAATCTCCCACCAATCAGTTTCATGGGATGACCCCGGGAGAGGCAGAAAAATGTCTCCCTATCCACTTTCTCCACATCATGCATAATTTTGTACACTTCTATCATGTCTCCCCTTACTCACCTTTTTTCTAAGCTAAACAATCCCAAATATGAATTTATGTACTCATTTGGGTACATTTTTGAGCCAAGCACTGTATTTTAAACTCGAGAGAAGTGTGAAACCCAAAGAATAACTGCATTCTGATCTGCATTTTCTTATAGGAAGTGTGAATCAGGTCAGTTTGCTGATAAATGTGGTTTGAACTAAATTCTTGAGCATCCCAAGCCTTCACTAAAAAAAAAAAAAAATTAATGTTGGTCAGGTTAGGTATACATCCATGCCCGTTGGGGCACAAAATCTCAAATTCATTTATACATGGATGCAATCTGAGCTAACAGTGTCTGACCAAGAAAGAGATCTTAGGGGTTGTGGTGAACAGCTCGATGAAAATGTTGACCTGGTGTGCAGCTGCTGTGAAAAAGGCAAACTCCATGTGAGGCATAATTAGGAAAGGGACTCATTCAGCAGGAAGAGATTTAGGAAGCTGCCTCCTTGTCCTGCTTGACACTCCTACCAAGTCAAACCATTGGCCAATCTAGTTCAGTATTGTCAACACTGATTAGGAGCTACCACTGAGCTACAAACCAATTCCTATATGACAACAGTAACATCTGAATCACATTCACAACAGAACAGAGCTGTATTTTACATTCAGCTGTGTCCCAAAAGTTTTTTTAAATCACTCTTTGCAAGAAGCAACCATCAATGGACTGGGTAGAAGCAACATTTGTCCATTTCGTTGAACGTCAGCACCCTTTTGGGCCTTAATGACTATCATTTTCTTTTCTTTTTTTAATTAATATTTTATTGTAAATAGGAAAAAACAAACAAACAAAAAAACCAAACACAACAAATACATATAGTAACAAACAAAACATACATGGACTTCTGATTTTCTCCACAACAAAACTTAAACAAAAAAGACTTTCCCTTACTCTATAATTACAAAGAAATCAGACTTTTTTCCATTAATCCAAATTTTTGTTCTTATTCATCAAACCCACAAATAAGCAAATCATTATTTTCTAAACTCTGAAAAAAGTCTATTAAAGGTTTCCACTCAGCTATAAACCTAGATGTTGACTTTTCTCTAATTAAAGACATACGGTAAGTTTGGCCATCTCTGCGCAACTCCAGCATCTTCACCACCCATTCTTCTACTGACGGTATAGTTGGACATTTCCACTTTTGCACACAAAGTAATCTCGCTGCCAATGACTATCATTTTCTACAGCACATTCTTATTTGGATGTGTTATAACCTTGGTTTTGTGTTCATCCTGAGGTTCAGTGTATTCATTCAGCAGAATCAAGTGGTAAAGCTTTTCCTGAACTGTACTGCTGCAAGCTAGAGGTGAGGGGGTTGCTTTCCCCAAGAGGAGAAAACAATCCTGCACATGGAAAATAGCATGCCAAGGAGAAGGTTAGTCTGAACCCTTCTCCCGGACAAACTGAACCACAATGTTTCCATCTTCTTCATGGAATTACATTTTTGATGACATTACAGCTAGATCAGGCAGTCGACTGTAGCAGGAGGAAGAAGAGAACATGACACGGGCTCCTTAAAATAATTCAGCCTCAATTTGAGCAACTTGACAAATTACTTGTATTACTGTTATATGAAAAGCTCAGAATGTATGATTGATTGGTCTGGTGCAGACTGAAATAGACCCTGAAAGAGAAATCGATGTACAGCTTTAAAAAGCTGGTTGTGTGCCAAGGGTCTCGCTGAAAGAGACACAAATGTTAATACTTTAGAGGGGAAAGAATACAACTTCTTTCAGCTGAAAGGGGAAACCTGTAGGCTCAGTTTTATTGGCTTTTGTATTGTTATTTTAAACTGTGTTTTAAATTTGGTTTTTAATTTTTTAAACTGTTTTGTATGTTTTAATGTTGTTTTTATGTATAGAGTGTTGTGAACCGCCCAGAGAGCTTCGGCTATGGGGCGGTATATAAATGAAATAAATGAAATGAAATGAAATGCATTCTTTATACTCTTCAGACATTTTAGTTGTTTATCATATTTGCATCTTGTCCTTCCTCCATAAAACCCAGGGCAGCTTAAACATTCCCCCCCCCCCCCATTTTGTTATCACAACAGCCTGGTGAGGTAGGTTGGGCTGATGGCTAGTGGCTTGCCACCCAGTGAACTTTGTGACTGAGCAGGGATTTGAACCTAGGTGTTTCTGATCTTGACTATCCAATCCACTGCACTAGCTCTCATAATGGTTCCTTCCAACTTTTGTTCCTGGGCATGCAGTAAACTCCATAATGTGGGAATCAAGGACTTTGGCACATGAGAAGTCACCATTCTGGCATGGGTGTGCCAAACTGCAACCAGGATTCTCTGAATAGAACAGTTATGGCCCTTTCCAGTGTTTCTGATTTCTAGTGATTTTCATGCTTCCCATAAATTAAAACTGCAAGCCCTGGGAAAGAGCATACAGGCCCTGGAACGTCCCTATAGTTAGAAGGCAATGCCAGTCACTTTGAGTCAATGGGCCACTGTGACGTTTTTCTAGCGGTTATAGAACCTTTTTCAGTGTATGTTTTCAGGTTTCCTGTTCAAAGTCGGAACACCCTTGCTGGTGAGCGGAACTGCTTAATGCAACTCAGTAAATCTTGGCAAGGTGCTTCCTTTCAGTTTACCAGCTGGTTTTGTATTTGTGGAGTCTTAGCAAAGTGCAGTGAGTGCTTTGCTGTGTTACCCAAGTGAAGCAGTTTAGCTTGACACAGATGCCATTTCCATCTTTCAGGATCTCAAAGAGCTGCTAGAAAAACTAGAAAAGAATGAAAGGAAGCTGAAGAAACAGCTCAGGATTTACATGAAGAAGGTGCAAGATTTTGAAGGTAAGTCTGGTTTCAGATGCTCCTTCCGTAGCTGAGAATTTAATAAATCGCCATTCCGTTCTGCACGACTTAAGAATTCAGTGTAACTGAAAAGCTGGCATATCCTTAAACTAACAAAAGTAAAGTACTGTGAGGCTGCAGCAGCTCATATAAGTTTAGGGTATAGATCAGCGTCTTGACTAAAAGAATAAGGAGGGCTGTGTATAGGAGGACCACAGTGTCAGGAGCCATTCCAGTCAAAGTCATAATTACCTATTTAGTACGTAGCTCAAAAATGTCCCAAGGCTACAGGGGTCCATGACTGCAGACCGCCCGCCCTACCCCCAGCAGTCTTGATAGTTGGATGTTCAACTGTCATCTTACCCATAAGAAAGTCCAGTGTCAGGAATGCTTTTATATTTAAAATGTTTCTTTTGGTGCCTCCTGGTGGCCTCTTTTTTCCAGGACTGTCCTCCTTTGCACTGCCTATACTGAAGGAGAAACACTCCACCTGCTGGTACTCATTGCGTAAATTGTGCCTATTCAGGAAACCCTGTATATTTGCAGCAGTGGTTGAAAAAGCTCAACAAGAAAGGAATGCCGAAATAAGACATCTGTGCAGCCCTTTAATTCTTTTTATCTAGGTGGCTTGACAGAATGATTAGCTACAGCAGGCTTTGATCCCAAGGACTGGTTTCGGAAAGCCGGTCATTAAATGAAATTAAGCTGAATGAAAAGGGGATTCGGTCTCGCGGCAGCTGGCGCAGCTGGTCCTTGTCACTGTAATTTACATGCATCAAACTGACACTTACCACATAGTTGGAATTGTGTCTTAATACCCATTTTCTTAATACATGTCACGACTGGAACACTCAACTTTGGGTGCCACAGTAGTTATCCTCTGCCGTAAGCCACTTGCCAAGGTGATAGTAATAATGCTATAAAAGCATTATTGTACAGTTAAGAGTTGGGCTTCTTTTTTCTTTGAGTATAGCAGATTGGTCTAATGATTACAACTGAGCATTTGTTCCTTATGGACAAAGCCGGAGAGTCTAGAGTTTAATAGTGAGTACCTAGGACCAGGCTTTGAGGGTGGGGGTGGCATGCATATGTGACATAGTGCCGCCCTCTGCGAGCCAGTGACTCACACGACGGATCTACTTATGACATGTAGTGTGAAGAGAAGATCTGGCCACAGCCACTGTGCCATCCTTCCCCAATCCGGTGCCCTCCAGATGTGTTGGGACTGGAACTCCCACCATTCCCAGCCAGCATGTGTCGCAGTCCAGCACATCTGGAAGGCCCCAGCTTGGGGAAGGAGGACATAGTAGTTGTGGCCAGATCTTCACTTCATGGACCATGCTACTGTTTGCGCCAATGCAGCTGATGCTCAGTTCTCAAAAATAACAGAGGAAGAGGTAAACCTCAGTGTGGACTGTCCCAGACGGCAGCTGGAGGCCCATATGATTGAATGCTCTTCCGAACAAAAGAATTACCTGCACATTAGGGAGATGGGACATGCTTTCCTATGCTAGTTTTCTCTTTTTCATATGTAGTCTGAAGAGGTGTACCCATCCCAGCCTTACCACTCCATCTCCTCCTCATGAAAATTTGTCCGCAGATGTCAGAGTATCAGTGTAGTTTCAATGTCTCTGAACCAGCCTTTCCTAACTTGGGGCCCTCCAGATGCTGGGAGTTGCAGACCAACTCATCTGGAGCGCACCAGGTTGGGAAAGGCTGCACTGATGAACACACAGGTGTGTGGTGGAATTCACACTGACAAGGATGGGAGGGAAGCGTGCAATTCCGTGGCCTGCTCCTAGTCTCTTAAGAAATCTCCCATGTTACATTTGCAAAAGCCCACTTCCAGAAACCATTAGCTCTGAAGGGGCCAAACTACTAGAGTGCTGCTTTAGCCCATCTTTGAAGTGTCTCGGTGGCTTCGCATTCTACATTCTCTCTCGTTCAGCGTCAGTTTATCCATTTGCTTTTCACAGCTGATCAAGCCATCGTACAAAGTGAAAAGCCACAGCCTGAGCTCAACAGGCAGGTCACTGTCCAAAGGAAGGAGAAAAACTTCCAGGGAATGTTGGAATATTGCAAAGAAGAGGAGGCGCTACTCGTCAGAAATCTCATTACAGGTAAATGCTCATGCTTTGCTTGTCAACCCTGTTTATTTTATATTGTAGCCGAGTGGTTTTCAACCTCTGTTCTGGGGTTTCTCAGCTTCTTCAGTGTGAAGACCAGTCAGGACAGATGCACTTCCCTGAAAAACAGCTTGCTAACTTCTACTGACCTTTCCCTGCAATGGGCAGCTGCAGGGAAGGGACATTGCTGTACGGCGTGGGTGGACAGAAGGTAGATCCCCAGATGTTTTGGACTTCAACTCCCAGAAGCCCCTGCCAGCATGGCTGATGGTCAGGAATGCTGGGAGTTGAAGTCCAAAACATCTGGAGATCTACTTTCTGCCCACTCCTGTTCTAGGGCAGTGCTCACATGGAGGGGGGGGGCATTTAACATAATCCACAACCCCACTCTCCATTTTTAGCCTAATCATACTTCCAAGTCTCCCAAGTCCAACATTAGGAGGCTGGGGCCCTCTGTCTCCCTGCAATTCAAGCACTGTTCATAGGGAATACTTTCCAGTTTTATATGGTGTCACAGTGATAATCCAGCAGCTCCAACCAGCATCCCGTGTAAACGTAGAACAAAGGAAGCGCTTCTTCACACAGCACGTAATTAATTTATGGAATTCACTGACACGAGTTGTGTAAAAGCCACCTAAGGCAATGGCCATTGGAAGAGGGTATATGACACGGATTCATGTAGGATGCAGGCTTATCGGTTGGACTGCAGCTCCGCTCACCCCCAGCCAGCATGCATGGCGCCAGGTGAGAGAAGGCTGGACTAGCTGAATCTTCAGTCTGGTCCAGAAGACATGTTTTACATCATCTGCACCTGAAAACACTTAAGCTCTGTAGCGTGCAGGGCTTTCACAGCAGAAATGCAAATCAGCAAGCGCATCTTGAGAGAGAGAGAGAGAGAGAGAGAGAGAGAGAGAGAGAGAGAGAGAGAGTTCCCTGGAAAGCAGGGCTGGGGACATCTGGTGCTGCAGCACTGCCAAAGCTAAGCAGGCGCAGGCTTGATCAGGAATTTGGATGGGAAACCACTGGAAGCCCCATGTAGAAGTGGGATACTGGTATTTCTTTTAAAAAATAATAATCTGCCATGGTTTATAGAATATTTAACAGCACAATCCTGTGGCTGCTAGACAGCGTCTAGATGGCCATAGGATTTTTTGGATTCCCAGCTACGAGGTTGGAAAAGAGCTCCAACCTTGTAGCTGGAGATCTGTGCTCCGACACATACACACACACCCACTCGCAGTCAGCATGGAAATAACTGCGCCAGCTGCCTCTCTTGAGGTCGTAACAGCAACCTTGGAGGAGGGCTATTGGGGGTGTTCAGGGGGAGGGGAGGAGACCGGTGCCGCCAAGATACGAGGTGTCCTGGCAGCACCTCAGCCTCTTTCCCTCCCGCTCCAAAGCACCACACTTAGACGGATGAAACTGGTCATTTAAGTGCTTTGCGGAGCGAGAGGAGTGCAGAGGCGACCTTTGCATCCGTGCTCCTTCCACCCTCCATAGGATGTCCATAATCTTCCAAGTTCAGAGGGTTAGGGGCAACCCCATAGGACTGCACCCTAAATCAACAAGCATTCATTATTCCTGTTCAATTTTTTTTTTAAACAGTTTAATGCTTCATCTGCACTGCACTCTTATTTTGGAAGCAAACCCTGCTGAACTCAGTGGGACTTACTTCCAAGTATGGCAAAGTTGGGAGAGAATCTGGTTTGCAGCTCTCCTTACCATCTTGAGAAGGAGCCTTTGATTTGAAACTTGTTGGGATTTTAAGGAATGCTACACGCAACTGTTATGTTGGTATTTTGGTCCTTTTGGTATATGGCCCTAATGTTAATGAAGAAGTAGGAAAAATCTGTTCAAAGACACAGGCAACATGAAGCAGTACAAAGTATCACATTTTAGGTATGCTATGAAATATATATTGTGGAAAATTCTTGCAAAAATACCGCTGGTGATACAGGCTTGTAAATAGCCACTTTCCATCCTGACTATGGCACATAATAATATTGTTCAAGAAACTCAGATAACTCCCAGAGGTTGCCTTAAACTGCAGAAGCAAGCTCTAAACTTGCACAAATATGTAAGGAATTTAGCTCTGTTTCTTCTCAATAGGTTCATTTACCTAGCAACTTCAAAGATAATGCATACATAACTGGGATTTTTAAAAAAAATTAATGGGAAAGTTCTTTGTATAGATTTTATATTGGAGGAATGAGATCAAATAATGTAAGTAAATCTGTGATTTGATCATAGTTTAGACAACAGTGTTTGTGTGTGTAAAAATATATAATTATGCTGCTAAGAAGTCAGGTCATTAAAAGGTTTTCTCTCATGCTCACAGAACTGAAGCCCCAGACTGTCTCTGCCACGGTACCTTGTCTTCCTGCCTACATCCTCTACATGTGCATCAGGCACGCAGATTATATTAACGACGATCATAAAGTGCACTCCTTGCTTACCTCTACCATCAATGGCATTAAAAAAGTATTAAAGGTAATTTTTCAAAACAATGTGGGCTTTAAAAAAAAAAATGAGTAGGCAGCGTTTTGATTATTTTAGCAACTAGAATGACAGTTTTAAAGATATGTCTGCATGGTGGGCTTTAGAGGTTATCTGGGGAAATCACATGTCTGGGGGCCCCACCACTCCCCCCCCCCGCAGCAATACTGTATCGCTTTAAAGAGAAGATAAATCTGGATGCAGAAATCCCCTTAGGCACATGCAAGGACTTCTGTAACTGTGGCAGGAATTCCACGCTGTTGTTTTTGTTTTGTTTTTTTAGACCAGGAATGGACAACTTGTGGCCCTCCAGATGTTTTGGCCTAGAACTCCCATCAGCCCTAGCCTGCATAGCCAGTGGTGATGATGATGGGAGTTGTAAGCCAAAACATCTGGAGGGCACAAGGGAGGGCATTCTTTCACATCAGGATGGTGTCTCCTTCTGGAGCATGTAGGCAGGGCCAGACTGTGGCTTCTTCCATGGGAGAAGCCACCCAGATTGGCTGTGCCTAACAAGCCATGCAGTCAGGTTGAGCTGGTGCTCCCAAGAAGACCAGCTCCTGTTGCTAGTTAGCTTTCCTTTCCTTTCTTTCTCCTTTCCTTTCTCCTTTCTTTTTCTTTCTCTCCTCTACACTTCTCTCCCCTAACCCTCCAATGAAATTTTGATGGGGACCAGGGTTTATACCCACCTAGAGTCCCAGGAAGAGTCCCAGGTTTGAGTATCAGGCTTCCCCCCCCCCCCCCACTGCAGGCGGGCTGGCTGCAGCCCCAAACTGCATGTTGCGTGGCAGAAAAAGCTCTTCTGCGCCCGGCCCTTCCCTTCTTCGGCAACCTGCAGGAGCTGACCACATTGTGCTTCTGCTGCCATCTGCCTCCCTTCGCCATAGGTTAGGGAGCAGATGCAAAGCCACTGAGCTTGGCTTCAGCTAAGCCAAACTACCAGGGAAGAGAGAGAGGGAGGGAAAACTGGCAGAAAGGCATGTGGAGGGTGGACTTGGAGGCCACCAGTTGGGATTACAGCCCACTCCTTAAGAAGGGTGGCCACTACAGCAGCCTTTAATGGGGACCTACCCATTCTGGACATTTGCAAGGCCGCCACATGAATCTTGGTCCACACTTTTAGAGAACATTATAAGATAGATTCCGCTGCATCAGCTGATGCAGTCTTTGGGTGAAAAGTTTTACAGAAGGTGGTGGTGCCTTAGAGTACTGTCCTTTCAATCCCGCCCTACTGATTTACTGTTTATGTCCCGAAGTGAAGGAATGCCCTCCGTGAGAGAAAACGAAAATTGGTGTTATCGTGAATTTCTGTTCTCAGAGCCTCATGGAGGGCATTCCACATACCCTTCTTCAGGGACCAGTATTATTTCTGTTGAGTGTAGGGGTTGTGGGTTATGACTTCTGCCGCTGTCCACCACACATATGGGGAGGTAGCTAGGGACTCCTGGGGTTGATGTTCCTGCCTGTCCTGTCCTGTCCTTACAGTTCGGTTTGTGTTCCCTATAATTACAAGGGACTGTGTTTCACTTGTTTTCATTGTTCCGTCCTTGGCGTAGTTTCGGTTTTCCTTCCCTTCCAATAGGAATATGAGAAGTCATTCTCTGCTCTTCCAGCATGGTCTGGGTGGCTCCTCCCATGGTGGCCTATGTGCTCCAGAAGGAGGTGCTATCCCAAAGTAAAGGAATGCACTCTGTGAGACTCTGAGAACAGAAATTCATGGTAAGACTAATGTCCATTTTTTATGTAAGCTGGCTTGTGTTAGGCTGCCTGAACTCATGGCCTTTACCTCAGATCCCAGAACTTCTAGGCCTTGCAATTACAGAGCATAGTTTTTGCTACAACTGAGCAGAACTGAGAAACAGAGGAAGTCTGCACGAGGGGTATCAGTGTAGGAAAAGTGTCACGTTCAGCTGCCTTTAAGACAGGATATTGCAAGGAAGCTGTGATCCCAAGTATTAATCCTAATTGTAGCACAATTAACTCATCAAAGCCTAAATTTCAAAGAGGATTTTCATCTTATTTATTTTGGGTTCTTCACAGAAACATGAAGACTTTGAGATGACATCATTCTGGCTGGCTAACACCTGTCGCCTTCTACACTGTCTGAAGCAATACAGCGGAGATACGGTGAGAGAACTGGAGTAGCGGGGGTGGATGTCTGCTTGCTGAAATTGTTGCCATGACTCCATCGTGGATGGGCACACAGTCCATCTGGAACCTCTGTACTGAAATGACCACTGCTCCCATTCATTTCAGCCCTGGGGAGGTTGCTGCTGAATTGCCTTTAGTATCTTAGCAAGATAAGTGGGACCGACAACAGAATATTGCAGTGTGGAGCGCTCCTGTTCAGGATTCCAGCCAGCCATGCTGTTTTCCAGGCTATTCCATTCCATTCCATTCTCCCTACCCCCAGCCTGGTTTTCCATTTCCCCTCCCAACAGTCAGCTTTCCATGCCAACTGAGAGTGTGCTTAGTCCTAATTGAGCTGTTTTGGTGGGTTTCTCCCTTAGGTATTTTCTTCTAAAGATTTTTTTGTACTTCTGCTAATCTGGGGTGGGTGGGTTGCCTGCTGCTATCTCTCAGTGCATGAATTGTGCCGTTTTGCCTATGTGAGGATCCACAGAGAATGAGTTTGCTATTATTATAGGGTTGTTTTTCAGCCTTTTGTGGAGCTAGCCTAGAAACTATAGCAGGTTTCCAGGCTAGCTTCTTCCAAGTTTGTTCCTTTGAAGTTTGAACTTCAGTTGATTTAGAGCAAGAACAAAAATGCCTTTAGTCTTGAGGGGAAAAAAGACTAAGGCTGCAATCCTATACACACTTTCCTGGAAGTAAATCCCGCTGAACGCAGTTGAACTTCCTTCTGAGTAGGCATGCACAGAATTATGTGGTTACTTAGACAAAATGGCATTCCTGTTTGTCTATTTTCATGAAATGATATCAAAATAGAAATCGGGAGGGGGAGGGAGGGATGTGCATCAGACATCTAATCCAGGAGGATCCTGCTAGCCTTCCTTGTCTCTTTTCATCCCAGAACATGCTGCTGTTCATGGGTATAGAATTCACAGTTGCACAGAGCAGCATAAGAACATAAGGAGAGCCATGCTGGGTCAGACGAAGGGTCCATCTAGTCCAGCATTATGTTCACACAGTGGACAAGCAGGACATGAATACAACAGCACCCTCCTGCCCATGTTCCCCAGCAACCAGTGTATATAGGCATACTGCCTCTGATACTGGAGGAAGCATATAGCCATCAGGCTTAGTAGCCATTGATAGCCTTATCCTGCATGAATTTGTGTAATCTCCTTTTAAAGCCATCCAAATTGGTGGCCATCACTACATCTTGTGGTAGCAACAGAACACTTGAGAGTTCACCTGGTGGGCTCTACTCTCTCATTGGAAACTCAAATGATAGAGACTCCTCCTCAGATGGAGCCTGATGCAGCAGATCCATGAAGAAGGGCTCCATATCAAGCAGGACATCATGAGGAACTTAAAGTTTCCCTGCAGCCAGCCTTGAAGTGAGCACTGATTTGTGATCTCACCTGGGATCTAGTCAAAAAGCACTAGGTGTTCCCAGGATTATCTTTGCAGAATTTTTGGTCTGATATGCCAACATTAAGGTATGTGGTGTTTTTACCAAGATAAATTCAAACTAATCCCAGCTAAATTGCTCTATTCTGTTGCTCTTCCTTTTTTAGGGTTTTATGACCCAAAACACCACGAAGCAGAATGAACATTGTCTGAAGAACTTCGACCTCACCGAGTATCGTCAAGTCCTAAGTGATCTCTCTATTCAGATCTACCAGCAGCTCATTAAAATTGCAGAAGGCATCTTGCAGCCCATGATAGGTAAAATGCCAACACCCAATCTAACTCAGCTCAGTGGTGCATTTGAAAGACTGTCCACACTTTCCGTACTCTCTGAATTAAACTGTAAAACGGAATCCAGCAGGAACAGATCCATTCATGTTCTGGGTGAAGGATACAATCCACCAAGTTACCCAGTGCCCATAATGCCCTCAAACACCTCTCTTGCGCATCCCATTAATTTAAATGAGGCTTGCAGAGAAGCAGTTATTGGTGTTTTGTGCCCATTGTAAGCCACTTTGGATGTCACATTTTCATCCATGGAAATACTTTTGGAGCTATTCCTATGGAGGATTGTATGCTGAAGAACATCTCATTGGAACTGAAAATCCATGTGGATTTTTAAAGATGGATCTGTGATCAGAAACTGGCAGGCATCTGGTGTGGATTATCAATGCCAGTGAGTTTTCCCACATTAATTTCTTCATAGGAATTCAAAAGTGAATTGCATCAAAATCCCTGCTGTGACTCCTGAGGTTGCACTAGGCCTATGCATTTTTATAGCCATGAGCACTAGAAACTAGTTTTTAAAAAGAAATGCTGAGATTTTCATAGTCTTAAGGCCTGTCTCTAGTACACAGCTATACATGTGCAACTCACTAATGGTATACTCGAAGCCACAGGTGGGGAACATCTGGTCCCTCCTCCCGCACAGCAATTAGGCTTTTAAAAAGCCTAACTGATGCACAAGGAAGGGGGCATTTCGAGGGAAGGAAGGGCAAACCTTTCCCATGCATTGTGCTCCCCCTCGAAAAATCCCCCCCCACACACACACACTGTGCTACAGTTTAGCTTGGGAAAAGCCTTCTATTGAATCCAATGGAAGGCTTTTTCCAAGCTAATTGCTGTGGGGGTGGGGAAAGGAGGGGGGGTCACAGCTGAGCAGGGAAGGGTTAACCCTCCCCTCCCTAGGCCTCTCCCCCCCCCCCCCGGCTGAAATTAAGTTTAGGGTAATGGCCCGATTGCAACGCAGGGGGCTCGTGTGTGTGCACATGCGAGTGGGTGGATGCGAGCGAATGGGGTTTGTGCATGTATGAGTGGTGGTGTGTGTGTGTGTGTGTGTAGTGTGTGAGAAAATGTGTGGGGTGGCCTGCCATCCCCAACCTGTTGCCACCAAGGCAATGTGGCCCTTGGGCCGAAAAAGGTTCCCCACCCCTGCTCTAAGAGATGGCTCTCCTCCACCACTGGTCACCCACCTCCCTTTTTCCCTTCTGTTGCTTAATGGCTTAATATATGGGATTCATTTGAACAGCATGTTAGAGCTGTAGTATGAATTTATGACACCACCATGCAGAGGTGTTCATAATTTTTACAGAATGTTAATTGAGTTCTAACCCATCCTATTACCCACCGCATTTCTGTGCTTTATAACCATTAGCTAATTAATCCTTCCCAACACACCGATGCAAGAGGAACATGGAGTAAAATTCTCCCGCCTATGCCGATGGCAGGGAGGTTAATTTAACGAAGGAAGTCTTTCTGAGTGTTGGGTGAAAGCCCAAGAGTTCCTCAAATCATTGCTCCCTCTAGGCTACCAAACCACTGCATTTATTGGCTACCAGGACTGCTACATCCAATTACTATCCACTCGTGAGACTGAAATGCAAATTGACTATCATGTAAAGTGTGACATTTGGTAATTTAGGGGCAGGCACTCTTGCAGCTGTTTGGGAGTATTAAGGAAAAACTCAGTGCAGAAACGCTGACATTGGAAGTTTCTTGGCACACCTAGTTTGCCTTTTGAGAATGTATTTTATTTATTCATTTTAATTATATTTTTAATCCGCCCGGTAACGGAAGTTCTCTGAGCAGATTCATGGCTTTTCAGGTTAAAACCATGAAAGCTGAAAGAATAAAATACATTATATGAAAGCTACAAGAATAAAATACGATATAAAACCGTAACAGCTAAAAGAATATAATAGAAATAATTTCTATTTTCTTCCCAGTGACTGCGGTGTTGGAAAATGAAAGCATCCAGGGCCTGTCAGGCGTGAAGCCAATGGGTTACCGGAAGCGAAGCTCCAGCATGGGGGACAGTGACAATTCCTACACCCTGGAGGCACTCATCCGTCAACTGAACACATTTCACAGTGTCATGTATGACCAGGGACTTGACCCTGAGATCATCCAGCAAGCCATTAAGCAGCTCTTCTACATGATGAATGCTGTGGCCCTGAACAACCTGCTGCTGAGGAAGGACATGTGTTCTTGGAGCACAGGCATGCAACTCAGGTAGGCTTCAAGGCGAAGCGCTTGCTT
This sequence comes from Shinisaurus crocodilurus, assembly GCA_021292165.1. Classification (NCBI taxonomy): domain Eukaryota; kingdom Metazoa; phylum Chordata; class Lepidosauria; order Squamata; family Shinisauridae; genus Shinisaurus; species Shinisaurus crocodilurus. The sequence continues at coordinate 4,958,516 of CM037877.1, read as the reverse complement.
ATGCTTAGCCATCCAAGGCTGCGCATACATCTCCCATTACCACAGCTTTGCAGGAGCATGGCAGCAGCACAATCACACCAATTGGTTTCTCTTGGCTTCAGCTCCATTCTCTAATGTTCAACAAGAGTCACCTGCTACAGAGGAGCATACAAGAACAAGAGAGAAAATGCTCACTACCCAAATCTAATGTGTTGGGCACATGCAGGGCCAGTGCTACCATTAGGCCAACTAGGCAGCTGCCTAGGGCGCAGGGCTAAAGGGGGCGCCAGAAACGCCTTGAAAAAAAATACAGCACTCTCAAGTGGGAAGGGGGGGCGCTAAATATTTGATCTTGCCTAGGGCACCAAACTGCCTTGTACCGGTCCTGGGCACATGCATGTACGTCACTTACTTTTTCATCATTCAATGACTTGACACTTGCAGTTGAATGTATGAACTGACTACATCAGCGGTCCCCAACCTTTTTGGACCTGTGGGCACATTTAGGAATTTGAGAAACGGATGTGGGCACCACCACAAAATGCCCAATTAGCGGATTGCTGCTTTGGCATCTACCTGTCACATCTATGTATCTTAGGCTGTGTCTTATTCAGCAATAACTTTTGTTTTGTGTCTGTTGGACACCAAGTCTCTTGAATAAGGGATTGTCTAATTCAGCTAATCACTGGCAGTGCAATACAGCTAATGCTTCTTTTAAACTTGTGTTTTGGCAATGTTCAGTAGTTAATTCTTTTTGGGAGGAGATTATTACAGATAAATTTTGTACTGGAACAGTCTTCACAGATGTACATGCTATTTTAAATTATTTACCTGCTTCACGTAAATTAACAAATCGTCAGCATAATTCTCTGCACCGTTTCACAGCTAAAAGACTGATATTACAGCATTGAAAGGATAAACACTCACCTCCTATAATGCAATGGATTGAGGACCTTATAGTGCTTTCAGTACTTGAATGGGTGGCATATAGACACCACCTTCAAATGGATACAGTATTTTTCCATGTATAAGACTATACTTTTTCCTAAAATCGTTAGACTAAAAATTGAAGGTCGTCTTATACACGGAAGTAAGCCAAGGAGAGAACCGCACGGTTGCAAAACTGCCCAGTGGGGGGGCATCTTATACATGGGGGCGTCTTATACACGGGAAAATACTGTACTTACTTGGATATTTGGTCTACTTTTCTTGAAGCCTATATATAATTACTAGAAAGTGATACGCATTTCATGCAAATCCATGTACATATATATATATATATATATATATATATAAATCTTCGGGTGCATGTGGGCACGTTGGGGGTCCCATTGGAGGTGTTCGCGGGCACTGCGTTGTGGACCCCTGGACCACACTGTGCTTAAAGTAATGTGAGGCAATATGAAAACAATTCTGTCTGTGGAGTTTGATCCATGATGGCTCATTCGCAAATGCAAGCCCTCACTTTCTGCTGCAGTCACCAGGTGATAGGAACATGGGAAGCTGCTTTATACCAGAGTACTTGTCCATCTAGCCCAGTATTGTTTACTCTGACTGGCAGCAGTTCTCCAGGGTTTCAGGCACAGACTCTTTCCCATAACCTTCTACCTGATCCTTTTGGCTGGAGATGCCAGGGGTCAAACCTGGGACGTTTGCATGAAATCCTGCGCTACATGCCTAGGAACATAGGAAGCTGCCTTATACCGAGTCAGACCATTGGTCCAGCTAGCCCAGTATTGTCAAAACTGACTGGCAGCGGGATCTCCAGGGTTTCAGGCAGGAGTTTTTCCAGCCCTACCTGGAGATGCCAAGGATTGAACCTGGGACCTTCTGCATGCAAAGCATGTGCTCTATCACACTGAGCTATGGCTGTTCCCATGAGCCATGATCCCTCCCAAATGAACATGCAGATATGAATCAGCCCAGGGTGTTTTGCCCTAGGCACATCTTGTGAATCCATGGTGAACTAGGATTTTAATGCAGACCTAATCTAATTCTTTGACCATTGGACCACACTGGGTCTAAATTCTATATAACTTTTCTTAGGATCCTCTTGGAGAAGAAGTCACTGTTAGGCATTAGAAAACCCAAATCCCTTCTAGCTGCTTTCAGAGCCAATCCTCTCATGCCTGAAATACTGAGCTTCTTGTAACTCATGACTTTCTTGTGTGGGCTCAGGTTTAACATCAGCCAGCTGGAAGAATGGTTGCGAGGAAAGAACCTGCACCAGAGCGGGGCTGCCACAACCATGGAGCCTCTCATTCAGGCTGCACAGCTCCTGCAGCTGAAAAAGAAAACCTCTGAAGATGCCGAGGCCATATGTTCCTTATGCACATCTCTCGCCACGCAGCAGGTAGGGAGCTGAAAGAGCATGTTTATTTGTGAGCTCAAAGGGGTGAACCAAAGATCAGACCCAAGAACAAGCCCCCACCTCCTGCCCATTTTACAAGTCAGGCTGAGATTGGGTCAGTGGCTCAAGGCCACCAGTGAGCTGCCAGGCTGAGCAGGGATTTGCACCTGGATTTCCTTGCTCTTGGTCAGACACTCGAACCACTGCAGCCCACCCTCCTGCTCGCCGTTCTCCCTTCAGCCAGGCATATAAAACGTACATCATATAAAACAGCCAGGGCATCTGCAATGAAGAATCACTGAGCAGCTACGTCAAGGGTTACGCACCCCTCTCAGCTCCTCCTTCCTACCAGCGCCTGTTCCCCTTCCCCCCCAGATGTAGCTCCACCCTTAGTTCTTAAGCTTGCACCCTCCCTCCTAGAGAAAGAAACCTGGCTTTGCAGAAGTGTTGTCTTTTCCTAGAAATAACAGTGGTGGCACAGGGTGTGTTCCATCAGTTCAGCTACTATGTCCTCTCTGTACACCCCTATCTTGTTTACCCCTCTACAGATTATAAAGATACTCAATCTCTACACTCCCGTGAATGAGTTTGAAGAGCGAGTGACGGTAGCCTTCATAAGGAGCATTCAGGTGAGTTCTGTTCTGCAACAAAGAGAAGGTGGGAGACTTATCAGTCATGCGGGAGTGGAAACAGCCATGTGTTTGCTTTCTAAAAGGCAGAGCTTTAGTTTTAAAGCTTTGTCTCAACCCTTGAATATATCAAGTAGATACAAAAGCATTTAGATTAAGCATCTTGGGCTAAAAGAAGACAATTGCCCTTCTCCTTTCAAGACATTTTCTATGCAGTGCCTACCTGACACCAAGTCAGATCATTGGTCCATTTAGCCCAGTACTTGTGGCTCTGCAGATCTTGGGCCAAGATCTGTTTCAGCCCTGCTAGCTGACACCCTTTTAACTTGGGATGAACAAGAGATGAACCTGGTATTTTATGCATTCAAAGCATGTGTTCTGCCCCTGAGCTATGGCTCCTCTCTGCTTCTATTCGATAAGGTAATACTGATACTAGCAAAATGCTTTATCAGAGGCTGGGGTAGTAGTGAGAGGGGACTTTGTATTACAGGGAATGCAGCAGGTAGGATACCGTGTATCCCTAATAGCAGCAGCTATTATAAAAAACACCAGATCAGATGGAGGGAGGTACTCCCCAGTTTCTGCAGCATGCCAGATGGAGTCACGGGCAGTCCTAGGCGGTGACCTTTGCCCCTGATGACTCCTTGTGTTCCTGTTCTTGTTTGGAAATGCCAATAGTTATAGCAGGTTCCAAATTGTGTTGCCACATATTTTGTCTCTCTGCTGATATGTTTGTTCCCACCCACCCCTTCCTGTTCCTTTTAGGCACATTTACAAGAGCGGAATGACCCTCCGCAGCTGCTGTTAGACTTCAAGTTCATGTTTCCTGTTTTGTTTCCATTCAACCCTTCTTCTCTAACCATGGACTCTATTCACATCCCCGCTTCTCTTGGTCTGGAATTCCTTAACAAAGTTTGAAGATATTATATTGACTCCCAGCCCAATTTCCCAAGAGTTCAAGCAAAAAACAAAAGTGGAATTAAAGGATCTCGTCAAATTTGGACCAAATGAACGGTTAAAGAACCAATACACTTGTTAGTCAGTGCTAAATTGTACAACATAAGAAACTAATCTTATATTTTGGTTAGACACTTTTGGTTTTTATGGGTGTTTAGTTGTTGTTTTTGAGGGGGTGGTAGATCTTGCAGCTAATACTTGAAACGAGAGAGGGGCTTGTACTGCTTGATATCAAGTGAAAATATTGTCTCCCGGATGCCACTTAGGCACCAGCATTGTTAAGTGGGATATCAATTTTGATTTCATAAATTAAGGCTTTCAAGAAATTCTGTGTTGAAATAACAAAAAGAAGACTAGGTGGCCACACATCTTCAAAATGTTCACGGTCTGTTTGCACAAATTGGAAGCAGGATTCAGTTTCTCAGTTGCTGCTGCTATCCACCATTTTTAACATAATTGTTTCAGGAAATAAAGTTTCTGTAGGCCAAACTAATAATTCGTGATGTAGTTTGAAAGGAAAGCAGTGGGAGGAGAACAATACTTGTTACTTGCATCTGAAGCTTGAGAAAATGGTTGTGGTTCTTCTCCCAGCTCCCTTCAAATATCAATTTGCATGTCCCATAAAGTAGACTGGTCATTGGGGCAGTCCCAATCCACCTTTAGCATATCAAGTGACCATAACGATTTCTTCCATATATAGCACAGTGAATGAAGGAAGTTGTGGACCTACATACCACTACACTAGCTTAATCCCACAAGTATGATTCCACTACTGGCTACTACAAGTTATTCAGACCATTCCAGAAGCCAGTTTAGCAGCAGCTGATGACTTTACGCCTCTTTAATCCCAGTGATATTTATGAGACTACTTTGATTTACTGTGAGAGAAAAAGCAGTATGGTGTGCAAGGTACATCATACTTTAATAAAGAGGACAACACCTTGCCAACACTGTTGAAGAGCCCTTACAGTCCATCAGTTGTGTATAACTGTGGAGTCAACATTTCCCTAATCTGCAATCTGGTGCACTTTATTGGATTGGCTGAGCCAGACACATGGAATGACTCTTTGATCAATTTGGTGATTTTGGCAGTTTTCCAAGCTAGTAATGAAGGACGCTATTTTGTACCACAGAAACAGTCATGTCATAGATACATACTGAATTGGGTAGCAACATATTGGTTGAAATAGAAGCCTTTTGAGAGAATTAGAGTGGAATACTAGATGACCTCATACCTTTATCAGCATTAAAGAGCAAATAAGAATGGGCAAGAAAATTAATTTCCTGCAGATCCGATGGCACTTGAGTAATTGACAGCACTTATTCAACAGTAGAGTAACAGCCCTACATTCCCATTGGTGGAAGGAACAGAAACTGCTTCACTGATATGAATTTGATGGCTCTTTAAATATTTCTAACCCAAAGGGGATTTTCCAAATCCTATTAAGGTAAATAGTTTTCCCAACCCCGTATTAACTTGGGCATTAAAGTACATCTGCTGCTCCCAACTATTCTTCATTTGCTTCAAAACTATAAAAGTGTCCAAAGGCCAGATGGAACCAAATAGTGGCAACAGCTGCATTAATCCATAAGGAGACAAATGCAGAATTCATTATTTTGCAGCTTCCTGTAACTTGCACTTCGCAGCTAGCCAATTCCAACAGGGAATTTGCTACTATGGCTGGGTCCAGACTAAAAAATGTGATAGATGGGCTTCTTCCAACTCTATAATAATTGTGCCTAAATGTTTTTACATTCTTCACACTTGTATCTCTGGAAATAGATCTTTGACTAGAGTGATTTTAACAAGACTAACACTGCCATTTTCAGACTAATTTTACTTGCTATAAATCAAATACTCAACTTGCAACGTAGCTTCCTTACAATGGAATGCAACTTCACTAACGAATCGATCCTAAAGCATTCTGACCTGATTCAGGGAAGAACTGGAGCACTTTCCCATTTTTAGCAGATAATTAGTCCCAAGGGCCCCTGCTCTGTCTAAAAGTTGAGCAGTCTGCATATTTAGGTGTTGCTGATTCAGGCTATGTTACTGAGCACTGTGCAGTAGTGAGTCCTTGAATGCACAGACACAAATTCCCAAGGTCATCTTGTAAATCAAAAAGTGTCTCTCACTCAGTAAATCTAATATATGCCTATACAAATTCTGCTCCCACACTTCCGTACATGAATATTGTTGTCAAGCAGAGATAGTTATCCAAAAATGAATTCTATGAAAGTCTAGGGACTAACACTTCACATTCCTAAATTAATCTGTAGTAAAATGATAAGCCAGCAGTAACTCTGGCAAAATGGTGGTTGCACCAGCACTTCCTCCAAAAATGCTTCGTTCAGCTGAATTTGCTTCAATTCTACAGTGCCTTCAGCTTCCCTTATGTAGGTTTTTTGCCCATGACAAAGGTGCCCAGTTAGGTTTCAGACGGTCTCATGGCATCTGCTGTGCTGGACTTAACCAATAATGTCAAGAGAGCTTCCTCCTGATATCACTCTTTCACATCCTTACTTGGGGGTGGAAAGTAGCAAGTTCTCATAACAAACTTTGCTTCTTACTCTTGTGATTTCCTGCACACAGCAAACTAGTATGGGAGAATGTCACTATGGAGCCTGTACCCAGCAGCTGGCAGAGATTCACCCATTAATCTAAACAGGATGGAAGATCCTTTGTGCCTCTGCATGCCGCCTCTGTGGGTCCCAAGTCTGACAGCATAAGGAAGCCCAACTATCTTGTTGCCCCCAACTGAACAAATCCATCGCTCTCTCTGTTCTTGTCAAACATCTTCATTTTTACTACACCTGTTTCTTTCCAGCATGCTATAAAAGTGCCCACTGGATTGGGGTCTTTTTGTTTGTTTTTAGTGAATACTGCAATTCTTTTTCTTCAGCCAATACATGGTCATGGTCAATAAAATAATATAAAAGCAAGGCTCAGTCTTGGTTAGCAGCATCCAACCCACATCCACAACTGCAGCAGCCAGGTAATTTTTTCTCAGCATTATGGCAGCTTCCCCGTTACGATCAAATCTCCCATTTCTCTCAAAATCAGCCTGATGCTGGGGCACTCTGCCAACTGTGATGGACTAAAGCATCTGCCACCTTAACAAGTGTGTGTGTGTGTGTGTGTGTGTGTGTGTGTACACGTACACACACGTGTGCACACGTGTGTGTGTGTGTGTGTGTGTGAGTGAGAGAGAGAGAGAGAGAGAACTGGGTGACTACTCTTGATTTTTCCAGTGTAATGTAGAATAGAGTGTAGTCCTTTTTTATACTACACAAAGCAGAAATGATGTGTTCACACAATTGCCCCATGTTAACTAAAGAGCACCAGTTTCTGTGTATCTAATTATGCAATGAGTGAAAAGGTCCCCCGCTGCAACTTAAATCACAGCAATTTTCAAATGTGTCACTGAACATAATTCTGATCAGGCAGGTTAAATAAAGGAATCTTCAGAACCCGTATTTCCAGGGATCTTAGAAAACATTTTATAAAGTGTGGCTAATGCTCTCCCAGAGGAAAATAGTATTTCACTACAAGACTGCAAGGAAAATAATTTATATTATGTATTATATCTGTGTATATTTTTTAAAAAAATGTTAGTTTAGAAAGGGATAGAAATTGAGTAAATATCTATAATATTTAATTTATCTGCAAACTTGGATTTTCAGAAGGATCTCATGTTAAATAACTTTGATGTATGTAATTTTTATGTTAACTGTTTTTAAGATATCCTAGAACTTGCTTTTTTAAAAAGCCAATTCACTGGTATTGCCATGCACAAACATGCCTTCTCTCTAATCAGCCATATCAATTTGATTTAAAACACTTTAGCACAGTTCAAAGAGGTGGATAGTGTCATTTTATTTCATCTTTTTAAAAAAAACTATTTCTGACTGAGTACTTTCCCACTGTGTGCCTTTTCACTGTTGTTCTCAATCACTGTTTTTCGGAACTAAGTGTTGTAATTGTGGGGGGAAGTTTTAAATGTCACAAAAAATGCCTTTGGATTTGTAGGCAGTTGAAGCTGGAAATGGAGGCGGACATGTTTAAAAGTCCATAAAAGAACCTCAGTATTCATTGTAAACAGCAGCTGCAGTCTAGCAATGCACAAAAGCCAGAGCCACACACGGATCAGAGTTTAATTGGCTTTTCCCCAAGCAGCTTTTTAGATTCCCCCAAGTCTAAACACAGCATTTGAAGCTTCAGTGTAGGAAATGTCAGAGGAAAAACTGCCCAACAGCCCTGATGTGCACACACAATTGCTTGCTGACATACACCGTACTTTGCTAACCTGGAAACATTGTTTGGCAGGAACATGCATCCATTATTAATAAATGTACACCCATTATCAGCAAAATTCTGCATTCAGAGTCACACTTGTTGAGCGGTGAGGTCTGCAAAAGAAAGAAAGAATCTATATTATATTCCTCAAAAGGGACCATTGAGTACTTATGGCAACCAAATCAATAACATTTAAAATCCCCATGCTTATGATCTTGCATGTAACTTCTACATGCTTACTGCAGTTAGTATGGGAAGAAGATATCATCACTTAATATAAGACTTAAGTGAGTAATTCATACGTCTGAAACAGTTAAAATTTGGGGAATGATTTTTTTAGACTTGCTGGAATTGCTCACAAAAGGAAATTCATGTGCACAATTGTTACTCGATTAACAAGTCCCTACTAAAGACAGGGGAATGGTTAGATTGAAGATTCAGTGGTCCAGTGAAGCTGGCTTCAATCACTTTTCCAATGGTGCCAAAGGTAGCCAAGAAGCTTTTGTAGCTCCCTTTCTTCCAGGTGTGAGAGGTCACTGCTGAAAAAGGGAAGCTGCAGAAGATTTCCTGTTCAGCAGCAGAAGGCTACTATGCCTGATGGACTCCACTGAGGCTAGAGAAAGGCTGCTACCACCACCAGGAAGGTCAACACCTCCCCCACTCCCAGCTCCCACTCTGTGTCCCCTGCCTAGAACAGCAATATGTTTCCAAACAGAGGTGGGAACATTCCAGTTTCCCAGACTTGGCATAAATTTGGTACTTCCATAAAGACATTGAAACACTGAACATCTTGGGATTGATTCCCACATCACTTCGGAGAGACAACTTTTTTATTTGTGCTGATTTTATTTCTGTCTGACTAGGAATTAATTTCCTATGATCTGGGTTTGCAGCAGAGCTCTCACACAACTTCATCATATGCACATTCAGTGCAGCTGACGGAAATGGTCAGCACGTATTGAATATAAGCTCCCCAAAATGAATTGGGCAGCAACTAAGGCTGTCCTCTTGCAAGGCACTGTCATAGCTTTGTAGCTGGACATTACTGTGGCTACCCCATAGCTATATTTCTTGAGGAGAGGGTGGTCAGATCTAAGCCCTGTCAAGATCAATAACTATCAGTGCGATCAGATATTTGACTAATGCACCTGATGAAGTGCCAATAAATGTTAATCTTTGGGTGGTGCAGATATAACATTAAGAGACTGAGAGCAGGCCATGGGACTGTGTGCTCCCGCTTCCCCACTCTTCTCCCACCACCCTTCAACCACATTTATTAGGTTGGCACCAATTATTCGCAGTTAATACTAACCAGGTTCCCTCTTAACCAGGGATTGCTAACCACCTTCAAATCCTGATTAAGGAGGAGCTATAGCATTGACTATGTTTAACCATCAGTGCTGATAGCTAACCATGGTTAAGGTTAATAGAAATGCACACTTGACCACCATAGAAAGGGCTGTGGATAAGGGAGTCTGCCATCTCACAGTTTGCTACTGATCCAACCATGATTAAGAGATCGGGAGCATTATGTCTCTATCAACCCTTTAATAAGCTATAGGACTCAAGAATTTGCAATGACTGGCTGTACGCTGATGCAAGCTGTGTGAGATTTCAACAAGTTGTTGCACATGTATTAACACAACCACATTTTCTCCTCATTCCAGCACTACATTAACTACATAGACTTATTCCTTATTGTCAGACTGGTAAACTGAAATAACAGTGTAATTTTAGGGTCAGAACAACCTGGGATTATTATAGCTGGCTGTCCATAACTGTGCCAATCAAAATATATTGCACTAGCCAGCTTATGCCTCTGTCTCCTCAAGCCATTGGATTTTTATATATTTGAAGATATAACTGACCAATTGTCTTTGTTTTCTGAATTTAGGCTAATTAACCATAAAAAGCTAATTGCATCCCTAATATAAAGGCTATAGAATTGTTCAATGAATGCAAATGCCAGACAGTAAAGATTGTTGTGCTAAAGGGAAATAAAACAGAGCATATGCCCAATTGTGTGCATGCTAAATTTTAAATCACCCCAGGTTGATTAGGGCTGCTCTGAAGGCATTACATTTGAGGGTGAGTCCCAAAAGTGTAGATAAAACACTACTACCAATAAAAAGAAGTATTTCCCCCCCCCCATTTTGAACAAATCTGTAAACCACATACCTTCTGTTTATAAGAAAATGACTGTAATGGTCACTGTCATTCAGCTGTGCATACAATATTGTGAAATAAATACTTTGGAATAATTGGGGGCTTGTTGGACTTATTTTCTGTGTATGGCATTGGAAATGCCATTTTTTCACATCACTGGCAGTTCCCATCCTAAAAATGTTAAGGATGAAAAGCTTGATGTTTTTAGAAAGCTCCTTTTAACTGTCCGACCCTAAACACATGCACCTGTAGATTTGCTGGTGATGCCCAGTATGTCATGTCTCCTAAAGTTGCAGTGGTGCAACTATAAGTATGCCATACATACACACACACGCACACGCACACAGACGTGTGGCTCTCCAGATGTTGTTGATCTGCAACTCCCATCAGCCCTGGCCAGCACAGCCAATAGTGAGAGATGATAGGTGTTGCAGTCCAACAATATCTGGAGGGCCACATGTTCCCCATCCCTGATTTTATTTATTATATATATATATATATATATATATATATAATTTAAACTACTTCTATACTGCTTGATATCCTAAGATCTCTAAGTGGTTTACATCAGAATTACATATAATATAGTATTAAAAACCAACGTAAAAGCAATATAAAAGGATAAATACATTACAATAAGAACAGTAGAACAGAGCAGTGTCTTAGTCGTGTACAAGTCAGGGAAAGCCTGTGAGCACATGTGTCTTCATGTTCAAGAGGCATTTAAAGCTCACCACAGTTTCCATCTCTTGAACCACATGTGGGAGAGCATGCCAGATGGGTGCCGCTACCGAGAAGGCTCTCATCTGCTGTTACCTGGCAACACACTGTTGGTCATGGGACAATCAATAAGGCCTCCTCGATCTCGGGTCAAGCTGATGTATAACTATATATTTAAATATTTGAATAAACTACTATAGGTTGGTTGGTGGATCCATCTGGATCTGCTTGGCTCTGAGTCTGAACTCCTCCAAATTTGGGGAGGGGGGAGGTGAAGGGGGAAAAGTACTGCAATACCTCTCTGCTTTTATCCAGCATGTCTGCTCTGCGCAAATAACAAGCTGCCTAAAAGCAAGTGTTTTTACTAAAGGTTCTCATCTGCGTGCTGTTGCATACAACAAATAACTGTATCTTTAGCCCTGCATGCACATCTATATTAGCATCCCAGATTGCATTTGGCAGGATTTAATGGGGGAAAGTGTGAGTTGGGAGGAAAATATTACATTACTTTCATGTATAATCCGCCCCAATGGCTCACAATGAATTGCACATTACTTTCCTTTAGCACTCTCACATTACAAAGGAAATAGACTGGCCCTTTGAGAAACGGGGCAATCCAATTTATGTTGTAAAAACTAGGGTGGCAATCCTAGGTATACTTATTTGGGAGTAAGCCTCATTGACTTCAGTGGGACTAAGTTCTACCTATAAATGCATAGGATTGTACTGCACAAGGCTTAAAAGCCTGAACCTCTGGCTAGATGTGTGTTGTTTGTAAATTAAGGACTTTGGGGGTTCCTGAATCAACATTTCTGTTCAGCAAACATAATTATAGCAAATATGCACCAGCAAAATAATTCACACTCTTAATTTGGTTTATGACTGCATCTGACAACAGGCTAAATGTAATAAGGACAGCTTATCACCCTGGAAGTAGAGAACATTTTTATGGAAATTAGAAACTATGGTTTTGTTCAAGTTAAATAGCTCATGCTACCAACCACAAATTCTGCTAAGAGAAAACCTTCCAGGAATGATGTAAGATTTATACTGCTTCTTCCCATTGCTACGAGGAGTTGGAAGACTGAGGTTACACACTGCGGCACCTCCTTCGTCCATGCGTGTAACAGTCAAACTTTTGTTACCAGTGGGGACGAGAAGCGGTGCTGGCTCCAAGTTTTTGAGGGCCCTTGGGCAAGAAACCCTCAATGGGCCACCTCCCTCAGTGAGTCTACCTTCTCACCATCACTGTCACAAGCTCCTCCTCTTTCTTACCATTGCTACTACTTGCTGGCTTGACAGGCAAGAGAGCCAGTGAGCAAGCATGCAGCAGCATCTACTGCTCATCCTTTTCACCACCACCACCGTTGTCTGGGTCAGAGTGAGAGGCAAGTGAGTAAGCGGACTGCAGTGGTGACGAGGAGCAGCAACTCCACGGTGTTCATCAGTGGCCTAAATCAGTGGGGTTTAGGCGCTCAGCAGGTGCCTGACCATGCCTACCCTTGATGCCGGCCCTGACTAGAAGCTTTATCTTCTTCAAGAGAATAAAGGTAGTATTCTCTCAAACGTATCAAGAGGTGGCTGACATATTGGGTGGAGGTTAATTTGTGGAACACTTCAGCACAAAGGTAATGTGTCTTGCTAAGATAGTCCTATTCCAGCGTGAAGGTCAAAGGGTTCAGTTTCCAGGGTATTAGAAACCTAAATCTATATGGCAACTAAGATCCTAACATTCTAGAGCCATAAAAGGAATACATTTTGTCCAGGGGGATTAAAGATGAAGTTAGATAATTATTTGGAATGGAAGGTGAGGAACACGGGAAAGATTTATTCCATTTATACCCTGCCCTCCTTCTAAGGAGTTCATGTTCATGATTTTCCCCACAACAATCCCATGGAGTAAAGTAGCCTGGAAGAGATTCAAGGCACAATCCTATGCAAGTTTAGACTGGCTGGTGCATGCTGGGGGTTGTAGGCCTTTTTTCTATCTAAACTTGCATAGGATTGCACCCTCAGTGACTCAGAGTCATCCAGCAGCTTGATGGCTAAGTGAGGATTTTAACCCACAGTTCTACTACCAGCACTAACCCACTACATGATACTGGCCCACAGCATAGTACAAATGGATTGTTTTCAAATCTAGTTAAGGCTGTTCCCATATTTTGTTCCATGACTTTGTTTTGTACATCAGTAGCCAATTACAGCAATGGGGTTAGTTATTTTCTTGGTCTCAGATGCCTTTGTCAGCACAAATTCCATCATTCAGTTCCACAGAACTCAGATTGCGCAGTGGGCTATTCATCACAGACCAGTAACTGCAGCAAGGGAGAGTACCTCCCAAGCTGGAATATTTAAACACTCACCAAATTGGATCAGAAGAATTTATTCTCACTCCTGACCTATCCATACTAGTCCCCTCTCCACTGCTGAGTTCCCCCTGGGATGGAGAATCTTCTTGTTCGAACGTCTCATGGAGGTATGTGTGCTTCTTCTCCCCACACTGGGACAGAGAGGGGAGGAAATGAGCTGATAGCAACGGTAGCTATTTTTAAATAAAAGGTAAGACTAGGGATCACAGAGGGGGCGAGGGGTTTTGGGTCACTGAAGCCTATGTAATGATTACAGAAGCAGAGAAGGAAAGAGCTCTTAAGAACCCACTGGACCTGGCAGTAGGTATTGCTGGCCTGGGCTGTTGAAGAGACAGATAGCAAGAGAGCACATATTTGGGTTCAAACCACTACATTTAAAATGTGGGGTTCTTTTCTTCACTGTCTGATGTTTGCCGCTTAGCACTTGCTGCATTCATTACTGACAAAAGCAATTTTTAAAAAAAATCGTAATTTAATTGAGATAATTTAAGAATGTATCCATAGGATCATAGACTATTTATCCATCTAGCCCAGATATTGTCTACTATGACTGGCAGCTGCTCTCCAGGGTCTCCGCCAAAGGTTTTTCTTCCACCTGGTCCTTTTAACTGGAGTTGCCGGGGATTGATCTTGGGACATTCTGCATGCAAAGCACGTGCTCTTGCACTGTCCTTCCATATTTCCTCCAGCACCATTCAGCTGCCCCACAATCTCTGGAAATGTCCACCCTAAAAATACAGCATAATTGTTTTTTTTAATGTTCATGTTTCCATAGAAATTTTTATTTCTTTATTTAAAACTATTTAAATACTATTTAATAGCTATTTCTTTATTTAAAACTATTTTAGGTCATCTTTAAGTGTGGAACCCTGTTAAGTAGTGTCAGTCAGCGATGGCTAATGCAGAATGTTTGTCCAGTGTACAGATGCACCAACAGGATTTTCCGGGGCCCGTATACTATATGGGGGCCGTATACTAAATGGGGCCCTCACGCAGCTTGCAATGTATGGGCAAGAACTGCTCTTTATGAGGCTTCCGGCTGAACATGGAGCTTTGAAAGCTGCACAGAAATTCTGTGGGGCAGCTGGTACAGCGTTTCCTGGCCAGAGAATGTCTCAGGCTGGGGGATCTACTTCTTATTAGAGAAGCGAAGATCTGAGGTTATCCCACAAATTATCTCTTAGGGTCATAAATTGCTTTTTGTCTGTCTTCTGGCGGATAACTGCGGCTCGTGACCTGAGGTGGGGAAAACGGCGCTGTATTCGGAGACCGGTTTTACCGATCATCAGAAGTATGTATGTTCGCTTCCAAAATAAAGGAGTACATCTGGACTGGCTAATTTGGAATCTTACTGCAGCAGAATGGGATTTATAATTAACTGTAAGTAGACTATGTTTATCTGGGAGGCGAAAAAGATAAGAGAGGAAACCTGAAAGGAGGTCTATAAATCTTATATGTTTGGAAGCGTTTTGGAAATATCTATACGCAAGGCAAGATGTTTGCAGTTGCAGCATTCTTATACCTGTGGAACTAAATGGAGAGAGAAATTCTAAACAGATTGGAAGTAAGAATCCAGACTTTGAATGTAAATCTTAAAGGGGATCAATCAGAAGAACAACGTAAGATGGATTTTTTTACAGGACTGGCAGAGGAGAAGACAGAAGAAGTAAATAAGGATTTTGGAAACTTACCAGAAATTCACAGAGACTTTGAAGTTTTAATTGGATTGAACTGACACGAGAAGATGGTTCAGCAAGAAGTTGTGATGCAGTTTTTAAAATCTTAAGATGGCGGAGCCGGAGACCGGTATGCAGGAATCCACAAAACAACAGAACAAGCTGATTTCATTCTTGGTTCAAAACCTGGAACTTAATGATTATCCCTTTGACAGAGGAAAGCAATGAAAGAGACTATCTTTATGGTCTTTTATTGGCAAAAGATAAAGGGTTGACGTATGCTGAACTACGTGTCTAGTTGGGAATATAAATAATTTTTTGATTTTAAATATTAATGGCAAAGGTAAAGGGATTGCTTATATGACTTATTTGAATTTTAAATATTAATGGTGATGTAAGAGAAATTATTATAATTAAGGTATAATTCTATTTGGTCTGTTTGGAAATATTTATTTAAAAAAATTATTTTGTTGTTGTTGTTGTTGGGGGTGTTGTTTTGTGGAGGCTTTGAAGTATTAAAGGGGAAGGTCTATTGTTTTTTGTTCTATAAGTAGCATGATGGCTTATGTGCTTCTGCTGTTTTGTCAGATGTCACCTATTTCTTAATTTCTAGACTTCTCTTTCTTTTTTTCTTTTTAAAATATCTTTGAGATTAAAAGTGAAGGAATTTCTGGATAGATAGAAAGAAATAATGAGTAATTGTAATAATACAACTGTGTTGATTAGATGGTTAGGTACTAGAGAGTGCGGGGGGGGGAGTACAAAATGCTTTTGTTATGTGGTCATTTGCAAATCAGTTTATAGTTACTTTTGGGATTCTTAATATACTGTATTTTGGAATTGAAAACACTATTTAATGAAACTATAGGTTTTCTTTTTTGGTGTATCCATAAATGTTGAATTTAATAGATTAAATAGTTGATGTATATTGGGGGAGGGTGGAGACCTCTGGTGTTTGTCCTTTTTAGGGTTCTTTTTTGCCATAACTGGAAGTGATTTTTTGTTAACAGAAAAGGTTTGAAGAATAACTGTGGTTGATTAAGCTGTGGAGAAGATTGGAAGTCCATTATAATTGTGTTTGTTTGTTTGTTTTTTATGAATAAAATTAAAAGTTAAAAAAGAACTGCTCTTTATGTAGATTTATTACATAGGTTTAGAACTGCAACATACCAATTTGTTCAGTTTGTTTTTAATGCCTGTTACTGAATGAAGAATGCCTGCCAAGTTAATTTTTCCCGTTCCTGGAAGATCGTGATGTTTTATCAGCTGCTGAGCTGATAAATATGCACTGCCTCTTGGTGGAAAAGAATGAAAGGCAGGTGTTTATTACAGTGCTCTAACTACTGTGGAACAAGATAAATGCAGGCCTGTGGCTCACGCTGGCTCAGCTTGTCTGAGCGTGGAAAGCTAAGCAGGGTCAGGCCTGGCTATTACTTGGATGGGAGACCCTGCCTCTAGTTTCCCTGCATTGAGCAGGGGGTTGGACTCGATAGCCTTGTAGGCTTCCAACTCAGATCTATGAAATCTATGAAATCATATGAAATCTATGAAATCATAGATCAGATCTATGAAATCTATGAAAATGTCTTGCGGCAATTTAAAAAACACACATTTCAAACAATACATCTAATACCTTCATGAAGAAGAAGAAGAAGAAGAAGAAGATGATACAAGTGACAGGGGGAGGTAGAATTGCATTATATAGTGAATGAATTACTTGGACTTAGCTTCTCGTCTTTTCTAAGTATCAGAGGCAGTCAGGCAGTATGCCTAGGTACACCAGCTGCTGGGGAACACAGGCAGGAGGATGCTGTTGCAGTCCTGTCCTGCTTGTGGGTTTCCCACAGGCAACTGGTTGGCCACTGTGTGAACAGGATGCTGGACTAGATGGACCCTTGGTCTGATCCAGCATGGCTCTTCTTATGTCCAAGGCCTCCAATTACCTCTGAACAATCTTATGTTGGGCAAATTCATGCTCCATGGATAAGAATGACAACGTATTTAACTGCCTTTCACTCATAGCCAACTACATGTAATCCTTTATGAGGGTGCCACAAGATGTTCAAATTTACTTCCTTTTTTTCCTAAAGTGTGCTTAGAATTGCGGGGGGGGGGGGTAGTTTTTTAAAAAATAAATTAATAATAACAACAACCAATAATAATAATAATAATAATAATAATAATAATAATAATAATAATAATAATAATAATAATATCCCACCTTTCCCCCTCTTGCAAGGAACCCAAGGCGGCTAAGATAATCTTCCTCCTCTCCATTTTATCCTCACAACAGCCCTACGAGGTAGGTTAGGCTGAGAGACAGCGACTGGCCCAAAGTCACCCAGCGCGCTTCATGGCCGAGTCGGAGTGGAGCTGAGCAGGGGCCCTCGGCTTGCTCTAGCCAGCCACTCAAGAAGGCGCTTCAGCTTGGAGAAGGCCGCGCTGCCATGGAGACGGCTGCCCGAGGAAAGTGCCGAGCCTAAAGCTCGCCTCGCTTTACTCTACTTTCCCCGCCCAGCCCGAGGTCCGCGGCCGCAGATTCCACACACGGCCCCCATTTTAACTTAACAACTGAAGTGGGGAGGGGGGAATAAATATCCATGCCGGGAAATTAACATTATTAAGCCCTCCCAGCCCAATTTACTGTGCTTCCTCAAGAGTCTTATTTCCTCCATAAAATTATGATTTCATGCAAGTCTACTCAGAAGTAAGAGTTCAAGGGGGGGGGTGTTACTCCCATGTATGTGGATAGTAGGATTTCAGCCTTAAAGAGTGCAATCCTATGCAGCATGTTTAGACAGAAAAAAGTCCTACAACTCCCAGCATGGGAGTTTTTTCCTGTCTAAACATGCTGCATGGGATTGCGCCCTTCGACTCGCTGCTATTCCCCGTTCTCTGGAGCCCTTCAAAGGGGCAGGGGGTTTGCTTTTGTTCCCAACAGTGGAAATAAATAAACCAGACACACACACCCCACCCCGAGGCGTGAGGCTGATGATCCCCCCCCCCAACGACATCCCCTCCCCAATATCTCTTGGGGCTCCCACCCACGCACAGCCGAGCGCCTCTCACCCGCGCCGGGGCGCCCTTCTCTCCACCTGTTTGAGAGCAACCCCAAAGCAGCGGCCCGGATCCTGCCCAGTCATGCTTGTTGTCCGGGGTCGCGGTGATTCATCCTCAGCCCCTGTTTTGTATGTCGGGAACGTGCTTTTGCCGATGCGGAGGCTGGCGGAGAAGGAGAAAGTAGGGGAAGTGCAAGGATGGGGGAGGAGAAAGACTGCTTGGCTCCAGCCCCAGGCAGGATTGCAACAGAGAGGGTGTGTCTCTGTGTGTGTCTGTCTGTGACACAGAGAGAGAGAGAGACCTTCAGATCGACCAACTCAGGAGGCAGGAAGCCTAAGCCAGTCCAGCAGCAGCAGCCGCCATGGCCCTGCTCAGAGGTAAGGTCCCCGACTCAAAACTTTTATTCCGAATTGCTCCTAATATTTTGCTCTTGCTTCAGCGCTGGATCTTGCAGACGCCCGTGGCCTTCCCCCACCGCTCACCCCGCAGTTTTGGATTTAGCGTGGATATATTCCTTGTGCACGTGCACACCCTAGTCCCGTATTCTGTTCACGCAGTGGCCAACCAGCTGCCTACGGGAAACCCACAAGCAGGACATGAGTGACACAGCACCCTCCCCACATTTGGCAGGGCCCCTAGATCCTGGTTTGGGGAAATACAGCTGGTGGTGGGAGAGGTTACCAAGAACGGCTTAAATACCGCGGCCCGACACACAGTGTTGCACTTTGGCAGTGAACATGGAGTTGGAGAATCCCGTGTTTGCTACTGAACATCACGTTCTGATCTCTGTCTTAAACTCATTAGGTGCCTTCAGTAAGCCTCTAGGCCTGAACATCACATCAACAGTATAATAATACTAGAATTTCTTAGGTTATGGAGACTACATTATAGGAAGCACCTTGAACTCTCAAAAAAGTACTATATTAATATCCAGTCCTATTATTTGTGATTGTATTGCAATTTTCTCTAATCATCCGTGGGGAAAGAAGTCTGAGTAAACACAGTGAATAGGATGGAGACACAACAATGTTGCTTTTTTAAATAATGATCAATATTAAAATTGGTTTTGTAACAGGCCTGTGGCTTACTCTGGCTCAGCTTGTCTGAACGTGGAAAGCTACCGTAAGCAGGCTCAGGCCTGGTTATTACTTGGATGGGAGACCCCTCCTCTAGTTTCCTGCATTGAGCAGGGGGTTGGACTCGATGGCCTTGTAGGCCCCTTCCAGCTCTATGATCTACGAAATCTAAGTCACTTTGAGCACAAATTGTGGAAATAGAGTCAGGGTGTAATACATTTAAGGCACAATCCTATGCAAGTTTAGACAGAATTAAAAAAAGGCCTACAACTTCCAGTATGCCTGGCTGGGGCATGCTGGGAGTTGTAGGCTTTTTCTGTCACAACTTGCATAGGATTGCACCCCTAATTTGTGCAGGCTGCCTAATGAGAGCCTGCTTGAAGTAATATTTGAATCAGAGGCCTAGCTGCTGTACTATAAGGTCTTGAAAATTTCCCCAAAGGTTAATAACTGGGTATCTGTGGACTTATCTGGATAAGGAATTGTAGTTTGTTGCAAAATGTCTGATAATATCTGTGGAGCCGAACTCACGCAGAAGACCCAGTTGCTGGACTTCCACAATATCCATCTTTGAAGCTGTAGTGAGGTTGCATACAATTGGGGAGATGCATCCAGTCAAAAGTTTTTAAACGTTATGCTAAGGCAGTGACTTTCACACAATGAACAGCAATGTTGTATCGGCTTGCATTACTAAACTTGTTTTTTTCTCTACTGTGGAACATAGTAGCTTGTAATGGTGCAAGAACCTTTGAATCTGGTCCCACCCATTTTTGTTTTATTCAATAACCATAACATTAGCCCATCTGTTGCATTTGTCAGCATCCTTATGGTGCATGTGATGAGCAGTTGAGTGTGAAATAGATTGATCTTGTTCAGATGTAATCCTAAACTATGGTTTATCTGGAATTGCATGAATAAGCTTTGGGCTCATGCACTCCTCTATCCTCTGGCATAACTGTGAGAAAGATTGAAAGCGTTTACTTTTCTTTTATTTTAATCAAGTGTTGTATCCAAACCATGAACTCTGATTAATCCTAACTATAGTTTATTGAAACAATTCAGCTTCATAAACCACGGTTTGAAGTTGGCTTGTCTCAGTAAATCATACTTAAGACTAGCCACTGTTTGTCTGGGTTTGGACACACTGCTAAACTGTGATTACGTAGTTGAAAGTGGTAGTGAAAGCTTCCATTCACCTCCTTGGAGCTGCACCAGAGAAGGGGAGAGGAGTGGAGCAGTTTTCATAAACAACCCAGGAACGCCCCCTTCCCTGGGTTGTTTGATGCGACGTCTGAGCCAGGAACTTTGGGTTGTTGGGAGACAAGCAACCCAGAGTTTTAACCCAAACAACAAGCCATAGGATATTTTTTTAATAACCCAACCCTGATCAGTGCTTCTACACAACTTTATCCCAGAGTTGTTTTTTTTATAACCCCTTGGTCTTCATGATGCTCTTTGTTTAGATATGCTCTCCGACAAACTCTGGGGCCTTCCAGAAACACGTGTGTGTAATCTGAGATCATGTGGCACCAGAATTGCACTTGGGTGGGCTCCATTCAACTACAGTATGTGACTTCTGGAGGCAGTGGGTTGAACCACCAGAGCTTATTTAGGGATGTCACAGCACAGGCGGTGAATACGTATGCAACCAACAAGTGCCAGTATGTTTTTGTTAAATTAACTTTTGTGCCACAATAAAAATATTTTAAAAATAAAATAAATCCACACTATGCTAAAGACTATATCCAGCTTATAAATTCAGTCGGATATAAACCTAGTTTTACTCGCAGGGTTTTTTTTTTAAGGAAATGTGGGGATTGTAGCCTTGTGAGGGTGCTAAAAATTGTCCCATTAGATTTCTCCCTAGATTCTCCTCACAGCACAATTGCTTGTTGGGCAGAAGCCAGTGGGAACAAATGAATGCTTCAGATCCTTTCCCTCACCCCCTACATGTGTTCAACTACTAGGTTGCAAGTAATGCCGAGTCCACGTCACATTTGGAAATCAGCCCACTTCCAAAGGTTAATTGACGAAGCTGTTAATATTTGATTATTGTGGGTCTAAAGTCAGAGAAAAGCGTATGACTGTGCTTTCTGAGGAGCTGTGTCGAAAGATTTTCTTCTTTTTTTTTGAAAATTTTTTTTATTGAATTTTCCAAAACATTTGGCTTCCGCCTCATTATCTGACAAACATTACCAATCCTTATCCAATCTAAGTTTCTTCTATTTCCACAGAATGAATTTCTATCACCTTACCAATATTCAAAAATCAAAACCAAAAGTTATTAAGTCACTTTCCCTCCTCCCCAAGAAGTCCACCAGAGGTTTCCAGTCTTTCTTGAATGAAGTTAATTTTTTTTCTCTAATTAAACAAGTCAATTTTGCCCTCTCTGCAAAGTCCAACATTTTCAACAACCAGTCTTCTATAGTTGGTATAGTTGCTTCTTTCCATTTTTGAGCATAGATTATTCTTGCTGCCGTCATCATATATTGTAATAATGTTCCATAGTCTTGTGTCGAAAGATTTTCAGTCATCGCAATAGGGGCCAAGAAGGCATTGTCTTCTCACGAGGATTTTTTTTCTCCCCCAAACATTAAGAGCCATGCTGGATCAGACCAAGGGTCCAACTAGTCCAGCATTCTGTTTTCCACAGTGGCCAACCAAGTGCCCGTGAGCAGCCTGCAAGCCAGACATGAGTGCAGCAGCACCCTCCCACTTGTGTTCCCAGCAACTGGTATTAAGGGGTATTATTACTGCCCCGGATACTGGAGGTAATATATAGCCATCAGGGCTAGTAGCCATTGATAGCCTTATTCTCCATGAATTTGTCTAATCCCTTTTTAAAGCCATCCACGTTGGTGGCCATCGCTACTGTGAAGGAACAGAATTCTCCTCCCTCTTTGTGTTTTAGTTTGGTTTCAGGATATTATGGGGTTGAATATTTTTTGTAAAAATTACCTCAGGGTGGGAGTTGGCAGTTACAGCTCTGTAATTTCCCCCAGTTTTAAACTTTTACCAGGCTTTTGGTTAAATAGGTGTCCCCATTGAACTAATCAGGACACAGCCCCGTGCACAGGGAAATCACAGACTGGAGATAATAGCAGGGTTTCCTTCGGTTATGGGGTTTGGAGGCCAAGCCCTGCCCCCTAGAGGAATCCTGGAAGGCACCATGGGCTGGATGGGCAGCTTCCACAATCTGGATTAGGCCTGCGGGCTGAAGGTTGCACTCCCCTGATGTAAGGAAAGTACATTCTATTGTCTTGAAATGTTAACACGTATATGGTGCAGAAACGTGGGCCTGGGAGGTGGGGGGCAGATCCTAGCGGCTCAAATATGTCTCTTTGGGCTTCCCCAGAAGACCATGCTCCTTTCCCCCAATCGTTTGGTGGTTTCCCAGGTTTGTGCAGATTTTTTTCCATTCTAGAAGGTTGAAATGCCTCTCCAGATTAGTAGTTACTGGCAGTAAGAGTTTTAAGCTAAAATATGCTGGTATATTGTGTTTTGGCTCCAACCCTTTTGCCTTTAGCCCCGCCCATCTTGAGAGCTTCTCTGAAATGGAATGCGGCAAAAAACAGCCATCTAGCTGCTTTGCAGAGCAGGAGGAGCGCGGAGGCAACCTTCATCTCCGCGCTCCTCCTGCACTGCATGGAATACGAGCTCACAGAGTTATAGGCAGCCCCATTGGATTGCGCCCTAAGTGTAGTTGAATTTCTCCCCCTCAAATATTTCAGGTCAAATAATTGTACTGCATTGGATAAAAAGTTAACATGAGGTACTTTTTAAAGCTTTGCTTACTAACTATAAATACAGTCAAATCTGCTAAATTAGATCACATACACACACACACGCACACACAGTATGCAAATTCACCTAATTTGCATAGAAAAAAATTCCAGTTCAAAATTTTCTGGAAAACCCACATCGTTCTACCTGCTTCTGTTGCAGCACCGAGCAGCTAGTATGAGGCAACAGGGACAGGTGTGTTTGGGATTTTCTGAAATTTTGGGGGAGCGGAGTGCATTGTAGCCTAGGGGCATGTATATGTAGATATGTACCTATGTGCACACTTCGGAGGAGGTTTGTGGTTTGCTTTTTTTGTAATTTGGGGGCAATGCATTGCAGCCTAGGGTGGTGGTAATCTAGAGCGGTTGTGTTTACATTGCAACCTGTTTGTGGGGTGGGAGGTATTGCAGCTGGTGGTTGTGTTTGCATTGAATTCTGGGGTTGTGCCTTTGCAAGCAAAAGGTCCCTGGTGTAATCCCTAGGCTGAGAAAGACCCCTGTCTGGAACCCTGCACTGTAGAGTATACAATACTGCGCAAGATGGGCCGGTGGTCTGACTCGGTAGAAGGCAGCTTCTTATTTGTGTATTCCATGCTTTGCCTTCCAGGTGTGTTCGTTGTTTCTGCCAAGAGGACCCCATTTGGGACTTATGGAGGCTTGCTCAAGGACTTCACTGCCACAGACCTCACAGAGATTGCAGCACGCTCAGCCTTGTCTGCTGGCAAAGTGTCTCCTGAAATAATTGACAGCGTGATTGTAGGCAATGTCATGCAGGTTGGTAGTTTCCAGTAGCCAATCTGCTTGATACACACGTACTCATGTGCTTTGCGTTTCTGCACTTGCTCAGTTGCTCCATTCCAGAAGAGTCAGAAATAAACTTGGAGCCTCTGCAGCTGTGTCATATCGGTGCAAAACAGTTTCCCTTGGAACTTGGGGGCAGGAGTGGACTGAATATAATCTGAAGCACTACAAAATGTGGGTTTTTTTCCTTTACAACTTAAGTTTTTATTGATTTTCTGCATGCAGATAAGTATAATCTTGCATGATTGAAGAAATATACAGTAACTTAAACCAAACACACACCTCTTCTTCATGAAGTGAACACTGAAGGCCTTGCATAAATAATATTAACCAAAGAAAAATGTAAAAGTCTTTTACCCCACCCATAAATAATATATTCCAAGTGGAAAGCAGAGTGAGTACTTAAAAATAAGTGGAGCAAAAAGTTTGCTAACTTAATGATAAACTCATTGAGGTAAAATGCTTACAATGCAAGGGTCACCTGGAGTTGCAATACTCACAGCATCTTTGGGTGGTCACAGGAAGAGGTGATCAGAGTGACCAGTGACTAGCAGAGAGACAGCCAGAGTAACAAAAGAATAGCGAACCATATTCCAGTTTAATTAGGTTTCCCCAGTCTGAGGAGTGGCACATATACAGGAAGAACATCTCACATTCTGGGTCTAGGTCTGGAGAAGAGCTAATTAAAAGGAGATGGCTTTGGCTGGCTCTGGCAAACCTGATGCATCAAAAAGCTTCCTGATTTGTGGATCTGGAAGCCGCAGGAAAGACGTGTGTTATATCAAGCAGGCTGTGGATGCCAGCATTCTGTTCAAAGATTGGAGGAATTTTAGAGGAATAGACACCGAAGGGCAGCTCTGCGTCGCACCATGTGTCTACCAATATGCTGTAAATGTACACATCAAGAAACATACTTGGGGTCTCTGAGACATAAGTAATGTGCTATGCTGTCTTGTGCATGTGGACTACCTTAAGAACATAAGCAGTGCCTCACTGGAGTGGACTTACGGACCATCTAGTTCAGCGTTTTTTGCAAGTCACCCAGCAGGCTCTGGGTCCACCAGAGATTAGCCAGTGGAACGTGAGCTGCCGCTTCCCCTCGCAGAGAATCCTCGCCATAGCATTTTCAGTGTGCAGGCACCCTAGACTTTTAAAAATGCTTTACATTTTTTAAATGTACAGCCCAATCCTATGCAGGTTTAAGCATCTCAGCAGCCCTGAACAGCCCGATCTAGTGTGATCTCGGAAGCTAAGCAGGGTCAGGCCTGGTAAGTACTTGGATGGGTGTCCGCCTTGGAATACCAGGTGCTGTAGGGAGGGACCATAGCTCGGTGTTGATAGAGCACATGCTTTGCATGCAGAAGGTCCCAGGTTTGATCCCCGACCTCCAGGTGGGGCTTGGAAAGAATCCTGCCTGAAACCCTGGAGAGCTGCTGCCAGTCAGTGTCGACAATACTGGGCTAGATGGACCAATGGTCTGACTCGGGAGAAGGCAGCTTCCCATGTTCCTAAGTTGGTCCCAGTCCGTTCAATGGACCTTGGTCTCAAATAAATGTGAAGGATTGGACCTGTGCAGCCCAGTCCTATGTAGCATTTTTACTCACTCCCAAGCGTGTGTAGGATTGAAGCCTTTGTGTTGCCTGCATCTCGGCTACCTTGCCTTGAGCAGAATTAGCCAAGTAGCTTGTCTGTCCTTTTCTTGCAGAGCTCTGCAGATGCTGCTTATCTGGCAAGACATGTTGGCTTGCGTGTCGGAGTGCCAGTCCCAGTTCCTGCTCTAACAGTCAACAGACTGTGTGGGTCAGGCTTCCAGTCTATCGTCAACGGATGCCAGGTACTGGATCTTACTCTCTTAGTAATTAAGTTATTTTGCCAAGCTACTCTGATCCTCCGTCAGCCCAGTTGTCCTGTGTAGGTCAGGCTGGCACGTGTATGAGACAAACACACTCTTACTTTCTGCCAGCCTTGCACAGAGACTGGGAAATTTAAAAAAAAATGCAATGGGATACTCCCATCTGTTTTTAACTCGCTTGTTTACTCGCTTACATTTTTAGTAGGGTGACTAATTCGGGGCAGGTAACAAAAGAATACAAAACAAAACAATCAAGCAGAATAAACCTCTCATCAAACTCATCTCCCCACCCTTACCTGTCTTAAGCCTGAGTGCCATAGGCCAGCCCGAATAGGTGGGTCACTTACAACACTTCCAAAATGGGCTCAGACGTCCACCTTTGAGTCTGCAGTGGCATGGCATTCCATAACTGAAGGGGGAAAGCCTCATGAATTGCCTCTCCTTGTGCTCTTGCTGTCTGAACCCGACACATAGATGGTGTCACTAAAAAGCTGTGGATCTGGCAATGGGTTGCATGGGCAGGGGTGGTCTCTTAAGCTTCTGAAGGCTTTCTAAGATTTATTTATTTATTATATTTATACCCCACCTTTTTTCCTGCAAGGAACCCAAGGAGGCTTACATAATCCCTCCTCTCCATTTTATCCTCACAACAACAACCCTGTGAGGTAGGTTAGGTTGAGAGTCAGTGACTGGCCCAAAGTCACCCAGTGGATTTCATGGCCGAGCGGGGACTAGAACCTGGATCTACTGAAAAAGAAAAGAAAGTCAGTGCAGATGTCGAAGCACTGATGAAACGTTCTCTGAAAAGGCCGTCCCTGTTAAAACAAAAACTTTTGCAAGGTGTCAGCAGAACGTTGCTGCTGCCTGTACCCCCGCATGTACAGAGAGAGCCGCTGCCAGTCAGTGTCCACAATACTGGGCCAGATGGACCCGTGGTCTGACTCAGTGTAAGACGGCTTCCTAGTACCAAGTATGAAATAGCTGGAGCCTCATGCAACACCCACGCTCTCCAGAGAGTCGTGGAAGGATGGTCTGGAGCAGGGACGGGCTAAGAATGTCAAGTGGGATCCTCAACTATGGAAGCACCCTTGCTCAGTTGGTTGGAACAGAATCGAGGCTGGGAGAACCCGTCTGGAACAGGCTACCTTCCCCTGTTCTGCTTGTGCCACCAGCTCAGATGCAGCCAGTCAGTGCAGCTTTTGCGGAAACCAGCATCTCTATTGGTTTGCACGCAGGCTGCATTGCAGGGCTGTTCATGGGAAAAACTGCTGTTGGGGGCAAAAGCACACTCCTACAGGTGACCGTTTTGCCCCACAGGCCCTTGACCCCCTGATAGCAGTTTTCAGGGGGTGGGGAGGAAAAACAATGGGGAACTGAGCATTATTTTTGAGTGCCTGCAAAACGTTGATTGCTTCCGAGGCAAACAAGTACTGTTTGCCCATCCCTAAAAATGGAATTAATAGAAGACACACGCACCTTCTCCTTGTACTGGTACATTGTGCCTCAAAAAAGGAGTGCAAGTTAATGCCACCAAGTCCATCTTTGAGATCTAAAATGCATTCAGGTGCTTTCTGATACAACTATCCAGTTTTTGTTTGTTTCAAATGCGTTCTACTAACCTGAAATTGTGCAGCGGCGGGGGTGGTGGTGGTGAGGGAATGAATTTCTCATGTGCTTTTCCCCCTCCCCATTCAAAACAGGAAATTTGCCTTAGAGAATCAGAGGTGGTGCTGTGTGGTGGAACAGAAAGTATGAGCCAAGCTCCATATGCTGTTCGAAATGTCCGCTTTGGAACAAAATTTGGAGTCGATCTCAAGGTATGGACACTGGATACTTTGCCATTGTTCTTCTCATCATCTTTGTATGAACGCAAGCACGCGCACACAGACACAGCTTGGCAGAGCTTTCTGAAGATGGCTTCTTCAGGAAGATAACAGATCCTTCCTTCCTAATCTGTGCCTTGAGCAGCTTAGGCAAAAGGGTTCAGTGTAAAGCAAAGGGGGGTGAGCCGTGCCCCTTCTGCCGATAGAACGGCCACGTACTCTTTTCTTCTTGCTTGAGTCCCTAGTATCCCTCCCCCAGGGAACTTTAAAGCGTGCTCTGGACCCTCGCAGGGACATGAAGTGGGCTGAAGCTGTCCCATTAGTGATAAGATATACGGTTGCAGTGTAATGGGCAGCAAATCTGGACCAGTGTCCAAAACTTGCATCTGGACTGTACCAACTTGTTCCATTGGCCTGATAAGGCGGAGTAATGATGCCTTGAAAACAGTGCTGTTTGTGCGTGTGTCCTAGAGCGGCTACATGCTCCCGACTTAGATGCGTTGCTAACCTTCTGCCACCGCTGCAGGTTATTTTCCTTTTAAATAAGAAGCCACTGCTGTAGCATGCAGTGCTGCTTCTTTTTCCCTTGCCAGTTGCTACAGGGTGCAAGTCAGCGGAGGGGGCAACAGCCACTGAATTACATCTTGAGCGGCTGGAGGGCTAAGCCCGGCTGTCATCGCAGCACAAGAGAGAATGCCCCAGCCTGTCTTAGAAAAAATGCCCCCAAAGGTTGGCAGTTGTCTTAATTTTTGGTTAACGAGACGTTCCAACGTAGGGGTCTGTTTGGTCTTGCTTAAAAACAAAAAAAGCAAAACAGCACCAAATCTTGTGCCAAGAAAAATCCAAAATCTGAAGACTGAATAAATAATGGAAGCCAAGCATCGGTATATTTTGTGGAATGTGTTTTGCTTCTGCTGGTCAGAGACACAAGGCGCGCTATGTAGCATCCAGAAGCCCTGTACGGGCGGGGGGCAGAACGTGCTTACAGGAAAAAAGGAGAGAACTAGGTTCTCAGGATGCAAAAATCTTTATTAAAGGAGCCCGACGCGTTTCGGCCTGTGTATTTTTCAAGGCCTTCCTCAAGGGGCTGTGAATATTCAAAATACATACATTAAATTAAATTAAATTAACATGGTGAGGACAACACATAATAAAAATACTTTCTCATTGTGTATAGAATTTCTTTACATTCTTAATAAAAATCATTTCAAAACATTTTCTTAAAAATGAGAAACAAGTACTGCTTTTTTAAAAAAAGGAATACATTTTCTTTATATAAATTATAACTTACTTGTAAAAGAGTCTGCAGATTTCTTAAACAACTAATGTCTTTCACTGTTTCAGTGGCGACTGAAAAAATAGATCTTTTTGAACGTGATTATATTATGGTACAGTTTTTTTCTTTTTTCTCGATGTTATCTCGTTGGCAAAATGTCAAGGACAGCCAGTCAGGACACAGCTTGTTGTAAAGCACTACAGTGATTTTGCAGTCACATTAATGGGAACAGTTCCAAATCCTCATTAAGACCTATTGGTTTTAAAGTATTTAATTTAATAATCCATTGTATTTCCCTTCTTAATAATTGTTTTTCATTGTTAGTGTTAATTTTGTCCAGAGCCCAAAAAGTAAGGTCTGTAGGGGAATGTTGCTGTTCTGTAAAATGTTGAGTTAGTGGAGCACCTTGTTTTTTGTTTTTTATGTTACTAAGGTGCTCTCCTATACGTTTTTTTTAGGGGTCTAATAGTTTTTCCCACATAAACTCTCCTCCTGTTTCTGTCTTTGGAGAACGTGCTTAGCCATTTCTGCAGGGACTGCCTGTGGTTTTCAAGTTTACTTCTAATAAAACCTGGGGATTTCAGATTGCTGAATTCCACACGAGGTAGCAGAGGTACCAGATGGTATGAGGTACCATTTGTCCTGCACAGGAAATATGACAGAGTTTGAGAACCCAGCACTAGAAATGCAGTGTGTCACTATGCTGCTTTTGAATTTGGCTTTTTTCTACAAGCATTGGATGCTTATGGCATAATGCATTACACTAGAAATATGCAACGATGTTGTTAATGCTAAAATCCTGTTGCACTGTTGTTGTCCGTCCCTCCCCCCCGCCCCGGCAGATGGAAGACACATTGTGGGCTGGGCTAACTGATCTGCATATTAAGACCCCTATGGGCATTACGGCTGAGAATCTTGCTGCAAAATATGACATCACAAGAGAAGACTGTGACCGCTATGCAATGAAGACGCAGCAGAGATGGAAAGCTGGTCAGTAGATGCAAATACTGAAAACTTAAGAGAGAAACGTTAATTTCAAATGGAGCCATAATTCTCACAAACAGCAGATGAGGTGATAGACCTGGTGTCTGGATTGCACCACTAGCATGATGGAATGTTCTTTTATGAAGAAAGCTAGATGTGAGGGACAAGGTTGTGGAAATCTTTCCTTTCCCCCAAATGAATATTTTAAGCTGGGTAAACTTTTAACTAATCTCAGTGCCCAGTTGTTCTATTTGATAAAAAGTAAAGTAAGTGAAATTGGGGGTGCTTGTTCCTACCGTTTGCTGAGGAGTGAATTCCTAAATCCAGCAGTGAGCACTCCAGTCTTGGGGCATGGTCGAATCAGGGTGCCTGTAAGCCCCCCTGAACACGGGTTTACGGGGACATCCTGTGCAGAGCGGGAGGAGCAGCGGGGGCAATCTTTGCCTCCCTGTCCTCGCATCCTGCAGTTTCCAATTTGCTGAGAAATGATTCCTGAGGCAGCATTTGCAGTGGGCGTGTTTGCCCGCTCCCATCTTTGGTAGCTCTAAGACAGTGTTCTCCAACCTTGGGTCCCCAGATGTTTTTGGCCTCCCAACTCCCAGCATGGGGCTTGCCGGGAGTTGTAGGCCAAAAACATCTGGGGACCCAAGGTTGGAGAACACTGCTCCTAAGAGGTTCCCACGCATTTGTGCAAACAAACCAAACATTGCTGGGAGGAGAGACACTGATGGGTTCACATGTCACGCTGCGGGGTGAGTTCCCCTCATCAGCCAGCCACCACAGCAGACCAATGGCAGAAAGGGTGCTGACGTAGGGAATGAGGAAACAAGCAGTTCTGCCCGCAGAGGCCCCTGGGTTACTCGCCGGCAGTGGCCTGGAGGACTGAGAGGGACTGCGGGAGAAACAAGCCATGGGAAGCCACCAAGCGGACAATTGTTTGTCAGGAGTAAGGGACAAGCCACTCACCCGCCATGGTCTAGCACAGTGTTCTCCAACCTTGGGTCCCCAGATGTTTTTGGCCTCCCAACTCCCAGCATGCCCCAGCCAGCATAGCTGGCTGGGGCATGCTGGGAGTTGGAGGCCAAAAACATCTGGGGACCCACGGTTGGAGAACACTGGTCTAGCATGTCGTGCGAACCGGCTCTATGAGGCAAACACCTGTACTCATGGAACTCCCTTCCTCCTTCACCTCAGTCTTGGCCTCTGTGGTGGGTTTCTGTTGGTGTCTTTGAGTTCTGAGCTTTCGCTGTTGGCCGTCTTATGTTTATAGCTCAGGATGCTGGTCATTTTAAGGCTGAGATGGCACCCGTGGAAGTGAAAGTCAAGAAAGGCAAACAGAGTATGGAACGGGATGAGCACCCCCGACCCGATGCAACGATGGAACAGTTGGGAAAGCTCCCTACGGTCTTCAAGAAAGATGGGACGGTCACAGCTGGGAATGCCTCGGTGAGCCACCTGGCTTGAGACCTTGATCTAAGAGCTGTTTGCATGGAGAGTAAAAGCCAAGGCACCTGCGAGTCCTTAATTAATTGCTAATGTACTCTTTTTAGATGTCCACACTGCCCTTCCCTGGAGCTGATGTCAGATTACCGATAGATCTTTGTTTATTTTTAATATACACATATACCATATTCTCCCTTCTAGTAGTGCGTTATCCTTCCCCACAAATAAGCCAGCCAGGACCAAAAAAAACCCTCCATGGAACCCTGTTAGACTGCAGGTTTCCAGGGGGAGGGAATTGTGGGGCAGCCCCAAAGGAGGCCTTTCTACTTGCAATTCATGAGTGCAGAGCTCTGCCGCTTTTGCAAAGGCAGCAACATTTAATTCCACCATGAGGTGCCTGGAGAATTTTCTGGGTCAGCTACTGGAATTCTTTTAGAAAACATTGTGGAATGTCTTGCTTAACAGCCAAAATCTAAAGGGAGTTAAGCAGATGCGGGGACCCATTTATGGGACACTGCGTAAGGGTGGTACTGAGGACCTGACCTGACCTGATCTCGAGATGCAGCTTTTCCTGACTGGCTGGTGAGGGACTGCATGCTTGACTGCTCCTCCACAGGCACAACTTTCAGCATACAGAAAGCTGGCATGCTAAGGAGAAAGAAATGTCCTGGCTCATTTAACCCAAGCAGGGTGCATTCAAACATGCGACTCACCCACCTGCAGTCTGACTAGCACAGCATATCTGTAGTTCTGCTACCTGTGTAGACTGGTGTTAATGCCTCTCCCAGATTCCAGAATCTCCGAAGTCTGCCCCGAGTCCTTGCCTAAACATTTTCAGATTCCATGCATTTATGCAGGGATGGGGAACCTACAGCTCATGGGTCAGATCTAGCTGATTGCTGAATTTCATCTGGCCCACCTGAGGAGAGCTTTGAAGGTGTGGATCAGGCCAGCTGACAGCTGCCTGATCTGTGCTTTCAAAGGTGTCCCTCAGGCAGGAGGCTGCCCAGTGCCTTGAAAGTGCAGACTGTGCAGCTGGAAGCTGTCTGTTCTGTGCTTTCCAAGCTCTTCCTTTTTGTCACCTGAGGAGGGATACCTTTGAAAGCACAAACTGAATTGGCTGTCAGCCAGCCTGATCCGCATCTTCAAAGCTCTGATCAGATGAGACAGATGCTTTACTTATGTGTGGCCTCTGATTGATTCTCCCCGCCCCCAACCTGTGCATCTATAGTCCCTGTTAAGGAAAAAGGTTCCCCACCCTTGGTTTAAAGTGAGGTCTTCATGCACAAATGAGCAAAGCAAGCAGAAGTGCCTGTTGCAGAGCTTTTCTGCTTTCTACACACACAATGTTACTCTATTTTGTGACTGAGGTTTCTGAACAGAACCTAGCTGCTCTGAAACCCTTGTCAGCTGAAGACCAGGGTAAAAAAAAAAAGCACAAACCCCTACAGGCTACTATTCTAATGCCCCTTTCATACATGGAGGCTTTTTAGGCTTACCTGTGTAAATCATAATTCTGTTGCTCAAATTTCAACTGCAGCAGTATCCTAATATAATATAGTACACAAGACCTGGTGGGCTTGTTTTGTTTTTGTTTTGCTTTTCTCAGTTTCATTTCATGGCAAAGTAACAAGATCATTGCAAGGTGCATCCACTGATCTTAGAGTGCCCATGAAATAGGAAGACCCTAAGCATAGCCCAGTCTTTATCTAGACATTAAATACATTTAATGTCTTTATCACTGATCAGTTTAGCTTCAGGATGGCCCTCCTGAGATTCATCCTCCAGTTTCTCTGGCCCAGTGTGGCCACTTTGAAACATAAACTATTATTTTGAGTCGGCACAGCAACATGTCCATCCCCCCCCCCCCCCAGCTAAGGACATTCTGTCTCTGGTTTATTCCAGATTTGGTGTAATATATTCTTCCATTCCTAGGGAGTATGTGATGGAGCTGGAGCTCTGATCATAGCGAGTGAAGATGCCGTAAAAAAGCACAGCCTCACTCCATTGGCTAGGATAGTAGCCTATCATGCAGTTGGATGTGACCCCAACATCATGGGCATAGGTAAGTTGCAGGGATAGAGACTTTCCTGCTAATCATTCAAAGCACACCCAACCTATGCAGGCCCTAGAAGTCCTGATTTGCAGGCAATAGCAACAAATCCAGTCCATTTGCATTGGAGACTGACCTTCCTGGAACAGAGTAAGTGAGCATACTGTTGTTGCCTTTTTCCTGGTTTTTATTTTCCTTTTTTCTCTTTTTTAAAAAATCTTGGGGACATGCCTCCAGCTCTGGGGCTCTGTATTCAAAGAAATAAACAAAATACAAACCAGGAAAAAGGTTAATTAGAACATAAGAAGAGCCATGCTGGGTCGGACAAAGGGTCCATCTAGTCCAGCATTCTGTTCACACACACTGGCCAACCACCTGCTCACGGGAAACACACAAGCAGGACAGGAGTACAACAGCACCTTCCCGCCTGTGGTCCCCAGCATACTGCCTCTGATACTGGAGGTAGCATAGAGCCATCAGGACTGGTAGCCATTGATAGCCTTTTCCGCCATAAATTTGTTTAATCCCCTTTTAATGCCGCCCAGATTGGTTGCCATCAGTTTGGGGCATTGTTGTGCAGGGATGAAATGGGCTTACTGGTGGCATCTTTAATGGGGCTAGACGGGCACTCGTGCAACACAGCAGAGGAATGCTTGTCCCCTAAAGTAGTATTTAAAATTAAGTATTTAATGGGTCACAAAATGATGCAGACGTGGAAGGGAGGAGTTTGTCATTGGTTACTACTGGTGATGGCACTGTTGTTATCCAATAAGTCATGGCACCATATTCCATGCAATACTTGCAAATATGGTAGAATCGTTGCTGTTTGGTGGGAAAATCCCTCTGCCACATCAGAACTGCAAGCTCACAGGAAGATACCTGACTTCTACAAGTTGTGGGCAGCCAGTGAGAGCCTCTCGATACCCTCCCTTGCTTCTTTCTACCTCACCAGCCCATGCAGTAAATACAACATGTGAAAATACTATTAGGAGAATGTATGAAATACAAAGTAAATGTGTTCAAAAGCTCAAGTTGGGCTCTTTTTTTGCTCAGTAGAGGTATTTTTCTCCTGGGCATGAGCGTATACCTCCAGATAGCAGGCTTTGGCAACCAGACAGCATCATCTTAAGGCTGAACCAGAATCTATGGAGAAAAGGATTTCAACTGACCTCACCATTTTGCTTCATATCTACGAAGCATCAAAAGGGATTCCTCTGTTAATTGCTCTGTGTATGTGTGTTAATATAGGTCCAGTACCTGCCATTACTGAAGCCCTGGAGAAAGCTGGTCTTTCTCTGAAAGACATGGACTTGGTTGAGGTAAGGACAGCTGTGTGGAAAGCAAAATACTCAAAGGCTGGGTTCAGTCAACACTTTAACCCCAGGGTGGCTTATAGACCACCCCAGGCTTAAATTTAGCCTGGGGACCCCTGCTGTACCCAACAAACAATTGGACACAGTGGGGGTCCTGAGCCACCTCCTCTTCCCCCCTCAGTCCCCCTGCAGTCTCCCAGAGGACACCGCAGGAGCACCAAGGGGAGCAGAGTGGGGAGCAGGGATCACGGACAGACCCTCACTCTGACTTGCGAGTAGACCTTGCAAAATGCGGTGAGGGCTGTTGGCGCTGCTGCCGATCTCCGCTGAGGTGGCTTGAGCAAGCCGCCTCAGCCGAGAGCAGCAGCAGCAGCAGCGCCGTCCCGTCACGCTGCTCCCGTCCGGCGCCCTGCAGCCACGCAGCAGTGGCACCAGATGGGAGCCGGGCCACTCCCTGCTAGGCCTTCTCCGCTTGGGAACTTTGGGGCGGCTGTCATCGGTGCTCAGAGCCACTTGGCCAGGGCAGCAAGCCTTTTTTGCCGCTCTTGCCAAGAGGCTCTGTAGGGGTTTTGGCCACCACTGGGCTTAAATTGGCTGGGGCATGCTGGGAGTTGTAGCCCTTTTTTCTGTCTAAGCATGCATAGGATTGCGCCTTTACTGTGTTAGGCTACAGCAGTGTTTCTCAACCTTGGGTCCCCAGATGTTTTTGGCCTACAACTCCCAGCATACCCCAGCCAGCTATGCTGGCTGGGGCATGCTGGGAGTTGTAGGCCAAAAACATCTGGGGACTCAAGGTTGAGAAACACTGGGCTACAGGCACAGAGCCGATGAGAAGCGACAGGCATTTTTCTGCCTACCTGGCCTTCTGCCCTGGCTAAGCCTCTGATCAAGCTGACAAGCTGGCTTTTCATCTGCTCCCTTGAAAACCGTGTCCCAAGTATTCCAGACTGAAAAGAGAACATTATATAATTTAACATTATTTTAATAATATCTTTAATGTCCAAGTTTATCTTAGGACATGTGTCCCTATCACTCCACCCTACTTACACTTTTGGCTTTTTGGACAGTTTGCCTGCCATAATTAGCACTGGGATCAACAGTCTCTCCCTCTCTTTCTGTGGCTTGTGGGTATCGCAAGCATACCTGAAGCTCCGCCTCCTCCCACATGAGCCTGCCTGTTTACTGAGATGATCTTCAGAGAGGCCCTTCTCCAGTTGCCCTCACCTTTGGAGGTGACACAGGTTGCAACCAAAGAGAGGGTCTTTGATTGTGTCTGCTGTTTTTAGTGCGTGTGTGTTCCTTGTTAAAGTTTTCCTCCCATTATTTATTATGCCTTGTCAGCCACCATGGAACTAAGAAATATGGAAAGGTGGAGTATAATTTAAAAAGTAAAATAAATGCTCAACACTTCCCCAAGTTATATATTAAGAGACTTTGCATTTATTTTTTTTAGCATATGCTTTTGTTTGGTGATTCCCACCCCCACAAGAAAGCGGCATGCTGCACTGGTTTTTGGGTGCTTCCAGACAGAGGGCTTCTAGTGCTACTAATCAGAAGGCATTGTGCAGCTATCCTGTCTTCTCCTCCTGAATGGTTTTTTTTTTCCTGGTAACAAAAAAAGATGCTGGCCAATCAGCAGTGAGAAAGAGTGGGAAGATTGCAAACGCAAGACATCTGGGCCCCCTGTAAAATTCTGTGACTGGGACAGGGTGATTGCAGAGTAATAATCCTGCTTCGAAACACTCTTTGAGGCATGAAAACTGTCTTTAAGAGTAATTCCAAACAGAGACCTGGCTGACACAACACGACAGCCCACCAAGGCTTAATTTACCCATGGGGGTTACTGCATCGTGCTAGGCGCCCGCAGTCGGCCATTTTTGTCGTGTCCTGCAAACCCAGGCAGCAGGGCTTGTTTGAGGGTTAGACAACTCTCAAAGAACCCCTGGCATAGAAGATAGCTTCTAAGAGGTATCTAACCCTCACACAACCCCTGCTGCCTGGGTTCGCATGACACGACAAGCTGGGTGCCATGCAAAAATGGTGCCCGTGGGCGCCCAACGTGATGCAACAACGCCCACGGGTAAATTAAGCCACGGTGGGCTGTCGTGACGTGCAGACGGGCCCGGAGTGTTTTTATGGCAACCCAGCCAAGAGTGTTTCCAACTTTCCTCTTCTATGTATTTCAAGGTCAATGAGGCCTTTGCTCCACAGTACTTGGCAGTGGAGAAGGTTTTGGGTCTGGATCCAGAGAAGACAAACGTCAGTGGAGGAGCCATTGCATTGGGTCACCCACTGGGCGCATCGGGTTCAAGGATCACTGCTCATCTAGTTCATGAACTAAGGTATGGGAAGATCTGAAGGGACCTCTAAGGACCACTTCTCATTTCTGTTTTCAGTATTCTGGAGTGCATGTTTGGGAGAGAGCATAGCTTGGAAACGAACCACATGCTTTGCATCAACATCTCGCCAAGTGAAAAAACATACATCTGTGGAGCGGCTTTTAGCCTTCCTGAAAGCTTCTAATGCACAGTGTCTGATATGAAGAACCTGGAGGGCAAACCCCCAGGAGCTTCTAATACATTTTAAGTCTGGGTCTCAGGGCTACATTCTGAAGGCACCCCTTGCTTAAGCGAAGCAGGCCTGGGTCCGGTCAGTGCCTGGGTGGGAGGCCACCTTGGAACCCTGCGCATGCCACCTTGAGCTTTTATTTATTTATTATTTGTTTATTCATTCATTTCATTTCTGTACTGCCCAATAGCCAAACTGCCAAAGCTCTCTGGGCGGTTTACAACAATGCCTAAAATAAGGCGAAAGGACAGGGAGCACAGGTGAGATTTGGAAAATACATAAAATTGAGCTCGCTCCTTGCCACCTGGCGCAGATCCATAAGGACTGTAGCAGGCCGAGGTCATAGCTGGCTGCATTCCCTCCCTCCATCAAGCATGTCGGGCTGCTGTCTACTGTAGGAAGCTGTTTTCCCAGGAACATCGGTCCTGTGCGATTGGCAGGACTGTGTGATTGGCAGGATATATGAGTTTCTTGGGTGCTCCTGTAGAGCTAAAAGGCAGGGTAGAAATCACTTAACTAAATCCTCCACCCAAACCCTTCAGAATGCAGAACAAATGGCTCTAGGAGGCCACAACTGTGACATTCAGAGATCTTCTTTATTATTGGCTGTCTCTTGCTTTCTTACAGGCGCCGCGGAGGTAAATATGCAGTCGGTTCCGCTTGCATTGGAGGTGGCCAAGGTATAGCTGTCATCATTCAGAATATAGCCTAAAGGACAGTCTAAGTCTTCAGTGAACTAACACTGAACTCTTCACCAACTGTTACATGCTAACTGGAAATTTAGACTCTAAATTTTAGAGGGAAGATGATGGCTCTGCTTGTGTGTAACTTCGGAATCTGACCTGTATTAACCGTCTGGCAAATTGAAGAACAGAGCGCAAAATCTTTTTAAAAAGAAGACGACTAGATAATCCTTAATTCCATTGTGTGAATGCAACTGTAATCTCAACTGATCTGCTACCTCCTGCTGAGTTAAATTTTGATCCCATAATAGAAATTTTCCTGAATAAATAATTTGCTGCCAAGTATCTACTAAGCACGCCTTACATCACAGCAAAGATGTGCCTGCAGCCAGATAGTTTATCCACATTGAATTCCAAGCTGTTGGATCATCTGTGAAAGACTTCTTTAAAAATATAGGTCAACAAGGAATTTTGCATTGCTAGAAAATGCAAGTTTGTGTTAAATGGGTTTTGCATAAGGTGTCTACTGGTGGTGTGTTCTATTATAAGAGCTAGAAACAAAGTGTGACAAAACCAATGTGCCTCTCCGTATAAAAATAAAATACTGAATTAATCCAAAGGATTTTAGTCTTGTCTTGTAAGTCTGAACATTAAGTGCACAGTCCTATGTATGTTTCAACGGAAAAATGACAACTCCCAGCATTCCCCAGCCAGCCATGCTGGCCGGGTGAATGCTGGGAGCTGTAGGACTTTTTTCTGTCTAAACTTGCATAGAGTTGCACCCTTAGGATGTTTTGGGAATTTTTCTGTCTAAACTTGATAGGGTTGCACCCTAAGGGTGCAATCCTGTGGTCCCTGAGAGGATACTGTGGACCTATCTCACCCACGGAGAGGGAAGTCTGCTGTGGAGGTCACCAACCTCCCTGACCATCGGCAGAAAGTTCCACCACTGTTGCTGTTCCAACAGCAGTAGGAGCAAAAGGGCACATCCGAGGAACATATCGGGGATATATATCTTGTATTCTCAATCTGGTCACGGACTGTAAAACATTTGATTTGGTTATCTGGGGTGATGCATGCATACCGTTGGATCAGGGCTACTTGTGTGTTCCGTTAATCTTATCTTGGCTTCCAAACTAACATTTCCAACATTAAGACATATTTTCCTATTTGGGCAAAACTTAACGATGTGTACCTAACAGGGTTTCCTAGTTTTAAAAGTATCTGATAGCCTTTTTTTAGTGTTGCTTCTCAGATCTCCAACCACAAGGTGGTGCATTTTCACCACTTTGCAGAGGCTGATGTCCTATTAAGCTGCAAATCAGTGCATCTGTCTGAGAACCTTCCTACTTTTTAAATCTCTAATTTGGAAACAGGATCTTCCCCTTTTCTTTTCTCATTCCTATGAGGCATCAGAAGCTACCAAAGGACATTGCTCAAAGTTGGATACAATTTTATTTTGGGGTGGGTGACTCTTTAGCTTTTGCCCAAGTCAAGGTCTAAATATGTTCTGCTATATCTAGGATCAGAAAGGAATTTTTCTTTCTAGACTCAAGCTGTCAGAGACCCTAGCCGCTGTGTAGGCGTGTGGGCTGCCTTCAGCCATGGCCTATGTTTTGCAATATCCTGTGTTTTCCTTCTTTACATTTCATCTCTGTTGTGACCTGCATCACATATGCTACTATTTCTCAAAACTTTAAAGCTCAGGCCACGTTGCTAACTCCTCCCAGGGTGTGTGGTAAGAGAGTGTTCCCTGGATTACTTGCCAACTTCCATATGAGTACACCTGCAATGTGCAGCCAATAGTTAGAAACACACAATTTTGCATCTTGGGTGCATTTAGTCTCTGCAGTATAGAAGTCCACTGGAAACTGGCCACTGGTCAACTGGAGGGTTGCAATCTATCTCCTGCCTCCCACTGCCCTGACCCAGAGCTAACTATCTATTTGGGTTTGTGGAAGAGAATTGAAATCAAGAGTTGTATAGCAGTTTACACATAAAAGCAGGAACAGAAATAATAGCCAAGGAATAGGTACAGAAATAAAAGTCAAATGTGGGCTCCAATCGTAATGAGTGTAAGA
Organism: Shinisaurus crocodilurus; assembly: GCA_021292165.1. NCBI lineage: Eukaryota > Metazoa > Chordata > Lepidosauria > Squamata > Shinisauridae > Shinisaurus > Shinisaurus crocodilurus. Next base: position 4,918,578 of record CM037877.1, on the reverse strand, counting down.
TGGTAAGTGTAGCTAGAAGATTACTGCTGAACTCCCCTGTGATGATCCAGGGGGCTCTTCTCCGTGAGTTCTTTTGCTGGTTATGTGCACTATTGGCATCAAGTTTCTAAAATGTAATGCTTTCCCCCACTGAACCACAGAGGTCCCTTTTCATAAGTCACGCTGGCAGTGAGGTTGCCACCGAAAAGGTAAAGCTTTTGTTATTTGTTTACACGGTTTATATACTGCTCGACATCCAATAGATGTAGGAGGGCTGTAGCTCAGTAGGTAGAGCCCCTGCTTTGCATGCAGAAGGTCCCAGGTTCAATCCCCGGCATCTCCAGGTAGGGCTGGGGAAAACCCTGCCTCAAACCCTGGAGAGTCGCTGCCAGTCAGTGTCAGCAATACCAGGCTAGATGGACCTGTGGTCTGACCTCATTATAAGGCAGCTTCTGATGTTCCAATAAAATATCTGAGCAGTGAACAATAAAAAAGAGGGGGGGTGATGATGATAATTGAAATACAGAATTTAAATGTTTAAAATCAGAATGTGCCAATAAAACCATGGCTGGTTAGTCATGGAAGGCTTGTTTAAATAAGTCTTCAGCAGGTGCCAAAAAAAAAATGTTGGTGCCTGCCCAACACCAACAGGCAGGGAGTTCCACAGAGTGGAAGCTACCACACTGAAGGCTCTGCTCCAAGTGGACTCCAAACGAACCACAGGTCCATGCGGAACCACCAGGAGTGCCTCATATGATGACCTCAGTGACCAGGCAAGCTGGTAACGGAGAAGGCTCTCTCTCAAATATCCTGGTCCAAAGTTGGACCAATTACACCAATAAGAAAACCTTAAACCTGGCCCGGTAGCAAATAGGCAGCCAGTACAGTTCCTTCAGCAAAGGAGTTGCATGGTGAAAAGGGGCAGCTCCTGACAACAGTTGGGTTGCTGCATTCTGCACCAGTTGTAGCTTCTGTAGCAACCTTAAGGGCAGCCCCACATGCTTTTGTGCATAAAGAAGAGGTCTGGGAAAGGATAAGCTTAAGATCAGGCAGAGGAATGAGAGTGGGCACAAGGGGAGATGTGCAAGATCCAAATCCACTTCACTTGTTATACCAGTCTGTGTTAATCTGGCCCTGCCAGCAAACCATGTGAGGCAGCTAACCACGCGGGTACCTTTCCGAATGTAGACCTATCCAATGTGCATATAATGCCAATTGGCAATTGAATAACAGCATACAGTATAGAGTTTAGAAATAAATTTCCATATACAAGAGAATTAGCCACCTTTTCCATTCTGCCTGATGAAAAATTCTGTACTACTTGAAAGCTTGCGTACTTTTGTACCAATACAAAAGGGTCCCAGAAATGATAGCAGTTTTATCTGTTCTGTAATTCCAACTATACTGATTAGGACATTGGAAAAGCAGAATCATAATAGGGTGGTCAAAACTGGACTTAAGCAGCATCCACAGAAACAGCTTCGAAGCTGGATTTATATAACGAATCACCGTATCTGCTGATGGAGGCTGGCAAGAGCTCTAACCATATAATCCATTAGAAGCTTTGATCAATTGCTGTCTGCTGCAGGCTCAAGCTAATGTGGATCTATAAAAGAGGTCTGTGGGAGAAGACAAGGCAGTTAATTTAAATAATCAATTAGGAACTTAAGATGGTTAAGGTTCAAATAATTGGGGATTCCTTTTACAATAATCTGATAACTGCAAAACCTTAAATTCGGGGGTTCCAAAGCAATTAGTCAGGCTGAGAGAAAATCATTCTTTAAAAACCATGCAAAGATTCACCATCTTGTAGCAAACAAGATGCGCTGATAGTATTTAGAAGGCGGGGGGACGGGACAGCCTGTGAGGGGTTCTGCTAAGGATGCTCCCAGTGGCAGAAGTGGGAGGGAGGCGATCTTTGCTGCTTCCCCCCCTCCCTCTGCAGCCACCAGCCCCACCTCCCCTGCTGTTCTGGAGGGTCCCCCAACCCTCTGGAGCAGATTTTCAGGGAGTCACCTCTCTCCTCTGCCTGCCAGCAGGATTTCCCTGCTGGATCAGCAGCCACCCGCAGGTGGAAGGAGCCATTCTGTCTGTGAGAAGCTTAAGCTGGATCCAACACCCATATGTACTGAATAAAATGATGCTGACTGTGACCTGTATTCTGATATTGCTAAACCATACTCCCAGAGCATCTTTTATTCTTTAATAAACATGTGCATGCTTCTAAACACTTTTTTTATGATAGTCCACATGGTTGGAACCATCCAGCCCTTTTGAGATACAAGCTTAGAGTCATTAAGAAGGTGTACAGAGATTTTTAATTTAAGCCGTACTACAGTACTTGTATTGCAAGACGTCGCTTGTATATCAAGTCAATTTTTTAAAAAATAAATATTTAAAAATTTGCTTGTCTTGCAAAACGCTCTCAAACCAAGTTACTTGCAATCCAAGGTATTACTGTATCTGGACATTGGTCTGTATAGTTTTAAAAGGGAATTTTTCACTAAAGCCTTTCATACACGCTAGACTGGTGGTTTCAAAGCTACCCCTTGTGTTTTTACGATTTTCACAAGAGTTTTGTTAAATTCTGTGTTTCTTGGCTTTGGGTTAAAAAAAAATAAATCTAAACCACCTTCCTTTTAACTTCTTTTACTCGAGCTGGACTGAAGAAGGAGTCCTTGGCTCAAGGACTCAGATCACTCCAAGCTGGACAGAGAAATTGTGCTCTTTTCAGCACCCGGTGAAGACCTTCTTATTTTCCCAGGCATTTCCGCATTTTAGTATTTCAGTTTCTGTTGTTTTAAATCTGTGAAGGTGCAATCCTATGCAAGTTTAGACAGAAAAAAAGGCCTACAACTCCCAGCATGCCCCAGCCAGCATAGCTGGGGGTTGTTTTAACTTGCATAGGATTGTGCCTTTACTGTATTTTAAATCTTTGCACTGCTGCTAAGTTTCATTTTGGTTTTGATTTTGATTGTATACTGTCGTTTTAAACTTTTATGTTGCATTTTATGGTTTTAATTGTTGTGATCCACCCAGAGAGCTTAGGTTATTGAGCAGTATAAAAATGTAATAAACGAATATTCAGGTGATGATTAGCCTGCTGGTGGCATCCTATCAGTAATTATTGGGGGGGGGGGGAACCCATGTAAAGGAAAGGTCCACCAGTTGGGAATATTACAGCCTCTTTCAGAGCTGTAACATTGACCTTAATTAAAAAAATGCACTAGTAACTTTCCATGGAGAATAATAATAATAATAATAATAATAATAATAATAATAATAATAATAATAATAATAAATTTATTTATTACCCTCCTCTCCATCTAGATCAAGACGGGGAACAGCAGAAAATATAAAATACATAAACTAAACAACACAATACATACTATTAAAACATCTTAAAACATCCTAAAAACATCTTAAAACATCTTTAAAACTCCTTTTAAAAGCTCCTTTTAACCTATAGCTTTGTTTCCACATCACTGGATCTAAACAAAATGTTTCTTCAGTGTCGACCTGTCACAGTTTTGTGTCATTCTACCTATTTTGTCTAGATCTCCAGAACAACTTCGTTCAGCAACTTTGACAGCAGTCTCTCCCTACTTCTCTAATTTATTTGGCATTGCTATAAGGGTAAGCCATCAGAAAACTGTGTTGTAAGTCATTGTAAGCCATCAGAAAACTGTGTTGTAAGGTTTAAAAGTGTTGTTCCAATTATAATATTTCCTCTGCTTTGTATAATATTGTTATGGCCTGGAAAAGTAGCCTAAAAGGCCCATTTTACATAGGTACTTGACAGAGGCGGATGGCCTAGAAGAAAGCATAGTCTCCAATTGCCCCAAACCCTTCAGCCATCATGGCCTCTCACTTTGTCATGCAGAGTCCCAAATGCCCCTTCCTCCTGCAACTGCAAGCTACTTTAAGCTCCTCTTAAAGGGGCCGTGGGCAAAATTGCAGCTCAGCTTGCAGTTTTAGCTTAGCTGAAATTTTGCCCATGGCCCCTTTAAGAGGAGCTCTCTGCTTAGGCTCCAACAGGGAAAGGGATTAGCTGGGTGAAAAGAAAAGGAGGTGGAGGCTGCACCCTGGACTGGCCTGGACCAAGGGAGAGGTGAATGAGGGAATTTATCACATGATTCCTATCTTTATATTGCCAAAGATTTTATTTCCTAACAGAGCTGACTCTGTGCCTCTAACAGGTGAGGTTACAATCAGAAGGAAACTTCCCCTTCTCTCTGAAGCTCCATGTTTGGGGGTGTGGGGTGGGTAAGCTTCACCTGTTGAATTTGTGCCAATCCTGACCATTTTAAAACAAAAAGAAAGAGATTGCCCAGCAAGCACTGACACACACACCCGAAAAACACCAGATATCAACAATTAAGGGTTTAAGTAAGGTTTTTAAAAAATTACAAAAGCCACTTATAAAATATTATTAAACAATATAATAATGTAATAATTATAATATATAAGATTTTGTGTGTTTCCTCCAATAACATTTGTACTTGACCATGCCCTTTGGTTGCCTGGCCATACCCTCTTGATCACACCTTCATGTTGCTTAACCATGCCTCTTACAAATTCACATGTATATGTCCCCATTTTCATCTGTGAAATGTTGGAGGGTATGAGAAAGTATCTGGGGGGAAATGGCAATTAAACGAGATAGTAATTTTTTAAGAAGCAACAACCGTCAACTGGATTCCAGACATCCAGTCCTGTGGCATTTTCCTTGTTACACATCTAAGTGCAGAAGTGTTCTCACACAGCAATGGGCTGCACATCCACTACCACATGCAATCCTTCCACCGCCAACCCTCAAGAGTAAGTCTGCTCTGCTTTGGCAGCGTTGAAGACCTGTTCTGAGAGAAAGGGTGCCCCTGAACTGAAAGTGACCCTCAGATTATGATACGTAGTGAACAGGAAGCACAAAGCCCTTGTGCGTCCCGTTCCTTTCTGCTAGCGGTGTCGAACCTCTTTCAGCTCGAGAGCCAAATTCCATTTTGGAGAAGCTCTTGGGGGCTGCATTCCAATGGTGGGCGGGGCCAAAGGCAAAACGGGCCAGAAACACCCCCTCGCACATATTTTAGCTAAAAGCTCTTGTAGCCAGTAACTAAGCCTTAGGAGAGGCATTTCAACCTTTCAAGATGGGGGGGGGGGGGAAGCGGCTGAAGTCTTGCAATGATCAGATTAACATGCATGGCCTGAAGGGAAGAGAGAGCAGCTCCTGGAAAAAGGATGGCCCCAATCCCAGACAGGACTCCATCAGGATCTTGTACTAATCAGGTGGGGGGTAACTACAAAGGCTTCCCCCTACGACACCCATCAAGAGCCATAGCCTCACACAAAAGCCACCACCATAGGCACACAAGGGACAGAGTGATTAACGGTGATTCAAGAACATCAGGGAGACAAGGACAGCCCTTGCCCCTCCCAAGTAGCAAAGGGTTCAGAAGAAAGGTATAAGACAGTGATGGCGAACCTTTTTGAGCCCGAGTCCCCAAACTGCAACACAAAACCAACTTATTTATTTCAACGTGCTAACACTGCAATTAAACCTGAATACTGAGGTTTTAGTTTTAGAAAAAACAACTCATACAGTTGTCCGAACTAATTAACATCTTTTGTCTTAAAAGAAAAACACAATAACAGAGCTTTCAATTATACAAACAGTTTTTTGTTGGGAAAAAAATCAACTCAAAAAATTATTATAGTACTACACTGTACACATAGCCTGAAGGGAATTTATACAAACTTTTTAAATAATTAGGCACATGTATTTTTGGATAAGGGATTCTCAACTTGTAATATGATTATATGCCAGACTGAAATTGTATGGGGCAAGCTTTACCACAGGTCCTTTCCCTGCTTCTAGAGGTGTCGGATTAGTAAAAGTAAAAGTCAACCTGCACTAGGATGAGCAAGATAAACAAGAAAACTAAACGTGCTTAACACATTTTAAACACTTTATGTCTTGGACTGCAAACACTGCATTAGGTAAAAGTTTGCATTGGGCATGCTTTTGCACAATTAATGTGATTCTTGCTATTGCATGCATGCTGATAATTTGTCAAACCTTGGCTCATACTCCGTTAGTTTGAGAGCAATACATGCAGCACTCAGGTCAACTGTTAGGGCTTTACATCCAAGCCATGCTCTGTGCATCATTTTTCAAAATCTTTTAAATGTGATAACAATGTAGAAAAGAATTCTGTAACAGGAATTCTAGAATAAAATCATTCTGTTCCACACTGTGAGAAAGAACAAAATCATTAGTGTTTTGCAGAAGGGGACGGTCTTTTCACGATCTGGTGACCAATGGCTCGAGTGCCCACAGAGAGGTCCCTGCGTGCCAGCTGTGGCACCCGTGCCATAAGTTCGCCATCACTGATATAAGAACTCAAGCTTAGGCTCTAGAACAGTGTTCTCCAACCTTGGGTCCCCAGATGTTTTTGGCCTACAAATCCCAGCATTTGCTGGGATGCTGGCAGTTGTAGGCCAAAAACATCTGGGGACCCAAGGTTGGAGAACACTGCTCTAGAAGTCAGCAAGCAGGAACGTGCGCACCTCTTTCTCCCCTCTGCCACGCAGGACCCCTTCAACGCGAGACTAACAACAAGACAGGTAGCGATGGATTCTTTCCTTGCCTTGCCAGCATGGGGGGGGGTCTTTCCCCCACTTTTTCTGCCTATAGGCTGCCCAGGCACAGGGACCTTTTCTCCCTTAGAATGATAGAGTATGACTGGAGATGCGGTAGGTACATTTTGCTGCCTGCGTTATTGTGTATGACTTGTACCACCAGGAACTAAGACACTGTACCTGCTTTCTATTTCTTCCTGAATACACAGCGCTTTTTCCTTCTAAACGTGTTGGGTCTCAGTTCAGTGTTTATATGTTGTGTCTCAGTCTAGTCTTAGTATGTCAAAGTCTATGTTTAGTGTTAAAAGGGCGAAGCGTGCACTTCACCCAACTGCGTGCGTCTTTCCCCCGGCCAAAGATCCCAAACCTTTTGCAATAGGATGGGGTTAGCCTCTCTTCTTGAAGGGAATCTTAACGACCAGATTATCTGTCGTAACAGCGCCCAGACAGCTTCGGCTCTTGGGCATTATAGAAATGTGATAAATCAATGAAATGACGCAGCATTATGACATCCCCTGCCAGCCGACGTTGGCTTCTCCAGCTCCAGGACAGTTCGCCGGCCTCTCTGGCATTACGGCAATCCTTCAGCATGCCTAGTGCAGGCATTTAATATAAATGGACACAGCCCACATTTATCAAAGGTTGCTGGAATAATGGCTGTTGGCTGCCGGCCCATTCGACATGTGCTTTCTCTGAGGAAGGAGACATTATTTTGGCTCCGCTCTGTTTGGGCCCGGCTGCTTTGTTCACCTTGACAACAGCAGGGCCACCATGAAGCTGGCTCTAATTCAATCAGCCGCTACGTTACACTCACTTGCACTCTCAGTCTTGTGCATGAGGTAACGGGGGTCTGCCGTTCTGGCTTTGCATCTGAGGAACAGGCACGGCTGCTCAAGTGGCCGTTCGGGCACCACGTCGGACGTGCCCGTCGCTCCTCTCGACTCTCATGCCGCAGGAGAAACCAAGGCGAGTCGTCAATTAGCCAGGCAGCAAACGCTTCGTTAAGCAACAGGGGCTCTGCACGGTATTGGCTTGGTATTAAAGGGCGTCTGAGCTTTAATAGACACAAGGGAGGATCTACCACCCAAATTAATCATGGTGCTTGCTAACAGGCATTAACCATTGAGAGTTCCTTGCTACTGGTTTTTTTTTAACTGCAGTAAAAAAAAAAGAAAAAGAAAAAAAAAGAAAGATATTCCAGTTCAATAAAAAGGGCCAAATGGACTTGATAACATTACTATGGGGTTTTTTTCCCCCCTGGCGGAATTTCACTTCTTCATATTGGTTTCTCTGCGCATGGATGGAGACGGGATTGGTCAGCCATGCAAGCCACCGGCTTTGGCCTGGTCCCGGATGTCATTTCCTCAGGGACAGGTGAAAACCAGTGCCAAGGGCAAAGGGCGGGTTGCAACAGCAGAGGACTGCAGCAATTCTGTAAGAGCAAGAAACAGGATTTTAATGAAGTAGTGATGTATTCTGGCAATGCCCCGACAGTGCTAGTCCAGGGAGAGACTCCACTCCTCACCAGCTTGGCCCTCCATTCCTTTTGGCCCAATCCCAACAGCCATTTGCACCACAGCAAATAAAGCTGTTTTGTTTTGTTTTTTAAATGACAAGGGCACGGCTGCCTTCTGCTTCCAGACGGATGGCTCCTAGCACTAGCTGCTAGAAGGCAGCTATTCCGGCTTTTCTCCTTAGTGGATTTTCTGCATTAAAGAAAAAAGACCGAAGAAGCGGCAAGAAAACACAGGAAGCTCATGAGTAGAAGACGACGTCTTCTGGGCCCCTCATAAACTTCCATGGATGAGGCAGGGCACTCTGAGTCCCGTTGTTACACACAAGGGGATGCTAAAGAGACTTGCTTCCATGGATCTCCCTGGAAGTTGCTGCCTTCTCCGTGTGAAGCTCCCTTTGGCTGGAAAGGTCACTGTAGACATGTGGCATTTTTCTAGTGTTTGGGCTTATTTATAATTATACAAGTTGAGCATAGGCCAGCCCTCGTATAGACAACAGTTCTGCCGTCCCCCATCAGAATGCCTGAGATGCAGAGGCGGTGTTAGGGGGCGGCCCACTAGGGCTGGAGCCCCGAATCTTTCATTTGGAGCCCTGAATCTCTGGGAGGCCGTCTGCTCCACCACCCTGTTGTCCATGGGCACTTGCTGAAATAAAGGCCCTGATGATCTCTGTTGCATCTGATCCCCGTGGATGAGCTGACTTTTTGCCCACATGTGCTTCAGCTCCTGCTGCTCCCTCTGCCCCTTGAATCTTTCTGCCTGAGGTTTTTTCCTGAAATCAAATGCCCTCCTCTCCCCTGTCCATACATCCCTTTTTACAAATAGGGGGTTTCCTTAGGAGACAGAATCCTTTACACACACACACACACACACCAGGACTGGATTAATGCCAGCTGATGCCCGAAGCACAGTCCAATAATGGTGCCCCCTCGGCCCTTCCATTGCTTAGCTGGCAAGACACTAAGACTCAATAAATGCTGAAGGTGAAATAAGACATTAAAAACTCAGTTTAATTCTTCCAGGCCATCCCCCACGCCAGAACACACAACTATATTAAATATGAACTGTTTTTTATTGTATTTATTTTACACTAAATAGCAGCAAGCAGTATAAGCCAATTACTTACTTATAACTAGGGCAACAGAAAGAAATACGAATTTTCATTCCTGTTTTATGCATTTTTTAATAAAACTGTTAGAAGGGGGGAAGTGCAAATGTAAAAATCTGTGGTACTCTGTAGTTTCCCCCTTCCTTTGGTGCCCAAAGCACATGCTTATATTGCTTAATGGTTAATCCAGGGTTTACACACACAGAGAGAGATTTTAGAGTTTATGTAAATTAGCATATGCAAATGTGTGCTTTTTTTTTTTTTTTTTTTTTTTGTCCTGTGGGCCATACCTAGCATCGCTCCTGCTGAGATTCAGCCCAGCATTCCCAGATACTTTAATCTCCCAGTTCAGGTCTCCCTCTACCTTTTTGTCTCTCTGTGAGACAGTTCCAAAAACACGCTTCCATTGTTCTGTTCATGCCCAGATTTTCAGCAGAGCCTCCCGCCTCCCATTAAGGGGAAAGGGTGCTCACCTTCTGAACGCTAATGGCTTTCACATGCTAGCAAACTGTTTGCCCCTAGGAAACCTTCCCTTTATGAATTAGCTCCCATAAAGGGGCATTCACTGATGATTATTAAGAGTAGTTCCAGACGGAATTCCGAGCGCAACCAGTTAGAAGTCATCGTGCAGCTATTCTGTTCTTTTGCCCTTAACAGATTTTCCCCAGTAAGGAAAAAAGATGGAAGGAAGGGTAGGGATGAAGTCTGCACCCCCTGTAAAATTCTGGAAGCACCCCAAGGAACATTAACCAGTCATGCCCCCTGCTGACGACACGGTTCAAATGCAAAAGCCAGTGTGAGAGCCAGTGTGGCGAAGTGGTTAGAGTGTTGGACTGGACTGGGTTTGCTTGACCCTCCGTGGCTCGCCATGTCATCCGAACCCGGGTGCGGGCGGCCGTCATCGGCTTCCCTGCCTCGTGCCACATTCCCAAGCCCCACTCGGGACTTGGGGAGCTGCCATGCAGTGGTGCCTACCCCCGCCCACCCAGCGGTGTGATCGCAGAGCTGGCCGGGGCAGGCCAGGAGGCCTTTTTTCTGTCTAAATTTGCATAGGATTGCGCCTTCCTCAATATCTGAATGAACTCCACGTTTGGAGGTTGGTTTGTGCAAAAGTCAGTTTGATCATTCTGGAGCTTATTTTCCCCTCCCACTCCCCAACCCAACCCTCTAAGAGAGCTAAGAGGATCTGAAAGAAAGGGAAATAGAATGCACAACCCTTTCAACCCTCTTTAACCATATAAACTCACCGCATTGGCCCTGAGATCAAGATTAGCCATTTTCTGGGTTGTGATCAGTGTGTAGCAATATGACTCAAAGGCAGAACCAGGCTGCCACAGGAAAAGGTAGAGTGCGATGCAGGAGAGAAGAGATAGCAAAGTGCAGCCAACAATGCACTGGGGGAGAGATCGCCCCGAGAAACAAGATAAGGGTGCCCGTGATCCCATTTGTTTACTTTGTCTCTGTGGAAAGGTGGCCGTTCCATGGCCGCAGTTGCACTTAAATCCCACTGAAGCTGAGGAATCCAACCAGACATTACAAGGGACACCGTTTTTCTGCCAAGGGCTGGTTAAAGTGGGCACATGATGTAACATTGTTGTGATTGTTCAATGAAATGGGATGGGGAAATTCAGAGCACAATGTTATGTTATGCGTAGGTTTCCTGAGGCCAGTTGTTTTGCTCTAAACAACAAAGGGTCTTGTGGCAACTTAGAGACCTAACAAATCTATCCTGTCATCTTTTACCAGACCTCACTGAGGAGATGCAGGGTGAAGGTGAAGGGCTGCAGTTCTCAATGGCATCCATTAGTCATAACGTCTAGTTTGGCTCAGTGCATTTCATTCTGTGCCAGGCAAACGGCTGCAGCGAGGTTAGGACTGGCCCAAGACATTTTTCTGCCTGGGGCAAAGGATAAAATAGCACCCCCTCCCATTCCACATACAGAGAGCCAATGTGGCGTAGTGGTGAGAGTGTTGGACTGGGACTCGGGAGATCCTAGTTCTAGTCCCCACTCAGCCATGAAGCTCACTGGGTGCCTTTGGGCCAGTCACTGACTCTCAGCCTAACCTACCTCACAGGGTTGTTGTGAGGATAACATGGAGAGGAGGAGGAGGATTATGTTAGCCACCTTGGGTTCCTTGCAGGAAGAAAAAGGTGGGATGATTATGATGATGATGATGATGATAATAATAATAATAATAATAATAATAATAATAATAATAATAATAATAATACCGAAGCTGCCACCACCGTGATCAGCCATTCTACAAGGCAATTCCACAACACCTATTTGGCAGTCCTGTGTAAGAAAGAAAAATATAAGACAAAATTAGGTGTAGTAAACGGGAAAAGAAGCCAGGGTCAAAAAGCAATTCTGCAATGTTCCTACTCCCACATATGCATCAAAGTTTGCCCAGGAATTTGTGAGAGGCTTGTATGCAAAAATAAAACCCTCTCCCCCTCCCACACACAGAAATACTCAGTGAGTTCGGGTTTAATCTACAAACTCCAACTCGCATTGGCTCCCGAAGAGTCAGGCCACATCTCACTGGCAGGAAATATGAGACCCGGCAAGAAGACCAAATGTCAGATGCTGTGTTAGTTAGCGCTGGATGGATAAGAGACACTGAGAGGCCAGCTCCGCCCTTTCTGTGATTTGAAACCGCACTGCATATAGCATTGCAGGCACCCCTTCCCTTTTCCTCATTCCCATTGTGCAAAGAGCTGGATTAGCAACACCGTGTTGCCCAACCCCCACGGGGGCCAGCCACTCCAGACTCAATTCCTTTGTGAGCAGAGAACACTGGAGGACTTGGGTAAATAATTTGCTTATTTCCGAAGGGCAGGGAGGTGATGATGATGCTCCACCCAGCATCTGTCAAGTGGCATCATCCATTCCGCAAAAGCAATCCTGTGGATATTGGTGCAAGGCTAAGTTGAATCCTGTGTACAGTTCGTTCTGGTTGCCTCATCGCAACCTTCCCCAACCTGGTTGCTCTTCAGATGTGTAGGACTATAACTCCCATAATCCCCAGCTAGATGATGGGGCTTGTAGTCCAACATATTTGGAAGGCGCGAGATTTGGGGTATCACAGATCTGAATAAGCTGCAGATCAAATGCCAGGTTGGAAAGAAAGACTAAAACATTTGTAGCTTTCTTTGTGTGTATGTGTGGGGAGATGATTAAAGCAAGGCATAATAAGAGGTTAATATAATTATGATCAGTTGGGGGGGGGGAATGGGAAGAACTCCGGATCACCCAAGGATATTGATTGGCATTAGACTAGGACAGACAGAAGGCAGTACTTCTTCACAAAACACAATTAACATTTGGAATTTACTGCCACTGGCCACCTTTCATAGGTAAATTGGTATCCTTTATTTTAAAAACAAGCTTTCCTGGTTGTCTTACACACAGATATGCCCTCTGCAACATTTAAAAGCGATTACTGCACAGGCAATCCTCCTTAGAGCCCTAATCCTAAGAACGCCTCCACGGATTCTGCCAAGGAGTGGGGCCAACTAGCCCTGCCCCCAAGGATGTCACGCACTCTGACTAGCCGTGCCCCTTAGCATCTACAGGGCACAAACATCTACCGGGACGAGCCTTTGTGCGTACGCGAGAAGGCTTCTATGCGCTCTGGAACCCTGATTGCACAGTGTACTGGACTACTTGGAAGTCTTTGTGCAAAGGCTCCTTCCCTGCAGATATTGACACTATGTGTGCAGGGGGTGTGGCTACTCAGAGTACACAATGCTGGGGCAGCTGGTAAGGGCAGCCCCTCTCATGTGTTGATGGAACCCATGAGCTGTTCTTCTCAGGGATGTTGAAGAGTCCTTGGTCTCGAGTCACGAATCGAGTCACGAGTCTTTGGACCCGAGTCTCGAGTCCGAGTCCTTGGTCCAAAATGGTGACTCACGAGTCACGAGTCACTCCCAAAGCTGACTCCACGAGTCCCTATTAAAATCAATGGGTTTTTCCCCAACAAAATAAGGCTACTTCAGATGTGTGGCTTAAATAAATTCTAGGCACAAGTGTGCCTTTTTATCTCAAAACTCTGCCACTGATTTTGACAAGAACAGGCCAGGCAGACAAACCCAAAATAACCAGGCAAGCAGAGGAGGCAGGGAACCCCAAAGCAGGCAGGCAGAGGCAGCCAAACCCAAAATGTCTGAAAGGTTGCATTTTAGGAAAATGATTTTAAAAAATAAAATCTTCGCTGGCGATCGCACTTCTCTCCACTCCTTCTGGCACAGCCCAGGGATGTTGAAGAGTCCTTGGTCTCGAGTCCCGAGTCAAGTCTCGAGTCCCATTCAAAATATTGGGACTCAAGTCCGAGTCGAGTCAGAGGGGGGACTCAGTCCGACTCACGAGTCGAGTCCTCGAGTCCGAGTCCCCATCCCTGGTTCTTCTGAATAAGACTCCTGTTGCGTGTGCTTCGCCCCTGCTCCACTTCCTGGAGGTCACAGCACAGGTGGGGTGTAGCGAGTCATAGAATGACAGGGACTAGAATTCCAATATAAGCTTTTAAATGTTACACCCCACATGCTTGTGTGGGTGTGGTGAGATTTCTAGCAGCAAACCCCTGGCAAGTGTTACAGCTACAACAAGTGTCAACTGGCCTACTAACAGAGTGCACTCTACCCATAGCCCTGTCTATTCCATGCTTTAAAACCGACTTCAAAGCAGACTTCAGGCTGGCAGGACTTGTTCTTGGTTGGGTCCAGATTTAATCTGGGTCAACTGCACCAGCAGAAGTGGGCTTTTCCAGCCGCTCCTTCTCACAGCAACCCCTCCAGCCCCCAGAAAATGCTACACAGAAAATCAGGAGACCCTGGGGGGGGGGTTGGGGAGGGTGATCCCTCAAAATTGGGCAGAGGTCCCTTCTTTTCGTGGAAGGCAGTTCTTGGATACAACCCTTTGTGTGTGTGTTTTTACTAGCAACCAAAAAACCACCAGTAAAAAAAATCCACTCCTGGCTATGTCAAGCTTTTTCTATTTCAGTAGTAAAATTTGGGTGGCAATGGAAGGGGGAGAATCGCATGCCTTGTACGTATCCAGAATTGCTAGTGGACACATATGAGGCCCTTCAATTCCTACCATCCAATAAGCCATAATAAATCACACATGGAAACGCTAGCACCTGCACCTCTGGGACCCCCATTTCTCCCTGTGAACCCTTTTTGGAAAGATAATCCACCACATTTGGGAATCATTGTTTTGAAATAACCAATAACAACATCGTTCCGAATGCCATGTACCGTTTCCTGACATTTACAGTTCATTCCCTTTCAACCGTGCAGTACTCACGTTAACCCTTTAAAGAAGCCTTCTCCGAGCTGGTGCCCCTCCAAATGCTTCGGACTTCAACTCCCATCAGCCCAGCCAGTGTGGCCAATGGTCAGGACTGCTGGGAGTTGTAGTTCAAAACTTCTGAAGGGAACCAGGTTGGGGAAGGCTGCTTTAAAGAATAGCCCCCACAAATCCCGTCAGCCATTCTTTCTAACAATGTTTCGTGCCTTATTGGTAACAGGCCTAAAAACGGTCAAAGCTAAAGGTCTTCCTGAGCTCTTTAAGGACAGCCAAATTAAGAGATGTTGTAAAAGTCGTGTTTTATTAGTGCTGAAACAAAGCACAGCACTGAGCTATGAAATGCATTTTAAGTGATTGTATAAAGCAGTGTGTTTGAAACTTTTGACTTTCAGGAACTATTTCTACATTGACTGACTTGGACAGGATCTCCTGTACAAGAGAGACAGTCACAGAACCCCTGCGCACTGCCAAAGTTTCTGGGTGGGGGGCACCTATCTCGGCAGAGGTCTAGGGCCCCACTCAGCTGAATGAGCGGGAGGGGCTCCAGTCCCAAATCATATCTGTGGCCAGGGACTGCAGTAGAAAAACCATGTATCTAGTGATTCATTGTGCCACCACAGTGCAAAACATGGATCCGAGGCATAGATCCTTTGCATTTTTACAAAGGATCCCCCCAAACCACAATTAAATCATGCAACACATCTGTGAACATGGACTAAACCATAAAATTCATGTATCCCTTACTACGGTGCCATCCCGGCTCAGAAACATAGATCCAGTGCTCAGATCCTCATGGATCCTCTGAAGTTTTTACATTGGATTCCCCACCCACCCCCAAACCCTCATCAAAGCACAGAACTCATCTGTGTCCAAGGGCTTCAGTACACGAGGAATTCACTGTGTGCTCGTGGTCCCACGCTCACAGAAGTCTGCGGGTCCTTTTCACAACGTCGTCATCTTCCAGGGCCTCTCCTGTGTTTTCCAGACATTTTAGTGGCTTTTTTTTAGAGCGAGGAAAGACAGCTATTAAATTTTAAACCGGAACAAAGGCCTCGTGTCCAGCCGAAAATCCGGTATGCTTCAGCTATACCACAGCGCCACCTTGTGCTTGGTTAATAGAATATATAGAAAGGCAGAGAGAGAAAGAAAGAAAAAGCCCCGGGAAAAGCCACATGCCACTGAGGCAGTCTTACTCCCACAAAGAAAACAGAAGAAGCCTCAGAAAAGCAGCGGGGTAAGCGCCTCATGTAGAGAAGCCCCAAGTGAGCACATAAAAATCCCTGACCTGCTGCTTCACATCATGGTAGTCTTCAGGATGCCCCCTTTAAAAACCATATGAAATCAGGAGGATCCATTTTGAGCTTGAAGTCTGGTTTAGGAGGAAGAAGGAAATGTGGCATGCTAGTGGAGGGGCAAAGAGAAGCATTCTCAAGCATCATGACACCTGGCCCAGGTAAACCTCGTGGACTGTGAGGTGAGCCTGCCTTGCTCTTCTGCCCTTCCATAAAATGTTTGTGTTTTTTTTTAATAAGAAGAAACGATACTGCAGTGAGCAGCATCAATCCCAGCATGCTCATGCCAGTTCAGGTACTGATGCAGGGCCTGTTTGTCACTGGCCCCAGTCACCTTTCACTCTCTGGGAAGGCGGGTGCAATGTGGCAATGGGAAGGGCGCATGTTCTCTCCCGCCTCGGGTGATGAGACAGCTTGCACTGCAGCTGCCGGTGTGACTCCCCCAACCAAGTTCCTACTCGCCCCAGCCACAGGTATATAAACAGAAATTTTTAGCCATCAGATCTGCTGCCTGGCCTGCTTGAGATCACTGGCCTCCTCAGCCTGACCTAGCCTGGACCCCGGGCCCTTCACCGGGGACCAGGAACTTTTGAAATCACAAGTTGGCAGCCCTCTTTGTAGGTGAGAAGGGTGTCACTGCTCCCAATCACTGTTCCCCTCCCTCCTTCCCAAGAGAAGTAGGTACATTGTTCTACTTGAAGTAGGTACGTTCCCAATAACAACAACAACTCCCAAGCTAACATGCATAGGTTTGCAGCCTAAGAAACTGAATTTCTGACCAGGGCAAAACCCTAGCACTCCTTTTCGGGGGAAATTACTCAATGTTGTTGGTTCCTGTAGAAATTGTTTAAAAATCCCACAGTGTCCCCATACAAGATGTTTATTACCAGGAAAAGAGAAGTGGAATGCTATTCATTTCATAAAACAGAAGTTGTGGCTGAGTTCAGATTTGGCACCTAAACAATTCAAAACTGGCATGACTGATTTCGTTTTCATCACTTCTTCTTTTTTTTAACACACAGTGCATATGATAAGAGTTCCAGTGCAGTGTAGTATAGTGGTTAGAAAGTTAGACTTTCTGGACTACGATGTCCTGGATTCAAATCACTGTTCAGATCAATTAAACTCACGTTGGGTGGTCTTGAGACAGTTGCTGTCTCCTGGCCCAGTTGTCTCTGAACTTTATACCATCAAGGAACCCTTTCCACATCTGTCAAGGACCCCTTACACATCTGCCATGGAATCACTACATACTGAAGAGGATTCTGGGGAGCTTTCTAGGGCACACAGCCCGTGCAAGGTGCTAGCCCTCATTATCATTCCGTATGAACTGGGCGTGTGCCCTGGAACAAACACAATATCCCATGCAGCTGCACATTGCAGAAGATTATCTGGGGGGCAGGAGAGAGCCATCTTTCAGGGAAGTCTGTCTGCCCCATTGCTGGTGTTCTGTTCCTCCAGACTGAGTTTGGAAACCGCTGACCTAGCCAGAACCCCTCACCAGGGCCGGTGCTACCGTTAGGCCAACTAGGCAGCTGCCTAGGGCGCAGGGCTAAAGGGGGCGCCAGAAATGCCTTGGAAAAAAAATACAGCAGCTCTCAAGTGGGAAGGGGGGGGGCGCTAAATATCTGATCTTGCCAAGGGCACCAAACTGCCTTGCACCGGTCCTGCCCCTGACCTTGTTCAGAGGGTAAAAACACGGGAAACCTCACCCGGCCCGGACACGGAAAGGATTGACAGATTGATAGCTCTTTCTCGATTCTGTGGGTGGTGGTGCATGGCCGTTCTTAGTTGGTGGAGCGATTTGTCTGGTTAATTCCGATAACGAACGAGACTCTGGCATGCTAACTAGTTATGCGACCCCCGAGCCTGTTTATAATTGTGTTTTATACTGTGTGTGTGTGTGTGTTCCCCCCCCTCTTGTATTTTATTGGATTGTAAATCGCTCAGAGTGGCGGATGTCTGGCCAGATGGGCGATTCATAAATATAATAAATAAATAAAATAAATAAATAATTCCCCATAAACTTTCCTGAACTCCTTGGACAATGCATGGCAAACAAATGTTAAAAAATCATATCTAGAAATGTATGTGTGTTGCCCTATATTTAGAGGAACTTTCTCCCTCTCTCATAATACTAGATACTGGGGTCATCCCATGAAGCTGATTGGAGGGAGACTCAAGACAGATAAAAGGAAGGACCTCTTCACACAGTGCCTAGTTAAACTATGGAATTTGCTACCTCAAGATGTAGTGATGGCCACCAATTTTGATGGCTTTAAAAGAGGATTAGAGAAATTCCTGGAGGAGAAGGCTATCACTGGTCCTGATGGCTATACGCTACCTCCAGTATCAGAAGCAGTATGTGTATGTATACCACCAGTTGCTAAGGAACATGGGCAGGAGGGTGCTGTTGCACTCATGTCCTATTTATGGGTTTCCCATGGGGAGCTGGTTGACCACAGTGAGAACAGCATGCTGGATTAGATGGACCCTTGGTCTGATCTAGCATGGCTCTTCCTATGCCCTTATGTTCTAAACTGATATACACAAACTGAAAGTAGCAGATCATGGGAGATTTCATAGATCATAGAGTTGGAAGGAGCCTACAAGGCTATGGAGTCCAACCCCCTGCTCAATGCAGGAAACTAGAGGAGGGGTCTCCCATCCAAGTAACAACCAGGCCTGACCCTGCTTAGCTTTCCACACTCAGACAAGCTGAGCCAGCATAAGCGACACAGCAGCCTTCCTAGAATAACAGACATAGTACTCAAGAGATTATTCATGAGTGTGAATACCCTAAACCAGATACTTGGTCACAAGGTAGTTTCCTAAGAAAATTCCAGCATGCTGAATCCTGAGTATATTACATTCAAAATGTTGCATGCCTTCTCTCGTTTTTTGTTTTTGAAATCAGATTCTCGGGAAACCCCCTGAACTGAATTAAGGGCACTACAAAGCACACTGAAGAACAGGATATGGCTCAGGTCCAGTCATCTGACACTGACAGCACTTCTATGTGGAGAGTCCATTCCTCAATGGCACAGTTCTGATTGTGCTGAGAGTTTAGGCTGCACTTTTTGCCCGACTTTCTTTTCTTCCATTTTATTTTATTTTTAAATTTTTACTGTGTCAGCTAGTTTTTTTACATACAGGAAATGGTGGTTCCAAATCAACTGTGCAAGCAGAAGTGGACTCCTCCCTCCCTTCCACAGCAGCTCCTCCAGCCCCTGAAAATGCTACACGGGGCTGTTAATCCACTGCATCTCCTTTTGGTTTCATCGCAGAATTGAGGACCAAACACTACACAAGGAGCATTTCCTTTCCTGCTTTTCTGCGACATAACCTCTAGGTGGCACTGTGGTATAGCAGAATAGCGCAAATACACCAGAGGAAATCACGCTTTTTTCGCCATCAGAAATACCTCATTTTCCCTGTTCTAAAAAAACTCGCAGAAAGTGCTGTTTTACTGGTGGGTCATTTATTTTATTTATTTATTTTATTATATTTATACTCCGCCTTTTTTCCTGCAAGGAACCCAAGGCAGCTTACATAATCCTCCTCCTCTTCTCTATTTTATCCTCACAACAACCTTGTGATGTAGGTTAGGCTGAGAGTCAGTGACTGGCCCAAAGTCACCCAGTGAGTTTTATGGCTGAGCGGGGACTAGAACCCAGATCTCCCGAGTCCCAGTCCAGCACTCTCACCACTACGCCACACTGGCTCTACATGACATTGTCTAAAGAACCCATAAACAACTGTAAGTGATGAGTGCACAACAATGGCGTCAGGAGACTCTGCTGAATAGGGTGAGCTGTGGAGTGTGTGGGGGGAGGGGGGATCCCCAAAAATCAGGTGGAAGGACCTTCCATGAGTGGAGCCCTTCCTCTCATCAAAAGCAGGCCCTTGATCCAACCCCATATATTTACATGGAGGAGTATTCCCAATCAATCAGAATGTATTAGTCAACTGACCACAATACATACCAAACAAAGGACAAATCAAAAGAAAATATATAGTGCGCAGTGTCAGAAACAATTCTAATTGTCAGCATTAATTCATAACAGCATTTAAGAATTTGGTTACTAATAGAGTAATATTGATCCCATTAAGACAAGATGCAAGCAACAATTCATCTGATCTTCGAGGAAGTGTTCTTATTAAGGGAAACAGCAAGAGTCCCTTTGCGCCCTTATAAGGATTGCAGTAAAAAAGCATATGTGGAGGAGATTCGGTTTCACCCAGATTACAAGGACAAAGTGTTAGCATGAGCTGATTTTTGGGGGGGAAACAATCTTTCATAACATAGATAGTATAGCATTACACTAGCATTCCTGTACCCCCTAAAAGGCAAAAATAATTATCTCAGATAATAAGGAACACAGTCACTGATTTGAAGGAGTATTTAAACATGTTGTTCACCACATTTTCATTTTCTTTTCTTTTTTATGAGCCACTTTGAATGGTGGGGTAGGAAGTGAGGATTGCAGAGGGCCAATCTCCCTTCTCAAGTGATCATCAAATGGCTATCAGATGATCCACCCACATCTTTTCCCAGGTTCCCTTTATCAGTGCACGAAATGGGAATTGGGGAAGAACTTTCCTCTGGCTCACAAAGTACCTCATTCTCTGTCCCCCTTTCCACTTGTCTCCTCCCCACCCCAAAAAAAAGTAAAAGGAAGGGACAGTTTACTGGGACACACCAGGAAAAAGAGGGACTCTTCTTTTTGGTGTGCTCCAGTGCCTCCCTTTTCAAGGGTCACCCTGCTCCCCATGCCCCCCCCCCGAAGGAAGGGGAGGTTGAAGTGAGTTAGGAAAGGAGTCTCCCTCCCTGGGAATGTTTTGCAACTGGGGAGACTAGATCGCCTCTGCTGGTGAGGAATTAGGATTTATGTTTTTAGCCAGGACAGTATATGAAGGACACACCTTATCCTAATGCTGCCCCTTTGCATCTTCTCAAAGGAGCCAGCCTGGATATTTCCCCTTTCCAAATTCCATTCTCTACCAAACATCCTGCTTTCCTTCTAGTATCAGTGTGGTTGCATGTGAAATCCTACTTCACTATCCAAATTATAAATATTTCACAATATTGGCTGCAAACTGTCTGCTAGTATAGTATTTCATGGAATCATAGAGTTGGAAGGGGCCTATAAGGCCATGGAGTCCAACCCCCTGCTCAACGCAGGAGAACAGATGTGGGCAGCCCAGGCAGTCACCCAGAATCCAAGCACTGACCCGGCTCACACCTGCTGAGCTTCATTATGTGCTCTCATCAACACCACCTGCAGACTCCAACCTCTCTCTTACTATCTCATCTTCATTGCAGCTCAAGTAAAAATGCAATACACATAGTAAGAGAAAGTGCGTTTAGACAATTCATATCAAATTCACTCCGGATTATATATATATATATACGCATGATTCAGTCACAGCTAATACTTCAGTGGGAGAATTACAGTGCAATCCTATACATGCCTACTCAGAATTCAACCCCATTTAATTCAATGGGTCTTGCTCCCAGGTAAGTGCATATAGGATTGCAGCCTCAAGCACATACTTAATGTACAATCCTATGCATGCTTACTCAGAAGTAAGCCCCACTGTGTTCATTGGGACTTACTCCCTAGTATGTGTCCAGGACTGCAGTCTTACTGTGCAATCCTATAGATGTCTACTCAGAAGTAAGCCCCATTGGGTTTAATGGGACTAACACACAGGTAAATGTATATAGGATTGCAGCCTTAGTTTCTCCCACTGAAGTCAATGGGACTTAAAAAGTTTGACTGTGGCTGGATCGTAACCTTACAAAGTTTTCACATCACCATGCAGTTAATATTTTTTACAGTGGGTGAAAACAATAAAAGTATATTTCCACAAAGTACAGGGAAGTAGTTTTGCTTGCAGTTTATAGCTACAGTTTACTACGAAGACAATTAGCGTTCCAGTTATGAATGAATGAATCACCAGCTACACAGAATTAAGGAATCACATGTTAAGTCCTACAATTTTCCCAGCGTTGAGGTTACTAGGAGTCACTGAACTTCTGTAACATTGTAAGTGACACCTCAGACCAATAGAAAACTGGCAAAGTTAACCAAGTGGCATCAGGAGAGTTAGGCAGCCAATCAGAGCACCCCTTTGACTCACTCACGCCATACAGATCTTAAGTATGTGGTTTGGCAAGGAGAAGTGGGTTGCAAAGTATGATTAAACAACACGAAAAATTACAATATTAATACCGTTTTGTGCCTCTCTTTTGTTCGCATACATGCAAAATTGTAATATCGGGAGACTAGAGGGGAGGAGAAAGCAGGAAGGAGGATGAGATAAATTATTGGAAACGAGAATGGCACAGAATATGAGGTGTAGTTTGACTCTGTCCACTGGTGACCCAGTTCCTCTGTGGAGCCACTCACAGAGGAAAAAAGAGCCCACCGTCCCATAAAGAAAAAGAAAAAAGGTATACCCCTGGCCTAGACAGACTGCAAAAGAGTCACGGGTGTTCTTCTTGCTGATGCTGCAGTAAAATACGGTTTTGTTCTTTTTTCATTCATATATGGGTGTGTTCTTTTTCATGTATTTATTATTCAAATGCATGTCCTGCTTTTCCAGTCCAGGTAACCAAGGCAACTAACAAGGGTTAACGTACGCAAACCCAACAAAATACAATACATATATCATAAAAATGCAAGACGAGAAGATGAAAACAGCCATTAAAAACTTAAACCCACGGACAAAAAAGGAGGATGAAAAACCATCCAGCTGGCCAACGTCCTATCCGACCAGCAGGACTGGCCCTAATACTACGCAGAGCGAGGCAGCCCTGTCAGGAGGGTGGCCGCCCGCCTATGACTTGTCAAAAGAGAAGAAATGTATCTCCAAAACAGAGGACAAAAGATGTGCATAGAATTCACAGATGCTAAGTTACATGTATATAGATGCAAACTTAGAAATGATTAATATAATTTACATGCAACAACGGTACATCTCACCATTGTGACCAGGTGACCTGTGTGTGTCTGCCGTTTGCAGTCCAGGTGCTAACTGTGGATGAGCAGCATTTCTTAAGGTTCTTTAGCTTTAAACCAGAATTGGACAGGGCAGCCCTTCAATAGAGGACGCCTTGAAATAGAGCACAGACCTCAGACAACCTTTCAAATAGAGTACTGTCCTCTGTAAAAGGGGACACCTGGTCACCCTACAACTCCGGCAGCAGATACTGCGGGTGGAGAATGTGGAGCAATGGCACGGATTTGGAGGGCAGAGCTGTGTGTGCCACGTGACCTGACCCACATCGGCTCAGCTAGCCTGCCTAGCCTCAGGACTTCATAGAATCATAGAAAAGTAGAGTTGGAAAGGGGCCTCACAAGGCCATCGAGTCCAACCCCCTGCTCAGTGCAGGAATCCAGGTCAAAGCATCCCTGACAGATGTCTGTCCAGCCGCACCTTGAATGCCTCCAGAGTGGGAGAGCCCACCACCTCCCTGGGTTGTTGGTTCCATTGTCTTATTGCTCTGACAGTCAGGAAATTTTTCCTGATGTTTAGGTGGAATCTGGGTTCCTGTAACTTGAGCCCATTGTTCCGTGTCCTGCAAACTGGGATGATCGAGAAGAGATCCTGGCCCTCCTCTGTGTGACAACCCTTCAAGTACTGGAAGAGTGCGATCATATCTCCCGTCAGTCTCCTCTTCTGAAGGCTAAACATGCCCAGTTCTTTCAGTCTCTCCTCATAGTGTCTTGTGGGGGACACTGTCCATTTGCGAGTGTGGAAGCAAGGATTAACTGCCAGTCTTCTATAAGCGGAATGGGGGTGCGCCATTTTGTCCTTTGCTCCAGTCAGCAAAATGTTTTGGGCCGGCCCTCCTAAACAGGAAGGCCTTTGCCGATTGGTGGAAGGCCATCAGAGAAAGGGCTAGACAGGCTTCCCTGAGCAGACAGTTCCCGGGCACAGCCACTGCAAAGGCCTTCTCCTGCATCCCTGCCAAATGGATTTTGGCTCCCAAAGATCTTACTACATGCACAGAATCCTGTTGGAGAATCCAGACCACTGCAGTGTACACTGCAGATTTCTGTGTGAGAAGATGGTGCAGTGTGCACCATATCCGGTTCTCTGTTACCACTTAAATCAGTGTTTTTCAAACTTTCTACCATCAAGGAACCCTTTCTACACTGACATTTCTGCCATGAATCATAGAATCATAGAAAAGTAGAGTTGGAAGGGGCCTACAAGGCCATCGAGTCCAACCCCCTGCTCAATGCAGGAATCTAGGTCAAAGCATCCCTGACAGATGGCTGTCCAGCTGCACCTTGAATGCCTCCAGAGTGGGAGAGCCCACAACCTCCCTAGGTAGTTGATTCCATTGTCTTATTGCTCTGACAGTCAGGAAATTTTTCCTGATGTTTAGGTGGAATCTAGGTTCCTGTAACTTGAGCCCATTATTCCGTGTCCTGCAAACTGGGATGATCGAGAAGAGATCTTTGCCCTCCTCTGTGTGACATCCCTTCAAATACTGGAAGAGTGCGATCATATCTCCCCTCAGTCTCCTCTTCTGAAGGCTAAACATGCCCAGTTCTTTCAGTCTCTCCTCATAGGGCCTTGTTTCCAGTCCCTTTATCATCTTTGTTGCCCTCCTCTGAACCCTCTCCAGTTTGTCTACATCCTTCTGAAAGTGTGGTGCCCAGAACTGGACGCAGTACTCAAGATGAGGCCTAACCAGTGCCGAGTAAAGGGGAATTATCACTTCCCGCGATTTGGAAGCTATACTTCTATTAATACAGCCCAAAATTGCATTTGCCTTCTTTGCAGCCACATCGCATTGCTGGCTCATATTCAGTTTGTGATCTACCACAATTCCAAGATCCTTCTCACTTGTAGTATTGTTGAGCCAAGTGTCCCCCATTCTGTAACTCTGCATTTGGTTTCCTCTCCCTAGGTGCAGCACTTGGCATTTATCCCTATTAAATTTCATTCTGTTGTTTTCGGCCCAGCGCTCCAGCCTATCGAGGTCACTTTGAATTTTGTTTCTGTCTTCCAGAGTATTAGCTGTTCCACCCAACTTTGTGTCATCTGCAAATTTGATAAGCATTCCCCGTACCTCCTGATCCAAGTCATTAATAAAAATGTTGAAGAGCACCGGGCCCAGGACCGAGCCCTGTGGTACCCCGCTCGTTACCTCTCCCCAGTTTGAGAAGGAACCATTGATAAGCACTCTTTGAGTCCGATTCTGTAGCCAGTTGTGGATCCACCTGATAGTTGTTCCATCTAGCCCACTCTTAGCTAGCTTACTAATCAGGATATCATGAGGCACTTTGTCGAAAGCTTTGCTGAAGTCCAGATATATAATGTCCACAGCATTCCCACAGTCCACAAGGGAGGTTACCCGATCAAAAAATGAGATCAGATTAGTCTGACAGGATTTGTTCTTGACAAATCCATGCTGGCTTCTAGTAATCACTGCATTGTTTTCAAGGTGCTTGCAGACTGACTTCTTTATAATCTGCTCAAAAATCTTCCCGGGGATTGATGTCAGACTGACTGGCCTATAGTTCCCAGGTTCCTCCTTCTTGCCCTTTTTGAAGATGGGAACAACATTTGCCCTCCTCCAGTCGTCTGGCACTTCACCTGTCCTCCATGATTTCTCAAAGATAATAGACAGTGGTTCTGAGAGTTCTTCTGCCAGTTCCTTTATTACTCTAGGATGCAGCTCATCAGGCCCTGGAGATTTAAACTCGTTCAGAGTAATCAGGTGCTCCTTGACCATTTGCCTATTAATCTCAAGCTGCAATCCTGCCCCTTCAGTCTGCACTTCAGGTTTGCCAGGGGGGTCATAGACCCTCTTTTGGGAGAAGACCGAGCCGAAGTAGGAATTGAACACTTCTGCCTTTTCTTTGTCTTCTGTTATCAATTTGCCATCCTCATTGCGTAGTTGAACCACCAGTTCTTTCTTCTGTCTTTTACTGTGCATGTATCTGAAGAAAGCTTTTTTGTTGCTTTTAGCATTCCTCGCTAACCTTAGCTCATTCTCAGCTTTAGCCTTCCTGACACTATTCCTGCAGTTCTGTGCTACCTGCCTGTACTCTTCACTTGTAGCCTGTCCTTCCTTCCACTTCCTATACGTGTCCTTTTTTGTTTTCAGGTCGTCTTTGAGTTTATTGTGAAGCCACATTGGCTTCTTCTGTTGCCCTCTGCCTTTTTTCCTTTTGGGAATTGTTTGCAATTGTGCCTTTAAAATTTCCTTTTTTAAAAACTCCCACCCCTCCTGGGCTCCCTTTCTCGTGAGAGTCACTTGCCATGGGATCTTACTAATCATTGTTCTGAGTTTGTTAAAATTGGCTTTCCTAAAATCCAGGGTACGTGTTTGGCTACACTCAGCTTTTGCTTCCGTTAGAATCAAGAACTCAAGTATAACATGGTCACTTTCCCCCAGAGTTCCCGAAACTGCCACTTTATCCACTAACTCGTCTCTGTTGGTTAGAATCAGGTCAAGGATAGCCGATCCTCTAGTTCCTTCCTCCACTTTCTGTAGGAGGAAGTTATCAGCAGCACAGCTCAGGAATTTCTTGGAGGGGCCATGTTTGGCTGAAAAAGTCTCCCAACAGATATCAGGGAAATTGAAGTCTCCCATTACTACCACATTGTGCCTCCTTGAAACACTGGCAATTTGTTTTTCAAAAGTTCCATCCTCGTCTTCTCCTTGATTGGGTGGTCGGTAGTAGACTCCAACCGCCATGTTCGTTTTATTCTTTGCCCCCTTTATTTTAACCCAGATGCTCTCAATGGGGCTGCCAAGCTCCTCTTCCTGTATCTCTGTGCAGAGATACGTATTTTTAACATACAGTGCAACTCCACCTCCCTTTCTGTTGCTTCTGTTCCTTTTGAACAAGTTATACCCTTCAATTGCTGTATTCCAGTCATGGGAGTCATCCCACCAGGTTTCAGTTATCCCTATCAAGTCGTACTTGCCCTCATGTATCAAGAGTTCAAGTTCGTCTTGTTTGTTGCCCATACTCTGGGCATTAGTATAAAGACATCTCTGCCACAGAACCCCTGAGTACTGAAAAGGATCCTAGGGAAAGTGTTCTAAGTGCTGAAAAGGATTCTGGGAAAGAAGCCCTTTCCCAGAATCCTTTTCAGCATTTAGGGTAGCCACTTGAACATTACCAAAAATGAGGAAATGCATCACTGAAAAAAAGAAAGAAAATAGATCACACAGATTTGCATGATATTTGCACATGCTAATTTATAGGTATAGGTGCACATTTAGAAATTGTTAATTTAACTTAAATAGAAATACAATACATATTGTAGCCAGTGTGGCGAAGTGGTTAGAGTGTTCGACTGGGACTCTGGAGATCCAGGTTCTAGTCCCCGCTCGGCCATGAAACTCACTGGGTGAATTTGGGCCAGTCACGGACACTCAGCCTAACCTACCTCACAGGGTTGTTGTGAGGATAAAGTGGATAGGAGGAGGATGATTATGTAAGCCGCCTTGGGTTCCTTCCAGGAAAAAAGGCGGGGTATAAATATAATAATAAATAAATAAAATAAACATATCCTAATAGTGGGAAAGTTTGTGACCAGGTGATCCAGTTTCTCAAACCCCTGATCTATAGTGAAAAGCTCGCCAAGAAATAAGCTAGAAATTGGAAGCACTGTGTGTTTTGAAAGGCTCTGCAACAAGGCCTGTGGCTTACGCTGGCTCGGCTTGCCTGAGTGTGGAAAGCTAAGCAGGGTCAGGCCTGGTTATTACTTGGATGGGAGGCCTCTAGTTTCCTGCATTGAGCAGGGGGTTGGACTTGATAGCCTTGTAGGCCCCTTCCAACTCCATGATCTATGAGATCTATGAAATGTAATAACTGGAGAGGCTGGCACAGGAGGAGAACAAAAACGTAGATAAGAAAGCAGGGACAGGCAGGGCTGAGGCTTTGAGGACAGCAGGGTATGCCAGGCAGCAGAAACTCATGGCAGAAATATACATTACAAAACATGGGATTGCCTCTGAAAATGGAATCCCATGAAAAGCTCCTTTCCCCATCCCCTGCCATATCTTTCCATCCCATAATGTGTAGTTCAGCTTCTCATGTCCTGGCATCATTATGCTGAAGGTTTTCCCACCCACATCGGAAACAGCCAAAGCTGTAGAGTGGGAGGGGGAGGATTTTTTTAGGGTGCAATCCTTTGCATGTTTAGACAGGGGGGAAAAGGCCTACAATTCCCAGCATGCCCCAGCCAGCATAGCTGGCTGGGGCATGCTGGGAATTGTAGGCCTTTTTTTCCTGTCTAAACATGCATAGGATTGCACCCTTAATGTCATAAAATAAATGTGGAATATAATGGCATTGGGAGATGAGTGATGTTGATCTATACATTATGGAGGGAATGTTGGAATCTGACACGGGTCTGCCATTTTCAGCAGCAGCCTTGTAGGTTTTTTTTAAATAACATTACATATATAGTGCTGTAGCCAGACAAGACAGGAACACTCAGCCTCATAGCAACATGCATCCACATTTGATGGAAGAGAAAGAGCAGTGACCTTTTTCCAGGGATGGGGACTCGGACTCGAGGACTCGACTCGTGAGAGTCGGACTGAGTCCCCCCTCTGACTCGACTCGGACTCGAGTCCCAATATTTTTAATGGGACTCGAGACTCGACTCTGTGCCAGAAGGAGTGGAGAGGAGCGTGATTGCCGGCGAAGAGCGCATGGAAGCAAGGTGTGCCGCTGCTCAGCCACTATGGACGGCTACCAGGAGTGCAGCCCCAACAGTGTGTCAAGATTTGTTTTGATTGATGTGTTGCGTACTTGGGAGAGGCAGAAGAAGGACCTGAGATTACTCTGTGTGGCTGCTCTGAGTGTGTTTCTGGTTCCAGCAAGTTCATCACCAGTGGAGCGGGTGTTCAGTGAGGGTGGAATTGTGATGAGACCTCACCGTTCCAGAATGGGGGCCAAACATTGAGAAAAAATCATGTTCCTCAAATGCAACATGGATAAGTTTTAGGAAGTACAGCAAGTTTATTTTTTAAAATCATTTTTCTAAAATGCAACCTTTCAGACATTTTGGGTTTGGCTGCCTCTGCCTGCCTGTCTGGGGTTCCCAGCCTCCTCTGCCTGCCTGGTCTCTTCTTGACCAGTTCAACAGTTGAATTGTCCAAGACAAAGGCCTCTGCCTGCCTGCTTTGGGGTTCCCTGCCTCCTCTGCCTGCCTGGTTATTTTGGGTTTTTCTGCCTGGTCTGTTCTTGCCAAAATCAGTTGCAGAGTTTTGAAATAAAAAGGCACACTTGTGCCTAGAATTTATTTAAACCACACATCTGAAGTAGCCTTATTTTGTTGGGAAAAAAACCCCATTGATTTTAATAGGGACTCATGGAGTCAGCTTTGGGAGTGACTCGTGACTCGTGAGTCACCATTTTGGACCAAGGACTCGGACTCGAGACTCGGGTCCAAAGACTCGTGACTCGACTCGTGACTCGAGACCAAGGACTCTTCAACATCCCTGCCTTTTTCCCCCCGAAGCCACAACAACCACTGCTATCTCTCTGCCATTTGGCTGCTATCTTCCTGTGTGCCGTCCAGTTCCCGCTAGCTTTTCTCCATGTGATTGTGTACCTGTACGACCGCAAGAGAAATTTCACTGCAGCACGATCCAGGCAACATCTGTAAACACTGAAAAAAGATCAGCTGCAGGTAAGGGAGGAAGGAGGCAGTTGTAGAACTGTCAACAAAACGATTTATTGTGCAATATTAGTTCCACCGGAATATTAGCCCAACTTCTTTGTTTTATGGAAGGTTTGTGGGGAGAGCATGTTTTTCATTACCCAGTACAAAACAAAAGCAAGGTTTTCAGAGAAGCCTTTTCTTCTGGGTCGTGTACATGCTGTTTGCAGTGCCTGGGAAATGTAACAGACCTGCAGCTGCAGCCGTTGACATCCTGATTCGTAAGATAAACTCCAAGAGAGAAAAAGCATCCTCCAAGTTCTCTGGCCAACTAAGTGTTCTTCATGCTGTTTCTTTAGCTGTTGAGAGTTACAACCTTCATCACATTCCATATTTTATGCTGGAAGAAGGTGCAATCAAAAAGATCCTTTTAGTCCACGTGTGATGGGAATGTGAAGTTGTACAGAACTGGAAGTCAGTGCCAGTTCCAGGTTTTGGAGGCAAGACCCACCTTCTGCTCATCCCTGTCACCACCCTCCAGTCACTTTCCTTTCCCTCTGGGCCCAATCTACACAACTGCCGAGAGAGAGAGAGAGAGAGAGAGAGAGAGAGAGAGAGAGAGAGAGAGAGAGGCAGGCAGGCAGGCAGGCAGGCAAATTGGAAAATGCTGTCACTGCTTGCATGCTCTGAGAGGGAAGGTGAACAGGCTGAGACAGCAAGGAAGAGGAACAGCAGGGCCAAGAGGCGCTTGGGATCCGCAGTGATCCCCTGCTGAGTGGTGGGCCTCAGCAGATGCCCAGTGATGCTGAGCCCTGGCGCCAGGCCTGTGGCTCATCGGCCATAACACACACACACACACACACACACACACTATCCCTCCCTTCAGATCTGGCTCACATTTCGTTGCATATTGAGGTCAATCGATAATATCTAAGTCATGTTTTAATATCTAAGTCAAGGTGTTTTTTTCCTTGATTGTGGGCTTCCTGAAAACATCTGGTCTGCCACTGTGAGAAACAGGTACGGTGGTCATGCGTCCTCTTTGACAGAGGGCCACCCTCTATTTTAAGGGCTGCCCCGTCCAAGTCCGGTTTAAAGGTAAAGAACCCTAAGAAGGGAAAGCAAGCGGGGGCCTTGAAGTTGCCCATCAGCCCTTAGCATCTGGACAGAAAACTGAGCAGGCAAGCACACAGCTTACCTGGTCGCTGTCTTCCCCGCCATGGTGACATGTACTGTATTTCTATTTAAACGATAATAATTATTTCTAAATTTGCATTTATATGTAACGCCTGAATCCAGTGATCAAACTTCTATAGACAGCATTGTGCATGGCTGTTGCAACCGTCCGTGACTGCCACGTAAAGTGCGAAGTATCTATCAGCCAGGAAGGTCACTGGGCGGCCTTCCTCAACTTTGTCTCTGAATTCAACATACTTCGCAGGCGGCTGTGAAGATAAAAATGGGATGACCTTACGTACACCAGGGATGTTGAAGAGTCCTTGGGCTCGAGTCACGAGTCGAGTCACGAGTCTTTGGACTCGAGTCTCGAGTCCGAGTCCGAGTCCTTGGTCCAAAATGGTGACTCACGAGTCCCGAGTCCTAAGTCACTCCCAAAACTGACTCCACGAGTCCCTATTAAAATCAATGGGGTTTTCCCCCAACAAAATAAGGCTGCTTCAGATGTGTGGCTTAAATAAATTCTAGGCACAAGTGTGCCTTTTTATTTCAAAACTCTGCAACTGATTTTGGCAAGAACAGACCAGGCAGACAAACCCAAAATAACCAGGCAGGCAGAGGAGGCAGGGAACCCCAAAGCAGGCAGGCAGAGGCCTTTGTCTTGGACAATTCAAACTGTGGAACTGGTTAAGAAGAGACCAGGCAGGCAGAGGAGGCTGGGAACCCCAAACAGGCAGGCAGAGGCAGCCAAAACCAAAATGTCTGACCCTAACCCCCCACAACAACACATCAATCAAAATAATCTCAACACATCTTGGGGCCTCTGATACTGTCCTAGTGCCGGCGCGACGCTCGTATGCGTCTCACGGTGTCGCGGGCTCCACTCCTCTGGCACAGCCAGGATGAAAGTCTGCTCGTCCCGAAGTCCAATTGGGACTAATCGAGTCCGAGGGGGTTCCGACTCACATCATCAGTCCGGTCTCCCACTACACTAAAACTTACCGAGGCGCAGGATGCAAATAAGCAAATACGTTATCATCAGCTCTCTCATAAGGTCGCTAAATCTGTGACCCATCACATGCAACACTTGTTTTGATTATTAGCTCTTGTTTTCTCCCCCACAAAGATTAGAATCAAAGAAGAGAGGTGGCGTTTGTGGTTCACCTCAAGAGCAAATGAATAGCTTTTTCACAGTTATGTTACTAAGTATGTTACTAAGGGCGCAATCCTATGTGTGTTTAGACAGAAAAAAGGCCTATAGCTCCCAGCATGCCCCAGCCAGCATGGCTGGCTGGGGCATGCTGGGAGCTGTAGGCCTTTTTTCTGTCTAAACGTCCTACTTTGTCCAATGGAGCTTGCTTAATCCCAGGTAAGTGAGCATAGGATTTTTGTTGTAACTGACCTGTTTCATTGGTTTAATGCAACTTAGTCATGATTAACTTTAGATGTCTCAGGGCCACAACACTTATATCAGTTTTCGTATCATTTTAATTTTGCATTTCCCACATCAGGAATAAGACTGTAAAACCTCCATTGGCTGTTACATAATTAAAAGTGACATTCTTCCGCTTTCTCTTACCACATTAAACTCATTCACAAATGCTTATAAGTAGTGCGAGAAACACTCAAAAGTGCTTTATTTTATTTATTTATGTGGAGGAAGGGGGGGCTGGCTGGCCCGCCACACCCCCACCCTTTCCTACTCCAAAGGAACCAAGACCCCCAGAGATCTCAAGGTACCAGATTGCCAGCCTCAGCTGTCTGCAATCCTACTTGGATCTCTGTTGAGGGACTCGCCTTTAATTCTGTAACCTGGATTTAGATACTGAAGCCACAGAGTACTACAAAACCCATGTGGGGTAAAACCAAGACAAGGTTTATTCTGGTAGCATTTTGCAACAAGATTAGGGAAATGAGAGAAGCACACAAAATAAAGAGAGAGACACGTTAGTACACAGTAAAGCTGCAAAGCAATAAAACCTGATTCCTTAAGATCTCTCAGGCACACACCTGTTACCTGAGGGTGTTCTCTTCAAGGGTTAAATCCAGCACAGCCTCGCTGCCCGAGGGAGATTACCACACCTACCTGAAGGTCCGAGATGGGTAAAACTCCCACAAGGCTTGCCTTTACTAGAGCCCTCAATCCAGCTAATTTCACCAGGCTTACCGCCATTACCACAGCCGGGTAGAACAAAGACCAAAACCCACGCTTTGGGAAATATACCTTTTTCCCCCTTCCCCTCCTCTGCTGCCTCTTAGCCAATCACCATGCACCTCACCTGGCCAGGCAGGGGGAAGGGGACTCATGGCTTGAACTATTTACATATGAAAGCCCTAGGCCAGCTTCCCCTGGCATCTAGGCGCCATTCATTCAAGAGGAACTATGCACACACACACCCCAGCCTTCACACATGAGGGGGTGTTGTGTGTGTGCATGCATGCAGGAACCCCCAAAGGCCCCTTTCTCCACACGCTAACTATGCACACCCCACCCAGCCGGTTCACACATGAGGTGAGTGTGTGTGTGTGTGTGTGTGTGTGTGTGAACCCCCAAAGGCTCTTTTCTTCACAATTTAATATATTCATTCACCGCCCACCAGCCAAAAGGCTCCCTGGGTGGTTTACAAAACAAAGCGACACTAAAACAAAGACATCAACAATAATAATATAAAAACACAGACATATTAAAATGTAACATGATAAAACCAAGCAGCCAAAATAAATTCAATCCAGAGGTGCAGTGGTGATAATAGAATGAATAAAATCAACCATTAAAAGGTGAGGCAAATAAAAAGGTCTTTTAGTTCCACATGTGGAAAAATAACACGGGAGAAAGTCAATTTTGGGCTCTCAGTGGATGTGCACTGACTGTGTCTATGTTTTGTAGATACACATGCTTTTTATTTGGTATAAACGTTTCCAAGAAGTGCATTACTTCTATTTATCACAAGGTCTCTTATTTGTCACCATATCGCCTATGAGTAGCACCCCATGGTCTCTCCACCGTGCTATGTTGCCACTCCGGAAAGATCCAGCTATTGCCATAGCTAATTATCGGGCTTTTTTGTGTTTTCTCTTAAGGGCAGCCCCACAGAACGCATTGCAGTCACTAAGCCATGATGCTACCAGGGCATGGAAAATGGGAACGGCAAAATTCTTCTCCTGATGGCGATTTTCTATACTGCTCCTTCGTCCCCAAAGACAATCCCAGGGCAGTATACATAAATCTATAAGAACAATATAAATATACCAGGGGTCCCTAACCTTTTCGGGTTGGTGGGCACTATTGGAATTTTGAGAGAGTGTTGTGGGCGCTCTCACAAAATGGCTGTCATGGAGGGCATGGCCTGTCAGAAAATACCCATTTCCCAGAAGGCAAGCTGGTGAGGCTCAGAGACAAGTAACTTGGCCAAGAAACTGACTACAAGGCAGAAGCGGGGTCTGAGCCCCAGATGCCAAATCACAGCTTTGCCCCATGTGGGACCCAGAAGTATTAGTGAATGAGAATAAAGATGGTTCTGGAAGCCAGCACTTCACTTTGCCGCATGCAAACTCCACTGCTAAATGTGTGTATTGTGTTTTGTTTTTTAATTTTAAAAAATCTAAAGGAAGTCAAATGTGGGAGGGGCATGGAGCCTGGCGGGTGAAACCCTGGAGAGCTGCTGCCAGTCAGTATAGATCAGTGTTCTCCAACCTTGGGTCCCCAGATGTTTTTGGCCTACAACTCCCAGCATGCCCCAGCCAGCATATGCTGGCTGGGGCATGCTGGGAGTTGTAGGCCAAAAACATCTGGGGACCCAAGGTTGGAGAACACTGGTATAGATGGACCCCTGGCCTGACTCAGTACCAAGCGGCTCCCGACGTTCCTAGCAGGAGTAGCCGAAAGGCATTTTGCTGCTTCTGGTTGAACAGCAAATTACACCATTACCTGGCAGTGGGGTGGGCTCTGAGCCAAGGCTGAGCAGAGTTATTTTGGCACCTGAGGCAGAACATCCCATTAGCGCGGCTCCCTGGCAGCTGAAAACGCAATAAGAATTGTGAAGGACTGCAATCTTGGCTCTCTGCCCTCTTGACACTGATTCTCGCAGGGCTTTGTCCCTTGGTCTACAGTACGCTGGATTTGAGCACTGAACCACAGATGAAAACACACCCGTGTGCGTAGAACCAGCATTTAATAAGGTAAACATTACATAAAAGGTGGGAAATGAGGGAAGGGGGAAAAGGTGGGGAGACACTTTGGTATACAGGGTGGCCGGTTGCCGGCCAGATGGGCGATTAATAAATGTAAATAATAAACAAATAAATAATACACGTAGAGCTACAAAACAACAAAACCAGTTCCTTTACTATATAAACACCCAGGCACTTACTCTTTGCCTGGAGGGTTGATCTTCTCAGGGCCTGCCTCAGCAAAAGCCCTACTCCGCACTCCTTCGCGTCCAGAACAACAACAAGACCCAAAAGCCACGGCTGGCAGTATCAATTCCCCCCCGCCCCTCCTTTCGGTAGCCCGGCTGCCCCTTGGCCAATCAGGATGAACTTCATCTGGGCTAGGCAGGGGAGGGGTGGCTCCTAGGTGTCAGAGGGGTGAACTCCTGACCATGACTAGAGTGCTTGGGGAACATCTGCATGCGGATACCTGGGAGACTCTGAGGCGGCCCAGAGCCATCAGAGAAAACTATGTACATTTGCATGAGGTTCCCAGCCTCTGGCTGGGATGACACTTGTTTACATGTGTGTGGTGGAGAAGGACACCAGAGACCCGGTCTGCTTTTCTTCACAAGAATAAGCGAAATCATTAACTGCTGCTCCTTTATGACACCCACAGTCAGGTGCCTGGCGGCGGTTGCCTCTCTCTGCCTAAGGGTAGGGCCGGCCCTACTCTTGCAGCACTCGACCCAGGACTATTGTGGGCTGTTATGGGGGGGTCTCCTGGCTGGAATTTCCTACAGGGCTCTCCTCTGGCCAGTCACAGGTGGCACAGCTGGAGAAAGTACTTGCCTGATCTGCAGGGCTCTCTGTCTGAGGTCCTTTTCGACTGGCACACTGACGGATGCAGAAGTGCACTCAGACTGGCTCCCTGGTTTTTCGGGGGCAATATGATCCCATCTAGGACATGGATTCCCACCTCCTCTAGATCAGGGGTGGGCAGACTTCAGGCTTGCAGGATCCACTTTGTTTTTTGGTTTATGTTATGTTATTTATTTATTTATTTTCTATACCGCCCTATAGCCGAAGCTCTCTGGGCGTTGTACAACAATTATTATATTTATATCCCACCTTTTTCCCAGTACTGGACTCATGGCGGCTTTACAACATTGAAACTTGTACAATTAAAACATATAAATAGAAATATACAAAAAAAAATTAGTTAAATCATCTATATTAAAATTATATAAAATACCAACATTAAAACAGTCATAACAATATAAACAACAGTGCTAATCCATCACATTCTCACAGGTCCAGACTATTCCCAAAGGCCTGTTGGAACAAAAAAGTTTTTGCCTGCCTCCAGAAACATAACTAGGAGGGTGCCATTCTAGCCTCCCTGGGAAGGGAATTCCAGAGCGTTGGGGCAGCCACCGAGAAGGCCCTCTGCCATGTTCTTGCCAGGCGTGCCTGATAATGGTGGCAGAACCAAGAGAAGGGCCTCCCCTGAAGATCTCAGGGTATGGGCAGGCTTATCCCAAGATCCAGCAACCGGAGCCGGGTGCACAGTGGTGTGGCAGAGGCAGGGCTCACCTGGATGCAATACCGGGACTTTTTTTTAATTATTAGCAGGGACGCTGACGTCATCTGCCACCCCCCTCAAAATTCCCTGTTCCCTCTGAGCTACTGGGGGAAAATGAATGTTCCCAGCAACAATATATTGTTCCTTGTTGTAATGCAAAGAATTTTGCAGTGGCTTGGTCTTTAATGGGCAATGAAGACCCCTTAGCGTTGTAAAAGACCCACTCCTGGTGGAGATAGAACTGGTGCACGATCAACGCAGCTGCATTTTTGGACTCTCCTTGGGGACATGGCTGTGGGGACTGTCATGTTGGGTGCCTGCATTTCAAAACTGATCACTACACCCCTGCAGGTGCAAAAGGCATACACTCAGAACTGAAGAGTTCTGAGCCCAGGAATTTGTTCTGAGTGCCGGAACTGACGGGCTCTCCCTGTCCTTCCACACAAAAATCCACCCCTAGTCACCATGAATGTTCTTCATTTCTGCAACATAAGTTAGGGCAAGTGGGGGGTGTGGGGAAGCCATTTTGTTGTCACCATTGTTAAATAATGAACAATGAATTAAATAATTGGGAGCCAGAAATCCCGCTGTTCTACTGCAGATCATCCAGAGATCTACCAGTAGGTCCAGACCTACCTTCTGCCCACCCCTGTTCGGGACGAGATGGGCCCATCCATCACAATGTTTTGCTGATCTCATCCTGTAAGGCAGGCCTAACTTACTGTACAGAAACCATTTTAGCTAGGGCTACATTATGCAATTATTTTTTTTAATATTTTATTTATTTTTCAAAACAAATTATAACACAGAAAATATATTTAGCAAAATACAAAATTATCACACAAATATAACATAATCAACATACAATAAATCATAAAGTGCTCCCCCCCACCCTCCAAGGGACCAATTAATATACTTCTATCCTCTTGATCAAATAAAGTCTAAATTCCAAAAATATAACATATCCTGACAAGGCATGTTACCCTTCCCCTTTATTAATACATAGTCTAGTAATTGATTCCATATCTCCATAAAATTATTCTTCTTTAGCAATCCTTTTTTGCATTTGATACTACTAGTTAGTTTATCATTTAGGGCTATGTCCCAAACTTCCTTATACCAGTCTGTTACATTATGCATTTTAGCTAGGGCTACATTTATCGGCATAATGAGGTGGAAGATGGAAAACAAGAGCAGTTTGCGCTAGTAAATATCCTGGTGTTGAAAGCAGCTGCTTCGGAATGGGGTTCCCTCCCCCCCCCCCCACTTATCAGCCAGGCATCTGCTGTTGTTGACTTTAGATGCAAACAGGATGAAGGTCCAGCTACTGTATATTCCCCAAAGATGTTTGCTCAGCTGCCAGTTGGGAGAGGGGATGGGTCATGGGTGGGTGGGTGGGTGGGTGGGTGGGGAGGATCAGAGCCTGCATATTAAAACAAAATAAGGGGGAGAGCTCTTTCCCAAGGGTGGTGCTAGGTACCAAAAAGCCCACAGGACAAAAATAAAAAATAGAAAAGCACAAATTTGCTAATTAACATCTGCTCTAAAGTGTGTGTGTGTGTGTGTGTGTGTGTGTGTGTGTGTGTGTGTTT
The DNA here is from genome assembly GCA_021292165.1 of Shinisaurus crocodilurus. Taxonomy (NCBI): domain Eukaryota; kingdom Metazoa; phylum Chordata; class Lepidosauria; order Squamata; family Shinisauridae; genus Shinisaurus; species Shinisaurus crocodilurus. The sequence goes on along the minus strand of CM037877.1, from coordinate 4,880,579 downwards.
AAAGGACCATGTCTCCTAAGGACCCCCCTATTTGTAAAAAGAAAAAAGAAAAAAAAAGGGATGTATGGACAAGGGAGAGGAGGGAATTTGATTTCAGGGGCGGGGGGGGAACCTCACCAGAAAGATTCAAGGGTGGGGGGCAGCAGGAAGTGAAGCAGGGGGATCAGCTGCAACAGAGCTCATCAGGGCCCCTGTGCCCTTATTTCAGCAAGTGCCCATGGACAGCAGGCCGGTGGGGCAGATGGCCTTCCAGAGATTCAGGGCTCCAAATGAAAGATTCGGGGCCCGAGCCCTAGTGGGGCTGCCCCGTAACACCGCCTCTGCTCTTGCCTCCTTCCCAGCACCACCAACTGAAAGATCTCTTCAGATGTCTTCCTCTTTCATCTGATGTAACCAGACCAGCTTTCCCCAACCCGCTGCCCTCGAGAGGTCTTGGACTACAGCTCCCATCATCCCCAGTCAGCATCACCATGGGCTGGCTGGAAGTGGTGGGAGTTGTAGTCCAACACAGCTGGATGGCACCAGGTTGGGAACATCTGAACCAGAACAGATAAACTGATGCTGAATGAGAGAGAATGCAGAATGTGATGCCACCAAGGCATTTCAGAGATGGGCTAAAGCAGCACTCCAGTAGTTTGACCCTTTTGGAGCTAATGATTTCTGGAAGTGGGCTTTGGCAAATGTAACATGGGAGATCTCTTAAGAGACTAGGAGCGGGCCACGGAATTGCACCCTTCCCTCCCATCCTTGTCAGTGTGAATTCCACCTCACACCTGTGTGTTCAGTGCAGCCTTTCCCCACTTGGGTGTCCTCTAGATAAATTGGCCTGCAACTCCCATGTGTTGGACTACAATTCCTAACTGGTGGGAGCTGTGGTCCAACACAGCTGGAGGGCACATCTGGAGGGACGTCTGAACCAGACTAATCACCACAAAGAGTCAGTGGGCCGGTTCACACAACCCAGGCTGCGGGTGGGGGAGGCACCACGGGGCCGCCCGTGGGGTCTGGCGGGGCGCCGCAGACGATCTGCGCCCCGTGCGCATGGGCGGACCCCGCAGTCCCCGCACTGCAGTGTGGGCCTCCCGGCGCTAGGGGGCGGGCCCCGGGATGCCCAGAGGGGCCCTTTGCCCCTACAGGCTGGAGCGGTGGCCGCTCTGTCTGCTCTGGGCTGCCGCCTGTGTGGGGACCCCGCAGGACGGCCGCCCGCTGTTCGCACGGCACGGTGACCACACGCGGTAGGGGCTTACTTTGCGTGCGTCCCGCCCGCGGCTGTCCCGCGGGGGCACCCCCGGTCGGCGTTCACACGACACGGGAACCGCGGGGGACTTGCAGTTCCCGTGTCGTGCAAACAAGCCCAGTGTGTGCTGTTGGAAGGGCCAGAGACGTGTAGCTGTTAAGAGTGTTGGACTAGGGCTAGCAAGACCCAGGTTCAAGTTCCTGTTCAGCCACAAGGCTCCTGGGGTGCCTCACTGGGCCGATCATTATGGGTGCTTCCCGACGGAGTGCTCCTAGCGCTATCCATCAGAAGGCATTGTGCGGCTATTCCATCGTTTCCTCTTTGATGGATGGACCCTTTGTGGAAATAAAAGAAAGGAAGTTGCGTTAGGAAAACACAGGAAGATGGCATCATCTGGACCCCCTGCAAAAATACATTTTCAGTGGCAACTCTGTGTTCTTTGTAACATGTAGTTCCACCTAGTGTCTGTGGTCCAAACTGGATGTGATGCAAAATGGGACCTTCTAATCCATGGTTTATAGCAGGCACTGAGAGGTGATTTTCATCAGGACCACAGCAGGAGAGGAAAGAGTTAAATCTCTCATCCCCACATACTGTGGTCCCAATGAAGAATGCCTGTGCTGTGATTGAATGCCCCCCCCCGCCGCACTTTTTTAAAGGGATGCGGTTTCTAATGATGAATTTAGTGTCACACACAGTTTAGCCCTGTGACCACATGGGACCAAGTCCAAAGTGCATCACTTACCGTATTTTCTGGTACATACCCTGGCCTGGGACATATTTTCCTAGCTGATACAGGCACTCACTTACCGTAAATATTTGGTGTGTGTTTCCAGCCTATAGATTTGTGTTGCTATAGACTCAGCACATGGCTTTACAGTGCAGTGCAGCTTTTAAGTTACAGAATGGTCAATTAATCGCCACAATTTTTATGCACCTTTCCAGCTCTGGTCTTAAGTTCTGATTTCTGGGCACGCATTTAAGGCACAGTCCTATGCATGTTTAGACAGAAAAAAGGCCTACAACTCCCAGCATGCCCCAGCCAGCTTGCATAGGATTGCGCCCTTAAGTTCTTAACTCATTTCATAACTCCCCACTCCCCCACCACAAACTTATATTATTATTATTATTATTTTTGCTGTGAAAAGCTCTTGGTTGTGCTTTTTTCACCGCGCCCACCAGCACCACCACTGTGCCGCCAACCAAGGGTAACTTTCAGACAAGTTGTAGCCTTTCAAAAAAAATACTTAAGAGGTCATGGGAATGTATCTTTAAAGTTGTTCTAAAGGCTTATTATCCATGGATATCACAGCCTTCAGCAGTCTGAAGGGAAGACTTTGTAAGCATTTTTAGAGGCATTCAAAAATCCCCCCCACTTCTCCCACCCCCCCAAATATACACGCTGAAAAAACTCTTGCGCAGCATCAAATGGGGCTGGGCCTTCGCTCACCAGATCCCTACATCACCGTGGTACGATCCTTTTTTAAATAAAGAAATAATAATAGTAATAAAGAACTCACGCTAAGCAGACTGTTTTGAGGGGGAGAGAGAAGGGGTGAGAGATGCTGTATTTGGACCAATTACACACAATGTAATTATTGTAGAACGAGCTATCAAGAACATCGCAGGGTGAGCCTGGGAGGACAAAAATGCCATAACCAAGGAAAGGGGGCAGCAATCTCCCGCTACAGCCTCCACAACAAGTGGGAGGGTGCTACTGCACCCACCGGTCTGGACTCAACACAGGCTGCGTGTCTATCCAGGCAGCTATGAAATCTATTCATATCCAATCCACACTTCCATGTAAATCAATCTTCGACTTTATTGAAAACACAACTAGAACAGCAAGCGACTAATGAATGCAGAGGATCAAATATTTTAACTGGAGGAGGAATTGGAAGCTGAGATAAAAGAAATGGGATGAATGAGGTGGAAAGACAATGCAAGGTCAGGCCTTTCCAGGTAGGGTGGCCACTTACGAATCACCAAAAAGAAAGAGGACAATAATTTGCATAAGATTTGCTTCTATTGATTTATAAGTATCGATGCAAATTTAGAAAGTATTATTATAGTTTAAATAGACATACAGGCAGTCCCCGAGTTAAGAACGCCCGACTTACAGACAACCCATACTTAAGAACGGACTTCTGGGTTCCCTGGCACTATGTTGTTTATGTAGAGTACATAGCATAGTAAACTACGTAATTTATGTAATTTACACAATTTGCATAAATGCCGATTTTAACGTATAGAACACTATGCTGTTCCAACTTACATACAAATTTGACTTAAAGACATTCTTAAGGATGGAGCTCGTTCGTAACCTGGGGACTGCCTGTACTGTATATCTCACCATAGTATGGAAGACTGTGACCAGGTGACCTGTGTGCCTGCCAGTTCAGTCTGTTGTTCAGGTGCTAACTGTGGCTGGGCAACTTCAAGGCCCCTTTGTTCTCCCTCTTAGGGTTCTTTATCTTTAAACTGGAATTGGGAAGAACAGCCCTTCAAACAGAGGATCCCTTCAAACAGAGGACAGTCCTCTGGCAGCCCCTCTGTAAAAGAGGACACATGGCCACTCTACGTTCCAGGCTGCAACCCAGGACAGCAGCAGAGAACCAGGCCACAGGGAGGCTTATTCCCACTGAAGAATAAAACTGGTTTTAACTGGACTAAAGGTTCTCCAGAGGAATAACTGAACAATGCATGGTAGCAGATAATAAAGCCTGATCAGTTGCTGACAGATCTATACCAGGAAGACTAAAGCAGGTCCAAATGCAAAATATAGGGAGAAATATAACAAATAACCCAGTGCCCAGTTGGGACAGAACACACATGTCCTATGGGCTTCCCACAGGCAGCTGGTTGGCCATTATGTGACCAGAACGCTGGACTAGATAGGCCTCTGGTCTGAACCATGAGGGCTCTTCTTATGTTCTTAAGACCAACCGGAGAAGTAATGACAAGATTTCAGAGTGAGTTACAGCAGGAGCCTCTGCGGTAAGGAGGTCACTGATGAGCACACGTCCAGTGATAAGCGCTTTTGCCATGGATCCTGTTTACAGTTTTCTCAGGGTAATTCATGCACTCTAAGCTTTGCCCAACAAAGAGTTCTCAACCAGTTGGGGTGGTTTGTAGGAGCAGAAATGGGCCACAGGCTTCTGTGCCTTAGGGTGGCCATGTGTCCTCTTTTACAAAGGACAGTCCTCTGTTTGAAGGGCTGTCCAGTCCAAGTCCATTATAAAGATAAAGGACCATCCAAAGGAATAGATGGGCCTTGAAGTTGCCCATCAACAACACACAATGGTGAGGTGTACTGTCTTTCTATTTACATTATAATAATAATGTCGGTAGAATCATTAAATCATAGAATTAAAAAAAATCCCCTGTGCATGGCAATTAAGCTTAGAAAAAAACCTTCCATTATCATTGGAAAACGATTGGGTTCCCAAGCCTTTCAAGTGCCTAGCAACACCTCGGATTCTAGATACCCTCCTGACAACCACAGTCTGAGGGGCCACAGCTCAGCGGTAGAGCGCCTGCTTGGCATGCAGAAGCTCCCAGATTTGATCCCCAGCATCTCCAGGTAGGGCTGGGGGGAAAAACCTGCTTGAGACCCTAAAGAGCTGCTGCCCGTCAGTGTCAACAATACTGGGCTAGATGGACCATTCAGTATAAGGCAGCTTCCTATGTTCCTAATGTAATCTCCCTGACCTGTTTTCCTCCAGCCTGAGGTCTCCTCACTCAGCAAGAGCCCTGTCTTGCTCCTTGCACTGCTGCAGAATTACAGTGGAAGCTGGTGACTTCAATGTCCGTGGGGGTGGCGTATTTATTTATTTATTTTATTTAATACATTTTTATATACCGCCCAATTGCCGAAGCTCTCTGGGCAGTTTACAACAGTTAAAACCATAAAATACAATATAGTATAACTATAAAATTTAAAACCACAGATTAAAAACAAACAGCAGAGCTAGCAGCAGTTCAAATTACAGTAACAGAGTTAAAAACTACAAGATAAAAATGATTAAGATGATTAAAATGATTAAAATGCCTGGGAGAATAGAAAGGTCTTCACCTGGCGCCGAAAAGAGTATAATGTAGGCGCCAGGCGAGCCTCTTTGGGGAGCTCATTCCACAACTGGGGTGCCACAGCAGAAAAGGCCCTCCTCCTGGTAGCCACCTGCCTCACTTCCTTCGGCAGGGGCTCTCGAAGAAGGACCGCTGACAAAGATGTTAGTGTCCGGGCAGGTACATATTTCACATCGACAGTGAAATCCAGCATCGTTTGAGCTCCGCAAGTGCCGCGTTTTCTCGAATGAAACATAGAGTGTTCGAGGATCAGGATATTTGTAAGAAGACCAAAACACTGGTTTATGAAGCCATTGTATTACCAATGTTATTGTATGCCTGCGAAACATGGACTATCTATAAATGTCACTTCCACCTCCTTGAAAGATTTCATCAACGTTGCCCCCGGAAAATCCTGCAAATTACTTGGGAAGATAGGCGAACAAATGTCAGTGTACTGGAAGAAGCAAAGACTACTAGCATTGAAAAAATGATCCTTCAACGCCAACTTCAGTGGACCGGTCATGTTGTTTGAATGTCTGACTGCCGTCTCCCAAAGCAGTTACTTTATTCCCAACTCAAGGATGGAAAGCGGAATATCGGTGGTCAATATAAGAGGTTTAAAGATGTTCATAAGGCTAATCTAAAAAAAATGCAATATAAACATCAAAAACTGGGAAGCTCTGGCCCATGAACGATCTAACTGGAGGTTGGCCTTTCACAAAGGTTCTATGGACTTTGAAGAAGCCTGAGTGCAAGGTGAAAGGGTGAAAGGGAGAAACGTGCTAAGCGAAAAGCACATCAAATGAATCCTTTACAGGACCCTCTTCCATCTGGTAACCTGTGTCCTCACTGTGGGAAGCTGTGTGGATCTAGAATTGGCCTCCACAGTCACTTACAGACCCATTATTAGAGTCTACACAATTTTCTTTAGAATTTCCTCCTTTTAAAAATTCCTTTTTGTAAATTTTTATCCTGGAAGACAATCTTACTCGGCCAGGAGTGATTGCCTGATGATGATGACAATGACATATGGGAGGAGAGATGATCCTTCAGATACCCTGGCCCCAAGCTGTTTAGGGCTTTGAATGTTAGTACCAGCACTTTGAATTGGGCCCGGAAACAGATTGGCAGCCAGTGCAGATGAGAAACCACTGGCATAATATGTGAACATATGTTCACATAATATGTGAACTTATGTTCACATATCCACTCTGGGCTGTAGTCTGAACTTTAAAGGAGCTCTCCATGGTTCTGAACCCTGCCCCCCCTCATAGGTTTGGCACCACGGATCACTCCTTTAAAGTTCAGACTGAAACCTGGAGTGGATGCACCGCCCCACTGACATTGGAGCCATCAGGCCTCCACTGCGGCAGAATTCTCATCTCAGATACAGACTCCCAGCAACCACTTATTGACATACAGAAATTGCCTTGCCCCTCCTTGGTATGTGCCCAGTCGGTGCCACCTGGCTTCCAGCCTTAGGAAATCTTGCTGAAGGGTTGTTTGACCTTATCCCTGACAATCACTACCTTGAATCTTCCGAACAAATTTCAATTTTTATTTGTACATCCATTTGCTGCATGGCTTTTGTTGCATTGGCAGCAGATCAAATGTTTTCCTTTCTCTGAGGGCGTATAACTAGATGTGGGGGGGGGGGTGGACCATGTGGTTCTCATGGCCCTCCCCGTCCCCTGCCCCTATCCTGTGTCTCCTTGGTAGCACCTACTGAAAGAGGTGCATCATACAACATCATAAGCATGCTCAGTGTTTCTCCAATCAGGAGTGATTGGATTGGAATGGAGGGTTCTGTGGCTGGTTGCTGAGTTTGATGATGTTTTAGATTTAAGGTGCAATTCTATGCATGTTTAGACAGAAAAAGGTCCTATAACTCCCAGCATGCCCCAGCCAGCCATGCTGGGAGTAGGGTGTAGGAAAAGAGTAGGATATTTTTCTGTCTAAAACATGCATAGGTTTGCGCCCTTAATAGATTTTTTTATCCGAGCCTTCAAATAAAACATGCCAGGGCAACTTATATAATTTTTTTTTTAAAATACCACAGATATGGATAAAAAATTGCAGGTAATAGCAGCAGAAAAACCAATATTGCATAGGGGCAAAAGTTACTTAAAAGCCCAGGGAAATGAACATGTCTTCATTTGTTATTCAAAGGGTGAAAATACAGGGGCAAGGTACGGTATATTGCACCTGAGAAACAGAGTCGCCCACTTATACATTACCCAAAAAAAAAAAAAAGTTCCATGTGCTAATTTATAGGTATAAGTGCAAATGTAGAAATAATTGCTATCATCTAAGTAAAAATACAATATTTCTGACCATAGTGGGGAAGACTATGACCAGGTGACCTGTGCACCTCGCTCAGTCTGTTGTCCAGATGCTCACTCTAAATCAGGACTCTCCAACCTTGGGTCCCCAGATGTTGCTGGACTACAGCTCCCAGAATCCCTTGCCATTTGCCATGCTGGCTGGGTATGCTGGGAGCTGTAGGCCAGCAACATCTTGGGACCCAAGGTTGGAGAGCCCTGCTCTAGATGGACAGCGTGAAGATCCCCGCTCTCCTTTCATAGGGTTCTTCATCTTTAAACCAGATTTGGACCGGACAGCTCTTCAATAGAGGGCTGTCCTCTGTAAAATTTGGCAGCTGAATCAAAATAAATACCCTCAGCATGGTGAAATATTAGATCTCTTGTGTTAAGACATTCCACTTTAATTTTACAACCCCAAGTCATGGGAGTGGCCCTTCAAAATACTGATAACAATGGGAGCTTTTGTTCCCATTCTGGCTCTTTGAATTCTAAAAAGCGCCTTGTTCCGTTCTGCAGGTACAAAGAAATCGGGGGCCTTGAAGGAGGCTTGCAGGAGTAAATGTGAGAAGAAAAGGTTGCCGTATAATTCCCAAGACGTCAGCATAAAACCATTAATGCACATGGGAATTAACATTCTTCAGTAATATGATTAAGGAAGGCCGCATGATTATCGAGTAATAACTTTGCTGCTGGCAGGCTGTGTGTGAGAGAGAGCTGTAATAAGCTGAGACTGCGGGGAAAAGTAAAATTTATCTTAAGGTTGCTCTGTTTCCATTGGTAACTGCTGCTAACCCCAGAAACAAAAATGGTTGTGGATGAATTGCTTCTAAGGCAGCCTTCCCCAACCCGGTGCCCACCAGAGGTGCTGGACTACAATTCCCAATGTGCCCCAGCTATTCTGGGGCATGTTGGGAATTGTAGTCCAACTCCTCTAGAGGGTACCAGGTTGAGGAAGGCTGTAATGGTACTTGACAGCAGGCTACTTGGGGTGGGGATCCGAGGCCTTGACAAAACTTCCCCATGTGCAATTCCTTCTTGAAGGAGCCCTCTGGAAATGGTGCAGCCAGGGTCGGACCTCAGGATTGAAGTCTAGGACCTCACAGCCCTGGGGACCACCAAGTGGCCACCCAGAGAGCAGCAGGTGATGGGGGCGGTGGCAAAGAGGCCAGGTTTGAATATGAGCCAGCAATGCGATGTGGCTGCAAAGAAGGCAAATGCTATTTTGGGCTGCATTCATAGAAGTATAGCTTCCAAATTGCGGGAAGTGATAATTCCCCTCTACTCAGCACTGGTTAGGCCTCATCTTGAGTACTGCATCCAGTTCTGGGCACCACACTTTAAGAAGGATGTAGACAAACTGGAGAGGGTTCAGAGGAGGGCAACAAGGATGATAAAGGGACTGGAAACAAGGCCCTATGAGGAGAGACTGAAAGAACTGGGCATGTTTAGCCTTCAGAAGAGGAGACTGAGGGGAGATATGCTAGCACTCTACCAGTACTTAAAGGGTTGTCACACAGAGGAGGGCCAGGATCTCTTCTCCATCATCCCAGTTTGCAGGACACGGAATAATGGGCTCAAGTTACAGGAACCTAGACTCCACCTAAACATCAGGAAAAATTTCCTGACTGTCAGAGCAATAAGACAATGGAACCAACTACCTAGGGAGGTGGTGAGCAATCCCACTCTGGAGGTATTCAAGGTGTGGCTGGACAGCCATCTGTCAGGGATGCTTTGACCTGGATTCCTGCATTGAGCAGGGGGTTGGACTCGATCGCCTGTAGGCCCCTTCCAACTCTACTTTTCTATGATTCTATGATCTATGATTCTCCCTAGTCCCAGTCCAACACTCTCACCACTACGCCACATTGGCTCTCTGTATGTGGAATGGGAGGGGGTGCTATTTTACCCTTTGCCCCAGGCAGAAAAATGTCTTGGGCTGGTCCTAACCTCGCTGCAGCCGTTTGCCTGGCACAGAATGAAATGCACTGAGCCAAACTAGACGTTATGACTAATGGATGCCATTGAGAACTGCAGCCCTTCACCTTCACCCTGCATCTCCTCAGTGAGGTCTTGTTAGGTCTCTAAGTTGCCACAAGACCCTTTGTTTTTTTGTTGTTGCTGCAATAGAGCAGAATGGCTGACCTCTGGAAACCTATGCATAACATAACATTGTGCTCTGAATTTCCCCATCCCATTTCATTAAATAATCACAACAATGTTACATCATGTGCCCACTTTAACCAGCCCTTGGCAAAAGAACGGTGTCCTTTGTAATGTCTGGTTGGATTCCTGAGCTTCAGTGGGATTTAAGTGCACTGCCGCCATGGAATAGTCACCTTTCCACAGAGACAAAGTAAACTAATGGGATCACGGGCACCCTTATCTTGTTTCTCGGGATGATCTCTCCCTCAGTGCATTGTTGACTGCACTTTGCTATCTCTTCTCTCCTGCATCGCACTCTACCTTTTCCTGTGGCAGCCTGGTTTTGCCTTTGAGTCATATTGCTACACACTGAACACAACCCAGAAAATGGCTAATCTTGATCTCAGGGCCAATGCGGTGAGTTTATATGGTTAAAGAGGGTTGAAAGGGTTGTGGATTCTATTTCCCTTTCTTTCAGATCCTCTTAGCTCTCTTAGAGGGTCGGGTTGGGGAACGGGAGAGGAAAATAAGCTCCAGAATGATCAAACGGACTTTTGCACAAACCAACCTCCAAACGTGGAGTTCATTCAGATATTGGGGGAGGCGCAATCCTATGCAAGCTTAGACAGAAAAAAGGCCTCCTGGCCTGCCCCGGCCAGCTCTGCGATCACACCGCTGGGTGGGCGGGGGTAGGCACTGCTGCGTGGCAGTTCCCTGAGTGGGGCTTGGGAATGTGGCACGAGGCGGGGAAGCTGATGACGGCCGCCCGCACCCGGGTTCGGATGACATGGCAAGCCACGGAGGGTCAAGCAAACCCTACAACAAGCCATGGCTACTTGGGATGGCTTCGTAGCCACCCCAAAGCCACCCCGCGCTTTGCTGGCTGGGTTCAGATGACAAAGCCACCATGGCTTCAAAACCACAGTGGCTTAGCCTGTTGTGCGAACCCAGTCGCTATGTAGCCGCAAATCGGGGATTTGCCTCTGGACATTCATCACTCCACTAGGAACCACAGTCCACATTGGCTCCCTGGCGAGTGTACCTGCATGATACAGGTTCGCACATGTGTTGCTTCATTCACACATCATTTCTCCTTTTCAGTACTGGTTTATCTGGGATCAGATGGACTTTCGGGTATAACCTGAACCTAGCCATATACAGTACACAGTACGATAAATTTTATGTTTTTAGGCATATACCTATCAATGTAGTCTGAGAAGCACTCTGCAGCTTCTCTCTTAAATGTAAGGAGACAAAGAGGCTTGTGGCAACTTAAAGGGGAACACATTTATTATGGCATTCGCTTTTGTGGATAGAGACCACTTCATTAAAGCTTCTTCTCACAGCATCCCTGGCACAAAACATGTCACTCCGGGTGGCCTCTAATCACAAAAATTAGCCGATTTAGCTAACTTGGCTCCAAGAACAGCAGCCGCTTCCCTCATTAACACCTCATTAGCATTCACCATTATTGTGAAGAGAGCACTGCAGGGCAGTTGTGCTTCTAGAGGGGCCTCAAACACTTGTTGTTTTAAAAACACAGTGCTAGGGGTACAGTCCTATGCATGTTTAGATGGGAAGAAGTCCTACAACTCCCAGCATGCCCCAGTCAGCTTGGCTGGCTGGGGCAAGCTGGGAATTGTAGGACTTCTTTCTGTCTAGACATGCTTAGGTTTGTACCCTAAGGCTTCCTGTAATCCTATGCACACTGACAGAGGAGCAAGTACGATGATGATGATGATGATGATGATGTGATGATGATGATGATGATGATTGATGATGATGATTATGATGATTATATTTATATCCCACAGGCCTGTAGGCTCACGCTGGCTCAGCTTGTCTGAGCGTGGAAAGCTAAGCAGGGTCAGGCCTGGTTATTACTTGGATGGGAGACCCCCTCCTCTAGTTTCCTGCATTGAGCAGGGGGTTGGACTCGATGGCCTTGTAGGCTCCTTCCAACTCTATGATCTATGAATCCCGCCTTTCTTCCTACAAGGCACCCAAGGCAGCTTACATAATCCTCCTGCTCCTCTCCATTTTATCCTCACAACAACCCTGTGAGGTAGGTTAGGCTGAGAGTCAGTGACTGGCCCAAAGTCACCCAGTGAGCTTCATGGCTGAGTGGGGACTAGAACCCGGATCTCCCGAGTCCCAGTCCAACACTCTAACCACTATGCCCCACTGGCTAGATTGAACTAAATAGGTCTTACTTCTGAGTAGGAATGCTGATAGGATTTATGCTGTTGGGCTGCAATCCTATGCAGGCTTAGGATTTGAATTCAGCAGCACTTACTTCTGAGTAGACAGGTACAGGATGGTACTGTAAGAAGTCTTTTGGCTCAAAGCTTTTTGTTTATTCATTCCTTGCATTCATATCACACCTTTATTCCTCCAAGGAGTCCAAGGCATTGTACCTGATCCTCCTCTTCTCCATTTTATCCTTACAACTCTCCTGTGGGGTAGGTTAGGCTGAGAGTCAGTGACTGGCGCAAAATCACCCAGTGAGCTTCATGGCCGAGCGGGGACTAGAACCCGGATCTCCGGAGTCCCAGTCCAACACTCTAACCACTACACCACGCTGGCTCTCCAGCAACTCCTGCATGGAACATTGGAAAGAACAGCCACCATTTATCCGCCATGTTAATGCTGACTGGGGGGGGGAAGTGTGGGAACGGGCTCCTCCATTCATATAAGGAGGCAGGATTTCCACCAACTCCCACCTCCATCTGCAGACCCCCACATTCCCGAGAGTCCCCCAATTCCCAAGGGGTTGCAGGGGACTGCAGAGGGTAGGGGAAAGAAAGAAGGCAGAAAAGCCCTAAGTATTCCATGAATGTGAAAGCTGTTCTGTTCACGAAGGGAAAAGTAAGGATCCAAGCCATGTGGGGTGGGTATGCGAAGTGAAAATAAACCGTGAAGGCAAACAGAAAAGAAGAAGAGATGGCTATAACAGTGTTTCAGGATTTGAGTCAGTAAACACTGGTTACTTCTGCTTGCAAAACCTCCCCAGGTTTGACAGATGAAAATAGTTACTATTATTCATGTTAAGTAAACAAATGGCTTCATAATGTGGCAGTGAGGGAACCAGATATTCCTTCATTAGGGTCTGGTGAGTTGCCAAACAACATTTTTTAAAAAATTAAGCCTCAGAATATACATCTCACCACATTCCAGAAAATGCATTTCCATATTTAGGTGTCGAAAATTAGCTTGGGATCTCATCCTTTTTTCCTGGTAGTGCTCCTCTGGTTTTGACAGCTGCATGCAGCACTGCTTGGCTGATGTTGAACAGGGGAAGCCTTATGGTAAGTTGCCAGAACAGAAGTTGCCTGGGAAAAACTTCCTCTGAGCAATTTTGAGAAAGAGCAGAAGAATATACATCAGTCAATCAATTGACAGCTACAGCCTTCATTGGCATGGCGATGCACTGATGGGCCAAAGAGCACCTGTTGGATTTCTGCCTGTCCACATGGCTGTTAAAAGGCGCTGGGGCCTTGCCAGAAAGGTGCTACAAGCAACCTTTAAATAAGCACTGGTTTACCGGCGCACATCTTCTGGTTCCCCAGTTACTAAAAACTGGTTCATAATTTCATAACACCAGCCTTCCTGAACCTGGCGCCCTCCAGATGCTTTGGACTACAGCTCCCATCACCCCCAGCCATTGGCCATCCTGGCTGGGGCTGCTGGGAGCTGTAATCCAAAACATCTGGAGGGCGCCAGTTTGCGGAAGGCTGCACTAGCACAGCTGGCAAGTGATCCGGTTGCCGAAAATCTTACTGCACCAGCTGAAAAAGTTGCAAATACAAGGTCAGCTCTAGTGCTTCCTACAAATGAATGCATCTCTGTAGCCATAGCAAGAAAATAGGCAGTGAAAGTATCAAACAGTTGAGAGTGGTTGCTTTTATGACATAATAACCACACACTCGAAACTTAAACTGATTTAGGGTGCAATTCTACCAGTGTTTAGGCCCGTGTTCTCCAACCTTGGGTCCCCAGATGTTTTTGGCCTACAACTCCCAGCATGCCCCAGCCAGGCTACGCTGGCTGGGGCATGCTGGGAGTTGTAGGCCAAAAACATCTGGGGACCCAAGGTTGGAGAACACTGGTTTAGGCAGAAAGAAGTCCTACAACTCCCAGCATTCGTCAGCCAGCCATGCTGCTGTCGGAAACAATACAATACAATCACGGATACAATCGCGTCCTTAGACAATCATCCCTTATCCCCTTGGCAACTGTCGTTTTGTGGAGGGGGCTTAGAGGATCTCAGTCCCACAACCAAACTACAATTCCCAGGATTCTCTGGGAGAAGGCATGAAAGCGATAACTGGTACAGTATAAAGCTGCTATATGTTTGAAGACCTACATCTATCCTTTGTAATCCTATATTTAACAGCGTGGGATGGAAGCTTAGCTGAGGAAGAACGGGAGGCTGCCCCCCACCCCAAAACACGAATGCAAATAAGATATTTTCTTTTCCACGCGTTTTTGACTGTGATTCAAGGTTTGGAATGGAGATCTTTACTGTCTTTGCTTAAACAGGGTCTTATGAGCGACCAAGTGCCAGGGGCTGTTGCTATGGTAAAGGGGGATTTACATGGTTTCAATAGCTGTGCTTTAAAACTTGCCCGAAATGAATGGACCTCCCTCTACGTGGAGATGGAGGGGTGGGTGGGAGAACCCTTTAACCATGTCCTAGGCAGTATTGCATATTATTGCTGTGCCTTGGCCCTTGGATACGAATTAAAAACTTCAACTTCCTCCCCTTCAACAGTGTGACCATAAAACTGTAATTTTACTAGGGAAATTTCACTAGGGAAACTTATCTCAATCTCCCTTCTCCCTGGTTACCCCTCCTCTTCCCCCCCCCCCCGTCTTTGCTGTGGATGAGATTTAAAGATCTAACTGCAACCCCGTTCCTCCATGTAGCTAATGCTTTATGTTTTAGTCTGTACTGGTTCCATTCATGTTTTTCTTTTTCTTTTTTGCATTTCTCCTTCCCTTGAAAGTAGGTTGAAAGATGGCAAGGGCAGTGTGAGGAAGAAAGACTACTGAAGGTGGGGGGGGGACCCCCCCACACACGCGCAGCCTTAAAAATGTGCCTTTCATTATTAAAAACATGATTTTCGTGTTTGTTATTGGAGCAAACAGCTCCACGGATCCAGCACCGTTGTGCTGTGAAGAGGAACCACAAACATATTGTGAAGGACTTATACCAGTCCTTTCCCTCGAAGGAGAGAGAGAGGAAAGGTGCACACTCTACCCTGTCCCCCTCCAACTTACAGCCTGGGCCAAGGCACAGGATTTAGCACTGAACCAAAGAGACACAAACCACACCCTGTCAGGGTTAAACAAAAGATTTAAAAGAATAGGAAGGGAGAAAGGAAGGGAGGAAAAAAGAAATACACGCGGTATAAGGATCTAACAGCGGACTAGTTTGGTACACACAATCGGAGGGAAGCAAACAACAAAGCTATCTCACCACAGCTAGTCACCCAAGCCAGGGGCCCATTTCTCCTATGGGGACTTACTCACGCAGAAGTAAAAAAGACACCGCTCTCTTCCTGGCAGTCCTATAACCCCACCCCCCAGCTCATGGTCTGATCTTTTCAGCCAATCATAAACCAATCTTTCATCTCTGGTGCCATCTCTGACCAGAACATCACTGGACAGGTTCTCAGCTGTAAATTGTTCAGGCAATCGAGCCTAACTCTGCAGCACAGGGTGGCTATTTTACAAGATAAAAGGTGAGACACCTGGTGCCAGGGAGAATCTTCTCTGAGGGGGCCCTGCCACGACAAGGTCCCTTACACTTTAGGACCAGGCGCATAAACCCTTCTCAGGCTAAGCACCAACACTTAAAACACCTGAGGGGAGGGTCAAATGAGACCTTTCCCCTACCAATGAGGGAAAAGATTAATACAGGTTATTAAGGATCTATTTTAAAATTATGATACTGTGGGTACAAAGGTGTGTGTGTGTGTGTAGATTTAAAAGTAATGCAGGTTAATAACGCCAAGCTGACACGTAGGATTTGGGTAGCAAACAAAATAAAAATAAGTTTATTTTAATTCTCAAAATCTTAGTTCCAGAAAATAACTTTAAACCTGCCTACCCCAAACACTTTGTAATTAACCTAAGTCCCTATAACTCTAAATACTTTCACTCCTCAGACAAGCACTGATTTCTCTCATAAAACTCACTGGGTGACTTTGGGCCAGTCACTGACTCTCAGCATAACCTACCTCACAGGGTTGTTGTGAGGATAAAATGGAGAGGAGGATTATGTAAGCCACCTTGGGTTCCTTGCAGGAAAAATGGCGGGGTATAAATAGAATAAATAAATAAATAAATAAATAAATAAAATAAAACTCCTGACAGACAAGACACGAATAACTAACCAACTAACCTAACTCCCCAACTCTCCCCACACTCCAAACACACTGCTAACCCACTCCCATAACACACTAACTAACTCAGTGCTTCTCAATTATTTTCTGTCATGCCCCCCCTAGGAAGAAGAAAACATTTCGCGCCCCCCGCGCGACTGTAAATAGTATCATTTGTCTATAAAATTGTTATAAGTACACCTCTGCATAACACTGTATCCTTATTAACGTATAAGAGAATAAAAAAAGAAAGAAATGTGGATCAATTTACAACAGCTTTATTAACTGTAGCAGAAAAGATTTAAAGGAGCACAGGATTTAAAGGAACACAATATTAAAAAAAACTTTTAACTGAGGTCAAACGAGCCCCCCTTTACGGAGCCTCGCGCCCCCCCTGGGGGCCCGCCCCACTATTTGAGAAGCACTGCACTAAGGCAAGACATCACTGAAACACTCCTTATATACTCCTCCCCCCACCCTTTCCAAGACATCACAAACCATACCCACTCAGTTCAACGTTCTAGACACACTAAGCATACTAATGCAGACACACACCAGGGAACTGAATTGTGGGGTTACGCCACAGGCCCCCCCCCTTCTCAACCTGATGTTGTTGTTTTTTTTAAAAAAAGAAGCTTTTCTTCACACATATCTTGAACTGACGGGGCCCATTGCGGAATGCTTCTTAAAAAGCAAATGGATATCGTAGTCAGGGCTGGCGTCAAGGGTAGGCATGGCTGGGCACTTGCCGAGGGCCCACCACACCCCTACAGTGGCCCACTGACAAGAGTCCCCTGGACTTGCACCTTCTCTTCACCACCACTGCAACCTGCTTTGTTCACTCTGGCCCAGACAAGGGTGCTGGTGAGGAGCAGGAGATGCCACTGCCTACTTGCTCACTGGCTCTCTGCTTGTCAAGGAAACAAGTGATGATGATGATGATGACGATGACGAGGAGGAGGAGGAGCAATACCAGCGGGCAAGGAGGTAGGCTCAGTGAGGGAGTGGGCCCATTGAGGGTGTCTTGCCCAAGGGCCCTCCAAATCCTGGAACCAGCGCCGATCTTAATGCAGCCTCCCTCTCATGCTGGCTCAGCTTGTCTGAGCGTGCAAAGCTAAGCAGGGTCAGGCCTGGTCATTACTTGGATGGGAGACCCCCTCCTCTAGTTTCCTGCATTGAGCAGGGGGGTTGGACTCAATGGCCTTGTAGGCCCCTTCCAACTCTATGATCTATGAACTTGGTGTCCTGCAGATATTTTGGACTGCAGCTCCCATAATCCCCGGCCGGCATGGCCATTCCGGCTGGGGATTATGGGAGTTGCTGTCCAGCACATCTGAAGGACACCAGGTTGGGGAAGGCTGTCTTAGTGATATGTTTATCTGGTCCTGAAACGATTACAAATACTCAAGGGCAGGGCTGGTGTTGGGCAACCGTTGGGGACTCAGCACCCTGGCAGGGCCCATCAATGTCACCTGCCTTGGGCCTCCCTTTAAAAACAAGCCAAAAATAAATAAATAAATAAATTCTGGCTTGGCCCTTCGAGGAGTGGCTGAGTCTAACCACCATTTGCATTTCCCACAATTAGAGTGGCCACTTACGTATCGCCCCCCCAAAGAGGAAACGTATACCACCAAAAAAATGGGGGGGGGGAGATCAGAAATGGCAGATTTGCATTTGCTCATTTCTAGCTATAGGTGCAAATTTAGAAATAATTACTGTAACTGAAATATGTACGTGCATCTTGCCAGAGTGGAGAAGACTGCCCTACGAACATAGGAAGCTGCCTTTATACTGAGTCGGACCATTGGTCCATCTAGCCTAGTATTTTCGACACTGACTGGCAGCAATGGCTCTCCGGGAGTTCAGGCAGGATTTTTTCCCTGCCTTACCTGGAGATACCGGGGATCGAACCTGGGACCTTCTGCCTGCAAGGCACGTGCCCTGCCACTGAGCCATGGCTCAGCATGGCTGTCAGCAGGCGGCCTGTGTGCCTGCTCAGTCAGGTGCCCGGGTGCTGACTGTTGAGGGGCACCTTCGAGGCCCTGTGGCTCTCCCTTCTTGGGGTTCTTTGTCTTTAGATCAGAACTGGGCTAGACATCCCTCCAAACAGAACATGTGGCCCTCCAGATGCTGTTGGACTCCAGCTCCCATTATCTCTCACCATTGGCTGTGCTGTCTAGACTCTAGGGCTGATGGGAGAGGTGGTCCAACAACATTTGGAGGGCCACGTGTTTCCCACCCCTGCATCAGAGGACGCCTTCAATTAGATGTCTGTCGGCTGTAATGTACGACACGTGGCCACCCTATGCACAGTGTCCTGGAGTAACACTGTACTGGGGACATTGTAGTACATTAAAATGGCAGCTAAATCCGGATGCCTGCTGGTTGAAGCGCTACCACCGCCGCCACCACCACCATGACCACCAGATAAGCCCTCCAGAAGACACTTTGTCCAGGGACCCTGCAAACTTGGAGCCAGCTCTGCTCAGCAAAATTTCGTCTGTTTCAAACTGGGAGCCCAACCATGCCTCCTTGAGAACAATGGGAAATGACACAGCGCTAGAAAGCCAAAGCAGGATGATTTCCTATCAGTTTAGAAGTCAGGAAGACCTGTTGCAACATTCATTTCCAGTACACAATGTCCCTGCTCCCTCCATCTGCATCCCCCCCCCTCAATGAAGGAAAAGCAGAGCAATAACAAAGATAGTAGGGTCTCTAACATGGAGACAGAGAGATGTGGCATTCCAATAAATCGCCTGGTTCCTTTTACTGACCGAGGAAAGTCCTTCACCTTGAGTCACACATAATCCGCTCAGCAGATAGAAATGCTCCTGTTATACTCCTGGCACTATGTAGCTCCTAAAATGGGCAACTGTACCTCTCATGTTTGTCAAACTGGGTGGGAAATGGCTGTGCTGGAGTGAAGAAAGATTCACCCTTGCTGTGCTTAATCATATTTAGAGGACATTCCCTATGTAAATGAATGACAATCCCATTTGGTGTGTGTTTTTTTTTTTAACGAGATGAGGTAGTTCATTGTTTCATAAGCTGAGTTAGGTCATTATTAATATCCCTATATTTACAGCTGGGGGAAATGACTGTACACAGTGGTCACCATTCCCACAGAGGATGAGGCACCTTTCAGCCCCACTGACAGGACTAAAGCACCCATAATGGTGTATTTCGAGATCACTACCTTCAGCAGCATGTTTGGTGGTGATCTGAGCAGGGGAGGCTGGTGGGTGACTCCTATTTCGGTGGGGCTCCTTTTCCATTGCAGGTTTTATTTGGGACTTCATGGGAGCTATCCATGGTGCTGAGCTCCATCCCCAAAATAAGTTCACCACCCTGGAGCACCACAGATAGCTCCTATGAAGCTCCAAATAAAACCTGTAAAACCTGTGATGGAAAAGGAGCCCCACCTGAAATAGGAGTCACCAGCCTCCCCTGGACCCGAGAGAGGGCCTTTTTGGTGGCTGCTCCCAGACTGCGGATGAATTTTGAGAGAGAGACAGAGAGAGAGAGAGAGAGAGAGAGACTGGGTTCAGACAACATGATAAACCCACACTCAAGGGTTGAGTTGAATCCAGCCAAGATAGCAAACCATGGTGAACAACCCACAGTTCACAACACAACACAACAGCAAACGATGGGTTCTCTTCATGGGTTGTTCGTGGTTAACAAGCCATGGCTTGTTAGCGCAGCTGGGTTCAGACAACACAATAACCCACGTTTCATCAACAACCCACGATTCAACGACAACCCACACTCAACCCATACTCGAAAATTGGACGAATTGACCCTGGGTGTCTAAAATTCAGCAAACGGTATAGGGATTGTACATAGGCAACTGATTTCAGTTTGTTTTTCTTTATTTGTAACTCCCAGGATCCTGTAGCTGTGAAAATTATGCCAAAATAACAGTATGATTTTACCTGTTCTAGCTCTTTAGAATTAATAAGCCATCTATGCATTTTTCTTCTTTTTACTGAAGACTATTACTTTGGATTTAGCATTATTGATAACTAATTCATTTTCTGAACAGTAAGAGCTGAACTGACTGAACAATCTTCTCAAACCAATTTGGGATGTTGAAAATAAAATCATATCATCCGCAAATAGTAAGAGCTGAACTGACTTATCAGTTTTCTCAAACCAACTTGGGATGTTGAAAGTAAAATCATATCAGCCGCATATAGTAATATGTTTACTGTTCTATTTGAGATTTTAGGCATGTGGTAATTCTGATCATGCAAGAATGCCATTTATATAAAAATTAAAAAGAAATGGTGCTAAAATACACCCTTGCCGAACACTCTTGTGTGTCAGGATTGTGTCTGTAAGAACTAGATTTGATCCTGTTCTAACCTTTATAAAGGTTTCTGAATAAAGGGCTTTCATTGAGTCTTAAATCTATATTTGTATTCAGCGAAGACAGCATCTATTAATAGAATCAAAGGCTGCACTTATGTAAATAAAGGCAGCAAATGACATCAGAGCCACCAGCCTCCACTGCTTCTTATGGTTCATTATCCTTAAACTGGACTTGGACTGGACAGCCCATCAAATAGAGGACATCTTCAAACAGAGGAGTGTCTTCTGCCAGCCTTCCAAAATAGAGGACTGTGAATAGAGAGCCAGTGTTTGTTTGTTTGTTTATTATATTTATACCCACCTTTCTTCCTACAAGGAAGCCAAGGCGGCTTACATGATCCTCCTCATCCTCCATTTTATCCTCACAACAACCCTGTGAGGTAGGTTAGGCTGAGAGTCCATGACTGGCCCAAAGTCACCCAGTGAGTTTCATGGCTGAGCGGGGACTAGAACCCGGGACTCAGGAGCCAGTGTGGTGTAGTGGTGAGAGTGTTGGACTGGGACTCGGGCGATCCAGGTTCTGGTCCCCGCTCGGCCATGAAACTCACTGGGTGACTTTGGGCCAGTCATGGACTCGAGGATGAGGAGGATCATGTAAGCCGCCTTGGGTTCCTTGCAGGAAAAAAGGCGGGGTATAAATATAATAATAAATAATTAAATAAATAAATAAATAAATAAGACAAAGCAATTATTCATAGTAGATCTTCCTCTCCTGAAGCCAGTCTGCTCTTCAACTAATATGGCATTATCCTCCGCCCAGTCCTCTTAATTTTGACAGAAGGAACTTAGCATAAATTTTGGCTGAAATATCAATCAGGCTAATTGGTCTACAGTTCCTTGGGTCCTGCCTGTTGCCTTCCTTAAATATCGGCACACTTATGCGGAGGTTCCAGTCTTTCGGTATATGCCCAGTATTGTTTATGTGAGAAAATAGACTTGCTAACAGTGAGGCCCACCGAATCTAGGTTATCCTTAAATAATTTAGCTGGAAAAAAGTCCTCTCCTGGTGCCTTACTGTTTTTCAATGTTTGTATGAGTACTTTAGTCTCTGATAAGGATACAGGGGGCCATAAAGGGGTAGACCTATTTACCAACTCAGAAATCAGCCCACAGGTTCTTGACCTTCCCACTTCTTCTTCAAACTTGAATAGAATTTCATAGATTTCATAGATCATAGAGTTGGAAGGAGCCTACAAGGCCATGGAGTCCAACCCCCTGCTCAATGCAGGAAACTAGAGGAGGGGTCTCCCATCCAAGTAATAACCAGGCCTGACCCTGCTTAGCTTTCCACACTCAGACAAGCTGAGCCAGCATGAGCCACACAGGCCTGTCTGTCTTATTCTTTCCCATGTTATAGCAAGTATGGGAATATCAAATGAAAATTTTACTTCTCTAAGTCTTTCAGAAACTAGATGCCAGAAATATGCAGAATTTGTCCTTGTTGCTCCCAATTCAAGGTCTGCCCAGAATTTTATCTGAAATTCTGATCTCTTAACTGCATCTTATCTTAAGCCTGAGGCTTGACATAGCATTTTGGGCCTCAGGGTGATATGTCCTTTGCACTCTTCGAATTTGTCTTCTCAATTTCCTTCTCATTTCTCTGCATTCTTTATCAAACCATAAGGTCCTCATGGGTTTTACATCCTTTGAACTTACATCAAGTGTTAAAAGAGGTTTCAAATGATCACATATGGCCTGGTATGCATATAGAACTGAGTTAACATCAGATTCAGGAGTTACTTCTGAGTACACATACTTAGGATTGCACTATTATTCTGTTTTCAGAGCAGTGGTAAATTTTACTTGGGTTCTACCTGTGTACCTCATATGGAAGCCATTTTCTAACACATGCAGAAGAGCAATGGACAAAGCTCTCTACTGTAATGATTAGGATTATTCTGCAGGGATTTCGGATTTTTTTTTTTTAATGCATTAGCTTTTTTTTTAAAGGAGTTCGTAGAAAACACCCTCCTCAAGAGAAAGAAAGAAAAAACCCCAACTACCTCAAATAGCAGCAACAAACATCATCATTCCATTTTGGCATTATTGTTCAGTCACAGTGTTGTTGTTCTTGGGTTTTTGTTTTTTTTAATAAAGTACAATAGAGCCCACATGTTTTTTTCTGAGTGGAGAAAATAGGAGCTTGCAGGGTGGGCCTGTGAACCACTTTGCACACTCAGAGATTTCTAAATGTTAAATATTATTATTTCTTTGTCAAACTACTAATGAGAACAAAGCCACCATGGGGGGGGGGATCCATTTTTAAAGTGGGAGGGAGATCTTTAAAACAAGGAGTTTCCTGCACAATGTGGGGAAAGTAGGCTGAAAGTTATGTTTGACTGAAACAACAGCATACTCCTCTCCGATTTACCCCTTCCTACCATCTGTTGTCGCCTCTCTATTACATTTTAGATTGTAAGCTCTTTCGGGCAGGGAACTGTTCTCTTATACTCACACCAGGCACATTGATGGTACAATAATAATAATAATGATGACAACAGCAGCAATCACCATCATCATCATGGCTCTGGAGATCAAAGTGGCTTCAGAGTGGTCAGAGCCCTTAAACAGTTAGAGCATCCTGGGATGGGTGGCTATACCCTTGGCCACGCCCTCATGGTGCCTGGCCACACCCTCTTGATCACACCTTCATGCTGCTTAACCATACCTCTTACAAATTCACATGTGTGTCCCAATTTTCATCTGTGAAATGTTGGAGGGTATGCAATTTGGGTTGTTGTTTGTTTGAAAAGTGGGTAAAATCCCCAGAGTTCTATATGCATTTCTGGTAAGCACCATTTTTATTTTTATTTTTGTAGATATATATAGAGTACTGGGAAAAATAAACTACGGACTCTCCCAGATAATGATTACACAAAAAGTCCCTGCCTCTGCATTTTTATACACACTGCATCAAACCTGGCAGGCTTCATAGATCTCTCTTCATGTTTTTTAGCAGGAACTTCACAGTTTTTCATGAAGACTCTTTCCTCCTCTCATCCACAACCTTATCTTGTTTCTCCTTCTCCCTTCTATATTTGGTAAACTTTCCAGGCCTCCTCCACCCCTCTTCTCTTCTGTTGTGACTCCAGATGTAAACAGGAACTTCTTCTTAGCCAAAACTCCAATAATTACTAGTCGTTTGAATAACATTACATTGCTGCAGAGCTCCAAACAAACATACCTTGTCACCCGGGGGCACTTCTGGTCATTGAAATGTAATATGAGGATTTGCAAATCTGTGTGCCTCAAATCTGTATTAATTTCCAAATTCAGGTTTTGGTGTGGGATAATGGAGTAGGTCTGAGCTTTGGAGGTGAATCATGGGTAAGCAAGCAGTAGCAGGAAATAAAACTATCCACAGTGTTTCACCACCACAGTGTAAACGGAATTTAAGACTGATGTCAAATATAATGTAAAGTTTTTGGAGCAGTGGGGATTTTTTTTTTGACACCATCACTGCCTGGAATACAAATGTACACTTTTTTTTGTCCTGTCTCTAATCCAACTGGTTTTGCTGATTTTCTGTATTGTGCAGTCTGAACCAGGAAAAAACAATTTCTATTCTCAGAAATGAGACGAAGGCTATTCAGAAGATGTCTATATGGCTGTTCCTGAGGTCTATTGGCTAGAACCAATGACATCACAAGATGCAAGTGACAGAGACTTTCACAGATACTTTTCTTTGAACAGTTAATAGATTTCATAGATCATAGAGTTGGAAAGAGCCTACAAGGCCATCGAGTCCAACCCCCTGCTCAATGCAGGAAACTAGAGGAGGGGTCTCCCATCCAAGTAATAACCAGGCCTGACCCTGCTTAGCTTTCCACGCTCAGACAAGCTGAGCCAGCATAAGCCACAGGCCTGTTCTACAGCTGCTTTTATTGTATTATTTTTATTATTATTGTTGTTGTTGTTGTTGTTGTTGTTGTTGTAAGGGCAAACTTCTGCATAAATGCATATCTGCCGCTTTATGTTTTATGGAAACTGCCCTGTGAATTCATTTGAAGGTCAGTATATCCTTGTCTAAAAATAAACAAATAAAGCTGCAATCCTAAATCATCCTACCTGGATTTGAATATATATGTATAGCATTGCAATGTAAATAAATAAATAAACGTAAACATTTACAAATAATTAAAAGAGGAAGGCTACCTGCTGACCCCAAAAGCAAAATTACCAGTAATTTTCTTTTTATATATATAAACAAAGTTTAACTAACTTTTTTAAAAAAACTTTTAACACTTTTAGGGCACAATCCTATGCTTGTTTAGACAGGGGGGGGGGGGAATCATATAAATCCCAGCATACTTCAGCCAGCCACATATGACTTTTTCCTGTCTAAACATGAACAGGATTGCCCCTTAAAATTTTAACTTAAAAAAATAAAATAAAGTGCATTGCCTCTGCCCCAGCACTAGAACAGAACATCTGGATTTTAAACTCTTTTTAGAGTTTACTATGGCTCTTCCCATCCACAAGCAAAACTTCTGCTTGCTTTAACCTGATGAAGGAGAAGGAGGGCTATTGTAGTGATGTGCGGGGAAATAAGGCAGATTGCTGTTTCATCGCCCAGAACGGCGGCCAGCTGATGGGAGCTAATGGTTAGGAATAAGAGATACGGTAGTTGGGAATCCTTTTGTGTTTAAAATAAATACTTGTATTGGTAGCTCCTGGACCGTAAAGTGCCTTTCTGCAAGTAAGGGGAGGTAACAAGTGTGTGTGTAGGAAGGACAGCCGTTGGGAATTCGGAAGAGAACAAGAGAGCTATGAGTTGGATGAAGGCACTTTAGGGGGTTACTTTATTCCCAACTCAAGGATGGAAAGCGGAATATTGGTGGTCAATATAAGAGGTTTAAAGATGTTCTTAAGGCTAATCTAAAAAAATGCAATATAAACATCAAAAACTGGGAAGCTCTGGCCCATGAACGATCTAACTGGAGGTTGACCTTTCACAAAGGTTCTATGGACTTTGAAGAAGCTCGAGTGCAAGGTGAAAGGGAGAAACATGCTAAGCGAAAAGCACGTCAAATGAATCCTTTACAAGACCATCTTCCATCTGGTAACCTGTGTCCTCACTGTGGGAAGCTGTGTGGATCTAGAATTGGCCTCCACAGTCACTTACGGACCCATCGCTAGAGTCTACACAATTTTCTTTAGAATTTTCCTCCTTTTAAAATCTCCTTTTTGTAAATTTTCTTTTTTTTTTTTTAATCCTGGAAGACAATCTTACTCGGTCATGAGTGATCACCTGACTGACTGACTGTTAGAGGAGGACTTTGGGGAAGAGTCCAGGGATCCACTCAGCAGCACATGCACCTCCAAAAAGCAGACACATTTCGAAGTAAGTGAAAGAATGCACCTTTTCATCCAAAGAGTGTCCCCACCCTCATTAGGATCATTTCATCCAGAGTATAAAATTACCTAACTGCACTGCTTATGCAGGGTTTCTTTCTCTGGGAATCCAACTGTGAGCTGGTGGATCAGCTGCTTTGTCTGAGTGCCTGCTGTTTGCTTTCACTTATGCTCTGCATGTATATTTGTAAGGAAAGCAGATTTCATAGATTTCATAGATCATAGAGTTGGAAGGAGCCTACAGGGCCATTGAGTCCAACCCCCTGCTCAATGCAGGAAGCTAGAGGAGGGGTCTCCCATCCAAGTAATGACCAGGCCTGACCCTGCTTAGCTTTCCACGCTCAGACAAGCTGAGCCAGCGTGAGCCACAGGCCTGACATTACGACATCACCATAAGCCTCCGGTGCTCTCTCACCGGAAGGAAACCAAACCCAGGTAGCGCTGGCTTGGAACTTCTCACTGCTTTGGAAAATGGGAGGCGTGCACATGTTTGTACCTGTTGGGTGTGTTCACACATCATGCTAAGCCACCCTGGCAATAAGCCACGGTGGGTGGGTTGTCATGCAAACAACCCACAGTGAGCCCGACAGAGGATTGGGCCCACCATGGGTTGTTGGCTCCCTCCCCCCCTCCTCCCCCCTTGGTCATCCCACAGGTATCCTAGGGGACACCGCGGGAGGACTGAGTTCTCTCCCCACTCCCTGCTGCGATCATGGGCCGTTTTCAGCTCGCTGCGGGTTCCCCCCCCCTTTACCTTCCCCCCCCCCCAGAGATCGCAAAAGCCGGCTTGACAGCAAGTGCCCACATAGGATGTTGTCATAGCTTCATAGCCTCAGGCTCCAATCCTAAGCATACACACTTACCTGCGGGTAAGTCCCATGAACTCAATGGGCTTACTTCTGAGTAGACCTGTATAGGATCGCACAGCCAGTCTCCATGAGGTTTGTCCGCGGAGGACATGTTTTTAACCTGTTTTCCTTTATGGAGCAGGATAAAGAGTCTAATGGTACCTTTAACAACTTTATTATAGCATAGTAAGCTTCCGTAGACCAGAGTGCATTTCTTCAGATATGTGAAATATCATACTCAGTTCTGGTAGGTATATATACTCATATGGGAGTAGGGAGAATATTTTTTTTACCGGTGACATCAGAGGAAAATGAAATGCAAGAGATACAGACAGAGATAATTGCATGTGTTTTATTTATTTGTTTCTTTATTACATTTTTAGACCACACAATAATGGAAGTTACCTAGCTAGTGTATAAATTAAAACCATAAAATACAAAGCAGCAATGATCATAAAAAAAATTCAGAGAAAGCTTAGATGTAAAATAATTACAGTGACCATTGACAAAGTAATGCTGATAAACATCCTGACCTTGATGCATGAATTAATGAACACCTGGAGTGTGATTAAAAACCCATAATCTGAACACCTATAACTGGTGATAATAAAGATCAGAGTTTTGTTCATATGCCTGTACAAGAAGCCATTGCGGTGTTAAATACTGTAGGGTGAAGCCAGCCACTTAGTTTGCATTTCGACTGCTGTGTTTACCTTGGATAGCCAGCTGCATTACATAGCTATTAGTGTTCAGGGTTCATATCAGGACAGAGGTTTCTCCTGTAGGGATATAAATTCAGCCTGGTGTTGCTTGGCTCTCCGTTGCTCCTTTAGCTGATCTAACCTCCCCCCGCCTCTCTCAGCAGATCTGTGGCATGAAAGAGCGAAGAAGTGTCAATGAGTGCTTCCAAACAAGGCTGTTATGGTGCCATCACATTATGGTGTCCAGCCTCATTCACATAATTTTACATGGGAACCAGATGGCATCCTCCACTCATAACACTCTGGTGTTTTCCCATGGCTTCATAGAATCATAGAACACGTAGAGTTGGAAGGGGCCTACAAGGCCATCGAGTCCAACCCCCTGCTCAATGCAGGAATCCAAGTCAAAGCATCCCTGGCAGATGGCCGTCTAGCCGCATCTTGAATGCCTCCAGTGTGGGAAAGCCCACGACCTCCCATTGCTTCATCTCTCTTTTTTTCTTACCACCGAAAATGAAAATCCGTTAAGGAAAAAGAGGCGGAATAGCTGCACAATGCCTTCTGATGATTGTTAAGCTAGGAGCCCTCCATCTGGAGGCATCCAATAGCAGCAGTGCACTTGTAGCATGGGATCAGACAGTGGGTACAGAAATAAAACGTTGGAACCTTCCAGCCCCTCAAATGGCACAGCACAGCCTCGCTGAACCAGCCACATAAAACTGCATCAGCAAACGTTTCCGTTTGAGGAATTATTGTTTACCACTGTGCAAACCGCTCATACAGTTGTGGGTTTGCAACTATCTGTTTCATTATGACAAGGTTGCAGCAGACATCAGTCAGCATTTCCAGAGGGGTAGCCATGTTAATCTGTTTCAGGAAAAGCAACCAAGAGTCTTGCGGCACCTTAGAGACCAACAGGTTACACCCCACCTCACCGCCTGCGTCTATTGCTCTGTCAACTTGAGGTTAACACTTCAAGCATCTGACGAAGAGGACGGTGTCCATGCAAGCCTCTTCCAGAATAAATATGTTAGTCTTTAAGATGCCGCAAGACCCTTGGTTGCTTTTGCTGCAGACCTCAGGTTACAGCAGGGATGGGGAACCTTTTTCAGCCTGAGGGCCAGATCCTGTCATGGTTATCCCATCATGGCTCACCAGCAGTGGGCAGGGCCAAACCCTTGACAGTAAAAGCAAGCTGCAAGAAAGGGGGCACTCCTCCATGAAGCTGTGTGAGCAGAATGTTGGACTAGAATGGACCCCTGGCCTAATCCAGCATGGCTATTCTTGTGTTCCTGTGTTCTGTTCCCACAGTGGCCAACCATATTCCCCAATGCAGTGCCAACACCAGGTTTCTGAGGGTCCTTGGCCAAGACACCCTCAGTGGGTGACACCCTTGGTTTGTCTACCTTGTCATTACTCCTCTTTCTTATCATTGTGTGCTTTCAAGGCAGTAAGCAAGTAGGCAGTGACTGAGTTCACACAACACGATAAGCCATGGTGGCTTATAAGCATACTTGTCAATTAGATGGACTAGTACAAAGCAATGTACTTGCAAAGCAAGACTTTGGGATAAACTAAACTCCTCAACTATAGATAAAAGACTCTCTTTTTTTTGGATCAAATGTCTATATACCAATACCTGGCTGAAGGTGCGATGCTCTACAGATGGACAGCTTACTGGGTCTGTACCGGCCGTAAAGGGAGTTAAGCAAGGCTGTATTTTGGCTCCTGTGTTGCTCAATTGATATATAAATGATATTGTTGAGAATTTGACATCTCCAACATTTCATGCCCCTAAATTGGCTACAAAACACATTTCCATTCTTTTGTATGCTGTACTTCTCTCCCAAACGAAAGTGGGCCTAAGTAGATTGTTAAGGGTATTCTCTGAATACTGCCAAAAAGAACACCTAGCTGTGAACTATAACAAAACTAAGGTTATGGTGTTCTCTAAAAAACACAGGGTCCATAGATGGTATATAGATAAACAGCCAATTGAACTTATAAGCCATGTTTGTTTCAGAGTGGCTTGTCACGTTGTCCGAACCCAGCAGCATGGTTTGTTAACCACACACAGGCCAATTTGGCTGGGTTTGGACTACATGACAAGCCACTCTGAAACAAATGTATAATGGCTTATAAACCACCATGGCTTATCGTGCTGTGTGAACCCAGCCAGTGGCATCGAATGTTCTTCCTCCTCACCACCTCCATTGTCTGGGCCAGAGCGAAAGGCAGGTGAACAAGCAGGTTGCAAAGGTGAAGAGAAGGAGCAACTCCAGGGGGCGCTTGCCTGTGCCCCCCCTGCTGGGGTGTGGGCCCTTGGCTGGTGCCTGACCATGCCTACCCTTGATACCAGCCTGGCCCCAATGGGAAGCTCACAAGCAAGACACGAGCGCAATGGCGCCCTCCCACTTACGTTCCCCAGCAACTGTTGAAAGATGCTTCTAGCCTCTGATGCTAGAAGTACATATGTAGCCATCATGACACACACACACAGTTTGTACTCTGGCCTCATCCATCAGCCAGAGAACCAAGGGCCACTGGGAGGCTGCACCCCATGCCTCCTAGGAGTAACATCACAGCAAGGGGGGAGATCAGCCTAGCCCCATACATCGGCCAAACAAGGAACAGCTGCAGGGAACTTGTTTTGCCCTTCCCTGCCAGAAAAAAGAAAGAAGAAAAACCTATAAGAACCTTTTAACTAAGAACTGGTGCCTGAGTTTTGCCTTCTTCCTCCTCCCTCCCAATCCCTTTTCCTTTTGTGTCATGTATTTTAGATTGTAAGCCTGAGGGCAGGGACTGTCTTATTATTAATCTTTGTAAGCCACTCTGGGAGCCTTTTCTGGCTGAAGAGCGGGGTAAGAATGCTGTAAATGAATGAATGAATGCATGCATGCCAGATAAATAGTGATACATGTATTGATTCATTTGCTCTTTTTTTTAAGGAAGAGGATGGGGAGGGACAGTGATACATTCCTGGAAATTCCCTTCTGGAATTAAGGGGTGGCAGGAATATCAGTTCACCAGATGAGACCTCTGTGGGCGTGGGGGTTGTTTTGACACTGTGGAGAGAGACTTGTGCTGAGAGCAGGGGGTGTGGCTTATGAGGACAAGTGGGCAGGGCTAAAACTACATTGCATTGGAAAGATATTCCATCTGGGTGGGTGGGTTGCCATTCAGTGAAAGTATGTTCCAGAATGTGGGAACTACTCTCCATATAAGTCTCGATCATCCCAGTTTGCAGGACACGGAATAATGGGCTCAAGTTATATGAACCCAGATTCCACCTAAACATGGAACCAACCAACTACCTAGGGAGGTGGTGGGCTCTCCCACTCTGGAGGCATTCAAGGTGCAGCTGGACAGCCATCTGTCAGGGATGCTTTGACCTGGATTCCTGTGTTGTGCAGGGGGTTGGACTCGATGGCCTGGTAAGTCCCCTTCCAACTCTACTTTTCTATGATTCTATGATTCTAAGTTCTTGCTGTTTGTATTTCGTGCATAGTATAACGGCTGTTAGGTTGCCTTTGTCTGACCAGAGAGACTGCAGAAGGAAGTTGCAGAGAGAAGAGGCAGTCTGGAAGGGCTGCTACACACATGACAAAATTATATATGCAGTGAAACAGGCACTTGTTAACATATGCTGGCATACGCATAATCCACGTGTCAAATCCATCACCTGCAAAGCAGCCATCAGGGTTATAGGGTACAAACTGCTTAAAACCATGATTTGTGATGTTTGCCAAGATGCTAACCACTGACACGTTGATTCATCCTGAGCAATTGGAGTTGCACGTCCTATGACATCATGGCTGCCAAGCCAAGGGCTAGGGAGCGGAGCTCAGAGGCCGAGAAGGAAGTGCCAGCTGACACTTTTTCCTTAGATTAGATTAGACAAGATAGATAGATGGAGCAGCAACACAATTTATCAGGCAAAGCTTTACATGACATGGATAGAAGTGATGGAAAAGGCATCACCTGTTCAGTTTCTTCATGTTGGGATGCTGTTTCTTAAAGGCATGGGAAGAGGGCTTGGGAGGAAATGGTGATAGTCCTGATGGACAAGAAAGAGCACCCTTGATTTTCTATTTATTTCAGGGGCGTTGAAAGTCTTTCAGCCCAAGGGCTGAATTCAATTTTGCAGAAGTCTTGGGGGGGGGTGCATTCCAGTCATGGGTGGGGTCATATTTCATAGATTTCATAGATCATAGAGTTGGAAGGAGCCTACAAGGCTATCGAGTCCGACCCCCTGCTCAATGCAGGAAACTAGAGGAGGGGTCTCCCATCCAAGTAATAACCAGGCCTGACCCTGCTTAGCTTTCCACGCTCAGACAAGCTGAGCCAGTGTAAGCCACAAGCCTTGTTGAAAAGGGGTCCAGACCAAAACGTATCCGAAATACCAAAACCACCAGAATATTTTAGCTTAATGTTCTTACTGCCAGTAACTAAGACTTAGGAGAGGCATTTTAACCTTTTGGAATGAGGGGGGGGGGAGACTGTGCAAAAGGCAGGAAACTGCCAAATGATTGGCAGTTGGGGGGAAAGGGGTGCGGCCATGGGATGCCCAGCAGACCGGACTTAGCCCAGGGTCCTGGGGTGGCCACATGGATCGCCAAAAAAGAGGGAATGCATCATGAAAAAGAGGACAAAAGCGGGGAGTGATTTGCATATGTCAATTTATATGTATGGAAGAAAAATTTAAAATATTTAAATAGAAATACAGTACGCCTCACCATAGTGTGCAGAGGCACTGAAAAGACCCAGGGCTCAGGTCCACAGGACCAAAAAAAAAATGCACAGATTTGCATATGCTACTTTACATATGCTCTAAAGTGTGTGTGTGTGTGTGTGTGTGTTTAAAGGACCCTGTCACCTAAGGACACCCCTATTAAAAAGATGTGCAGACAGGGGAGAGGAGGGCATTTGATTTCAAGATTTCGGGGGGGGGCAGCAGGAGGTGAAGCACACGTGAGCAAAAAGCCAGCTCATCCAGGGGGATCAGATGCACCAGAGATCATCAGGGGCTCTGTACCTTTATTTCAGCAAGTGCCCACGGACAGCAGGGTGGTGGGGCAGACAGCCTCCCAGAGATTCAGGGGCTCCAAATGAAAGGTTCGGGGCTCCAGGTCCTAGTGGGCCGCCCCTAAGTCACCGCCTCTGGAAGACTGTGACCAGGTGCCCTGTGAGCCTGCCTGTTCAGTCTGCTGTTCTGGTGCTAACTGGGCGACAGTTCTTAGGGTTGCTTATCTTTAAACCAGGATTAGACAGGACAGCCCTTCAAGGCCTACAACTCGTAGCTGGCTGGGGCATGCTGGGAGTTGTAGGCCAAAAACATCTGGGGACCCAAGGTTGGAGAACACTGAACTAGTATGGTCCTCCCATCAAATAGAGGACTGTCCTTTGTAAAAGAGGGCATATGGCCAGCCTAAGACACCCCTGATGTAGTGTTTTTGAAGTCCTTTAGATCTTATTTATTTTATTTATTACATTTATACCCCGCCTTTTTTCCTACAAGGAACTCAAGGCGGCTTACATAATCCTCCACCTCTCCATTTTATCCTCACAACAACCCTGTGAGGTAGGTTAGGCTGAGAGGCAGTGACTGGCCCAAAGTCACCCAGTGAGTTTCATGGCCAAGCGGGGACTAGAACCCGGATCTCCCGAGTGCCAGTCCAACACTCTAACCACTACGCCTTTTTATCTTAGTGAAACATGTAGCATATACCAGCTGGGATTTTAAAGACAAGCGTTTTCTTTAATTGCAAACATACTGGAAGCAGAAAGGTCTTTTCTGAGTAAGTGGAGTCTTGCAACATAACTTACATTCTGTCCGACTTTTGCAATTTAAAGAAGTGTTCCACATGCCATTTCTAGGGAAGGCCAGTAAGCCTTAAAAAAATCACAATAAGAGTGAGGAACAATTTTGTCTCCGGATAATATGGCAGCCTGTCAGAGCTTTCCCTCTTATTTAGAAATCATGTCAAAAGCAAACAGCTTTTTCCCCGAACACCTGCCAACTAAAATGGAACAGAGGTTAGAAGCCCTTGTTAGGAATTGCAAACATGCAGTATTAAGAAGCCAGGGGGGGGGCGGGGGGAGCAAAATTTCTACAGAAAAGACATCCAGATTGTGGCAATAAGTATTGCAATCCCTAAATGAGGGGAGAATCTCCCGATATTGAGAACAGCAATCAAGACATGTTTCAGTATTACTCTGGCAGTGCGATCCTTTATCAGGGATGGAGAAGCTTTTTGCTCTCAAGGGCCACATCCGGCTGGTGGTGGGCGGGGCCGATGCCGGCAGTGGGCGGGGCCACAGCCAAAAGGGGCGGAGCCACCACATCTCTCACTCTCTCTTTCTGACACCTTCTCTCCCCCCTCCCTCTCCCTGTCTGCCCAGTTGGCTTCTGGAGAAGGGACAAATCACTCTAGCGGAGGACTTCTGAAATTAGGATGAAGGTCACAGGTGAACCTAATTGCGGCCCTCAGCTGTGAACCCAATGCGCATTCTTCCCTTATAAGTAGAAAAATTAATGTTTTCAAGCCATTAGGGGCGGATGTAGCCCACCCTTGAATATTATGACCCACTGGGTTTTCTATGTGATGGTACCCTAACGATGCCTGCCTACGTGCCCTGCATGACAGGGAACGTCAGCCTCCCCCAACCAGGTACCCTCCAGATGTTTGGACTACAAGTCCCAGGGAGCATGGCCAATGGTCAGGGATGATGGGAACTGTAGTCCAAAACTTCTGAAGGGCACCAGGTTGGGGAAGGCTGGCTGGTGTAAGCCTTCCTAACATACGATCTAAGGATTATTATAGACCGACAGGAGGCGTTCTTCTAACACAGGGGAGGGCGACACGCATAAGGGGGACTTCTAACCTTCTACTGGTGGCTTGGCCTCCACTGCTGCTGTGTCGCCAGATTCCTAGCAATTCTCCTGGAAACTGGACACACAGGGAGCATGCATCTTGTTTCCCAGCAGAATTGAGCTCCCTCCAGACCACCAAACAGCTGTTTTGTGGACTGGGGAGGGGGGAGTGTGATTCTGCTGGGAAACTGGGCACACAGGGATTGCACACCCTAGTTTCTCTGCAGAATCATACTCCCTCCAGCCTGCTGAACAGCTGTTTCCCAGTAGAAGTGCTGGAAATGCAGCCCCGTGTCCACTTCCAGTTGCAGTGCAACCACTTCTGGTTGCAGCGGTGTCTGTGGTGGGGAAAGGTGTAGCCCCCCGGAGGCTTCAGGGGGTCCAGTGCAGCGCACCAACCCTCCTGAAGTTGCCCTCTGGATCTTTTTCCTGCTTTTGCAATGCAATGCCCATCAGATTTTGGGAAGCGAAACACCCTCCAGCTAGTAGGAGAGGACAGAACAACAATTTTGATCCAACTTGCAATCTGAATAGGGAAAACCAAGAGAAGCAGAGAAGCTCAGCTATGCATTGGCTGGTGCTGAAGCATCCTTGCGGTGCAGGTGCTCTCTTTGGAGTCCTGATGCCGGATTAGCAGCTTTGCTGTCTGCTGAAGGAGTGTATTTTGCGTCCACTGTGGTCTGCTTGTATATTTGCAAATAACGGAAATATTACAAAAACACAATGAGTCTCCAGTGCTGTCTCATCGGAAGGACACTAAGCCCTGGAACGTGCCATTCTGGAAAATGGAAGGCACTTGAAACAATATGCATCTTGAGAGAATAGGGTGGCCGCTGAGAGTACAGAAGCCGGCCGGCCGGCCCATTCCCTGCCACAAAAAGGCATACATCTCCAAACAACTGGGGTCACACTGACACAGTGGACCCATACCAGACAGCTGCCAGTCAGTTCTCCACCAGCAGCATGCTAGCCAATCAGGAGCAGATCTAAGGAATGCCCTTTTAGGGCGCGATCCTATCAATTGCACCCTCGATGTTCGATGTTCGTAAGCCTTCGAACACACGGAGGCTTATATGAGCATCCAGTGCAGAGGCAGGGGAAGCGGCAGAAGTGATCTCTGCCTCCCCGCTGCTTCATTTCAGCTAGACAGCCAATTTCAGGCCATCTAGCAGTGGCGCTTCAGAGGGGTAGGGAAGGATTTTGGAGTGCCACCAGGATACCTCGCATCCCGGCAGCCCCAGTCTCCTCCCCTCACCACCCCTCCCCCACTTTACCCCCACTCTGAGGTCAGTTATCCGACCTCGGAGAAGCAGCCGGCACGGATTCTTTCCATGCCGGGTGCAAGGGCAGGGAGGCAGATTGGAACACGGTTCCCCACCTCCGGGGTTGGAGCTCTGTCTGGGGGCCATAGGATCCCTCTCCCCCCCCCCCGTAAGCCACTCGGCTAGATTACCGTAAGATAAAGGATGCACTTTGAAATGGCAGCCCCTTTATCTCCACAAGCAGAAGCAATTGCCTCTAATCATCACACCAAATAATTTTCTGCATGTAAACAATAAGCCTGTGATCTGATTGAGAAGTTGCCTACTGTGTTAACTCACACAGTAATATGCTTCCTTTTGGAAACCAAGGCATATTGATAAGGAAAAGGCAGCTCTCAGTTGAGATACAGGCCCCATTTTAACCAGCTAGAGGAAGGCATCTGTACAACGTGCCTGGTGAGGCAGTAACATGCACATCCCGGGACCCCTGAGCGACAAGTTCAGCTGCTTCGCATGCAGGGTTTTCCCACAGTATGTCCAAACTCTTCATAGTAAAGAGCCGCTGGTTGGCTAAGTCCATTCGATCTCGAAAATTGGCATGCAGGCAAACATGCACCCAATTGTAAAGAGAAAGGCAAAGTCGAGACAAAAGGATCGCATCTATACAAGCCGATGCCCACCACAGCTGGGATTTGGAGGTATTGACTCTTCCTTGGCGGGATACAAAGCTCTGGTGGGTGTGCGTGTGTTGTCATGAGGTATGCAAGAGAAATAGTTTAGTTATTTCATTGGTTTTCGTTATTAAAATTTCATTAATTTTTGGAAAGTTTGGGAAAGCGACCTCAGAGAGCAGCCAGTGTGGTTCTTTCCATGCCAGCTGTGAGTGAGGGTTGGGGTGGTGGTGGTGTGTCAGAGCTCCAATTCCCATCTCTGAGGTTGTAGTGTAGTCTCTGACCTCAGAGCTGGGAATCCAAACTACAGTAATACCTTGGATTGCAAGTAACTTGGTTTGAGA
Source organism: Shinisaurus crocodilurus (assembly GCA_021292165.1). Taxonomy (NCBI): domain Eukaryota; kingdom Metazoa; phylum Chordata; class Lepidosauria; order Squamata; family Shinisauridae; genus Shinisaurus; species Shinisaurus crocodilurus. The sequence continues at coordinate 4,843,987 of CM037877.1, read as the reverse complement.
GCGTTTTGCAAGACAAGCAAATTTTTAAATATTTATTTAAATTTTTTTTACTTGATATATAGGCGACGTCTTGCAACACAAGTACTGTAGTACGGCGTAAATTAAAAATCTCTGTACAAATTTTTTTGGGGGGGATTTCATTTTGATATAAGAGTGTTTTGGATTACAAGCACGTTTCCGGAACGAATTATGCTCTCAATCCAAGGCATGACTGTATCTCAATCCAAGGTGTGCACACACGCAAGGAATGCCCAAGCCAGCGCACAATGTGTTCTGTACTAACTGAAGTTTCTGAATAGTCATAAAGGGCAGATCCTTATAGAGCGCATTATGGTCGCCTAGCGTCTTAAGTTAATGAGGGCGTGAGTTGCAATCGCCAGGTTCACATCTGTGACAAGAAAAAGAATGCAGCCCTTTCACTAGGGAAAGAGTTCCTAAAAAGTGTATCTGGATAACTGCTGAAGTCCAAGCCATGGCCAGACACAGAATAAGCAATGCAGAACCTGGATTGGATGAAAAGCAGAGATAACAGTTGAGTGTCATCAGTATATTGATGGCATTGAACATTGTGTCTCTCACACATATAAGGCAAATATCAGCGAACTGCAGATATGTCTTTGTAGTCAAAAGGGCAAATAAGCACCAATGCCCACCCAATCAGGGAACACAGTATAAATGTACAACCAAACAAAGAAAATAGGGCAACATGCACATCACAGTCCTTCAGTGAGAACACAGTGCTCCGGTTCACTCAGCCTGGGTGAATTTGCACGTACACAAACAGATATATGTATGTATCCCAAGATGAAAGCAGTCCCATGTATATACCTACAACATACATACATTCTTATCTCCTATCTAATCAGGGAGCCATCACACATTGCAGAGAACAGTCAATCCCCACCCCCAACAGAAAGACAATCAACCCTTAGGGCACTGTATTCCCACATAAGCAACCAAGGAGGTAACTTCACACACACAGCAAATTTATGCACATACATCGCCTTTAGTGAATGGAAATGCACTGATGTGCATGCACACACATATGGAGCCATAGATCGCTCCCTCTGGGGCTCTGCACTCCCCCCCCCCACCAATGCTAGGGCAGCCTTTCTGAACTTGTGGCCTGAGGCTCAACACTCCCACCCTTAGCCCCTGCTTTTGCATTCCGGAGAAGGGATGGGAAGCAGAGCTATCTGAGCTTGCTGCCCCTGAAGGTCACTTCAGAGCTCCGTTTGCCTCAGTTCTGTTTTTGTTTGCAACCTGTTTTTCAGTTTGTTTGGACAGGCAAAGTGCACATTTCAAATGGGAAATCTGAGCACTTCTGTGTGCATCTTTCAACAGTGTTCACTTTCATCCTGTTGCCTAAAAATGTGCATTTTTTGTTGAAAAATATGCATTTCAAAGTGCATTAAAAAATACACATTTTTCAAACACAGTCACAAGTTAAGAATATGGAACCATTTGTGGGGGAAATGTGTTCACATTTTCACTCAGGGTTGTGAATGGGGCAAGTCTGGATGATTTGCAAACCAAAATGAAATTCTCGTCCACCCCTAGGTTAGAGATCCCGTGTTTTCCTCATAACAACTGTGTTTGCCCTTGGAGCCAAGACAGACATTCTAAGACAGGGCTCTCCAACCTTGGGTCCCCAGATGTTGCTGGACTACAGCTCCCAGAATCCCTTGCCATTAGCCATGCTAGCTGGGTATGCTGGGAGCTGTAGGCCAGCAACATCTCTGGGGACCCAAGGTTGGAGAGCCCTGTTCCAAGAGAACTGAAGCAATTCTTCTGCGTTTCCTTCCCATCTGCCACCGGAAACATTGAGCTCTGCACAATACGTGGCACAACATATTTCACCTCCCTGCACTGTGTGTTTCTCTGTTCAGACCATTGTCTATCAGCTGCCAGGATACAGAAATGCCCCTAGGTGTCGCGTCACTCAGGCTGCTTCTCCCTGCCTCTTCTTGATGTATCGCTCAGCCTTTGGCTCAGTCGGCTGGTGTGCCGTTAGATGCCTTTGGCTGTGTGCTGTCTCCCAGTGTGTTGGTTAGCCGTGATCAGTCCTTGCCAGGTTCAGAGAGTAAATAAATTAAGCCCCATATCCACTGACCCTGCTCCCCGAACACGGGCTCGATGCTCATAAAAAGGTTTTCAATATACGGTAAGCCTAAGAATAATGAGTTGCTTCACTTCTACTCATAAACAGGTGTGAACGTATGGAAACAGGAAAGGATTGTTCTTATCTTGAGATACTCAGTGTCAAAAGTTTGAATTCAAGGTCATAGCTTAAAACAGAAACAATCGCTCATTTTAAAAGCTGCGTTCCAGTGGTGGAAGGATACATTTTTATTGGCAGCGATTTGTTTCTCAAAGTGGGAGGTGAAGAGGCTACGGTATGGGTGTGGGACTGCTAACTTTTCAGCCGGCCTCTGCAGCTGTGCCTTTAGCCGTGGCTCGATGTGGTCACATCAGGATTGGCACCAGAGGTGGCATAGTTGGGCACCTGTCCTGATGTGGCTCACCCCCCCGGGCCGGTGCTACCGCTAGGCCAACTAGGCAGCTGCGTAGGGCGCAGGGCTAAAGGGGGCACCAGAAACACCTTGAAAAAAAAATACAGCGCTCTCAAGTGGGAAGGGGGGCGCTAAATATCTGATCTTGCCTAGGGCACCAAACTGCCTTGCACCGGTCCTGCTCACCCCCTAGTAGGGGGCCTTATGCTGATCCTCCTGGCCCTGTTCCTCATCCTCGTGAATTGCCATGAAAGAGGACATGCGTCACCCAAAAAAGGAAACAAAAGAGGACACCAATTTGCACAGAATTCACATCTGTCTGTCTGTTTGTCTATAAATATATGCAAACTGAGAAATAATTATTGTAATTAAAATAGGGATATACAGTACATCTCACTATAGTGTGGAAGCCTGTGACCAGGTGACCCACATGCCTTGCTCAATCCGTTGCCGAGGCACTGTTAATGGACAATCCTTTGAATAGAGGATGCCTTCCAAACAGGTGGCAGTCCTCTGGGAGCCCTTCAAATAGAGGATTTTCCTCCATTAAAGAAGACACGTGGTCACCCTATGTAGCCAAATCTCTCATCAAGACAAGCAGAAAATAGCCTGATTCTTGTTTGTTGTCTACAGAACATTGGCTATGAATTCACTCAATTCAGGCTCTGCACAGGGTACTGGCAACCTGACTTGTTTATTAATCGGGCTATATACAACTCCCGGACAGGGTTGTTAACACAGGCCTGCAGCAGGGTTTCTCCTAAGCCAAAGGAGAGAGTAAAGGGGGAGTCTGGATTCTGCTGGGCTGTACTTAATTCGCTGTGATGGAACACAACACAGTTTGGCAGGGGCAGTGCTAGGTACTGAAAAGATCTGGGGCTCAGGCCCACAGAAAAAAAGAATGCACAATTTAAAAAGAATATGCTAATTTATATATGCTTTAAAGTCTCTGTGTGTCTTTAAAGGACCCTGACTCTTAAGGGTACCCCTATATGTAAACAGGGATGTATGAACAGGGGAGAGGAGGGCATTTGATTTCAGAAAAAAACTCAGGCAGAAAGATTCAAGTTGGGGGGAGGGCAGCAGGAGGTGAAGCAAATGTGGGCAAAAGCCTGTTAATCCAGGGGGACCAGATGCAACAGAGATCATCAGTGCCCCTGTGCCCATGGATAGCAGGGTGGTGGGGCATATGGCCTCCCAGAGATTCAGGGCTCCAAATGAAAGATTCGGGGCTCCAGCCCTAGTGGGCCGCCCCCTAACACTGCCTCTGCACCTTGGTTCTGGCAGCATGCCCTGAGGTTTTACCTTTTCTCCTGGAGACTGTGGTGGAGCAACCCTGACATTTCTGGTGGAACCCTGAGACCAGGCAACCCTGAGATAATAAAAGAAGAGCAGGGCTTGTGTACTTTCAACAGTTAGGAAGAACAAGGGCAGCTTTACTTGCTGCTGCAGAGCAAGCAGCACCCGCCAACATACAGCCACATTTGCAACTGTTGAAAGTGGGTAGCAGATCAGTCGGGTTATTTTTTATTATTATTGTGGAGAAAGCCTGACACGAGTATACATGTACACGCACACATCAGTCTCCGTCCTCCAGGGGAGGGGGGCGAGAAGGGGAGATTGGGTTACAGGGAAGCAGCCAGACAGACTGGCATTCCAGCAATGGAGGATCTCGCTTGTAATCCACAAAACCCAGGAAAGGACCATCAAGACCATCAACCTAACAGGGCAGTCTCAAAGAGCTGTAAAGTATCCAATACGTCACCTTCTTCCCGGGCAGGAATAAGCCCACCTGACACGAAGGGGCAGGCAATAGCCCCACCTGACCTAAGGGGCGGGAGAGCGGGAAACACAGAGGTAGAAAACCCCTCTCCCCTCCTTTTGTTGGTTGTTGGGAACCCAGGGTACTTTTGAGTACGAACCACCCTCCAGCAGCGGCTGGAGTAAGCTGTTTCCTTCCCCGGATTGGACAGACCCGGAGTTAGGCTGAAACTGACTAGCGTGACGTCTCTGATCTAAGGTAACTGACTAATCCAAATGCGCTAGCCTGGGAGCCTGTCATTGATAAACTTAAAGGTCACGTCAGGTCTTATTGACGTTGTAGTATTTCCTAGAAAGCTGTTAGTTCCGCTCCATATCCTATGTAAATAAATAAAAGCCTTATTTGACAGTTCAAAGGCTGAGTTTCCTTTTGTTTGTAAGAAACCTCTTAGGTGGTTTCTTTCGCTTGTACGGGCTGTAACGCTGCACCGGTTAACCCGTTAAGCGCCGAACTCACGCAAAGGATCCAGGTGCTGATCCTTCACAATTATTATTATTTATTTTATTTATTATTGTGGAGAAAAGGCCTGCACACACACGCGCACACCTCCTCATGTGTAAACCAGGTGGTCCCGGCTGGAGGCTGGGAGGAGGCAAAATGTGCATAAAGTATCTGATAAAGCATGGTGCCTGACAGTCCTGAAAAGCTGGTCTAGTCTACAGTGACCCGGCTTTCATATGCAAATGTGGTTCAGGCCCGGTAAGTCATGAGTCATCCCTCCCCTGCCTGGCCAGGTGAAGTTCATCCTGATTGGCTAGAGGCAGCAGAGCTACAGAAAGGAGGAGGGGAGGGGGAAAGGTATATTGCCAAGGTGTGGCTTTTGTCTTTGTCTTTGGTTCGTCGTGTCGTTGCTGTGGAACATGGCAGCAAGCTACACGGAGGTCCAAGCCTTCGGGTTGGCCTCAGGATCCGGCCCCAGGTAGCTCCTGGTGAAATTAGCTGAATGGGGGCTCTGGCAAAGGCAAGCCCTGGGGAGGGCTACCCATCTCGGACCTTAGGGTAGGTGTGGTAGTCTCCTCGGGTGGCAGGGCTGTGCTGAAACCAACCCTGAAGAGAACCGGCCCCCAGGTAACTAGTGTGTGCCTGGGAGATATAAGGAATCAGATTTTATTGTTTTGTAGCTCTACTGGGTATGTACCAAAGTGTCTCTGTATTTTGTGTCCTTACCTCATTGCCCACCTTTTGTTGTAAAATGCTACCTGAATAAACCTTCTTGGTTTATACCCCACATGGTGTTTGTGGTTGCTCTGCTTGGTTCAGCTCTAAATCCAGGTTATAGGTACAAAGGCAAGTCCCTGAACAGAGATTCAAGTAGGATTGCAGAGCTGAGGCTGGAAGTCTTGAGATCTCTGGGGGTCTTGTGGGTAGGAAAGGGTGGGTTGTGGTGGGCCAGCCAGCCCCCCTTCCTCCACAATTATATTTATACCCCGCCTTTTTTCCTGCAAGGGTTATTGACATATTGCACATGAGAGCGCTGAGGCCAAGGGTCAAACTACATGATATGATAAATCCAGAGCATGCAGCTGGCCATCTCTTCCTTTCTTACTCTAAGGACCATCTTCTGTTTACCAACAAGTTATAAATATAATAAATATAATAAAATAAATAAATAAATAAGTTACAGCAAGCTGGTGGACAATATTGTGCTCCGTTCAAGGTGTCCTCTTCATCACTGAGAGCCAGTGTGGCATAGTGGTTAGTGTTGGACTGGGACTCAGGAGATCGGGGGTCTAGTCCCCACTCAGCCATGAAGCTCATTGGGTGGCTTTGGGACAGTCATGGTGGACTCTCAGCATAACCTACCTCACAGGGTTGTTGTGAGGATAAAATGGAGAGGAGGAGGACTATGTAAGCCACCTTAGGTTCCTTGCAGGAAAAAAGGCGGGGTATAAATATAATAAATAAAATAAATAAATAAATAAATAAAAAACTACCTCACAGGGTTGTTGTGAGGATAACATGGAGAGGAGGAGGATTACGTAAGCCACCTTGGGTTCCTTGTAGGGAAAAAGGTGGGGTATAAACATAATAAATAAATAAATAAAACACATCGTATAACTTGACCCTTGCTTGAGGGCTTCCTTGGGTCATCACAGGGCAATTTGAGACCAGCTTCATTGCTAAGTGATGGTGAGATTTTAGAAATGGGCTTTTCGGCACACTGAGCCACCAGGCTGTAGCAGCTCCCATAAATGAAATATGGGAGCAAAGCAAATATGGGAGCAAAGCAAATTCTTTCAAATGTTGTGCCTTTGAAAAATACAACTCCGCCTGCAGGCTATGTAAGAAGGAAGAGAATTACAAGGAAGAGGCTTCAGCAAGGGGTCTTATTATATACATAGGTGCAAATCAGCCGGGAGGACAGAATCCACATCATGATCCTAAAATAACAGTGCAACCTGGCAATCTACAAAGCCACTTTAGATCATGTGGATGTTTTCATTCTGTTAACAACCGGGCATTCGGTGCCAAGCTGCCTGCCTTACAGCCGTGCCATATGGCGCCATGCCCAGCATAGAGCGGAACAAACAACCACAGCAGCCCAGTCACTTGACCTCATCCAGATACGTTCGCCTCAATGTCTCAATCCTATAGCTTCATCTCCATCTTAAGAGTCACAGACCTGTAACTTTTATTATTGTGTGGAAGAGAGACTGTCAACGAGCGAAGCCCTTCGGACATAAATCTGACTCTGACATCAGAAAGGGCAAGAATCAGAAACCAATAGAATATTTCAGCCTCCCTGGACATTCTGCTGCCAACCTTGTAAGTTGCCATTCTCCAACAGAGACATTTCAAGGGGAAACTTCCGTGTGAAATAGCTATTTGGGATCGAATACCAAAAGTTGATTCTATTAATATTAGGCTTGAATAGAGACAATGACTGGGTTTGCGTGACACAACAACCAATTGTGTGTTGCTACCCACAATGGTTTGCCATGCTGTGTGAACCCAGACCGATTCCCGCAGGGCAACAAGCCACCCTGACAACCCATGGGTTGTTGTTGTACCCATGATGGATTGTTGTGTTGTGCAAACTCATGCCCCCATCATGAGTACAGGGAATCCTGTACAGGGTACTGTGGCACTTAAGAGCAGCTGGCACTGGCTTCCCTCCCTTCCTGCCACGATCATGAGCTGTTTTGGACTCGCTGCCGCTTTTTTTCACTTTAAACCTTTTTCCCCCCGCTGGAGATTGCGAAAGCTGGCTGTCAAGCCAGCTTTCATGATCCCTGTTTTGACAGCTGTGGACAGTCCCTTCAAAGTGCCCCAGCAGCACCTTGGAGGGGCTGCCTGTGGTTGCCAAACATTTTATTTAAATTGTCTCCCCTACATTTCGCAAATATTTGCAAATATTTTAAAAAATATTTACCCGCACTTGTGCACCTGCAGCTGTCCGCAGTTGCACAGATGTGGGAATGGGGAGCCTCGGGTGGGCAATGTGCAGGGGGGAACCTGCTGGCAGAGTCCAGCAGGTACCCACCCTGTGTATTGCCCCACAGAGGCTGAAGGCAAGTTTATTTTCCCATTTGGCTACATCTGACATCTGTCAAAAGGTGAGCTGTCAAATGTAACCAAAGGAGCGAGTGATCTTAGCTCGTGAAAATGGCATGGCAACTCATTCACCCCCTTTGCAGCAAGATCCTGATGGTTTTGTTGTTGTTATTGTTTGCACTCCTGCATCCTAAGGTTGCCCTCGTTTTTGCAGTTGTTCCCAAGATTCTACCACCTTGGGAACATGCAAAAGTGAGAACCACCCATTTACGGGAGTAGTTACTTTTGACAGCTGTCAAAAGTAAACCTCCATTTTTAAAGTGGGATTTAGAAAGGGTTTTAAAAAAAACATTTTGGCAGACAACTATACAGGTATATAGACTCTATAGTATAGTTTCCTGGCCATTAAAAAAAAAAAAAAAAAGATGGACCAGCCCGGCAATGGCACCAAGCTCCGGGTCTGCATGGCACACTGTGATTTGCCGATGCCACCAACTTAATTGTACCAGCCCCACTCCTGATGTGTTGGGCGTGGGGCCAACACAATTAAAGTGGTGGCCTGCGTGTGTGGGGCTAGAGCTTTGCTCAGTGCTGCTGCCAGACCAATGATACAGCGGGCCATTTGTCCTGTGTAGATAGACATAGCCAAAAGAGAGAAAGGAAAGGAAATGTGTGACCAAAAAAGAAGACAAGAGAAGATACTGGCTAACATAATTTTTACATATGCTAATTTATAAGTGCACATGCACAATTAGAAATGATGGCTATCATTTAAACAGACATACAGTACATCTCACTATAGTGTGGAAGAGCATGACCAGGTGACCTGTGTGCCTTGCTCTGTGTGCTGCCCAGGTGCTCACTGTTGATGGGCAACTTCAAGGCTCCTTCCAGCTCTTCCTTCTTAGGGTTCTTTATCTTTAAATTGGACTTAGTCTGGCCAGCCCTTCAACTAAAAGATGTCTTCAAACAGGGGACTGCCCTCTGACAGACCTTCTACTAGGTCAGTGTTCTGCAACCTTGGGTCCCCAGATGTTTTTGGCCTACAACTCCCAGCATGCCCCAGCCAGCGTAGCTGGCTGGGGCATGCTGGGAGTTGTAGGCCAAAAACATCTGGGGACCCAAGGTTGCAGAACACTGACCTAGAGGAATGTCCTCTGTAAATTAGGACACATGGCTACCCTAACTGATTATGCTGCAGTTATTATGAGATGCCAAAAAAAAAGTAACCACAACAAATGCCCAGAACTTGCCCTGCTTCTTTGTTTTGTTTTGGTAACATAATCTTCAACACATCCAAGAGGCAGCCTTGCTGCAAATTCTTTGCTCCCTTTTGACCATCCTGTCCCGGAACTTAAAGTGTCGCTCTGACTGTGTGCAACATGGAGGAGCTGAAAGTCGAAAGCAAGACCTTGTGTAGCGACCCTCTTTCCGGGATCTCTACCAATGGCAACGGCACATTGATTCCAGATGCGAGCCCCGCCCTTACACGAGCCATTTCAGTTTCCTTCAACAGAAATCTAGGCTGCCGTGGTGGAGAGAGCAACTGTGCACTGTGAGGTGGACGTGCAGAACATCTTCCTTCTGCATACCTAGACTGTGCCTGAAATGTGCCTGTGCCCAGCCAAAACAAATACAGTCAGATTGACTGATAGCCCCGACAAAACTGCGAAGTCACTTTATAAACTGTAAAGAGAGTGAACAAAATGAACGCAGAAGACCTCTTTGAAGGCCTTGAAAGAAAGAAGAAAAAAAATTCTTGCTAATTGTGTTTGTCCTCTTTATTTTATTTCTGACTTACCTGTATTATATCTGTTGATAAGGAGCAGGTTGCTTAAAAATCAAATGCCAAAAAGTATAATTGTTGTCAGGAAATAGAACAATGGTCCCATCTGTCCAATAACCCAGGAGTGGGGAGAAGGTAGGTCAGGATCTACAGGCAGTCCCCAGGTTACAAACGAGTTCCGTTCTTAAGAATGTCTTTTAAGTCGCATTTGTACGTACGTCAGAACAGTATAGCGTAGTATACGGCATTTACGCAAATTGCATAAATTACATATACTACACTATACTCTATGTAAATGACATAGAGCCGGGGAACCCGGAAGTCCGTTTGTAAGTACGAGTTGTCTGTAAGTTGGACGTTCTTAACCCGGGGACTGCCTGTACTGGGTAAATATCTGAGTGATTTGATATAGATCAGCAAGGATTTGTGACTCCCCCCCCCTTTTTTAAAAACAATAGCAGGAACAAAATGCAGGAACTCCCTCACCCTGAATTATACTGCTGAAATGAACCAACAATATAAACATGTCACCAGCATAAAATCTTATATTGAGCTGGGGGTAGAATGGTACAATGGGGAAGAGAACTCATAATGGTTTTTTGTGTATTAGGACTGTGAGATCCATTCTATTCTGGTACTCAAAACAAATTCCTCAGAATTCATTAATTCTAAGTATACATCTTTTGCACCTGACTCCAGTTGGTGGATCATGCAATTCTAGTTATTAAAAAAAAAAAAAAAGTAGATTTTGCAAGCCTGAGGTCTGCCCACATTGCAGTAACACCCATCTCCAGCAACGGCCAATATGGGAAGCTTTCGAAACATTTCTAATAATCCTACTTTGAATTTATATAGTGCTGTTCAAACCTTTCCATGTACATTCTCTCAGTAGTCCTTATGAGAGAAACAATACATAATTTGTAGAGTCTCTTCTTCAATCATTCCCTCTCCATCTCTTATATTATTGTAGATACGTCATCATCAGTGCATGGTGCCTTACAGAGTTTCACAGACAAAACAAAAATGGACAACTCTCTGCCACCACGAAGCTTACATTCTAAAGTGTGTGTGTGGGGGGGGTGTATTGATATGCCTCATAAAAAATTGAAGCAGTACATTATAAAATTTAATATTTTATAAAGAAAATACATATTTTCAGCTCAAGGTAACAATTTACCTTTGACTGGGCACTTCCGTAGTGTATTGGTACAACTGCGTTTTGCAAACTTTCTATGCTGGGAGTTGTAGGAATTTTTTTTCTGTCTAAAGATGCATAGGATTGCACCTGGAGGGAGCAATCCTATGGCCCCCTAGACAGCATCTGAGCGGCCATGGTATGGTTCGGATTCCCTGATCTGAGGTCGGAGACAGACAGCACTCCAACCTCGGTGGGGAATTGGAGAGCCAAACCCCTCCCCCATGCTGGCTGGCCTCCGAGGTCAGGAACTCGACCTTGGAGAGGGGGGAAAGGGGGCGTTTCAGTGGGTGGAGAGGGGCGGAGACGGGAGAGGCCAGGATACAAACTACCTTGAGCCTCTGCTGGCCTCCTTCCCTCCCTCTCTGAAACACCTTCCCTAGACCAGCAAAAAAGCACCATCTAGTGAAAAATGCAGGGCGGGAGGACAGGGAGGCGAAGATCACCTCTGCTGCTCCTCCCGCCCTGGTGTTTGCAAGGCTCCGAGTTCGAGGGCTTACGATCATCGAGGGCGCAACCCATAGGACTGTGCCCTAAATTTGTTAGCTACAAGAAACCTGTTGTAAAGTGCCTCAAAGTTCAGATTTGCTGCAACAAACTACTACAACTACCCCCTTTGGAATTTGTCCTGGTACTATGTGCATGCATGTATGCATGTTTGCATGAACACGCATGTGCGCGCGCACACACACACACACACACACACTTTGTACTTTCTTCCTTTCTCGCTCTCCCCCTCCCTACAACCATCTAGCCTTGCACTAAATCATGCAACCAGCAGGAAAGGAAGCTGCAGACACAGCCTGAAACCGAAGGGCATCGCTTTAAGCAGGCCTGCACAAAACATGTGGCCTACCAACCCAAATCCAGCTGACCAGCCACATACTGTGCTCTGCAAGATGTTCCCCACCCCACTACCTTTGATTTTGTAATCCCAGCAAGAAGGGAGCAAAATCAGGAAGCTTATTGAGCCGCTGCCGGGTGGCATGCAGGCATGATGGGCTGCATGCAGCCTGGCGGGTCAAAAGTTGCACAGACCTGTCTTTAAGGGAGCCCATTGACTGGAAATCACATCAGACCGGGGAGGGGGGGATGTTCCTTTGATGTCTTTGTTGTAAGGAATTCTGTCTGGAGTAGCATGGAATTAAGGCCAGCATACAGTACAGCAATTGTGGAGGAACAACAAACCAGAAATAGCCGCAAAAATCCTTTTTGATTTAAGCGCTTTCATTGTTGTGCCTGTGGGTCCCTTATCACTGCTGAGAGGCACTGAGGACTTCAGCAAAGATCTTCTCGGCCTCTCCGCTAGTTATTTCTAAAACGTAACTCCAAAATTTATATCCTGCTTAGCCCCGCAAAACAGCTAAATCGGGGCACTTCAGAAGCAGCTCTCCTGTTAAATCAGTTTCATTTTGCCACTCATCCCTGAGACGTCACTTCTGCCCACAACTCAGTCAGGTGGAATTGTAAGACGTGCATGATAAAGTTGGGCTCACATCTTATTACATGTCTGCTTATCAAGAGGTGCTATGGCCACTATATGCTTTAACCAAATGCTTATGGGGTTGACTTGAGAAGGGCATGCATTAGGCATGCATTCTCTGCCTAATGCTTCCTTATAAACTGAATTCACATAAAAGGCAAAGGATGATGAGCAGATCTCTTCCGGACCAGTTGACAGAAATTGTCAATCTACAGTACAGAATCATCAGCAAGAGACCTGTAGTAAAGAAAATAGTCTGTTGCAGACCATATTTTTTGCTAATAAAGGTTCCAATCTGTACGCCCCATTGAACTTAATGGAACATACTTCCAAGTAGACCTGTAGAGGATTGCAATGTTGATGGGGAGCACTTCGAGAGATAATCCTCTGCTCACGAAGTGCTTGCCCAAAAGCAATTATTACATGATGTTGTATTATATATGTATTTTAAGAGTAGCTTTCAGATTTTTGCATGTAAACCACTTAGATATGTTAAGCAGAAAATATTATTACTAAATAAATAAAAGCGAGACAAAATGGGAGGGGGTTGCCAGTGTTCAAACTGGCCCTTGTAGCTGTGCCTTTAGCAGAAGTTTTATCTGTCAACAGGATGGCGATGTACATATTTATGTCAGAGAGCAGTTATAGATGACATCTATGCTGTGATTGAACAGCTTCATATGCTGACTTTCTTGTTCATGTTTTTATCTATTCGCTTTATTTAGTTGGCAATCCCAATTTTAGCCCTTCTAGAAAACTGACAGTGTGCAATCCTATACATGTCTACTCAAAAGTAGGCCCCAGTGAGTTAAATGGGGCTTACTTCCAGATAATCGAGTGTAGTCCTAAGGCTGCAATCCTATGCATGCTTACCTGGGACTAAGCCCCATGGTAATCAGTGGGACCGACTTCAGAATAAAGTTGCATACAGCAACCTTGTTCACGTTTACTTGGACATATGTCCCACTGAAATCCAGATGAACACAAAAGCCTAATTCAATGCAAGAGGGACAGTTGCTGGAAGAATGAAGGCAGAGGATCTCTCACACACACGCACACATGCAAAGGGTTAATTTGTTCTTAGTGTTTTAGTAGGTGCAATAGCAAGGGTCACTCAGGGTGCAGTTCTATTTAACAGCTCTGGGTGCATCAGAGAGTCTTGGGTGCAAACAGGGGTCTAGCAGCCAGATGGGGCCAAATAAGTTTCCCATTAGCCTGGATTTCTTGTGTATAAGAAGACTCGCATGTTCAATGTGTTCTGCAGTAGTGGTGGTGGTTTCATTCTGTGAGAAGCCTGGCCTGATTTGCTCTGCTGCTTTATATTTCTGGCTGATTTGCCAGTGGACTTTGCCTGTAAATGGATATATACAGTAGCTAGTTTTGTTCAGCTTGTTTATGACTCAGTAACTTGGCCAAACTCTTCACTTTTTCGATTCAGTCTAATTTATTCAGCCGCTTCTACTAACAAGTGTGTTTTAGTGAACCAAGTGTTAGTATTGCCCTGTGAAATCCCAGCTTCAAATCCTTGCTCAGCCAAAACATTTACTGGATAGCTCTGAGCATCACCATCACAGCCCAGCCTACCACACAGGGGACTATAGGATAATCCCCTATACACCACATTGGCGTCCTTTAAAGGAAGAATACAAAAGTCACCAGTATTTTAAAAAAGGTCACAGTTTATTTTTCCAATTCAAGCTTATAGAAAAACACTTGTTAGATTAAAAAAAAAAAAAAGTTAAGACTCTTTATACATATATACAAACACAAACATCTGGAAAATAAATAGGGGAAGTGCAAGTAGAAAACCTATTATATACACATTAAACTTCACAAGGCTTCAGGTTCAGTTGTATAAATATGTGGCACAGCTAAATTACCAAAGGCTTCAATTCTGCAGGGCCAAGACAAATGACACGGAAAAGAATTTTGACATTGGTTGGAACAGAACTATAGGAAGATTGGCCCATACATATGGCACTTGTAACAGAAGAATGCCCAAAGAAGGATAGTTCCTAAATTGGCACTGCTTCCCTTCTCCACTGGGAGCAGAAATCAACCAGCAATAGCTTTGCTTTGTGCATGCTCAAGGTAAGAATTTACCTTTGACTGGGCACTTCCATGATCATCTTTGTACAACTGTGCTTTGCAAACGTTTTATAGCCAAGGCACATCTTCATTTCTGAATTACAAACTGGAGAGGAACGCTTCCCACATACCAGAAAAGTACTTCTTATGTTAGTAAGCGTGCGAGCGTGAGTAGGAATCTCCATCCTGTACCATTTCTGCATCAGTCCCCCGCTCTGGGTGTACCTCCTCTTGACTGAAGAAAGCAAGTGTACACCGCAGCCAGTTACAACAGGCCCTGTCTGAGTAATTCAGTAACATCTTGGTTATTCAGTGTGTGCGACTCGGACTCAATCATAAAACCACATCCAAACAGGCAGAGAATTAGCCCCATGGCTGATCGGAGAGGTGGATGCCAGAGCACTAATTCACAGAGAGATGCAGCAGGCAGCCTCCTCTGTTGGGTGGGTCCTTTGGGCATGCCGGAGTCTTCAGTGATTACTTACATTCGTTTCTCACAGCACCCAAGCAGCCCTCTCATGGCCTACTTCACCTTGTGGGAATGACGGAGTTCAAAAAAAAAAAGAGGAAAAAAAAGGACCTGGCCTAAGAAAAAGTGGCTGGGAATGCTGGGAGTTGCAGTCCAACACATTTGGAGGGCAGCAGGTTGGGGACGGCCGGTTTGTGATGGATCTGAATGCGAACACCAGCCTATAGTCAGGCAAGCCAATGATTTATTGCAACACTGTGCAAAATATTTGTATTGTTATGAGCAGGTACTTGGTAAGATGCAGAGGTGGGGCTTGACATGAACATTCATCAGGACAAGCAAGTTTAGGCACATAAGGCAGGCTCTCAAAAAAAGAGGGCCGGTTTTGTAACAGGTTGGCTTTTTTTTTTTTGTAAAATAGTAATAAGTTACTCTAAAAAGGTAGCCACTGAAGCCATCAATATGTGAAGTGCTCAGAAATATTGTTCACATTGTCACAGTTCTCGAAGAGCAAGACATCCATCCTTAAACAGCAAGCTGTTGCAAGTGCTAGCAAGCAAGCAAGAAAATAAAATAAAATAATAATAATAATAATAATAATAATAATAATGAAGAGTTTGCAGCAACATTTTTTGCCTGAGCAATTTTTCTTCTGCAGTAGCCTTTCCCAGTTGACTTGGCTGGTTCGGTCCCCAATGAATGTAGAAAGTCAACCAATAAAGACGTTTTCAGTGCAAGCTTGATACTGATCTAAAGGGGAGGGGGGGCAGAGAAGAAGATTTAAATGACATGAATACACTTTTATAGAGCCCGACAACATGAACATAAGAAGAGCTGTGCTGGATCAGACTGAAGGTCTACCTAGCCCCGTATTCTGTTTTGCACAGTGGCAAACCAGATGTCCCCATGGGAAGCCCACAAGCAGGTCAGGAGTGCAACAGCACCCCCCACCCGCCCATGTTCCCCAGCAACTGGCATTCTGCCTCCGATACTGGAGGTAGCATAGAGCCATCAGGACTAATAGCCATTGATGGCCTTCTCCTCCATGAAGTTGTCCAATCCCCCTTTAAAGCCACCCATCTTGGTGGCCTTCACTACATCTCATGGTGATACTGTAAGGCAGTGTTCTCCAACGTAGCTGGCTGGGGCTTGCTGGGAGTTGTAGGCCAAAAACATCTGGGGACCCAAGGTTGGAGAACACTGCTGTAAGGCAACTGGCCAAAAAAAGAACAAGAAAAAAAGAAAAGGCTCCCAGGATTTCTTGGGTCACATTTGCCATCCGGCACAGCTTACGAAAGGTGTCATTTGACAGACATGTTGAGGCTTGGAATACCACTATCGGAGGCTTCCATCCACCACAGAAAGTTAAATTTGCTCTACAGCAAAACAGTGTCGCTGCCAAGCGTTCGGTAGAACTGTGCTTGGTGACAGTTAAAGTGGTCTGAGCGTGGAAAGCTAAGCAGGGTCAGGCCTGGTTATTCCTTGGATGGGAGACACTTATATAGAGTTGGAAGGAGCCTACAGGGTAATCGAGTCCAACCCCCTGCTCAATGCAGGAAACTAGAGGAGGGGTCTCCCATCCAAGTAATAACCAGGCCTGACCCTGCTTAGCTTTCCACGCTCAGACAAGCTGAGCCAGCGTGAGCCACAGGCCTGTATCATGTTCTGTGGGGAGCGGGGCGGTGTTCAGTGGGGGAGCACCTGCTTCGCATGCAGAAGGTCCTAGCTTCAGTCCCTGGCATCTCCACCTAAGCAGCGATGGGCAACTTGTGGCCTGCAACTTCCATCATCCCTAACCATTGGCTTTACTGGCTGGGGCTGATGGGCCAAAAACATAGGTCAAAACATCTGGAGGGTCATAAGTTGCCCACCCCTGACCTAAAGCAGGGCTCTCCAACCTTGGGTCCCCAGATGTTGCTAGCCTACAGCTCCCAGCATACCCAGCTGGCATGGCTAATGGCAAGGGATTCTGGGAGCTGTAGTCCAGCAACATCTGGGGACCCAAGGTTGGAGAGCCCTGACCTAAAGGATCAGGTAAACAGTGGGTGGCTGGTGCTATCACGGTGGCGGCTCCTTAGCAGTCACAGCCCACGTGGCTCTTCCAATAGCATATTTACTACATAAGCAATAGCCCCCGAAAAGCTAGGTGTTGAGGATGCGGTATGCTGAACATACTTTTAGAGGAATCCTTTGAAATGAGAGGGACCATGGCACAGCGGTGGAGCACTTGCTTTGCATGCAGGAGGTCCCCGGTTCAATCCCTGGCAGCACCTCCAGGTAGGGCTGGAAAAGAATCCTGCCCGAAACCCTGGAGAGCTGCTGCCAATCAGTGTTGACAATACTGGACTGGATGGACCAAGGGCCTGGCTCAGGATAAGGCAGCTTCCTGTGTTCCTATAACCGCAACTGGGGTGTGACCAGCCATAGAGGTGGCGACACCTACACTAATAACGGTACGTGCAAAGGGGGGTCTTAAACCGGTGTGTGTTTTTTCCCCAAAGAGACTAAAAAAGAAAGAAAGTTTATAGACTGCTGGCACTCCCTACCTGCCTACTTCAACTAGGGCTCTCCAACCTTGGGTCCCCAGATGTTGCTGGACTACAGCTTTATTTATTTATTTATTATACTTATTTATTATATTTATACCCCGCCTTTTTTCCTGTAAGGAACCCAAGGCGGCTTACATTATCCTCATCCTCCTCTCCATTTTATCCTCACAACAACCCTGTGAGGTAGGTTAGGCTGAGAGTCAGTGACTGGCCCAAAGTCACCCAGTGAGTTTCATGGCTGAGCGGGGACTAGAACCGGATCTCCCGAGTCCCAGTGCAACACCCTCACCACTACGCCACACTATGGCCACATTCCACATACTGGCTGTGTATGCTGGGAGCTGTAGGCCAGCAACATCTGGGGACCCAAGGTTGGAGAGCCCTGAACTACCAAGACCAATTCAATTCAATTCAATTATTACATTTATGAATCGCCCATCTGGCCGGTCACCCAAACTCATTCACAACTGAGGATGTCTTAGAACTTGAGATTTTTCATGTTTACTTGGACTCCAGCTCTGACAAAATTAAAAAAAAATAAAATCCTTGCAATGAAACCAGCCAGTTACATTTTGTACTACTGCAGATAGCACAGGTGCCCCTGGAGTCCTATCAAACCCTTACATTGTTTGGTTTTTCTTTTGCCAGTCGTCTCGACATTTAACAAACCAGAGCTCTTTGCCAGGAGATATGTTGGTCATCTGGAGGTCTTCTGCACAAAAAGCGAGCCTGGAACAAAAACAAAAAAAAGAAGAAGAAAGGAATTCAAGATTAGAGCAATGCATGTTGTAGAGAGACCTCTAAATTAAAAGCATGATAGCAAGCCGCATGCTCCAACTTCTATAACTTTCTGTAGCAGAACTCATAACTACCATTTTCTTGTCAATAGGAGTCCCCAAACTTTTTGTGTTGGTGGCTACATCTAGGATTTTGGGATAGTGCTGTGGACACTCTCATAAAACGGCTGCCACTGGAGGGGCTTGCCCATGCATCATAAAATGGTTGCCACAGTGGGCATGGGTGGCAACCAAAGCCCTCATTTCCCAGAAGGTAAATTGGTGAGACTAGAAAAAAAAAAGTAACCTACCTAAGGACAAATCAGAGGTGGGCTCTGAGGTCTAACATACAAACCTAGTACTTTGAACCCCAAAAGATGGTGCTGGACGGCAGCCCTTCGCCTTGCAGCATGCCACCCTCCCAGTCACTTTTTTTAAAATCTTAAAATAAAAATCAGAAGGGTCAGGGAGCCTGGCAGACACCAAGAGAGGAATCTGTGGGCACACGGGTGCCCATGGGCACCATGTTGGAGACCCCAGGACTACAATCAGGCATGTCTATACAATTTGTTTAAATACCTTGGGTCAACAGAGCTACCTCAGACATCTTGGCCCCGATGGAAAATGTATGCATATCAGATTCTGTAGTCCAGGGGTCCCCAACTTTTTTGGACCTGTGGGCACACTTGCGAATTTGAGGAACTGCTGTGGGCACCACCACAAAATGGCTCCCATGAAGGACGTAGCTAGTCACATAATGGCTGCCATGGGGGCCTGGCTAGTCAAGAGGTGGCAGTGGGGAGACAAATAGTGAGGCCGGAGGCTGGGAAGGAGGAAGAAATGGAAAGAATTGTTTCTTGGCCTGCCCAATCTTCTTCCATCCACAGAGACCTTTCCCCTTTGCACTCTCCGCCCCCCCCCCTGCCAGCCTCTAGCCCAGTGTTCTCCAACCTTGGGTCCCCAGATGTTTTTGGCCTACAACTCCCAGCATGCCCTGGGAGTTGTAGGCCAAAAACATCTGGGGACCCAAGGTTGGAGAACACTGCTCTAGCCTTACTATTTCTCTCCACCACGCCCCTTTGCTCACTATTTCTCTCCCTTGCCCATATCTAGGCTTCCTCTTTCTCTCCCATCCTCGGCCCTAGCCTTGCTCTTTCTCTCCCACTCAGCTCTTGATCTCGCTGTTTCTCCCCGCCTCTAGCCTCATTCTCGCTTTCCTCTACCCCTTTGCCTTGCTTTCTCTTCCTGCCCACTGAACAGCTGATCAGTGGCAAGGACCAGGAAGGGGAATCTGGTGCCCTAACGTGTTTCCCCCCCCAATTTTTTATTAAAACATTTTTTTTTAGAAGGGGGCAGAGAGTGAAGAGCTTTGTGGGTGCCGCGTTGGGGACCACTGCCGTAGGCAAACAAGGGATGGGCCTCCCAGAAGCATCCAGCTCAGGAGAGGCCCTCCAGAGGTTGTTGGATTCCAACTATCGTCAGCTCCAGTCAGCATGGCCGATGGTGTGCACGCACGTGCGCTTCATAAGGAAGAAACTGGAGGAGGGCTGCAATTCAAGCAACCTGAGGTCCCTTAACTCAGTGTTCTCCAACCTTGGGTCCCCAGATGTTTTTGGCCTACAACTCCCAGCATGCCCCAGCCAGCGGGGCATGCTGGGAGTTGTAGGCCAAAAACATCTGGGGACCCAAGGTTGGAGAACACTGCCTTAACTATCAGAATCCACTTTCTTGATACAGCAACATTTTTCAAACTGGCAGAGGCCTGATCGTTTGCAGCCATATTTTCAAGAAGTCACGGCTTGATTAAAACCAATGACGTTTTTGGTGCCAGCATGTATCTCTGAAGCCCAGGCTGCAACAGGGCAGTGTGTGTGTGTGCGCGTGCATGCGTGTGTGCATGCACGCGCACTGCTCTGCAGCAGTTCAAGCTGAGCCTCCCTTCCATATATCCAATTGCACTTACTTCCGTTGAGTTTCACCAGACTTCACCCGGATCCGCCTAATGTGCAGCTCCTTGGATGAGCTGTCAGGTCGAGACCAGTAACTTTTCACCTCTCTCCATAGGCTGTACCAGGACTGACTGGACTCCTCCCAAGTGAGCTTGATCTTCAGAACATCACCAACATCTTCTTCAGTATAGACTAGGAAGGTGTTGGTGTAGTTCAGGCCGATCTGCCCAAACCTGAAATCCAGACAGAAGTAATTTTGTTAAGGAAGCGCAGAGACTGATTGCGAGCCCACTCATCTTTGCTCAACAACATGACTCCCTCCCCCGAAAATGGCTCCAGGTTCATCGAGTTCAGTGGTGTTCAAAGCTGTGTTGCAGGCAACCAAGGTTATCAAGGACTTTTCAGTGGGAAGAGAGCCAGTGTGGTGTAGTGGTTAGAGCGCTGGTCTGGGACTCAGGAGACCCGGGTTCTAGTCCCCACTTGGCCATGAAGCTCACTGGGTGCTTTTGGGCCAGTTGCTGACTCTCAGCCTAACCTACCTCACAGTGTTGTTGTGAGGATAAAATGGAGGATTATGTAAGCCGCCTTGGGTTCCTTGCAGGAAAAAGGGCAGGATATAAATGTAATAAAATAAATAAAATAAGATCAGTAATTGTGGAGAAGCTCACTTCCCATCAGTTACACTAATAGCAAAGTCAATTCTCTGAGTGCCAGTCCTTATGTGGCGGAAACAGCAACAGCCATGCATGAATGGGGGCACGGGAAAGGTATCCCCAAGCATGGGGGAAATCCTTAGGTTTGCAGAAGTAGAAAAAAAAAATATTCACAGAGGAACTTAAAAGGGAGAAAGACATCAGAACAGTGCAATGAACCATAGAATCAT
Organism: Shinisaurus crocodilurus; assembly: GCA_021292165.1. NCBI lineage: Eukaryota > Metazoa > Chordata > Lepidosauria > Squamata > Shinisauridae > Shinisaurus > Shinisaurus crocodilurus. The sequence continues at coordinate 4,822,979 of CM037877.1, read as the reverse complement.
AGAGTTGGAAGGGACCTCAGAGACCATCTAGTCTAACCCTCTGCTGAATGCAGGCTCTGCACTGCAGGGTGCAGCTACAGCATCCCTGACAGATCACCATCCAGCCTCTGCTTAAATACCTCCCATGAAGACTGACCCTGTTCAGTGGACACTGAATGCTGAGTGTCTGTTGGGGGAGAGAATCATAGAAAAGTAGAGTTGGAAGGGGCCTACAAGGCCATCGAGTCCAACCCGCTGCTCAATGCAGGAATCCAGGTCAAAGCATCCCTGACAGATGGCTGTCCAGCTGCACCTTGAATGCCTCCAGATTGGGAGAGCCCACCACCTCCCTAGGTAGTTGGTTCCATTGTCTTATTGCTCTAACAGTCAGGAAATTTTTCCTGATGTTCAGGTGGAATCTGGGTTCCTGTAACTTGAACCCATTATTCCGTGTCCTGCAAACTGGGATGATCGAGAGGAAGGGGAACAGAATGGAGTATTCTGAAGCAAGGCACAGCTGGCTGGAACCCTGGAGCACTTCCCAGTGCAACATGGTGTTGCTGGTCCCACTTGTCTCCCTCCAATATGCAGCCAGAAGATTGTGAGATGTGTTCTTAGTTCACACAGAGTAACAATATCCAGCGTTAACCCATTATGTGCCCTCAAATATCCGACAGAATCTCCTGCAATGCACAAGTTCAACGGCACGTATGCGGTGGCTCCTCGGAAGCCAAGGTGACATGAAGAAAGCTCCTTCGATATAAGAAAGTTGGAACACCATTGACCTGATCCAATTTGCCGGTTTTAAGCCATCCCCACATAATGTGATTGTCACTCCAGCGTGGCCTTCAAATGCAGCAGGCTTGGATGGTGCAATATGATGGCAGCAAATGCACAGAACTTTTCAAGCTGCAGGTAGGGGAGGGGAAAACCCAATTTTGTAAATGTTCTCTTACGTTAAAAAAAAAACAAAAATCCCTGGAGGAAAAAGACTATCACCATATGAGGAAAGTTTCTAGTTCAGATTCCTCCCTGCTTTCTTCCTGTGGTCTGTATTTTCTTCTTGCAGGGACTTCCACCTTTGTGAGGGCCTCCCCCCCGCCATGTGCCATTCCTCCTCTGAGTGAGAACTACCCCATCAGTCTTGATCCAACAGCCTGCTCAGCCACAGACTCGAGTAACACATGCATGCACACGCGCGCGCGCGCACACACACACACACACACACACACCAGGGATACATGGCAACTTTTTGTTGCAGGGTCTCCATCTGTTTTGTTCCAGTTGCCAACTTAGTCTTAAAGTTACTGAGTATCTCAGCCTATCCCAGCCTCATGCCCTCCAGATGTGTTAGACTACACTCCCAGCACATCTGGAGGACGACAGGTTGGAGAAGGCTGGAGACTGGAGTATCTTTTTCAAACCATTCTCCTGTCTGAAATAAGCCATACCAGTGACTCATTCTAGAACCGAGGCGGAGGAGCAAAAAGCAAGAAAAAGGTGCTTCATAAACAACCTTCGGTCAGGCCTTGAATTGAGAGCATAATTCGTTCCGGAAACGTGCTTGTAATCCAAAACACTCTTATATCAAAACGAAATCCCCCCCCCAAAAAAACTTGTACAGAGATTTTTAATTTAAGCCGTACTACAGTACTTGTATTGCAAGACGTCGCTTGTATATCAAGTCCAAAAAAAATTAAATAAATATTTAAAAATTTGCTTGTCTTGCAAAACGCTCTCAAACCAAGTTACTTTCAATCCAAGGCATTACTGTATTTTTAAGCGTGTCAACTTGAAATCCTCCACTTACACTTCCAGAGATAGAGGCTGGGAATCTCCACTGGTGCCGTGCAGTGTAACAGTGAAAGATGGTTCCGTTTCTCCCATGTTTTTGTAGCTGAAGACATGTATTTTCATTTGGTAGTGGAAAACTGGGGAGACACAAGCGAAGACACTTAGCACGGAGCCAAAATTTGGGCTGCCAATCCTTTGTTCCATAAACAAAGACGTGGCAATGGCCAATGGAGTAGATGGCTTCACAGAGGATGTATCTATCAATGGCTACTAGCCACAATGGCCAGATGGAGCCTCTCGGTTCAGATTCAAGGGAGTAGGATTGTGGTTGCCTTCATGCCCTGCTTGTGGGATTCCTGGAGACATCTGTTCGGGCACTGTTGGAAGCAGATTACTGGACCAGGTTAACCCTTGGGTCTGGTCTTGCTGACCGCTTCTTATGTCCCAAGGAATAGGGAGCATTCCACGCATGCGTGGGGACATGCGTGGAATGCTCCCTATTCAGGATCTGTTGTCTGTTCTCTCCCCACACCGAATGGTCAGTCAGCATTCCGTGCCAATGAGCATTCTATGTCCTCACTGGGTTATTTGTGGGTGGGTGGGTGGGTAGACTTTCCTCCAGTGGTGGAGGAAAGTGCTGACATGAACTCGTCCTCAGGCTGATGTGGTTTTGGTGTCTGGCTCCTTGCATTTCCTTTCCTGAAGGAAAGCGCATGCCAGGGATGCATTCATCATGACTGGGGGGTCAGGAGGTTGGTGGATGCCCAACAGCAAAGCCAACAGATGCTGGCAGCACCGCATCAAACAGAACGTGACACCAACTTCTCTTTCCTTTCCATGACCAGGAGTAGGGCCTCTTCCCCACTTGCTCTCTAGACCAGCCTTTCCCAACTTGGCGCCCTCCAGATGTGTTCAACTTCAGCATGCCTGATCATGGCCCATGCTGGCTGGGGCTGATGGGACTTGAGGTCCAACACATCTGGAGGGCACCAGGTTGGGGATGGCTGATCTAGGCCTTTGAGCCCGACATGCTTTAGGTCAGTGTTCTACAACCTTGGGTCCCCAGATGTTTTTGGCCTACAACTCCCAGCATACGCTGGCTGGGGCATGCTGGGAGTTGTAGGCCAAAAACATCTGGGGACCCAAGGTTGGAGAACACTGCTTTAGGTCAAGTCAATTTTTCAACCCCCCACAAACAAACAAAGTCCATCTCCTCCCCCCACCCGCCCATTAAACAAGGATCCAAGCTGGCCTCCTTCTTCACCGTTTAGTCAGGCAGCAGCTCTCGAGCCTCCCACTTTTCACAGCAAGAGAATGACCTGGTTCGCATGCAGTGACAACCCATCAGTTTAAAAAAAAAACCCGCTGGGCTGTTGTGCACAAGCGGGAGAAAGTGGCCACGCCGCCCACGGTGCACCTGCCACACTTCCACTTCTGACTTTGCAATCCCACAATCGTCTCCTCCTGACTTTTGTGATCTAGAGCCCAGACTGGGTTTAGCGGCAGGAACCACAGGAGGTTAGTAGGCCAAGAGGGAGAGCCTTCTTGGGAAACCGGAGAAGTCATTTTCTAAGAACAGTCAGGGAGTCGGTGCTATTGCAAAAGAGGAGACGGCATTCAGAGTTATGGTGATGAGCTGAAAGGCCGGTGTGGCAACCGCAGGGAAAATGAGACATGACGTGAGTGAGTCAGTGCAGGCCATCGTCTGCCAACCAGGATTTATTACTACACGTGGGAGCCGCAACAAGAGGTTGCAGCGTGGAATGCTCCCTATTCAGGATCTGTTGTCTGTTCTCTCCCCACACAGAATGGTCAGTCAGCATTCCGTGCCAATGAGCATTCTATGTCCTCACTGGGTTATTTGTGGGTGGGTGGGTTTGCCTTTACTGAAGCTTATGCACAACTTGGCATGGATATTTCGTTCGCCTTTACTGAAGCTCATGCAATAGCTATTTACACTGATAGTACATTTTCTTACACATATATAATGTATATGGGCATACATTTCACATGGATTTACTGCAATTGATATATTCAAACTTTATGTAATGACAACTGTAAGGTTTTCATTTTAAAAAAAGTTTTTTTTCATTTCATTTCATTTTATTTTTCTCCTCCCCTTTATTTTTCTTTATGGTTTTTGTTATAATTTGCTGAAACTCACAATAATTTTTTTTTAAAAAATGGGGGGGGTGTCCCACTTCAAAGGGCTTTTTTTCTTAAATATTTTTCTACCTCTACAAACCTTGGGGTTCCCCTGACCCTGCTGATGCCTCTCTGTTGCCTATGGGTGGTGCTGTTTTGACTACATAATCATCGGCACTCACAACCTGAACATCAGAAATAGAGGGAACAGGATTATGATGATTTGAATGAAAAACAGCCATGAGAGGATACAAATTTGTTCAGAGGGACAGTTAGGGAGGGACTGTTTAATTGTTCCCCATCCAGCAGTTATTCTGCTCAAAACTGTCCCCCTCCGAAGAGTTATTCATCTTCTCCCCGCACTGTTCCTCTGCTCCAAGCTGAAGCTCTCTGCAGCTGTTTTTTATTCTTAAAAACCACACAGCAGACCACTGCCTACGTAAGGTCTAGTTTGGCCGTTAGATTACTGTCATGATAACTTCAGTCTCTTAGTGGGAACAAGCTGACTGGCCTCAGCATTTGGGCAGTAGCCAATCATGTTCAGCTGCTGCCCTACGGATTTATGCTGGCTCAGCCTCTGCCAGCCCTGCTTCGATGCTGGATGGGGCATGCTGGGAGCTGTAGGCCCTTTTTCCATCTAAAGTTGCATAGGATTGCACCTTTAGCCACTCACCTACCCCCTAAGAGGAAACTGCTACTTCTAGGGGGTCCCAACTACAGGCCCTCTAGATTACATTGGATTCTAATGCCCATCATCCTTGGCCAGCAGAGCCTATGGTCAGGGATGATAGAAGTTGTAGTTCAGCATCTGGGAACCCAGGGGCAGTATCCAACTTGGTCACTCCAGTAGCACAAATGATGTTGCGCTGGCGGAAACTAGGTTCTGAACTATGCGCAAGAGGAGAATCCAACTACAGTTGTTTGCACACTGCAGCCATGTAACAGGCAAACTGCTTGGCACAACCAGTTGCGCAAACGTAACGGGCAGCTGCTTGCACCACAGAACTATTCATTGGAGCTCTGCAGAGATTCATAGATTCATAGATCATAGAGTTGGAAGGGGCCTACAAGGCCATCGAGTCCAACCCCCTGCTCAATGCAGGAAACTAGAGGAGGGGTCTCCCATCCAAGTAATAGCCAGGCCTGACCCTGCTTAGCTTTCCACACTCAGACAAGCTGAGCCAGCATGAGCCACAGGCCTACATTCTGAGTGTGCAGAATGACACCACTGGATACTGCCTCAAGGTTTTAAAGAAAAATAACTGTTTGTTTGCTGTTGTCACACTACCAGATTTTGACGGCAAATCTGGTGGGGGCGGGGAGAAATTGGTCCCTGCAAGTTGCCCGCTCCTGACCTATTCCCCAAGAGGAAACTCCTACTCGAGTGGTTCCCAAACATGGGTCCCCCAGATGTTGGGCTCCAACTCCCATAATCCCCAGCCTATGTTCAGGATGGTGGGAGTTGGGGTCCAACATCATCTGGGGACTGAAGGTTGGGAACCACCAACACTTCAGATGTTGGAGTGTTGTCTTCCATAATACATACAAACACACACACACACACACACACACACACCGAGACCAGTGGGGAAAGGAAAAAGCCTACCTTTGAAAGGCATGTCGGCCCGCGTCTTCAAGTACATCTTGGTGTTCCTCTTGTGCCTTATTTTCTTAGCATTGTAGCCGATGCTGTTGCAGCGGTTCTTGCGGCAACTCAAGCAGATACCCTTCTTGAAACGGCCAGAGTCCGTGCATTGGAAGGCAAAGCTCTGCTTATCTTTGTTCACGAGGGAGTCCACAAAGAGAAGCACAGACCGCTCGTGTTCGCACCTCACAACGTCCCCGATATCTAGAAGGAAGGGGCAGGAAGAGTTGACAGGCAGCAGTCGTAAGGCAGGAAACCAACTGTTCGCATTCTCTTCCTCAATAGGGGTGGGGAAGGACACACGTCCAGCAAGATTTATGGACCTCTCAGTCCTTTGTAGTTCAGCACAAGCCACACTTGGCCAAGGACCAGGCAGGCCTGTAGCCAGAAGTTTTGCAGTGTGACCCAAAGGCTTTGAAAAAATCCATGCAGCTCCTACACTCAGGTGGTTTATTAGGTTCAAGCCACTGAAATATTTAAAGTAACATTTTAAACAGAATTGAATGTGTTTGCCAAAGGCTTGTCCATCACCCCAGTGCCTTTGTGCATACTGACTGGGAAAGGTTGGAGCCAAATTATATATCTTCCTGACTGTTAGAGCAATATGACAATGAAACCAATGACCTAGGGAGGTGGTGGGCTCTCCCACACTGGAGGCATTAGAGATGAGGCTGGACAGCCATCTGCCAGGGATGCTTTGACTTGGATTCCTGCGTTGAGCAGGGGGTTGGACTCGATGGCCTTAGTAGGCCCCTTCTAACTCTACTATTCCATGATTCTATGATCTGAATGAGCAACTGAGTAGAACAGCCTTCCCCAACCTGGTGCCCTCCAGATGTGTTAGATTGCAACTCCCATCATTCCCAGGCAGCAGTGGCCAATGGAAGTTGTAGTCCAACACATCTGAAGGGCACCAGGTTGGGGAAGGCTGCAGCAGAATATTGCTGGAGCAGAATAATTTTCCTTCACGTCTTCATAACTGAAACGCGTGAGAAGGGTTTTTAAAAAACTAAATCAATACTTAACTTCCATGCAGCACTTCCAAGTGGTTCCAAGTGCTTCACATGCATTATCCAGGTCAGGAGTAGTCAACCCACTGCCCTCCAGATGTTTTGGACTACAACCCCCATAATCGCTATGCTGGCTGCAGCTTGTGGGAGCTGTAGTGCAAACCATCCAGAGGGCGCCAGGTCACCTATCCTTGATCTAGATCAGTGTTCTCCAACCTTGGGTTCCCAGATGTTTTTGGCCTACGCTGGCTGGGGCATGCTGGGAGTTGTAGGCCAAAACCAACTGGGGACCCAAGGTTGGAGAACACTGATCTAGATGAAATCCTTAAAACAATGCTGTAATTTAAGGGCACAATCCTATGCATGTTTAGACAGAAAAAGGGCCAGAAAAAATGCTGGCTGGGCCATGCTGGGAGTTATAGGCCTTTAAAAAAATATTATTAATACTCGGCACGGGCATGTTCAAGCACTTTACAGTTATTCATTTATTTACAGTAATACCTTGGATTGCAAGTAACTTGGTTTGAGAGCGTTTTGCAAGACAAGCAAATTTTTAAATATTTATTTAAATTTTTTTGACTTGATATACAAGCGACGTCTTGCAATACAAGTACTGTAGTACGGCTTAAATTAAAAATCTCTGTACAAATTTTTTTGGGGGGGGGATTTCGTTTTGATATAAGAGTGTTTTGGATTACAAGCACGTTTCCGGAACGAATTATGCTCTCAATCCAAGGCATGACTGTATTAATACTCGACACGGGCATGTTCAAGCACTTTACATTTATTTATTAATACTCGGCACGGGCATGTTCAAACACTTTACATTTATTTATTTATTAATACTCGGCACGGGCATGTTCAAGCACTTTACATGCATTTATCTTGTTATAATCTTTGCAAGAACCTTGTAAGGAAGAGTAGTCTGGTTAAAGTGGTAGTGGTTAAAGCAGCTTCCCCAAGCAGCTGCCCTGCAGATTTTGGGGCTACAACTCCCAGAATTTCTCACCACTGGTCACACTGGCTGGGGCTGATGGGCACTGAAGCCGAACCTCTCAGAAGACACCAGGTTGGGGAAGGCTGGGTGACAGCACTGGACTTTGGCTGGGGGGATCTGGGTTCAGAATCCCCACTCAGCCGTGAAGCTCATTGGGGGACCTTAGGCCAATCGCTCCCTTAGCCTCGCCTTCCTCACAGGGTTTTTAGGAGGGTAAAGCCGGGAAACCCACACCCATGTACATCACGATCACACGCTGAGCCCAATGGAGGAAGGCTGGGATACAAACAAGGATAAGACGATCACCATCGTCATTCATGTTGTAGATCAGTGGCTATGCTGGCTGGGGCATGCTGGGAGTTGTAGGCCAAAAACATCTGGGGACCCAAGGTTGGAGAACACTGTTGTAGATGAGACCAAGTCAGCTTTGCCTGCTGAGACCATCTCGTGCAGCCTTGCCCAGCCTGGAGCCCTCCAACAGATATAGTGTTGGTGGACTATATCTCCCAGCATGCCCCAGCAACGAGGAGTAATTTCAACCAGTGACTTACGATTCCTACGCTCAGTTGTAGCCACTACATTATACCGCCTTTCCCAGAGAAAAGCAGTTCTGCGGGTTGGGGGATTTTACTCCCATCGGCACGACCTCCCAATCCACGAAAACGCCAACTTGCAAAGGATTGCACCCTTGGCCACTCACCTACCCCCTAAGAGGAAACTGCTACTCTAGGGGGTCCCAACCACGGGCCCTCCAGATTATGTTGGATTCTAACTCCCATCATCCTTGGCCAGCACAGCCTGTGGTCAGGGATGATGGGAGTTGTAGTACAGCATCTGGGAACCCAAGGGCAGTATTCAACTTGGTCATTCCAGTAGCATAATGGGCAACCGCGTAATGGGCAAACTGCTTGGCACAACCAGTTGTGCAAACATAATGGGAACTTACTCCCATAGGCGAGCGCTCCCAAGACGTCACCCAAGCCACATCCTGGCTGGGTGTCTCCTCCGTTGGGGTAGATGTCAATGTGGCCCACGGGCATCTGGATCCCGATGCTGAAGCCCAGCGTTTCCCTCGTATATGTGTGCAAGACATCCACGAAGTCCGCGTCGTCGGGAGAAAGGCGCTTACTGGGATCGACGCCTTCAAACATTGGGCCAGCCGGATCCAAGCCTGCAGGAGCAGAGGTGCAGGGTTAGCCTTTCAGTTGACATGGCCACAGATATTTCACAGGAATCTGCTTTATGCCGGGTCAGGGTATTTGTCTACCTAGCCCAGACTCTCTGGGGGCTCAGACGGGGGGGGGTGTCTTTCCCATTACCTGCAACCTGATCCTTTCAACTGGTGGTGCCAGAGGTTGAACCCAAGGCCTTCATGGAGGAAAAGGCTATCAACGGCTACTAGTCCTGATGGCTGTATGCAATCTCCAGGATCAGGGGTGGTATGCCTATATACACCAGTTGCTGGGGAACATGGGCAGGAGGGTGCTCTTGCACATCCTGCTTGTGGGTTTCCCGTGGGCAGCTGGTTGGCCACTGTGTGAGCAGAATGCTGGATTAGACGGACCTTGGTCTGATCCAGCAGGACTCTTCTGATGCTCTACATCAGTGTTCTCCAACCTTGGGTCCCCAGACGTTTTTGGCCTACAACTCCCAGCATGCCCCAGCCAGCTACGCTGGGTGGGGCATGCTGGGAGTTGTAGGCCAAAAACATCTGGGGATCCCAAGGTTGGAGAACACTGCCCTACATGCATAGCATGTGCTCTGTCCTTGAGCTGTGGTCCCTCTCCTCATTTCAGCTGCTCAGTCATATCAATTTTCCCCCTCAAGGTCTGCAACTGGCTACTTTAAGTTGTTTAAGGCGCAATCCTATGCAAGTTTAGACAGGAAAAAGGCCTACAACTCCCAGCATGCCCCAGCCAGCATAGCTATGGAACGTATCCCCGGGTGTGTTGGGTTAGCTCCCGGGATTAGACGCTCTCCCACGTATGGTTTATAAGGGCAGCTGTACAACGTTAGCTGTTGGGAGGAATTTTCAACAGCTGACATTGTACAGCTGCCTTTATAAACCATACGTGGGAGAGCATCTAATCATGGGAGGTAACCCAACACACCTGGGGATATGTTCCAGCTCAGTCAGGGTTGCAACGAGTCTTACAGAGGTAATAATAAGTATGCTTTATTCCCTGTTTTTATCTTTTGGGCATTTCATACTTTTATACTATGTTAATAAGATTTGTATACTATGTTAATAAGATTTTGACAATATTTTTGGATAGGATTTCAAAAACAGCACAATATTACTCTTGGAGACATCACCCCTGTTGTCTTAGTGTTCCTCTTTTGAAGGGTGAGAATTATATTTTGTATAAGTATTGTATTTATACAATATCAGTATTCTTTTTAATTTGCACTTGAATGGTTATGAGTTTATTATGAGTCTCAAAGTATAATACCAGCACTCTTTTTTGCAAATTAGTGAATTATATTAATAGTTTCACATTCTATTTGCTTGTTTACATTTCATATATTACTCTTTTTCTGGCTCTGGTGCTGTTTGCACTTTTGTATCTTATCATTTTGGAGCCAGCTCCTTTCGTTTGCCTCACTGAAGTTGCACGCACAGCCTCAGGATTTAACAGGGTTCTGATGGCACAAGGCTGCCTCAAGCAGAAAACGGCATTTGGTGGTTTCAGAAAGACAACAAGCCACATTAATCTTTGGAAGGGAAGAAGGAAAGCCATGTGCCGGCTGGCTTACCTGTAATTCTGCCTATTGTTCCATGTGCATAGCTGCCAGCAAAGCCAGCAACATGGGCACCGAGGCTGTAACCAATCAAGTGGACGTTTCGGAGCTGGAAATGCTCTTTCTCCTGCAAGAGCAACACCAACAGCCGTGATGCGGATGAAAAGTTATTATATAGACAAAGTGGGGTGCAAGGTACAGAGGGGAAGAAGTAAAGAGGATGCTGAATAGCACCAACATAAATATTACTGGATCGCTCACTCTAAAATCCGAGGGTACTGTAAAAGCATCAGTAGGCAAAGGCATTTCAAAGGCAAGCAATTTCCATCCAAAAATATCAACCTGTTTTTCTGTTAAACCCACACTGGTTTTACAATGTCCAGAGGGTGATTTTGAGGGCAACACACATGGTGAAAGCTTGAGTGACTTGTGCTATTCCTGACAAATGTTGTACGACTACAGCTCCCATCAGCATAACCAAAGGGCAGGGATGATGGGCATTGTAGTCCAACAACATCTGGAGGGCCAAGGTTTCCCAGCCTTGATCTAAGGGTTTCACATGAGATGCAGAAGAGTGATACATAGTAGGTTGTTTCTTAGGTTAGTCTAACTTAAGTTCCATTCATTTCAATGGTTCTAGTCTAAGCAGGACTAGACAAAGAGGTTAAATTTCTCAGTTCCCTAAATGACTGTGCCCTAGAACAGTTGGTCATGGAACTGACCAGAGGGTTTAATCCTAAGTGGTGCTGGCCCAGAACTTAGTATGAGATGTGAGTGTTGTCAAGCCAATTGGAAACAGTGACCACAATGCTATCAGATTTAATGTCTATGTCAGTGGAACATTGTCAAGAATGTCCAACAGAGTCAAATTTGACATTTTTTAAAAGGAAACAGTTCTAAAAAGAGGGAACTGGTAAAAATGAAGCTGAAAGGGGGCATCAGGAAGGTTAAATCCCTTCAAAATGCTTGCAGGTTACTCAGAACCCAAGTCCAAGAGGTCACCAACATAATTAATGAGCAGTGTCAAGGAAGCTATTAGGGAAAAGAAGGCTTCTTTCAGAAAATGGAAGTCTTGCCCAAATGAGGAAAACAACAGGGAGCACGAACTTGCACAAAGCTAATGTGCAGATACAACCCTTCCTAGACTGTACCACTTTATATGGCTGGTGGGGGAAATCACCGTTTTGGACGCTCGCTCACATGAAGACCATGTCTGGAAGAAAAGCAAGCATGTCTGAGAAAAGGTTAGAAACCAATACATTAGTTTAAATGCAGGGTTTTTTCCCCCCTCTTGGTGGGTGCACATCCAGGTATGCAATCCCTCACCTGCAGTCTGAAATGTTACAGTCCAGGAAAGGCTGTACCAAGCAATACAATAAATAAGTAGTTCTGCAGGTGTGGCCCAGCTGGACAAGGCTTGAGCCAGGTGAAAAGCAGCAGCTTGGAAGAACAGGCTCCCTGAGAGGTGTGGGGAGGCTATTCAAGAACAGAAAAGCAGCTGCCTGTTCAACTGTGGGAAAGACGGAGAGGTGGGTGGAGGAAGTGGAGCAAGAGAGAGCCCACACTGGGTAGCTATGCAGAGGCACGCAGCCACGCTAATGAAACGAGGCGGCAGTTTTCCTAAGGCAACACTGCGGGGCATCCAAACAAGTCCAGCGATCCACTTCCAATACTTTAGAAGGGACTTCTAAAGTATTGCAAGGAGATCGCACTCCAGGAGTTTCTGGATGAGGGCGCTGGGGTACACACATTCAACTTGCACCATAAGAGAAGCTCCCGCAGCGCCATCCACCCACCCTAGAGATCGGCAGCTTGGCACACAGCCTGCTGTGCGAGGCAGCGAGCAGGAGGGTCCTGCAGCAGCAAGCTGAGCATTTCTAGAACGTCAGCTCCGTGCAAGTTCCAACTGTTGCCTTCTTGCACAACTTTCATTGTTCAGCGCTGGGAGGCTTTTGCGTGCACGGTGTACCTGTAACCAGTTGAGCAGCTCTGCCACTTCTTTTCCAACCACCCTGGTGTTGTTCACAGCATCGGTATAGAGCTGGTGGGCCAGAACAAGCCAGTCCACCACCACCACGTTGGCACCTTCCTCTCGTCCCTGCAGAGCCAACGCCATGTTGCCTAGCCATGGTTCAGCCATGCCACTCATCTGGAAGAAAAAGACCCAATTCTTAGGTCCTTTCTGATCATAGGATGACTATAACAGAGACCCGGTTTGCATGTAATGCATGGGTTGGTTAAACCATGAGTGATCGGGGCCGAGCAGCAGCTAATACGCTGTCTCTCGCACACTTGTTGCTTCTGCTTTCAATTAATCCCATTCCTAGGTTGATATCATCTGAACCTGTTATCATAACATTTAAACAACCCAGAGTTGACCCATGGTTTGTTGTTCAGTTAACTCTGGGTTGTTTAATCCCTAAACAACCCGGAGGTTCCAGGTTTAGACATCATGATAAAAAACCCAGGAACAGGGTTTCTGGGCTGTTAATTGAAAGCAGAAGCTATGAGTGCATGGGAGGCAGCATGCTTTCTCACTCCCACTCAGCCATGGCAATTCCTGGGTTAAACAACCCAGGAATTGCCATTACATGCGAATTAGGTCAGAGTCTTGAAAAATCCAAGCTTATGAGTACATGTTTTTAATAGGATTTTTTTTTTTTTACTGTTTTGATTGTTTTGTTAGACACCTAGGAGACTTTGACCCTTCTCCAAGTGGCCCTCCTCTGAGGGAGGAGATTGCAACAAGGGAGAGGGTCTTCTCGGGGTTGGCCCCCTAATTCTGGAATATTCTCCCCAGTGAAGTCCGTCTGGTACAAAACTGTCATCTTTTTGATGCCAGGTTAAGACCTTCTTCTACTCCCAGGCATTTGACAGCATGTGATAGGGTCTTTAACCTAACGTTCAGTCTCACCGCTGATTATTAAAATTGTTTTATTTTTTGTATGTAAAATATTTTTTTATATTATGTTACTATATTGTATTTTTAAGGTTTAATATTTGTAAACCACCCAGAGAGCTTTGGCTGTTGGGTAGTATAGAAATGCAATAAATTAATGAAATGGAAATGAAATTATGAAAATGTCATAAGCATTTCAACAGAGAAATAAGTGCCTGAGAGCAGTACAGTGTAGCCGTGGGCAACCTGTCTAATTTCAAGAGCCCTTCAACTGTCCAGTATTTGTTGCCTATTTAAAGCTTCGATCCCCAGTGTCTATTATTTCTAAGAGTCCCACAGTGCATAGATGCAAAACAGCCAAGAATAGAGTGTGCCCCCAATGTTGCCAGTCTGAGAGTTCAGAACAAAACACCAAGAATTCTGAGGCTCAGGGACAACCATTCCCAGAGGCCCCACCCTCTTCCTTTCCCAGGCTCCTCCTTCCCTAGGCCCTTCTGCCTGTCCTGCCTAGCATCACAGCAGTTCATCCAATGGCAACTTTGCAAATGAAAGAAGAACAGGTGTAGAAGCCACAACACAAGAAGATGCACTGTGTATTGAAGCTGTGTACAAGGCTACATATAATATGTGCCTAGCAATGCTGCCAAGAGTAAGCACACCCTTAATTGGGCAGCTCCTCTTGTGCCAAGAGCACCCTAGGGCGATGGAAAGTTTCACTGCACTTACTGTCCATCCATGAATAATGAAGAAGCTTTTAGCGGAGAGATTGAACTTGCAATCTTCTAGGTACTGGTCTTGGCTAACGATGAGGTAGCAGCCCTTGTCTTCTGGGTCTGTAGAGGTGCGAACATTGAATTTCACTTGCGGCTTCTGAACTTTTGATGGTTCCTCTCCTGGTGTTAGCAGCTGAGAGATGCCGTCATCTGGAAAAGAGTATTTGGAATTTAGCATCACCCAGCAGCGGGTGAATACTTTGAACAACCGTGGAGTATTTCTAAGGTATCTAAAGCAGAGGCGGGAAACCTGTGGCCCTCCAGATGTTGTTGGACTCCATTGGACTCATGTCCTACTTGTGGGTTTCCCACAGGCAGCTGGTTGGCCACTGTGTGAACAGAATGCTGGACTAGGTGGAGCCTTGGTCTGATCCAGCAGGGCTCTTCTTATGAACTTAACCTTGAGTTAAAGGTAGGCACACAAGCTCACATAAACTTCCCGTTCTCTGCAGACAGGTATAATGTATGTCTGGCAGCTTTCCAAACTACCCGAGGCACTCGTAAGAGCTCACTCCTTATATATGTTACTTAGTACATGAGTCAACTGCAGTTCCCACGGATAAAGACTTCAACCTCCTCTGGGGACTTACTGAATGGCTATGGCCAAGAAACTTTCTTTCAGAGGGCGATAGAGCCCTATCTCACAGGGTTGTTGCAAAGGTGGAAAATGCCATTTATTTGTTGATTGCACTGCACATATCTTATAATTCTTTTTAAGCATCTGGGCAAGAAGACACTGCACAATAACCACAAGAGACAAGACCAATCCAAAGGCAGAAAGGAAAAAAAAATAGTGGAGAGCCAGAGCTATAAAGATTTGTATCCCCCCCCCCTTTCTGTTAAGGAGCTCAGGTCACCCCATGTTTATCCTCACAAAACCTGCGAGGAATCTTAGGATGAGAAACAGGCCACTCAGTATACTCCATTGGTTGAACACAGATTTGAACCCGGGTCCTCCAGTGCAAGTACAGCATTCTATCTCAAGGAGTGTCTCCAGCAACACCAAGTGGGCCGCTCAACAAGATCTGCCACAGACGGCCTTTTCCTTGTCCCTTCAGCCAGAGCAGCTAGACTGGTCGGGACGAGGAAGAGGGCCTTCTCTGTGGCAGCCCCCGTACTATGGAACTCTCTCCCAAGTGACCTCCGCCATGCCCCCTCTCTGCTGAGCTTCCGCCGCTCATTAAAAACTTGGTTATTCAGGCGGGAATATGGGGTGGGCTAAGATTTTAAAATTTTATACTGTTTTAATGTATTTTAATGGAGAAAAATGTTTTAATGTATTTTGTTCTGTTTTATTTTCTGTACATCGCCCAGGGTGGCCGGTTTGCCGGCCAGATGGGCGATAGATACATGCAAAAATAATAATAATAATAATTCTGTCTACTCTACCACATGGGCTTTCTCCCTCCCCCCCCCCTTAATGTCTAGTGTGCTAATTCAATGTTCCTGAAACCTTCAGGAAAGGTTTCCCACATCATCCCCCCGGCAGCTGAGAAAGCCCCACACGTCCGCCCACTGCAAAGCATTCTAAGGAGGGTTCTCAGGAGCACACGCAGTTCAAGCAGGATTTGGAGCCGTCCTGCCAGGTCCCACCATTGAATGGAAAGTCAAGCGGTTCAGCTGGGACACCCAGCAGTCACCTACCGTTGCTCACTGCTGGCAAACGTTGGCAGTCATGGGCAGGTTCCTTTCATGGGAGTTTGTCCGCTGTTATTCACCCTCTCATCAAAGAAGCCCCGGTGAGCTTCCAGGATGCTCCAGAAGGTAACATGGCCCCATATGGATCAAACTCAAGTCCTGCACAGCAGGGGAGGCTGGCGACCCCTATCTCAGTGGGGCTCCTTTTCCATTGCTGGTTTTATTTAGTGCTTCATGGGAGCTATCCATGGTGCTCTATGGTGGCAAACCTATTTTGGGGTGTGTGTGGTGGAGTGCAGCACCATGCATAGCTCCCATGAAGCGCCAAATAAAACCTGCAAAGGAAAAGGAGCCCCCACCGGAATAGGAGTCACCCCACCCCACCCCGCTGCACGGGCATTTGCAAAGCACGTAGGCTCTCCACGCGAGGAGGGGCGAGTGGGACGAGCACATTAGCTCTGCTCCCTCCATGTGCAGAGTGCGATTGTCTGCAGCAGTGAGTCCCCTCTGTCCATGGAGCTCTTCACGTGCTTAAGAACCCCCCATTTTCCAGGATTCTAAATCACACTGAGGGCCTCCATGGACAGACAAGGTTCTCTGTCACACTCTACACATGGAAGGTGATGAGAATGGTGACCAAGGTGGGGTGGGGATGGAGCTAGTGTGCTGGTCCCCACTCCCTCTCACCTGTAGAACTTACTCCAGCCCTCCCCAATCTGGTGCCCTGCAACTTCTATATAACATTCAGTGGCCAATCATACCTGGTGGAACGCCTCTCCTGACCTGAACCTACCTGGACACTATCATCGACATAGATTTCATAGAGTTGGAAGGAGCCTACAAGGCTATCGAGTCCAACCCCCTGCTCAATGCAGGAAACTAGAGGAGGGGTCTCCCATCCAAGTAATAACCAGGCTTGACCTCTGCTTAGCTTTTCACACTCAGACAAGCTGAGCCAGCATAAGCCACAGGCCTGTACACATCAGAAGCCTTCCTCTGAGTGCCTCTTCTGAGGGAGGCTCAGAAGGCGGCAACAAGGGAGAGGGCCTTCTCAGTGGTGGCCCCCCCAATTATGGAACACTCTCCCCACTGAGGTCCACCTGGCGCCAACACTGTCATGTTTTTTTGGCACCAGGTTAAGACTGTCCTCTACTGCCGGGCATTTGATAGCTTATGACGGGGGCATTTATGTCAGCTGTTTTTGTTTTTTATCAGGTCCTGGCATCTTACTGTAACTGTTTTAGCTCTTTAAATTGTTTTACATTTTGTACGTTAGATTTTTATTATTATTTTATATTATATTATGATCTTGTATTGTGGTATGTATTTTTGTGAACCACCCAGAGAGCTTCAGCTATTCGGCAGTATAGAAATGGAATAGTCAGTAGCATAAGGCCACATAGAAAAATAGGATTTTAAGAAAACACACGCATTTCTTTCTTTCACACCCCAAAAGATCAGGTCTCGGGTGCACAGGCTGTACTGGGCCCTACCTGCCTGCACAACAGGTCCATAAGAACCATGCTAGATCAGACCAAGGGTCCATCCAGTCCAGCATTCCGTTCACACAGTGGCCAACCAGCTCCCCACGGGATCCCACAAGCAGGACATGAGTGCAACAGCACCCTCCCGCCCATGTTCCCCAGCAACTGGAGTACATAGGCATACTGCCCTCTGATACTGGAGGTAGCATGTAGCCATCAGGACTAGTAGCCATTGATAGCCTTCTCCTCCATGAATGTGTCCACTCCCCTTTTAAAGCCGTCCAAATTGGTGGACATCACCACATCTTGTGGAAGTGAGCTCCATAGTTTAACTATGCACTATGTGAAGAAGTCCTTCCTTTTATCCGTCTTGAATCTCCCACCCATCAGCTTCATGGGAGTGTGTGTGTGTGTGTGTACGCCAGTGTGGCGTAGTGGTTAGAGTGTTGGACTGGGACTCGGGAGATCCAGGTTCAAATCCCCACTCGGCCATGAAACTCACTGGGTGACTTTGGGCCAGTCACTGACTCTCAGCCTAACCTACCTCACAGGGTTGTTGTGAGGATGAAATGGAGAGGAGGAGGAGGAGGATTATGTAAGCCGCCTTGGGTTCCTTGCAGGAAAAAAGGCGGGGTATAAATATAATAAATAAATAAACAAGCATTCTAGTATTGTGAGAGAAGGAGAAAAATGTCTCCCTGTCCACTTTCCCCACACCATGCATAATTCTGTACACTTCTATCATGTCTCCTCTTACTTTCCTTTTTTTTAAGCTAAACAATCCCAGCTGTTGTAACCTTTCCTCATTGGGGAGTTGCTCCAGCCCCTTGATCATTTTAGTTGCCCTCTTCTGCACTTTCTCCAACTCCACAATGTCCTTTTTTAGGTGCGGTGACCAGAACTGTACACAGTATTCTAAGTGCGGTCACACTATAGATTTGCATAAGGGCAGGATGATCTTGGCAGTTTTATTTTCAATTCCTTTCCTAATTATGCCTAACATGGAGTTTGCCTTTTTCACAGCAGCCACACACTGGGTCAACATTTTCATCAAGCTGTCCACCACAAACCCAAGATCTCTTTCTTGGTCAGTCACTGCTAGCTCAGAGCTCATCAACTTATACTTGAAGTTGGGATTTTTTGCATTACTTTACGCTTGCTTACATTGAACCGCATTTGCCATTTTGATGCCCGTTCTCCCAGTCTGGAGAGATCCTTTTGGAGCGCCTCACAATCCCTTTTCGTGCAGAGAATTGGAGACTATGCACACAAAAGGACAGTACAAGTACACACATTACCTCTGTGTACAGTTTGCATACATACAGAGGGAAGTGAGAGCATGCCTACTAAGCCCCACACCCTCTTTATGCAAATTTAGTATCATGTACACACAAAGCTTATGTATGTACAAACTGTAGGCAGGTAGGTGCTGGTAGGAAACCTACCAAGTGCCAAGTCTCAAACTGCATGCGCAGTTAGCATACGTAGGCTTTGTGCATACATTATGCTGAACACTTGTTGAAGAAGGACAGAACCCTCAGAAAGGATTCCCCCTCCCATTCATGTGAGCATTGACCTACACCAGCCTTCCCCAACCTGTCTCCCTCGATATTGTTTTGGACTACAACTCCCATCACCCCCAACCATTGGCCATGCTGGCCAGGGCTAATGGGAGATGCAGCTTATTTATTTATTTATTATATTTATGCCCCGCCTTTTTTCCTGCAAGGAACCCAAGGCAGCTTACATAATCCTCCTCCTCCTCTCCATGTTATCCTCACAACAACCCTGTGAGGTAGGTTAGGCTGAGAGTCCGTGACTGGCCCAAAGTCACCCAGTGAGTTTCATGGCCAAGTGGGGAACAGAACCCAGATCTCCTGAGTCCCAGTCCAGCACTCTCACCACTACTGACCACACTGGCTCTCAGCAGTTCAAAGTATCTGGAAGGCACTGGGTTGAGGAAGGCTAACCGACACTGATGTAATGTGTGCACAGTCCTATAGTCTCTTACAGAACATTGATACACCACCCTCATCCTCACTCCAACCACATGTATCGTGCCCCTCAAATTCAGCAACTGTAGTGCTGAAAGGTTTGCATTTTAAATAGAGCTCATATATTCCACACACATCACCGGGGTAGCTTGAGGGAAAAGAATATTGTAATGAAGACTGTTAAATCTAGTTAGTAAAATGGTTACTCATTATATGCAGTCAGTTAGGAGCTCCCTTTCCACACACGAAGACCTGGCTATTGACCTATCTATGCTCATCTTCCTCTCTTTTGAGCAAAATTCAAGCATATCTTTTAATTTGAGTCAGGAAACCATGAAAGTTGCCCTTTCCCTCCTAACGGAAGCAAAGGTGATAAGAGTCCTTGAAAAAGTGAAGTACACCGTACATTAGGAATACTTCAGCTGGAAGTTGCATGTGTACTGACATAGAAGCTCCAATAGTAAAATTCAGGTGTGACTGAGTGGAATTACATAGTGTAATAGCAGCAAGTTGATTTTCTGTGTTAAAAGTCACAGAACCAGTTAAACAAGCTAGACTAAGCACATGTCAGCAAGAGAGACAGTGTCCCCAGTCCCATTTCTCACAGGTCGCCCTCAAAATTCCAGAGAGCACCGGTGGCGAGTCATGCAGAGAGAGAGAGTGATTTTTATTCTTATGTTTTCTTTTCTCTTTAAAGAGGCATAGGAGACTCACCAATGAAACAGAACTACAATATGAAGCATGCTTGTTCTCTCGCTCAGTGCTTCGGGCATAGTTAACTAACACAGCACAATCCTATGCATGTTGACTCAGAAATAAGTTCAGTTGCAGCCTTCCCCAACCTCCAGATGATTTGGACTTCAACTCCCATCAGCCCCAGCCAGCATGGTCAATGGTCAGGACTGCTGGGAGTTGTTGTCCAAAACATCTGGAAGGCACTCAGGTTAGGGAAGGCTGCCCTACTGTGTGCCATGGGGCTCACTCCCAGGAAAATTGGCACAGAATTCCAGCCCTCGCATCAGTCACCATCAAGTCCCCGCACATAAAAGGTCCTGCTGATCAGATAGTTAAGTTCAAGGCAGGCTTGTGCCTTGGAACAGTCATTAAAAAAAAAAATAATTAAAGTGCCAACTAACTGTCACTTTCCCACACCGCAAGGATGTATCTATTAGTGTTCCCTCCGATCAGATTTAAAATAAAAACTCAACACATAGCAAAAATTTATCTCTTTAGGCATCTTCTATTAATAGCAGAGCAACCGTCCTCATCAACTCAGCCCCTTTAAACCCGAGACACTGCTGCTATAAATCAAGAGCAGCGTTAGCAGAAAGCCATCGAAGCAGCAGGCTAAAATAAGGCAACTGAAAGTGCAATCCTATGCCCACTCAGAAGTACCGGTATGTCCTATTGAGTCTATGAAACTTACTGCCAGGTAAGTAGGTATAGGATTGCAGCGCAAGTTTATTCTGTAAAGGCACACAAACCGGCATGAAGTTCTATGCAAGACCCATTAGCCAGAGGGAACAGTGGGGCTCTTGTGAAGATGATCATTCTTTTCAACCAGGCTTGCACAGAAGACCTGCCTGGATTTTTAAACCCTTTAAGGGTGCAGTCCTATACGTGTTCAGACAGAAAAAATGAGGACTCCCAGCATTCCCCAGCCAGACATTCGAAGGCTAGGGTGGGGTGGGCATTCCCGTGATCCATATTTTTTTGTGGAAAGAGGGAGAGAGGGCACAATCCTATGTATGTTTAGAAAGGCAAAAGTCCTACAACTCCCAGCATGTGCTGGCTGGGGCATGCTAGGAGCTGTAGGACTTTTTCCTGTCTAAACAGGCATAGGATTGCACCCTAAGAGCCAGGCAGAGGAAGGCTAATTCACCCAGTTCACAGGCAGAGGAAGGCTAATTCAGAAGTCAAAATCAGTCAGGAGTGGAGCACACAAAACCCACACCAGACCAATGAACTTTCAACACATTACAAGCAAATGCACAGCAAGCCACATGGCAACTTCCCCCACGTTGTCTTTTTCCTAAAGCAAAACGCATGCATGCCCCCTCCCCAACAGAGACAAAGAAGGACTCTGCTTGCCATTCCCCAAGGACTGATTGCCAAGTTCCCTCCTTTTTGCGGGGGGGGGGGGGGAAGGGGAAGAAAAGATGAGTATTTTCACACCCAAGGCTTCATGCAGTACTTGTCTCACCTGGTTTGTGTACCCTGTGAATATAAAACCTACATTGGCCAGAATGCTCACATGCATCACAAATGCCTCTCCTACCAGGCCCGTAGCCAGCCTAAAAGTTTTTTTGGGGGGGGGGGGGCTGCCAAAAAAAAGTAAGGGGGGGGTCAGATAATCTGGTTTGCAAGACTCCTAAAGACAAAGTGGTAAACTTTTTAAAAATTATTCGTTTTGGGGGGGAAATTAAGGGGGGCAGTGAAAACTTGGGGGGGGCAAGTCCCCACCCCACCTACAGGCCAGTCTCCTACCCCCAGTAAAGGTCACACACACATTGAGACGAAATCTAGCAATCTGGGAAGAGAGAGAGAGAGAGAGAGAGAGAACATTGCGCCCCGGTAGCAATGTAAGCCTCCCAAGTACACACGCAGGTGTATTTCACCGCACGGCGCAGAACGCACACGGGCCAGGCGGCCCTCCGCAAGCAGGCGGCCCGCGTGCCCTCCCTCAGCCGCGCCGAGTACAAAATTCTCTCACGCTCTGCAGCGCGGCTCGACGGACTGAGAGGCGGACCGTGCGGCAATCTGCCAGCGCCGCCAGCGCCGCCGCCGCGCACGTGGTGGGATCGACCCGGTAAACCGCACCGACCGGGAGCTCCGACGCCCGCTCACCACCAGCCCGCAGTTTACCTTCCTGTCGGGGCTCTCCCTTCGCTCGCGAGGGGTCCTCCAGCGAGGCGCGAGAGGCGGTGGCGATGCACGACGGCGGTAGCAGCAGCGGCGGCAGCGGCAGCAGCAGCAGGAGGAGGGCCAAGCTTCTCATCGCTTTAAGCACCGCGGGGTCTTTCGGGGCTCCCCTGCGGAACTCCTTCAGACTCCGGGGTGGGCCGGTGGTGGTGGTGGTAGTGGTGGTGGCTGAGGAACTTGCCCGAGGCAACGCGCCAGCCGCTCCCGGCAAAAGAGAAGCAAGGATGGAGGGAGGGAAGGCGCGAGGAGGCCGGCGAGGAGCGGCGAAGGGTGCCAGCCAAGCGAGGCGCGAGCGCAAGCGGAGGTGCCGGCGCTGCCGCAACCCAAGAAGAGCGGCTGGGGAAAGGGGGTCGCGTTTCTAAATAGGCAGCTGGGAGCGTCACCTGACCCATGGCCAGATGGGATGGGACGCCTTAGGCCCGGGCTCCGGGGCCCTGATTGGTCACGCCTCCCTGACGCGAAGGGAAAGCCGGCCAAAAAGTTTGAATGAAAACTCTACACACCCACCTCAAGGAAGAAAGGGAGGGAGGCAGGCGGGGCGAGATAAGGACGCATGGGAGCGAGGCACGAGGGGAGCGGGGAGCGGGGGCGACGCGAAGGAGAAGCTGGGTAGGTGGGGTGGCGCCCCCTCCACTTGGCGGCAGCCCCTGGGGAATCCCCCCCCCGCAAGCAGAGTGCTAATGCACTGCGCAGAGAGCCGGCTCCAGGTTTGGGGGGGGGTGGGGCGCACCCAGGCAAAGTGTCCATTGACGGGCCCCTCCTGTCGGCAGGACCTGGTGGGCTTCTCTGGCTGTGGTGGCGGCAGTGGTCCAAGCAGTGCTGGGCACTGGGCTAAGGATGATGGGAGTTGTAGGCCAACACATCTGGAGGGCACCAGCTTGGGGAAGGATGACCCAGGGAGGGACACCTTCCTTCTGCATGGTCTGGGGTTTCTCATGACTCAGGAAGGAGCAGCACAATCCCCGGGCTCCCAAGCCACCAACAAGAACAGCAGGTCTGTATTTCCTCAGGAGTCCTAAATAATAATAATAATAATAATAATAATAATAATAATAATACCCATGATTCCTTTATCTCCCTCTCCATTTATTGTTGCTAAGTGCCTCTACACCTCCAGTGGCAGTGGATGCTGATGTTAAGTAAACCAGGTAATGTGAAGGCATTCCACCGTCAATGCAGCTCCTCTCTCCACCACCAGCAGTCAAAGTCTTCCCCAGGTCCCACCTACCCGCTAGGATACATATTACATAGTTCCCGACACACCCTAATTTTGCCTCTTTATACTTCTGCTAGTTTTCCCGACAGAACTTGCTCAAGCAGGATCTCTTATTTGCATTTGCTTTATTGTTTTTTCCGTCTTGGTAATCTTGCTTAGCCTCCGCCTGTACAGATCAGCCAAAGAATACTACCCACAGTTACAAGGTGCCAAAGGAGTATATGGTCCTCGCACATGCCCAGTATTGCAGCAGAAGCATCAGGGTCTCCAGTCCGAGAGTGGAACAAGCTACACCCTCTGGAGATGCAGTCCAGCTGTGCAGACTTACCTGGGCAAGTGACACTGAACACCATAAGGCTTAGTTCCAAGCAAACTGAGGATCAGGCTGCAATTCTCTGGATGCTTAGCTTACTTGGGAGTAAGTCCTACTGAATGTAGCAGGACGTACTTCTGAGTACTAAATGTGCATGGAACTGGGTTGCACTGCAGAAAATGAATTGAGCCCCAGAAAAAAATGCCCATTCAGATGCAGAATAGAAGAACTTCAAACAGAAGCGAGGTACTTAACAGAAATAGGTGTTTGGGTTGGGCTATTTGTTAATCCCCTGCCTTTCCTTGGTTACACATAAACCCAAAACGAACAAAGGAAAAAATAGTGTGTTCAAATATTCTGGAATCACAGCTCTAGTTCCTAGGGCTTTGCCAGACAGATTGTTACTGAAATTAACTGCACAATATTAGAGAGTGTGAGACACTTGTAGAAAAAAAAGAGCAAATTCTCATTTGCATGAGAAAAGCCCAAATGACATTGTAGAGAAGTCTTATCTTCCAATCTGCAATTAAAAAGCTAGGGTGTGCTTGTGACCCACTTCTGGATTCTCCCTTTTATATTATCTTCCATGCACCTGTCACTCAGCAGCCACCCAATATGTAACATGAATTTTATGTATGTATGCCAAAAATTATACACACCTCCTTGCGTTTTTCTATGCAAGGCTTTCTCATATCACATTGGCACAAAAGAATAAAAGATAAGAGGGCCATGCCCTCACACTGAGAACAATGGGACTGAACACTTGATATCTTTGGCGGAACCAAGCCTTTAGTAAGACTGTACTATTTATGAGGTTTAATTAATTTTTGCAAATAATTGCATATGCAGGCGATCTCCTGGGACACCCCTCCCACAATGCCTGGCTCTGAGGAAGGATCCCCTCAGAGCTAAGCATTTGGGCCTGGTTGGCTCTCTAAAGAGCCAGGTTGGCTGCTTCCTCGGGCTGACTCGGCTCTCCAGGGAGCCAGCCTACCTTCTAGTTTGCGCTGAGAAGATTCTCAGCATGAGCCAGAGGGCTGAGAGCAGCCTGCCCGCCCTCTGTTTTGCTCTGAAGATCCCCTCAGAGCAAAACAGAGAATGGGCAGCTGCTCTGGAGAGCCCCACTGGCCACTCTCGCTGTGGCATTTGCCACAGCAGGAATGGCAAGACTCTCTGGGGCGGTTCGTTGGTGTCACTGAGTGGGTGGCTGTTCTGGAGAGCCCAGGGGCTCCCCTGCTTCAGCAAATGCCACAGTGGAAGAGCAGTCAGTGGGGCTCTCCAGAGCACCTACGGGGGGAGGAGGAGGAGGAGGAGGAGGAGGAGGAGGAGGAGACATCAGGCCCTGTATTGGATGGGCTCTACCAGAAGAATGGCAAGGAGGTTATCAAGGTTCAACAGGTAGTATAGTGAATTTTCCCAGTGTCCAAAAGCCAGGATAGATCCTGGGAGCCATGCCAAGGCCTTATGTATGGCCTTCAGAAGAGCACCAGAGATAACTGCCTTGAAAACTGTGTTAGATAAGGGCTGCTTTTGCTGTGAGAACCGAAATGGTTGGATTTACTGGAGCAGCTTCACACACCCCTTGTCTCTCAGCAAGTGGGGTTAGCTTGTGTTGTGGCTTACTGACAGGCTCTGAAATGGGGAGAGAAGAACCTATAAGATCCCTGGCAGACGCCTTCTTCCTCTGTTCTCGGCTCTTGGGGAGAGGAATCGATGCGTCGCTCGCCCAGGCAACTTTGGAGGCCCACGGAGCATCCCCTGACCTGAACTATTCAGGGAACCCAGACGGCCACAGAGAAGGGGGGAGTGAGCGTTCTTTATAAACTGTATATCTTTCACACAAGCGGTTTTGTTTCATCCTGAGTATCCTCGAATTTGGCGTGAAGTGCCTTGCCTGGACCAGGCCCCTGATTAAAACCAGCCCGCCTGGCAGGGGGAGTGCGCAGCTTGCGGCTCCTCCTGCACTACCACCTGAAGTGGGGGATTCACCTCACCTCATAGGAGGCCTAGCCCTTATTGTGAGGCAGATGTCTCAGGCAGCAGTTGCTGGGAGGTGACAGCAAGGTGTTGGAGACGAGGCCTGTGGCCGGCCGTGCACCCCCTGAGCTAGCCTGCTGCCTTCAAGGGCAGTGTAGGCTGCTGAAAGATTCAACTGCCAGTCCCGACAGCTATGCTGGCTGGGGCATGCTGGGAGTGGTAGGGCTTTTTCCTGTTTAAACATGCATCGGAGTGTTTAAACATGCATCGGAGTGTTTAAACATGCATCTCCCTCTTGTCTCCCTCCTGTTTAAACATGAAGAAGAGTCTCCCTCTTTCCACAAAAATATGTGTCATGAGAACACCCACCCCAGCCATCAAACTTTCTGGTTCTTCTGTGAGTAGCTGCTGAACAGCACTGCCTAAGGGTTTCAGGGATCTTGGTGGCTTTTGGGGGGATGCTCAAATGGCATTTGCTGTTTTGTTACAGCCTTCTAAGATTCATTCATTCTTTTGTGAGATTGTAAACTTTCACATTGTGAAAAAACGGAAAGAAACAAAGAAGACATCGTGGGAACTGGATCAGCAGGCAATTAACATTCCAAGGGTGATGATAAAATATAGGGACATTGTGTATATGAAGGTGGAGTGGGAGGGTGGGCTATGCCTGGGTTCAGACAACACAATAACCGTGGTTTGTCGCTGAACATGTGGGTTATCGTATTGTCTGAACCCAGCTGTGCGAACAAGCCATTTATTTATTTATTTAATACTTTTTTATACTGCCCAATAGCCGAAGCTCTCTGGGTGGTTTACAAGAGTTAAAACCATAAAATACAATATAATGTAAATATAAGATTTAAAACCACAGATTAAAAAACAAACCGCAAAGCTAGCAGCAGCAATTCAAATTACAAGAACAGAGTTAAAAACAACTACAAGATTAAAATGCTTAAAATGCCTGGGAAAATAGAAAGGTCTTCACCTGGCGCCGAAAAGAGTACATGTAGGTGCCAGGCGAGCCTCTTTGGGGAGCTCATTCCACAACCGGGGTGCCACAGCAGAAAAGGCCCTCCTGGTAGCCACCTGCTTCACTTCCTTTGGCAGGGACTCTCGGAGAAGGACCACTGAAGGAGATCTTAGTGTCCGGGCAGGTACATATGGGAGGAGACAAGCCATGGATTGTTAACCACGAACAACCCATGAAGAGAACCCATGGCTTGTTGTTGGGTTGTTCACCATGATTGTTATCTCAGCCAGGTTCAGACAACGCGATATAACCCACGATTCAACGACAGCCCACAGTTCCATGACAACCCACACTCAGTCCTTGAGTGTGGGTTATCCTGTTGTCTGAACCCAGTCTATGTATTTGTTACAACCTAGCTGTGAAAGGGGTACATGAGCTAGAGCAGGGGTGGGCAAAAGGTAGATCGGGATCTTCTGGTAGAACTCTTCATGACTTGCAGTAGATCAGCAAGGGTTTCTGACTTCCAGCCGTTCAACAGTAGCAACAACGAAAAGTCTGGCTGCTGAAATGAAGGATACCATGGGTGGGGAATTGGCGTGTCTTGTGTGTGAAAAGGCTAAGAGCCCCGTTCCACCAATTAAAATATGCAGCTGAACATGTGCTTTATGCTTGACTCTTCTTTAGTGAGCCAGTATGCAAATGCTTGGCTCCAGTTGGTGGACCTTGGGAACTAGTAAAAAAAAAACACCACAAATTGGATTCCACAAATCTGAAGTTTGCCCACCCCTGAGCTAGAAGGGTCCTCATGTGCGAGAAAGAGAGGAGTGGATTGAGAGAGAGGGTCTTTTGGGTTGAAATGTTGGGGCTGGCACTGTGGGTTTCTGCACATGTCTCTATGTGGGATTACTGGTCATTACAAATGATTTCTGAGAGGAAACATGCATAGGATCCATCTCTGTGTGTTGTTTATTTATTTACTTAGGGCCCAAACCTATGCATGTTTAGACAGAAAAAAAAAGTCCCACAACTCCCAGCATTCCCCAGCCATACTGGCTGGGGAATGCTGGGAATTGTTGGACTTTTCCCCCCCTGTCTAAACATGTATAGGATTGCATCCTAATTTTTCCTCTAAACATAACTCTGAAATTCTATGATTCTGCTTTGAGCAAGGGGATGGACTAGATTACCTCCAAAGTACCTTCCAACTCTAAAATGCTATGATTCTATTTTTAACTATAGCACAGCTGTGTGCTTTGGAGGGGGTTTGTTTTTATACTTGAGTGTATATTTGGTTCACACACACACACACACACACACACACACACACCAGTTTTCCGGATATGGTTGGGATAATTTTTTTTAAATTGAATATTATCCTAATATGAAGCAGTTTCCCTTTCTCCCCCCTCTTTTTGTACATTTTCCTCTTCTGAACGGGGAGAGCAAAAGGAATGAAAAAAGAAAGGGGAGGGGGGGGGAAACAAAGAACAAGCAAAGAGAACACATGAGGATTTAATCAGGCTGTGGTTGCCAGGTTCCCTGCCCAACACACACACACACACACACACCACCTAATCTGGGTTTGAGAAGGATGGAGAGAGGGAATTTGTACAGGGAGCAGAATGGAGTTATGGGAATGAATGGAGTTATGGGGGAAGGGCAGGCTTTGACTGCAAATAACCTCGCACATAAAGCTGGGGTCTCCGAAAGGGCACTGGGATGCTTACACAGGCTCAAAAGCGAACACAGGATGACTGAGCAAAGACAGTTAAAAAGCCCTAATAGCTTTTTAGCAGAAATTCAACAGGTGCAGTTTGCTCCAGCATGGAGATCGTAGTGATGGGAAACAGCTTGATTGTTGAATTCCTGCCTGTCCAGGCACAGAAAGAGGAATAGGGAGGCAGACCTAATGAACTCCTAGTCCCCAATGCCTATAGTTGTTTTTTGGAGAGCAAATAATCAAATAAAGCAATCTTCCTGTTTTGTGTCGAAAGATAAATGAGTTGGTTTTAGGTTTATAATGGTTTGTCCTGTTTATTGGTATGTTGTTGTGTTGTTTTAAATCGTGTCTGCTGCTTTGTGCAATCGTATTGGAAAAGCAGTCTGCAATTGATGTTTGGCCATGAAGCTCACTGGGTGACTTTGGGCCAGTCACTGACTCTCAGCCTAACCTACCTCACAGGGTTGTTGTGAGGATAAAATGGAGAGGAGGAGGAGGATTATGTAAGCTGCCTTGGGTTCCTTGCAGGAAAAAAGGCGGGGTATAATAATAATAATAATAATAATAATAATAATAATAATAATAATAATCAACAACAACAAGGCACTATGAGAACAGAGATGAGAGACTGAAAGAACTGGGCATGTTTAGCCTTCAGAAGAGGAGACTGAGGGGAGATATGATTGCACTCTTCCAGTACTTGAAGGGTTGTCACACAGAGGAGGGCCAGGATCTCTTCTCGATCATCCCATTTTGCAGGACACGGAATAATGGGCTCAAGTTACAGGAACCTAGATTCCACCTAAACATCAGGAAAAATTTCCTGACTGTCCGAGCAATAAGACAATGGAACCAACTACCTAGGGAGGTGGTGGGCTCTCCCACTCTGGAGGCATTCAAGGTGCGGCTGGACGGCCATCTGTCTGGGATGCTTTGACCTGGATTCCCGCATTGAGCAGGGGGTTGGACTTGATAGCCTGGTAGGCCCCTTCCAACTCTACTTTTCTATGATTCTATGACAACAACAACAACAACAAATGATGTATGGGGGCACTTTCACAAAAGATGCTTAGACTGCAAGTTTGTCCCTAACGCAGGTTTGTTTGTTTAAGTGAAAATATAACTACTGTGATGTGGGAAATGGCCATTTTAATCTGAAATTTAGATATTTAACAGCTCAATCCTATACATGTTTGCTTGGAATTCAGTCCCCATGTGTTCAGTGGGGCTTATTCCAATGTAAGCGTGCATAGGGTTGGGCCAGTCCTATGCACATGTATCGGGGACGAAGCCCCAGTGAACATACTGAGACGTACTTCGAGTAAATATAAATAGGGTTCCACTGCACATCACCCAGCAGCTGTTATGGTTTGGAGAAACAGTCTTAGGGCACAATACAATGGCGGTGCCCGTAAGCCTCTGAACTCAAGACAGTTACGGGCATCCCATGCGCGGGGCGGGAGGAATGCGGAGGGGAAGGTCGCCTCTCCGCCCCTCCCGCCCTGCAAGTCAGCTCTGGCCGTGGCACTTTGGACGGGGAGGGAAGGAGGCTGGAGCACCCCCGGAACGCCCCCCCAAGCCCTTCTCCAAGGTCGCTCTTATGACCTCAGAGAAGGAGCCAGCGCAGTTCTTTCCGCGCCGGCTGCGAGGGGGATCTGAGCACGGAGCCCCAGTTCCAAGGTCGGAGCTCTTTTCTGACCAGGGATCTGGGAATCCGAAGAATCTTACGGTCCTCTAGAGCAGTGTTCTCCAGCCTTGGGTCCCCAGATGTTTTTGGCCTACAACTCCCAGCATGCCCCAGCCATGCTGGGGCATGCTGGGAGTTGTAGGTCAAAAACATCTGGGGACCCAAGGTTGGAGAACACTGCTCTAGGAAGCTCTCTAGGGGCCCACGTTCTATTCAAATGACCAGCAAAAGTGTGTTTGTGTGTGGGGTCAGGATTCCCCCCCCCCGTTACCCTGACCTCCTGAAAAGAGCCTGCACATCATGTAGAAATTGCGTGCATATGGGCTCTGGACAGAAGATCAGATGAGCATTACGGACAGGATCAGAAGGCACCATTGGGGTTGCCACTCATTCCTCACCAATAAAGAAGGCAAAAGAGGCAGGACCGGCTCAAGACACTTTGCTGCCTGAGGCAAAGAACAAGATGGCGCCCTGTCCTATTCCATCTTTCTTTGACACTGGCAATGGGACAGCATCCTCCACCACACCTGAAGGCAGCAGCCTCGCTTAGGGGGGTGCAGGGTAGGTTGCTTGGCACACACCTCTCTCCTCCAATACCTTGCTGCCACCTCCACACATCTGCCGCCTGAGGCGACCGCCTCGCTCTGTGTAATGGTAGGGCCGGCCCTGAAAAGAGGACACAGGTGCACATGTAGATGCATACATGTGAATTTAGAAATAATGAGCAACATGTATACAGAAATACAGTACAAGACTATGACCAGGTGACCCGTGTGCCTTGCTCAGTCTGCTGTCCAGGTGCCGACTGTGGATGGGCAACGTCACGGCCCCTCTGCTCTCCCTCCTTACGGTTCTTGGACTGGACAGCCTTTCAAATAGAGGACTGTCCTCTGTAAGTAGGACACATGGTCACCATAGGTGCAATCCTGTCTTGTCCCTCATCCCCTGATGTGTTCTCTGTTAATCAGAATGTGGCTAAAGGTAGATCGACATCTATTGATAGATTTCTCTGGGTGGCTTTTAATCAGAGGTGCATTTAGGGCTGGACCTTGGGGTCCCCACAGTCCAGGGCCCACAGCCCAGAGGGACCCCACATGAACACCCAGAGAGCAGCAGGTGATAAGGGCAGCAGAAGCAAACCTCACTATGATTTAAGTGAGTTTAAAATGCAAAACTGCACATGCTCAGAGTATTAATAAAATAAAATAAATCAGGGTCGGCAAACAATTTGGTTGTTATTGTTCAAACATATCAGGCAGGTGGGTCCAGCTCTGCTGCTGCTGCCGCCGCCTGTGCAAGGCCAGCCCACCCCACCACACCTGTGGGACTGCTGCCTGCCCCCTGCAGGCCCGGGTTCAGCCGGGAGCCGCCTTGCCCCACCTGCAGCTGCTTGATTGTGGGGCCAGAAAGACCAGGCCCCAGCGGGGGCGGGTCTGCCACCAGCGGGGTCACCACCGAAGGGGCGACACCAAAGGGGGCTGCCCCTTTGGGGGAGCCACTTCGGGGGTGGCACGAGGGCGAGGGCCTGTCCCCCTGCTGCTGGGGATATAGGTGGGGTTGGGAGTTTTTAAGAGGCCCTTCCTTTTTGAAGGGCTGGGGCTTTTTAGGGGTTGATTTTAGGGGTGGGTCTCCCGCCTGATTGGCGGAAGCAAGGGGGCATGTGTCTCTCCCAGGGAGATAGTGGGGGGAGTTCTGGGGGGCAAACGGTACCAATGTTGAGCGGCAGGCGCTGGCAGAGTGCTAGGGGCAGGCCACGCCGAGTAAGGGGAACAAGGGATCGATGCTTAATATCTATCCCTTGTTCCGGGCCTGCCCAGAGCCAAGGGATAACTGGGGGATGTGTGGCTCCTCCTCCCGCCTTGCGTTTGCTGTTGTGCAATGCCAGGTCCGTTACCCAAAAAACATCTCTCATCCATGACTTGATCCTGGATGAGGGTGTGGACCTGGCATGTGTTACGGAAACCTGGCTGGACGAGGCCGCTGCTCCTACTCTGGCGGCCTTGTGTCTGGCCGGTTTCTCGTATGCCCAGCAGCCAAGGGTTGGGGGACGGGGAGGGGGAGTGGCTGTTATCTACCGGGAGTCCTTGGTCCTCACCAGACTCCCTCTCCGGGAGACCAAGTTTATTGAGTGCATGTACTGGAGGTTGGGTCCAAAGGGCAGTCTGGGGATTCTGCTCGTGTACCGTCCACCCCGCTGCACGACAGACTCCCTGGCCGAGGTGCTGGAGGTGGTCTCTGATGTGCGTGTCTTGTCCCCCAGGCTACTGGTGTTGGGGGACTTTAACGTGCATTTGGGGGCTGCCCTCACGGGGGCACCTCAGGACTTCATGGAGACCATGGCTTCCTGGGAGCTGCACCCTGTATTAACTGGACCTACCCATGTAGCCGGTCATGCACTGGACTTGGTTTTTGTTTCCGGAGAGGGGGGAAATGATCTGGAGATCGGGGGTATATCCACCACCCCCTTGTCATGGTCAGATCACTATCTGGTGGGGTTGGATCTCTCGGTGCCACAACCCCTCTGCAGGGGTGAGGGACCTATTAGAATGGTCCGCCCCAGGCGTCTTATGGATCCGGATGGATTCCTGAACGCGCTTGGGGAATTGGAGCACACAAACGGTAGCTCGGAATGCTGCAATCACCAGGGCATTAGACCGAGTTGCCCCGAAGCGCCCTCTTCGCCTAAACAGAGCTCGCGCAGCTCCATGGTTCACTCCTTCGTTGCGAGCTCTGAAACAAGAGGTGAGAAGGCTAGAGCGCCGATGGCGAAATTCCTGCTCTGAATACGATCGAACACAGGTTAGAGCTGCATCTTCAGCCTACCGAGTGGCGGTGAAGGCAGCAAAAAAGAAATTCTATGGTGCCTCCATTGCGTCTGCAGAGTGCTGCCCCAGGAGGCTGTTCCAAGTGGTCCGGAGTCTGGTCGGTCCAGCCGCTCCGGACCCAATGGAACAGTCTAAAGCCTCCTGTGAGGCTTTAGCGAAGCACTTCACAGATAAAATTGATCAGATTAGGAGTGGGATATCGTACGTCGTGGACGCAGGGAGTGCGTGGGAGGAGGCCAATGGCAGACCGGTTTTGTGGGATCGGTTCCGGCTTCTTCCTTCTGATGAAGTGGACAAGGTGCTTTCATCTGTGAGGCCGACCACCTGCTTGCTTGACCCTTGCCCGTCCTGGCTCATTATGAGCTGCAGGGAGAGACTGGGTGAGGGGATCAAGGCGGTGGTGAATGCCTCCCTCGAGGAGGGAGTGATGCCATCAGCCCTCAAGGAGGCAGTAATAAGACCGCTTCTAAAGAAGCCCTCCTTGGATCCCCAGGATCTGAACAACTTCCGCCCAGTCTCCAATTTACCATTTCTGGGCAAGGTGATCGAGCGGGTGGTGGGTGCTCAGCTGAAGGCACACTTGGATGAAGCCGATTATTTAGATCCGTGCCAGTCGGGCTTCAGGCCTGGACATGGGACAGAGACGGCCTTGGTCGCCTTGGTGGATGATATGAGGAGGGCTTTGGATAGGGGCGAATGCTCCTTTCTAGTCCTCCTCGATCTCTCAGCGGCTTTTGATACCGTTGACCACGGTATCCTCCTGGACTGCCTGGAGGGGTTGGGCATAGGAGGCACTGTATTGCAGTGGTTCCAGTCCTTCCTCTCTGGAAGGTATCAGAGGGTAGTTCTCGGGGAGGAGGCTTCGGACCCTCGGCTGCTCACTTGTGGAGTGCCGCAGGGTTCCATCCTCTCCCCGATGTTATTCAACATCTACCTCAAGCCGCTGGGAGCTATCATCAGGAGGTTTGGGGTGCAGTGTCATCAGTATGCAGATGACACGCAGCTCTACCTCTCTTTTAAATCCTCACCGAGGTTGGCCGTTGAGACCCTGTCCAAGTGCCTGGAGGCAGTGGGTGGCTGGATGGGAAGGAATATGCTGAAGCTGAACCCCGACAAGACCGAGGTACTTTTGGTGGGGGACAAGGGGAGGTTAGGGGATGTTGACCTGGTGCTGAATGGGGTACATCTACCCCTGAAGGACCAGGTCCGCAGCTTGGGAGTCATTCTAGACTCCCAGCTGTCCATGGAAGCTCAGGTGGCAGCTGTGAGCCGGGCAGCACTGTATCAACTCCATCTGATACGGCAGCTGCGCCCCTACCTTCCTAATCATCTGCTCCCTTCAGTGGTTCATGCCTTGGTCTCCTCTCGCCTAGACTACTGTAATGCGCTCTACGTGGGGTTACCCTTGAAGACGGTTCGGAAGCTACAGCTGGTACAGAACGCGGCGGCTCACCTGGTTAAAGGCAGCCGCCGGCAGGATCACATCACGCCAGTGCTCAAGGAGCTACACTGGCTACCAGTTGCTTGCCGAGCTGAATTCAAGGTGTTGGCTTTGACCTTTAAAACCCTATACGGCTCCGGTCCAGTCTATCTCAAGGAGCGTCTCCAGCAACACCAAGTGGGCCGCTCAACAAGATCTGCCACAGACGGCCTTCTCCTTGTCCCTTCAGCCAGAGCAGCTAGACTGGTCGGGACGAGGAAGAGGGCCTTCTCTGTGGCAGCCCCCGTACTATGGAACTCTCTCCCAAGTGACCTCCGCCATGCCCCCTCTCTGCTGAGCTTCCGCCGCTCATTAAAAACTTGGTTATTCAGGCGGGAATATGGGGTGGGCTAAGATTTTAAAAATTTTATACTGTTTTAATGTATTTTAATGGAGAAAAATGTTTTAATGTATTTTATTCTGTTTTATTTTCTGTACATCGCCCAGGGTGGCCGGTTTGCCGGCCAGCTGGGCGATAAATAAATGCAAATAATAAATAAATAAATAAATAAATAAATATCAGGAATGTAGAAGCAGCTGGAAAGCATGGAGTGATGGTGGGGTTGTTGTGCGTGTGATGGGGAGAGAAATGTCAGTTGTGTGCTTCAGAACGGAAGTAGCACACATGGCCATCTAAAGCTCCCCCCCCTCCATAAGACCATTAAGTCCAGGGTCTAAAATTACCTAGCTGCACCAATCTGCAATGGTTTCTGACATCAAATTGTTTAACCATAGCAACTACTAAATATCTCTCTCTCTCTCTCTCTCTCTCCTGAAATGAAGGAAACATGGGAAAAACCAGGGGTGGGCTTTTGGGTGAAAAGACTGTGAGTCAGTGCTGGCAAGGAAAACAAATTCCTGGGCTGAGCATGTGCTCAGAACAACTACCCTTTACCTTTCTTGAATTCTTAGTATATCTGTGTATGTCTTCCCCAGCTCCCACCCTGAGCTGCTGCTGTGCCAGGGGTGCTGGACCTCTTTCAGCCCGAGGGCCAAATTCCTTCTGGAGAAGTTTTCAGGGGTTGCGTTCCCTTGGTGGAGTGGCTGAAGGCAAAAGGAGCAGGGCCCAAAGGCATAAAATACCAGTGTCTTTCAGCTTAAAGCTGTTACGGCCAGTAAACCAAGCCTTGGGAGAGGAATTTAGAACAGAGGGAGGGGGAAACTGCGCAGAAGCTGGGAAACAACTAAACCAGGGCTCTCCAACCTTGGGTCCCCAGATGTTGCTGCACTACAGCTCCCAGAATCCCTTGCCATTAGCCATGCTGGCTGGGTATGCTGGGACTAGGAGCTGTCGGCCAGCAACATCTGGGGACCAAGGTTGGAGAGCCCTGAACTAAAGGATTGGCTGCTGGGGGATAGGGGTGGGGCCGGGATGAGAGGGGGGGGTTACCATCTGGGGACCCCAGATGGGCCAGATTTGCCCCTCCCCCAGCCTGAAGGGCCTGCACTATGCAAAGACTTGGCTCCTGTTGGTGGCTGTTAGGATCTAGTGGCGGCGGAAGCAAAGTACCCGTAGATCCCATACGATTGGTCTACCCATCCCTGCTTTGCAATGTGTAGCCGTAGGGCACACGTTCCAGGGCAAGCCTCGCAGTTCAGATACAGCAAAATGAAGGCCAAAAGGCCCGACCAGCATCTTGAATGCACTGAGTGCGCACCCCAGAACACTACCCAGAATCCGCGACAAAGAACACACTGGAGTGTTCCATGGCAGACGTGCAGGAGATCTGGTGATGATGTGGAAGAAATTCCCTGAAAGGTGGAGAGAGTTTGAAAACCGATGTGCTACATTATCTGTTGATCAGGGTTTTGGCTTTTTGTTTTTGTTTAAGCTGCCTCTTTCCCTGTCCACCTTCCTGGTGGATTTCTGCAAGTCTGTTTTCTTATGCAGCGTCCTCTCGAACACAAACTCCCTGGCAGTGGGTGGACACAGTGGTGAAGAAAAGCAAAAGGCAGCAAAATACACCACAAAACAACTATTCTGACCATTTTAGGGGCTCTCTGATCACCACAAACTGACTTTACCCAGAGAATCTGCAGCCGCTAATCCTTCAGTGAATGCATCCAGTTGCAAGGGGGTATTTTGCAACTGTTAATTCTGCTAGTGTTGGGGGCGTGGGGGCGTGTGCGTGCGCATGTGTGGAATCAACCCCCTTGCAGTGGGTCCTTACGGCCCACAGCGAAATCCTTGGGCATCCGTTTGGATGTTCTTATCCCTACGCACGAGTATGTCGCTCTCAGTGTTTTGCACAGACCAAATCCTAGAGTTCTTGAAAAATGTTAATTCCCGTTAATGTGGCTGCAAAGCTGAAGAAATGCTGTGCGTACCTGGCTCCAAGCATCTCCATAGAACTCTTTGAACTGGATTCCTCCCAGGGAACAGCAGCTTCTTGTTGCCAAGGCAAACCAGCACTTTTTCAGGGAGGATCAAGCCTTTTGGGTACGCATATAGAGCTGCCTTTTGATGTAGGTATTGCTCTCATCAGCAAACCCACTTTTGCCTTTATATTCTTTTTCCTCCTCCACCCCCCTCCCCATCTTGCTTCATCTTCTCCCACCCCACCACTGCCTTTCTTTTCTCCCCCACCCACCCCAATCAGAATTCCCTGCTTATTTGATTATCATCCTCAGTGTATTTTTATGCTGCTTTCCCACAATAAACTGCAAAGGGAGGCCACTCACTGCCAAAAAAAGAAAAGAAAAAAAAGAGGACATAAGATTTGCATAAAATTTATAGGTATAGATGCAAATTTGGAAAAAAATTACTATAATTTAAATGGAGATACATTCATCCTAGTGGGAAAGACAGTCACCAGATGAGCTGTGTGCCCTGCTCACTCTGCTAACCGGGCTTGGGGCGACGTCCTGACCCCTGCTCTCTCTTCTTAAGGTCATTCATCTTTAAACTGGACAGCCCTTCAAATAGATTTCATAGATTTTCATAGTTCATAGAGTTGGAAGGAGCCTACAAGGCTATCGAGTCCAACCCCCTGTTCAGTGCAGGAAACTAGAGGAGGGGTCTCCCATCCAAGTAATAACCAGGCCTGACCCTGCTTAGCTTTCCACGCTCAGACAAGCTGAGCCAGCGTGAGCCACAGGCCTGTATAGAGGACATCTTCAAATAAAGGGCCGCCCACTGACAACCCTTCAAATAGAAGACTATCCTCAGTAAAGCAGGACATGTGACCACCCTAAAACAGTGCCCAAAGTTGCTCACAACCAGGGCTTATTTTCTGGTGGAACTCACCGGAACTGAGTTCCAGCACCTTTTCTTCTATTAATTGCATTACAATTTAATCGCCATCTACTCCCGAGGAAATGTAATCCAAGAGTTTCGGTACCTTTTTCTCCAGAAAAAAAGCACTGCACAACAATATCAGACTAAGAGAATAACAATTGAAGGACAATAGTACAAAAAAATATAACATCCGTATTTCTTTGTTATGGAGGTTGTTGTATTGTTATGGTGAAGATCTAGAGCATTACCTTCTTGAATGCCGCCTCTATGACAGCTCCAGGGCACACTATTTTTCTCCCTTTCTGGAGCATATGAGTAACTTGTCAGGGACGGGTAAATTATTTTTTCTCTTAAATGGCTCTAATTGCTTTGTCTCCCAGAGGGTCGCCTTATTTGCTATTAGGGCTGCCTGTATAGGGAAAAAAGAAGCAGAAAGGAACACTTGGGTATAGGCAATTTTTAAAAAAAATTAAGTTAAAAATTATATATTTTATATTCCAAAAATGGAACTATCGCAAGGATTTTATTGTGTACTTCTGTGTATTATTTTTGAAAATGGTCTGCAGACTGATTCAATAAAAATGTTGTTGTTGTTGTTGTTGTTGGTTGCGGATGTGTGAAGGGCTTATTGTTTGAAAAAAAATCCATAATCAGTGAATTAATACGAACATGGAGCAAGAGGGCTTCTATCTCGTCCAAATCCCTTGCATCGGACCCATCTCATTTGCAGGGCTGATGTCCTATCGGTCAGACAATTTGTCCATCTATTTGTCCAGTATTGTCTACAGCAGCCTCCCCCAACCTGGTGCCCTCCCTCCCAGATGTGTTGGACTACAACTCCCATCATCCCCAGCCAGCACAGCTTACGGTCCGTGCAATGGCTTTCCAGGTTCTCAGGCATAGAAGACTTCCCTCTCACTTGCTACCTGACACTTTCCATTGGAGATACCAGGGTGGGGAGACTTCTGCATGCAAAGCAGGTCCTGCTCTGCAAACCTCTGAAGTTCTCCCAGCAGTAGTCTCCCAACTATTTCATAACCATTTGCCCCCACTGAGGAAACACCTGCCAAGCACCCTGCTCCATCTACCTACATGCAATCCGCCAGACAAGAGGATGGCTGGCCACCTGCAGTAACAATATTATAATAAGCCAATGAAGCTTGTGAAGGAGACGAGCGACCCCTGCTGGTGCTCCCTTTGGAAACCAACAGCTTTTGATACAAGGGAGTCACACCAATTTATGGGAAAGGGCAGGAGGAAAACAGCCACAGGTGCCATAAAAATTGATTTATTCTTAAAATTTCATAGATTTCATAGATCATAGAGTTGGAAGGAGCCTACAAGGCTATCGAGTCCAAGCCCCTGCTCCATGCAGGAAACTAGAGGAGGGGTCTCCCATCCAAGGCGTTTTGAGTACGTACTATTGGTCTTGATCGTGGTAAACATACTCAGGGGTGAGCAACTTGTGGCCCTCCAGATGTTTTGGCCTACAACTCCCATAATCCCTTGCCTTTGGCTATGCTGGTCGGGCTGAAGGGAATTTCATAGATCATAGAGTTGGAAGGAGCCTACAAGGCTATCGAGTCCAACCCCCTGCTCAACGCAGGAAACTAGAGGAGGGGTCTCCCATCCAAGTAACAACCAGGCTTGACCCTGCTTAGCTTTCCACACTCAGACAAGCTGAGCCAGCGTGAGCCACAGGCCTGTATAATTGTGGACCGACACATCTGGAGGGCCACAAGTTTCCCAACCCTGTATGCATGCCTACCTTTATATTAACACGAAGAAATGACTCCAACTGGAGACTAACTTGCAGCCTGCTCCAACTGGACTGTCCCCTCCCCATACAGAGCCATCTACCACCAACTGCCCTGTGGGAAGTCCTGATGACTTATGCTATGTTTTATATCTCTCTTTTTTTTTTTAATATTTGTGTCTTCGGATATGGTTTTAATGTATATTTTAATGTTGTGAACCTCTTCAATATATATATATCTATTTAAAAATTAAGTGGTATAAAAATGTTTTTCCATAAATAAATAAATAAATATGTTGATATTATTTATTGTTGTTATTAAAATGCATTTTTATTTTATTTCCAAACCACCTTGGAAGGATTTGTATCTTGAAAGGGGAGATGTGAAATTATGAATAATAGCAGGGAATGATCCTATAGCCCCTAGACATTGTCTGAGGGGGCGTAAGATAGCTCAGATGTCCAGCTCTGAGGTCAGAGACAGTGCTCCAACCTCGGAGCTGGGAATGGGAGCTCCGCCCCCATCCTCTTGCAGCTGACACAGAAGGAACCACTCTCCAAGGTCAAGAAAGCAACCTCAGAGAGGGGGGGAAGGGGATATTTTGGGGGCAGGGAGGGGAGGGGAGGAGACTGGAGTGGCTGGGATACAAGGTATCCTGAAGCTGCTCCAGCGTCCTTGCCTCTTCCTTTGAAACACTGTTGCTAGACAGCTGAAAACATCTATCTAGCGAAAATGTAGGGCAGGAGGAGCAGGGAGGCGAAGATTGCCTCTGCCGCTCTTCCTGCTCTGCATTGGATGAATGTGAGCATCTCAATAGGATTGTGCCCATAATAAATAAATAAATTCTACTTCATTTATATTTATTTATTTATTTGTTATTTGCTATATTTATATCTGGCCTTTTCCTCCAAGGAGCCCAAGGTGGTGTACATGATCCTCCTCCTCTCCATTTTATCCTTACAACAACCCTGCAAGGTAGGTTAGCCAGAGAGTCAGTGACTGGCCCTGAGTCACGCAGTGAACTTCATGGTTGAGTGGGGACTTGAACCTGGGTCTCCCTAGTCCTGGTCCAACCAGTACACCACACTGACTCTGTATGTTTGTATGTTTACTTTGTAGAGCCCAGTAGCTTACCTTTCACACATGGGGCTGTTGGGAGGGGCACAGCTTTGAACATAAGAACTTAAGAAGAGCCATGCTGGATCTGACCAGGGGTCCATCCAGTCCAGCATTCTGTTCACACAGTGGCCAACCAGCTCCCCACGGGATCCCACAAGCAGGACATGAGTGCAACAGCACCCTCCCACCCATGTTCCCCAGCAACTGGAGTACATAGGCATACCACCTCTGATACTGGAAGTAGCATGTAGCTATCAGGAGTAGTAGCCATTGATAGCCTTCTCCATGAATTTGTCTACTCCCCTTTTAAAGCTGTCCAAATTGGTGGACCATACCACATCTTGTGGAAATGAGTTCCATAGTTTAACTATGCTCTGTGTGAAGAAGTCCTTTCTTTTATCTGTCTTGAATCCCCCACCAGTCAGCTTCATGGGATAACCCCTTTGGGTTCTAGTATTGTGAGAGAGGAAGAAAAATGTCTCCCTGTCCACTTTCGCCACACCATGCATAATTCTGTACACTTCTATCATGTCTATCCTTACTCTCCTTTTTTCCTAAGCTAAACAATCCCAGCGGTTGTAACCTTTCCTTGTAGGGGACTTGCTCCAGCCCCTTGATCATTTTAGTTGCCCTCTTCTGCACTTTCTCCAACTCCACAATGTCCTTTTTTAGGTGCGGTGACCAGAACTGTACACAGTATCCCAAGTGCGGTCGCACCATAGATTTGCATAAGGGCAGGATGATCTTGGCAGTTTTATTTTCAATTCCTTTCCTAATTATGCCTCACATGGAGTTTGCCTTTTTCACGGCAGCTGCACACTAGGTTGACATTTTCATCGAGCTGTTCACCACAACCCCGAGATCTCTTTCTTGGTCAGACACCGCTAGCTCAGATCCCATCAGCTTATAAATATAACTGGCTGGGGCATGCTGGGAGTTGTAGGCCTTTTTTTCTGTCTAAACGTGCATAGGATTGCGCCTTTAACATGTGGTTTGATTTTGAGCTGGCCGCCTCACTCTGCCTAATGGTTGGGTCGGTCCTATATCGTAGTGTCACAAACCTCTCTTCTGCTCACTTATACCATTTTGAATGCCCTGCCATTTTGAAACCCACCCACTCAGCAGTAGTAACCCTCTCCAACTCTGCCAGATATTCACCCCATTAGCATGGACATCTGTGATCCGTCCAGTTTGCCAGTCCAAGGTCACTAATAGTAGATAACTACTGATATAGGGCTGATCCTCCTCCACGAATGTGTCCAATCCTTTCTTAAAGACAGTAATCCTATAGCTACTTCCCTGGGAGTAAGCCCCCTTGGACTCAATGGGGACTTACTCCTGAGTAGACGTCTATAGGATTGCAATGTGAAGACATTTATTCGAGTGGCCATCACAAAATCTCACATGTCTGGAAGGGTGAAGATTTGATGTGTTGAAAGAATGCTTGTGACAGGACCAGCAGTAAATCCCATCAGCCAGAGCAGCCAGGCTGGTGGGGACTAGGAAGAGGGCCTTCTCTGTGGCGGCCCCCAAGTTATGGAACTCCTTCCCTAGTGACCTTCGCCATGCCCCCCTTCCGTGATGAGCTTCTGCCGCGCATTAAAAACATGGTATTTCAGGCAGGAATATGGGGTGGGTTAGGATTTTAAAAGAATTTTTATACTGTTTTGTCATGTATTATTGCATTGTTTTAATTGTACATCGCCCAGGGTGGCCGGGTGGCCAGCCAGATGGGGGATTAACAAATGTAATAAATAATTAATTAATAATAAAACCCCTTATATTCAAGAATTCAGTCCTAAAATGTGTAAATAATGCTATTTCTATCTACATATCCTCAGCTGACAAATATTCCTTTACTGCTTCATTCATTACAGGCCAAATTGTCTTGCTGAATGTTTTCCATTTCTAGCCAACACCCCGATACT
The DNA here is from genome assembly GCA_021292165.1 of Shinisaurus crocodilurus. Classification (NCBI taxonomy): domain Eukaryota; kingdom Metazoa; phylum Chordata; class Lepidosauria; order Squamata; family Shinisauridae; genus Shinisaurus; species Shinisaurus crocodilurus. The sequence continues at coordinate 4,780,727 of CM037877.1, read as the reverse complement.
CATGGCTCCCCACGCTGGCGTTCCCCCATACTCATGCCGGAATTTTTAAAGTACATCCCAGAAGGCTCAAACCTGGATTCAAAGGCAGCCCAACTTGATCCAGTTTCAGAAATGGGATTGCCTGCTATGAAATGCATATGATATGCTGACAGGACTCATTTTCTTAGGGTGTGACATATTTCCTACAAGCTCTGTTTTGGAAGTGTGGGATGGAGGAGAGCTGGATGGTGGGTGAAAGCTGCTATTTCTGTCAGCACCGTGCACCAATACTTTTTCTCAAACATTCTGGCTGTCTGCAAACAGTCATGCCTTGGATTGAGAGCATAATTCGTTCCGGAAATGTGCTTGTAATCCAAAACACTCTTATATCAAAACGAAATCCCCCCCAAAAAATTTGTATAGAGATTTTTAATTTAAGCCGTACTACAGTACTTGTATTGCAAGACGACGCTTGTATAGCAAGTCAAAAAAAATTAAATAAATATTTAAAAATTTGCTTGTCTTGCAAAATGCTCTCAAACCAAGTTACTTGTATTATTGTATAGCTTTGTGCATTGTTATCTTTCCGGAAACATAAAGGTGTATTAATTAAACAGGGTGTACACTGCCTATCTTCAAACAAATTATGGGTTTTAAAAAATATATATCTGATAACTACACAATGAGTCATTCTTATTATTATGCATATTCTTATCATACTGATTGCAATATATGCTTCTTGAGTACAATCTACAAGAAGTTCTCCTACCTAAATCCTTGATCTGGGAATTACATAGAAGGTGTTCCTGAAAGATTGTAGTACCCTTGGAAATAAGGTAGTCCTCCAGTGACTTTAAAGTCGTTATTTTGGGTTGGATTGGACCCTATGGCTGCCGTCTTTAATGCATTTACTCTGAAGTAAAATCACTGCAGGCAACAAGATAAAACAAAATAATGGATACAACCACCACAGTCAATGTAAAGGAAAGGAAGTTTCTGGTTGGTGACTATAGAGACACACACACCCCAACAGGATTAGTGCTGACCTGGTCTGGGCAGGCAGGATGGGAGCCAATTTAGAGTTCGACTCTAAAGCAACGTTTAGGTCCACATGACCGTGCTTCTTCACTTTTTCTCTCATTTTGCTCTTCCTGAAGTGACAAAAGTGAATGCTTCCGAATGCTTTATCTTGAACTGAGGAGGTCCACTGTAAAGGACTTTGAACATCCAGGATCTCTTGTATGAAATCTTTGCAATCTGTAATCAAAGCTGAAGCCACACTGAAAAGGGGTTTTGTGTTGGAATCGGGATCTGTGGGATGCTTTTTTTTTTTTTTTAATCAACAATCTTGTGTTCAGAATTCAGTTAACTGGTAGCTTATCTCAACCTAAGCTGGTAGCAACCAGCAAAAGGGCCTTTTCAGTTCTGGTGCCCTGCCTATGTTATACTCTCCACAGAAACCCTCTCCTGGCACCCACTCTTACGTTTTATTTCACACTGCCAAAGACCTCTTTATTTACCCAGAATCTTTAAATCAGGGAGTGGGCAACCTGTAAGTCAAAACATTTGGAGGGCCACAACTTCCATGATCACTCACTATTGACTATGCTGGCTAGGGCTCATGAGAATTGTAGACCAAAACATCTGGAGGGCCACAAGTTGCCCACTCCTGCTTTAAATGTTGACTGAACTGGTTTTAATGTGACTGCTGATATGCCCCTACTGCGCTGTTCTGCTTAACTGTTCTTGAACCGTTGCTTTAAGCATTTCATATTTTTGTAAGTAGCCCTGAGAGTTGCCTCCGGAAAATCCTGCGAATTACTTGGGAAGATAGGCGAACAAATGTCAGTGTACTGGAAGAAGCAAAGACTACTAGCATTGAAAAAATGATCCTTCAACGCCAACTTCAGTGGACCGGTCATGTTGTTCGAATGCCTGACTGCCGTCTCCCAAAGCAGTTACTTTATTCCCAACTCAAGGATGGAAAGCGGAATATCGGTGGTCAATATAAGAGGTTTAAAGATGTTCTTAAGGCTAATCTAAAAAATGCAATATAAACATCGAAAACTGGGAAGCTCTGGCCCATGAGCGATCTAAATGGAGGTTGGCCTTTCACAAAGGTTCCATGGACTTTGAAGAAGCCCGAGTGCAAGGTGAAAGGGAGAAACGTGCTAAGCGAAAAGCACGTCAAATGAATCCTTTACAAGACCATCTTCCATCTGGTAACCTGTGTCCTCACTGTGGTGGGAAGCTGTGTGGATCTAGAATTGGCCTCCACAGTCACTTACGGACCCATCGCTAGAGTCTACACAATTTTCTTTAGCATTTCCTCCTTTTAAAACCTCCTTTTTGTAAATTTTTTATCCTGGAAGACAATCTTACTCGGTCACGAGTGATTGCCTGACTGACTGACTGACATCTAAATAAAATAAACATACTAGCTAAGAAATAGCCTGTATTTGCACATTCATTGGGCAGTATCCAATGGCCGGTCCTGCTGATTCTGTTTCCCAAGTGGCTCCCACCAGTTGTGCAACGGCAATTTAGAGCTTCAGGGGCAACCCAAAATGAGCAGAAATGGAAGCGACCTGGACTGCTAGTGCAACAGAATTGGCGGGGCTGGCTGCACATGGAATGAAACCAGTGGTGTAACATTTCTCTTTCTCTTTAGGTACAGATTAATAGGCCAAAAACAGCTTGTTGTGTTGTGTCGGGCGGCACGGTTGATTGGAACAAAGAATCTCCATATTGCCAACATAAGATGATGTTTTCCTTTAAGCTTGCTCTGGTTTCTCTCAGTGTATTTCAGTGTAACTTTATTTATTGCAAATATTTTAGTCTGCCCCGGGTTTGGTATATGATTGGAATAATCCCCCATGCCTGAAAATTTGGGACTATTTCTGAAAACATAAGTGAGAAGTAACTATTTATCTCGATATATTCTCTCTCATCCATCTTTCCCACTGCCTTCCCCTGCTGCTGTCTCCAAGCAATGTACAAAGCCCAGTGTGTTTTCTAATCTCGTCCAATATATTACTTGCCATAACGGTTGTTTCCAACCACACTGATTGTGCCTGGATTTGCCTACCCTACTCTAGTATTTAAGCCTTGTGCTTCCCCCATCGCACTAGATGATACAGACTCACTTTTCCATCTGACAGAGCAGATTCAACTTCTGCTTGTCTATCTAGAAATAGCTTCTGTTTCCAGAAGTGTATTACCATAATCTATTCTCTTCACATACCTTTAGGTTTGTGATGTTACAAGAAAGCGAGGCTGCTTTAATATTTTTCCAGCCTGTCCACGTGCTCCCTTCTATACACTACACTGTATTTTAGGCAGATTTGTGAGATTGGGTCAAATTTAGGGTTTATATACTCTGATTACTGGAAGCCTCTAGGGTGCAATCCTGTGGCCCTCTGACCTTGCCTGGGGGGGCATAGGATAATTTGGAGTCCCCCCCCCCCGTGACCTCAGAAATACCTGCCGAGGTCACAGTGGGGAGTCTGAGCACAGAGCACCCTCCCCCGCGACCAGCATGGTTCTTTCCGCGCCGGCTGGGAACCGAAGGCATTTCTGGAGGCACCGCTGGATTCCAAGGAATCCAGGCAGTGCCTCAGCCTCTCTTCCTCACGAGGAAAGGTAAAATATTTAGAGAGCCAAAGTTGTACACACTTATGCGCACTTTCCCCCAATATATGCCTTTTGTACTAATGTTTTTTTATTGGAGAACTGCATGCATTGTAAAACTCAGAGAAGTGTAAATATAAAAGGATAACTGAATTTGGGTTCACATCATGGTTCAAGAGTGTAAAATTAGGCCAGTGTACATTAAAAGGCAAACCGAACTAATTCTTCCTCCCGTCTCTGTTCCATGGTGCACCAGGATGATAGAGAGGGAGGTGGAAGGAAGGAAGGAAAACCTCTTCCTTCTCGCTGCTGTCTGCTTGTACTACCTCCTCCATCCCATGCATGCAGGTCAGTTAAGGGAAGGGTACCCTGGGGCTGGTGGAGAGGGGCTAGTCATTTCCTGAGCCCTTTCCACTGGCTCATGGCAGGAGCTGTAGTGTTTCCGATTTGGGGGTGAAATAAATTGTTCCATTTCCAAGTCAGCCCAAGGAGAGCTTGGGGAGCTTGCCCATCGCGAATGCAAACCTAGCAGTGGGACACTATTAAGGTCTCATTCCACAGGGGATTTAAGTTTAATAGCCTGTCAAGGAATTGCAGCAGCTGCACCTCAGTGGAAAGTATGTTTGGGAGCAGAACTGCTGGCCTAGTTGACCATTTCCTTGTCTCAAACTGTGCATAATTCAGATGGGTTGGAGAATTCAGCTTTCCTTGTTGTAGTCGTTGGGTTACTCTGGAACAGACATTTCTCTCTTCTTCTTTTCTTAAGGCACAGAGAACACGTCCAGCCCTGAGCACGTTGTGCCAAGCAAGGATCCAGGGTCACCGCTCAAGGGTTCTGCCCTCGCGATCCACCAGCACCGAACCATAGAAACAAGCGACATACAGACCAGCCCTAGGAGCAGGACACGCCTGCCCCCCCCCCCAAGCATTGCAGTCCCTGAACACAGTGCTACTAAAGTAGAAATTTATTGGTGCAAATGTCGTACAAAATATAAATACCCAACCAAAAACCTGCCCAGAACTCTGCTCCTCAGTCCCCAACAAGGTTCCCAGTTCCCTTGGCTTCCAGAGCAACCCCTAGCCTTTCACTGCTCTGCTTCCAGATGTGTAGCCCATCACACAGCAACAATTTCCTCTCCAGGATGCTACCAAGCATGGACATTTTTGCATCATTGGAAGACACACCAGCTACGAAAGGAGTGTGGTGACCACGGTCCCCAGACCCCTTGCTTGGCCTGAGGACCTCGCTCCCTCTTGTGGTCCCAGAGAGCAGACTGCCCCCATGTTTGGCAAATGCCCCTTGGCCAGCAGAAGGTTTTTTGGGGGATGCGGTGTTCCCCAGCTCAGCATCGCTTCTGCCTCCTTCCCAGAAATTTGGTGCATTCCATCTTCAGGACCGATGGTGCACATTTCTCCCACAACTGTTCTTTCCCCCCCCCACTGGCAGACTCCAAGACCCCTGCCTCCTTCATGCCAGAGGAAGCATGCATTTCCTTCTCAGAGACCACGCTCTCTGGGGACACCGAGCATTGCCTCCAGAGGCACAGGCCTTGCTGCAGGCACAGTTTTCTTTCCAGGATTCTTCCGATGATGGACATTTTTTCATCAGGGGAAGACACACCGCCTACAAATTGAGGGCAGTGGCTGCGTTCCCCAGATCTTTTGCTGGGCGCCTGTTCTGTCCTGGGGATCTCCCTGCCTCTTGGTGTCCCAAAGAGCGGTTTGTTCTTTGGGGATGCGGAAAGGTGCCTGGGGGGCACCGGGGCTTCTGGAACCTCATCCATTGCCGCTTGTGGTGCAGTGAAGTGTCCGGGTGGTCCAGGAGCTGCTTCTGCTGGCGTGCCGTGTAGCTTCGCATCCCTTCGGATGGCTTTTGCTTCTCTAAGTGGGGCTGTTGAGGAAGGGGCAGTGTTCTCCGGTGATACCTGAGGCTGTCCAGAGGCTGAGGAGTCTGCAGCCCTCAGGCTCCCCGTCTCTTCTCCGGCTGTCTCTTCTGCACCACTGCTGCTGCCTCTCTCCGTCCCCAGCCACTTGCTTGTGCCGATCCCGTCCTTGTCGCTGTCCCAGTCTCCCACTGTCTTCCACTCACATTCTGTGCTGAACTGGGAGGTGCCCCCTGGAGACAAAGGGCGCTGTTCCTTGGGGCCGGAGAAGGTGCCGCCACCCTCCTCCCTTCTGCCTCCCCCATCACCATGTGTCTTTTGCAGCAAACCAGACGCTGGTTGCACGTGGCATTCACCCTCTGCTTCTCCCCAGCCTTGATCTTGAGATGCAGGTGATGCCTGCTGGTAGCACTGCCCTGTGTCTTTTGCACCTTGAATGCCTCCAGAGTGGGAGAGTCCACCACCTCCCTAGGTAGTTGATTCCATTGTCTTATTGCTCTGACACTCAGGAAATTTTTCCTGATGTTTAGGTGGAATCTAGGTTCCTGTAAGTTGAGCCCATTATTCTGTCCGTGTCCTGCACTCTGGGATGGTCGAGAAGAGACCCTGGCCCTCCTCTGTGTGACAACCCTTCAAGTACTTGGAGAGTGCGATCATATCTCCCCTCAGTCTCCTCTTCTGAAGGCTAAACATGCCCAGTTCTTTCAGTCTCTCTTCATAGGGCCTTGTTTCCAGTCCCTTAATCATCCTTGTTGCCCTCCTCTGAACCCTCTCCAGTTTGTCTACGTCCTTCTTCAAGTGTGGTGCCCAGAACTGGACGCAGTACTCAAGATGAGGCCTAACCAGTGCTGAATAAAGGGGAATGATCACTTCACACGATTTGGAAGCTATTAACTTCTATATTAATACATATTCAGAGTGAAGAAATGGCAGCAATTCCATTAGGTGCAATGCGAGCTCTTGGGCTTATCTAATGAAGCTGTATGAATTCTGACCATGCTACCTGAGAAAAAAGAAAACGAAAAAATAATTGTACATTTAATCAATCACAAGAATTAGGAGGAACAGCAGTAATAAAATCAATTTCACCTCGCATTCAGTATGGAAATGCTGAAGAATCATGCATAATTTCCATATATCATGCATACACATAACATTATGCAGATGTTTGGCAAAATGTCAAGAGAGTATCAAACAGCTCCACCTGGTGGTTTGGTGTTGTTGTTGTTGTTTTTAACTTCTGCAGTGCTGCTTAATCACTTCTTATCAGGAAAACTATTCATATCAGAACTTTAGGGGGCTTTAAGGGGAGGGACCATAGGCCAGTGGTAGAGCAAATGTTTTACATGCAGAGAGCCCCATGTTCAGTCCCTGGTAGCTCCAGTTAAGGGGGTAGCAGATGGCATGAAATACCTTTTTCTGCCTGAGGCCTTAGAGAACCACTGCCTGTCAGAGTACCAAGGGTGGGCAACATGTGGCCCTCCAGATGTTTGACAGAAACAGGAGGAGATAAGCATCCAAATGCAACGGAAAAAAAGGAGAGAACTAGGTTCTCAGGATGCAAAAATCTTTATTAAAGGAGCCCGACGCGTTTCGGCCTGTGTATTTTTCAAGGCCTTCCTCAAGGGGCTGTGAATATTCAAAATACATACATTAAATTAACTTAACTTAACATGGTGAGGACAACACATAATAAAAATACTTTCTCATTGTGTATAGAATTTCTTTACATTCTTAATAGAAATCATTTCAAAACATTTTCTTAAAAATGAGAAACAAGTACTGCTTTTTTAAAAAAAGGAATACATTTTCTTTATATAAATTATAACTTACTTGTAAAAGAGTCTGCAGATTTCTTAAACAACTGTCTTTCACTGTTTCAGTGGCGACTGAAAAAATAGATCTTTTTGAACGTGATTATATTATGGTACAGTTTTTTTCTTTTTTCTCGATGTTATCTCGTTGGCAAAATGTCAAGGACAGCCAGTCAGGACACAGCTTGTTGTAAAGCACTACAGTGATTTTGCAATCACATTAATGGGAACAGTTCCAAATCCTCATTAAGACCTATTGGTTTTAAATATTTAATTTAATAATCCATTGTATTTCCCTTCTTAATAATTGTTTTTCATTGTTAGTGTTAATTTTGTCCAGAGCCCAAAAAGTAAGGTCTGTAGGGGAATGTTGCTGTTCTGTAAAATGTTGAGTTAGTGGAGCACCTTGTTTTTTGTTTTTTATGTTACTAAGGTGCTCTCCTATACGTTTTTTTAGGGGTCTAATAGTTTTTCCCACATAAACTTTTGGACATTTACACTGGATGACATAAACAACAAAGGAACTGTTACAAGTGGTAAAGCATTTTAAAAAATATTTTTGTTGATCAGAGGGATTTACAAATGCTGTGGTTTTGTTGGTGTATTTACAATAACAGCAATGTCCACAAGGGTGGTGTCCTATTGGCCTGTGAGAATCAAACAGAACATTAGAAGGGCTTCCATAATTTTCTTTGAATTCACTTCTTATTAGTAGATCTCTAAAATTTCTTGTTCTCTTAAAGGAAACCATTGGTTGATTTTGGCAACCAGGTATCTCTTGTACCATATGCCAATGTCTCCTAATACTGCTCTGTGGGTTATCATTTATTTTATCATAAGTCAAAATGCAATGGATTCGTGTTTGCACTTCAACATTCTTTTTTGTTAGAAGTTCTGCCTGTGTTTTTCTTTCAACCTTTTTGAAACCCTCTGTAATGACAGCATTAGGATAGCCTCTCTCTTTTAATTGTAGTGCCAATGTGTGTGACTCTTGTATAAAGTCTGATGTTTTTGAACAGTTGCGTCTTAATCTTAAAAACTGTCCATATGGGAGATTATTCCTTAAGGAATGGTGATGGGAGCTGTCATACCGAAGATATCTGGGCACATCTGTAGGTTTTTTGTAATTACAAGTAATGAGATGTTTGCCCTCTTTTCTTATTGTCAGATCCAAAAAATGGATTTCTAAGGTATTATACTGGACATCAAATTGGATATCTTCATTCCTAGAATTTATGTATGTTATAAATTGTTGTAATAATACTGCATCACCCCTCTAAATTGAAAAAAAACATCATCTATATACCTAAACCATATCACAATATGTTTACTATATTGACCCACAGATGAAAAAAAGTACCCTCTCATATTCAGCCATATATAAATTAGCCACTTCTGGGGCCATAGGGCATCCCATAGCCACCCCCTTAGTTTGCCAATAAAATTTGTTGTTAAATTTGAAATAATTTTTACATAAAGACATCTCAGCAAGGGAGAGTAGAAAATGGGTGGGAGGATTTTTCTCTGTTCTTAAATCTAAAGCATGGTGGATAACAGATAAAGCCTCTTCCTGAGGTATGTTAGTATATAAAGATCTTACATCCATTGTTAACAAAATATCCTTTTCTTCTATACAGATTGCTTTTGTTTTATTTATAAAATCTGAAGAATCCCGTACATAAGAGGGTATTAGAGGTATGAAAGGTTTTAAGAAATAATCTACGTATTGTGAAAGAGGTTCCAGCACAGAACTGCAGCCTGATACTATGGGTCTGCCTGGATGAGGACAAACTCCCTTATGAATTTTTGGCAAAGTATAAAAAACCGGAATTCTGGGTTTTTCTTTACATAAGAAGCCAAACTCATTTTCTGTAATGAATCCTAGGCTGACCCCCTCATACAAAATATTTTTAATTTCTTTTGCAATCTCATTAGTAGGATCGTTTTTGCATACCTGATATGATTCAGTGTCTGCTAATTGGCGTAAAATCTCTTTTTTATAATCTGTGCTGTCTTGGATCACAATAGCTCCCCCTTTGTCTGCTTCTTTTATGACTATGGAGGAGTCTTGAGATAAATTTAACAATATCTTTCTTTCCTCTTGACTGATGTTATACCATGGACGCTTTTTTGTTTTTTCTATCTGTTCAAGGTCTTTTAGCACTAATCTTTCATAAACTTGTATAGCTGGGTCTGCAGGGGCAGGAGGCATGAACTTCGAAGGTAATCTAAAACGTGTTTGAGTATCTGTAAATCTGGATACATTAGTCCCAAAATATTGAAGTAATTTTATGTTACGAAAGAACCGAAAGAGATCTAGTCTGGTTTGTACAGGGTCATGACGAGGAGTGGGTACAAAAGAAAGTCCTTTATCCAAAACATGTAATTCAGCAGGAGATACTAGTACTTTTTTAGAGAGATTAACAACTAGCGTCTTCTTTTGGACCGTCTGGGAGGTGAGCCAAACCTTATTGTCTTTTTTCTGTTGCTGCTGGGTTGAAACTCCGGTCTCCGGTTTTCTCTGTCGTCCAAAAAAGATGAGGTGTGCAAAGATTGTGTAGAATCTGATTCATTTGTGCGGGATTCCCACTCAGAGTAGGATCCAGAAGAAGTGTCCGCATGCTGAGCAAAAGTAACACGTTTTTGTTTTTGTGGAGAAAGCCCAAACACAAGTTGCACTCACACACACAATTTTCCCCTAAGGGAGGGGGTGAGGGAGGAGGGAGGAGATCACCGGAGAAGCAACCAGACAGGTCGTCAGCCCCAGCAAAGGAGGGTCTCGGTGGAGATCCACAAAAGTCCAGGAAGGACCATCAAGGACCATCAAATTAGCAGGGCAGTCTCAAAGAGCTGCAAAGTACCAGTACGTCACCTTCTTCCCGGGCAGGAATAAGCCCACCTGAAACGAAGGGGCAGGCATAAGCCCCCACCTGACCTGGAGGGCGGGGAGAGCGGGAACTCCGGGGTAGAAAACCCCTCTCCCTTCCGGTAGAGGGTTGTTGGGAACCAAGGGTCCTTCGGGGCCAGATCCACCTCCAAAACAAGCAGTCCGAGTACGCCATTCTCATCCACGGACCGCCGACCCGGAGCCAGGCTGACACTGACTAGCCGTATAGTCTTTGGTCTGAGGTAATTGACTAGATTCAGTCCGCTAGTCTGGGAGCCTGTTCATTGGCTAAGGCGGGGGTCAACTAAGGTTGTGTTGACAGTATAGTATTCCTGGAGAGCTGTTAGTTCCGTTCTGTGTTATTGCATAAACAATTAAAAGCCTTATTTGGTCATTTAAAGGGCTGCGGTTTCCTTTTGTGTGCGAAAGCCTCGTAGGTGGTCGCTAGCGCTCGGGCGGGTTGTAACTCAGTGCCGGTTAACCCGTTCAGCGCCAAACTCACGCAAAGGATCCTGTTGGTGATCCTTCACAGTTTTTTATATAGCCAGGGATATACCTGCTTTTTGGCATAGTCACTCTCATCTCTTTGAATTTTTTTGTATTTAAATATTTTTAGCTCTCTTTGAAACTGTTGTAATTCTTTGTCCAAAGCTGCAAATTTATGTTCTATATCACGTGGATTGTCTCGAATAAAAGTTTATTTTTGTTCTTTTAAAGATTTTTGCATCCTCCAGATGTTTGGCCTAGAACCAGGGCCAGATTAAGGCCAGCTGATGCCCTGAGCACAGCCCAATAATGGTGCCCCCTCAGCCCTTCCGTTGCTTAGCCAGCAAGACATTAAAACCCAATAAGTGCTGAAGCTGAAATAAAAAATTAAAAACTCAGTTTTCTTCAAGGCCATCCCCCACACCAGAACACACTATATTAAATATAAACTGTGTTTTATTATATTTATTTAACACTAAATAGCAGCAAGCAATATAAGCCAATTACTGTATTTATTTATTCATTCATTTTCTATACCTTCCAATAGCTGAAGCTCTTACTTACTTATAACTAGGGCAACAGAAAGAAATATAAATTTTCACCAATGTTTTATGCCTGTTTTAATAAAACTGTTATAACGGGGAAATGCAAAAATTCATGGTACTCTGGGGTGCCCCCCTTTCCTTGGTGCCCAAAGCACACTGTTGGGTCTGTGACTGCATAATAAAGATTGTTTGATTGCCCAAAGCACCTGCTTATAATGGTTAATCCAGGGCTGCCTATATCAGCCCTAGCCAGCAGAGCCAATGGTGAGGGATGTTGAGTTGTAGGCCAATATACTGCCTTTTATAACACAACATGTTATCCTATGAGCTTTTCCTTGAATATATAAGCTGCATGTTGTTTGTTTATTTTAAAGTTTTGTTTTATTGCTAGGATTGTTGTTAATTTTGTTGTGATTTATAGTTTTATTTAAAGCTGCCTGGAGCTTGATTTTATCATAGAAAGGCGGAGTATAAATGTCAAAATAAATAAAAGTATTTAAAAAAACCCAACCAGAACAATATTTCCCCCTGCAGTAATAATGGCTGTCAGTTCCATATGAAGGGAACATCGCTCACGACACCTTCGTTTCATTCTCACGCAGTTTCTCCACGGTCCCTTACTCGTAAATCCAAGTTTGTGACGTCTTCTCGCGAGACTCGGAAGTAACACGAGTTCCTCCCAGAATGCTTTGCTCTTCCTTTTTCCCGGCGGTAGTGGCCGTTCTGAGGTGAGTGCGATGGAGCTGCATCGGGTCCTGGCTGATATCCGCCACCGTGGGCTACCATCCCGCCATGGGGCCCCCGGAGACTGCCCCGTAAGGAGAGGGGAAGCTTATAGCAGTTCGACCGCTGCGGTATTTCTGTGTTTTGCGGCGTGGAAGGAGGAAAGCAGACGGAGAAATGGGGTGGGGGGGTCGAGGCCGTGAAAAATGGCGCTGCCGTGAGCAGGGAGACTCTGAAACGCCCAAACCCCGGATGTAGAAGCTTTAGGGCCACATGCGGGCAGAGGGGGAAACAGAAGGAGCGGGCGGGCGGGGAAATCGCAGTACCGATCTGGGAAGCGGGAGAGGAGGCATTTTGTAGGTTTCCTGCGGGCTAGACCTCGTAAAAGGTCTAGCCCTGGTGGCCTATCACTGCCAGCATTCCTGACTATTAGCCATGCTGGCTGGGGCTGATGGGAATTGAGGTCCAAAACATCTATTGGGTACCAGGTTGGGGAGGGCTGCTCTACCTGGACAGCTTGAAAGCAGAATGCAGGCTTTGCAATATCATAGGGCAAATGCTATTTATGGGGGTGGAGGGGAAGTGGAGCCGTGATGTCAGAGGTGTCCTCCCTTTGCCCATCAGTTCCCCATCTTGGAGGCTTCATTGGGCTTACTATTGATAAAAGATTCATAATTAGAACACAAATGATCCTAGTTCTGGAGGGGGGGAGTCATGTAGAACTGAAAAGTTAGGAAATATAACAGGCTAAGAACTAATGGCAGCGCTCGCTCTAAAGTCATCTTAGCAGAGCTGGGTTAAAGAAACCGGATCAAAATTTGCCATTTTTCCAGCTCTGTGCGGGGCTGGCACCGTTTGCCAAGCAAATCCATTCGAATGTTGACTATAGAGACTTCAGTGATGGCAGGCAGAGAAATGAGTGGGGAGGAATATCCTTTGCACTACCATGTGAAATTGTGAACCATCTCGTGCTGTGTTATGGCTTTAGTGAGATTTTGCTTTTGTTCTGTACTTAAAATGAGGGACACGATCGCTCTGAGGAGCAATGGTACCCTTTCAGCATTTTTAAAATAGTTTTAGGACACCATCCTAGGCATGTTTAGACAAAAAAAAAGTCCTATGACTTTCAGCATAGCTGGCTGTGGAATGCTGGGAGTTGTAGGACTTTTTTCAGTCTAAACATACATAGGGTTGCGCCATTAATTGGAGTATTCTGATTCTTTGATAATTAAAATGTGAGGTAGTGGGACTTTGAATTCTCTGTATACATGAATTGTTAG